>JACTAT010000039.1:2962201-3562201 GCA_014526335.1 Chrysaora quinquecirrha | reverse complement strand
CTGAAGCATGAAACTTTGGAAAGTAAGACGAAAGATGATAACAGCCATCCCACGAAGCTGAAATCCGTGAGTGACGAAATACCTCTTGAAACAAATATGAAAAATTCGTTCACTGCTGTAAAGAAATCAATAACTCCGTCTTTGAGTCCCAGTACTGCAAGAAACAAGCAGTGTAATGTTTCAGATGCTCGTGAAAACAAAAGTCAATATGTTTTGGAAAATGAACGTTCTGCGAGGGTTGAAGTTAATGCAAAAAGAAATTCTGATGAAGAGCGTAAAGTTAAAGAAACATCATCTGATTCTATTAATTCAGTAGAGCTTCAGGGTGTACTTGCTGGGAAGGGTGAAGATTGCCATGGATTACAGCTTTTCACTTCGAGAGAGCATAAGAATGGACTTGTTGAGAAGAGCAAAGAAGATAACACACGTTTGCAGGCGGGGAGCAAGAAGAAAGCAATGGAAATGAAAAGAAGAACTTGATCTCAATTTCTGATGACGATAATACGTTTTTCATGGAAGATGATATATCCATTACAGATGATAATAATCACGCGGAAGATCTGAACAAATGTGTTGAAGATAATACAAATAATATGACATACAACGATAAGACGATTGATGTTAAAAGATCTATGGAAGATAGAGATAAAGCTCCAGAAGAATTTAACAAATCTGCTGCGGAAGATAAGGATATTTCTGCGGAAGATGGAAGTGGTTCGTTAATCCTTTTCGGTTCAAGTGCTAGTGAATCATTTTCCACGAATGAAGATCCGAATATCACACCAGAGCTATTTCCGGGATCAATGGAAAATGATCTGCTATCGGAAGAGTTTGAAATGAAGAATTGGAAAGAAGATAAAATGAAGATATCGACGACGAAGTCAAATGCAATCACACATGAAATTATTGAAAATGCAGAGAAGATGTCTGTAGGTGAAAGTAAGGTCACAAATAAAGTGGATTGTAAAGATCAGGAGGTAGATGTCGTAATTAAAGAAACCGATGATAAAACCTTGAAATTAGATGATTACAACACTGCAAATGATAATCATAAATCTCAAGGTTTTGTTTAACATTATCAGAATCGATACAAGACAATATGTTTGGTTCGATCGAGCTAATCAGTGATAATGATCAGAGTGATTCAATTGATTTGAATCAATTGCGATTAGACTCTGATCGCAGTGATTTGAATGATGATAACAAGAAGGTGAGCTTTACACACGTGAGGTCTAAATGTGATTTAGATGCTGGAAGAATTGATTCTAATTTGATTCTGTCTGAAAGCGATTCCTTCACTGATCTGATGAGAGATTTCCAAACCCAAGACTATGAAATAACTAAGAACGATGACAGAGCAACCAATGTTAAAGCAATAGAAAGTCATCATAGGCGGATAGACCTCGAAAAGACCGTTAAATATGATCTTTTAGGGAAATATCGTGAAGTTATAGAGAGTAAAACAAGTGCATTATCTGAAAGAAGAGCTAATAACAGAGAAGGGATCGATTTTGTTGAAAATGTAGACAGTGATTACGCAGGAAACTTTGATAGAGTTATAGACCTTGAAAAACCAGTTAAATATGACCATGCAGGGAAGTATAGTAAAGCTATAGAGAGTAAAACAACGACAAGACATGATCAGAACAGCAAAAAAGATCTAAGTGAGAAATATAATTATTCTGGAATTAACGACAAAGTTAGAAAGAATGGTAAAGTCACAAATTCTAATGAAATCACAATACATAAAGAAAATATAAATAATAAAAGATCATACAAGATCGAGAAACGTAGAAGCAGCAAACGAATTGCACAGATGACGTCATCAGCTGGATCTCAAGAAGATTTCAGTATAATCGATGTCACAATTGACAGAAAGTTGTTTCAAACATTCATCAACGAATGGAAGACAAAGTCATCATATTCGTTTTCATTTGCATACGAGACCAATCAAAATAATCATAATCATAATCATGATGAATCGCCTGGAAGCGTAGTTGGTGTTGCTATTTGTTGGGGAGGAAGGACTCGTATTATGTGTCATTTGATGGTAACAGTATTCAAAGCAACGGTCTTATAAATGACGTAATCGATGTTACGATTGAAGATATTATGTCTGCTGTAAGTGAGGAGCTATCAAGCAGTCACACAGATGTTAATAAGATTGTTTTCGATCTTAAAAAGCATGTCAAAGTGTTGCTGAAATCATGTGGTATTGAACCTCATGGGAATTTTAGTGATCCTAAAGTTGCGTCATGGTTATTTGATCCTGCTGCCAAAGAACTGACATTACATGAGATGGTGATGCGTTATCTATCACATGATTATAAAGAGATCATGAAAAGTAAGTGCATATATTTTCATATTTTAGAAATATTTTCATGAATAGCAAAACACTAGAATAGATCTTTCCACGAATGCAATACCGCAATAAATGGGGTGCATGATCAGAGAGACAGCCACGATTTCACTGAGCTAAAGAGCCAATATCTCTCCAAGTCAAACTGTTCAAGACTCCCCCGTTAGGATCTGTGTTGTCGGCTAAGTTGAGCCTTCTGCAGTACCAAACATATTGATATATATTTTTATGAAGTGGCTGTTTGTGGTAACAGGGGTTCAGTGAGGTTGGGGTTCAACCTCTACCCCAAGTCACAGCCAGGGTCAAGGTTTTGCTAGTTTATCTACTTCTGAGATCCTAGCGGGCGCTACCGCTGGTTTGATTCCCCTCACTGTCGACTGATGAAGCATTTCACTACCACTGTAAGGTATGATTGCTCAAGCGTTGATCTTGGTAGCCCTTTTGAGAAATTCCCATTGGAAAATTTTTTCCGCCAATCCATTTCTTTATCATTTCCTTATCTAATACTTGCAATCTTGACTATCTTCATTAAAAGCTTTATAAAGAATTTTCTCCATTTTCAGAGGTTGCTAGTAACAGCTTTGACACTGGAAGCATTGGTCTTACGTCACATTCTACAAGCTGCCCTCGTTTACGATCAAGTGTTGAAGCTGTTGTTGTATACAAGCTGATGTCTGTATTTGAATCGAGGCTGCAATCAGAGGGACTTTATTCTTCATTTCAAAATGCAAGTAACAGTTTAGGTTTTCTAATCTTTTAAGCGATCAGCAACATAGTGTAAACAAATAAGAATTCTTTACAAAAATTACTTAGAATTGTTTTAAGGATTTTAAAATGTACAGAAAGCTGTATCGGTTGTCGCCCTCTTTGGCATACGAACATCAGAAAGTAGCTACAGACCCATAAAGCAAAAAGTTCAGCTCATTTTAGTATATAGACTAGCATATCAGTTAAGAATAGGATATCAGAGTGTGGCATACCACCATAGATGGGAGTCAAACTTAGACTACTTTTCCAGAGAAGAGCTAACAGCGTCTCCACTGAGCTATGGAGCTATGAAATCGCTGTGCAATTCTCCAAATCACATATGCTGTCCTTCAGTTAGACTTCTCTGTATTTTGGCTTTGTTGAGCCTTCTTCGGTTCCATACAAATTTACCGATATATGGCTATTTCTAATGAATTATATAAGTATTATGGACTAGCATATCAGTTTAATAGTACTATACACTAGCATATCAGTGTATTGCTATTATGGACACCCAATTTTCATTATCAACTTATCTTTTGCTTTTAGACTGAAATGCCAGTGATGCTAACTCTGGGTAAAATGGAAGCATGTGGAATCGGGTTTTCTGCTGAAAAATGTCGAATGCTTGAAAATGTCTTAAAAGAAAGGATGACACAGATAGAAGCAAAATGCAGAAAACTTGTTGGTCATAGATTTTCAATCACATCACCAGAAGAAATTGCGCATGCACTGTTTATCGAGCTGAAACTCCCACCCAATGGTGATCCAGAATCGCATGTTGCACCACAACGAGGCACTAAATCAAGCAGATCTAAAGTGAGGCATCTCAGCACAGCAAAAGGTATGGTTAAGATACGATAAACTACAATATAATCTTCTTCTTCATGGCATGTTCGTTTGCTAAATTAACCTGAATGATAAGGCTAAGATTGCTAAATCCTCGTGATATTGAAATAAAGAGATCAAGCTAGCAATATCAGTCATATTTTTAACGAAGGTCGTTGCATCCTTGTTCCCTTAAAAAGTTCCTCCAGAGATGACGCTAAAGAATAGTCGTTATGAACTATATATATAAAGTACAAGGTATAAACTACAAATCGTTTTTATTTGCTCTAGGTGTTCTTGAAAAGCTAAAAGATCTTCATCCATTGCCAATGTTAATTTTAGAATGGAGAAAAGTTCATAATGCTTTGGTAAAGAACGTCTATCCAATTCAACGCTCAAAATCATATTGCGCAAATCACGAAATGAACAGAATCTTCTTCAGCTGCTTCTATCATACTGTAACAGGACGAATCATGGTAGCTGAACCAAACATCCAAAATATACCAAAGGATTTTGAAATGGAATTAGGATCAGGCACGGATTGTAAAATACCAAATCTAGTAAGTCTACGAAAGGCGTTTGTGCCTTTTCAAAGAGGCATTTTCATTGGGGCAGATTACAGTCAGCTTGAATTGAGGATTATCACTCATCTCTCAAAAGATCGTAGATTGATGTCGATACTCAATGATAATGGTGGTGTCTTTCGTATGATTGCAGCAGAAATAAATCAATGTGGAATTGAAGACGTAACTGATGATCAGAGGCAATGTACAAAGCATATTTGTTATGGTATTATTTACGGCATCGGTTCGAAATCATTAGGAGAAAAATTGGGTGTTTCTGAAGAAGAAGCTGGGAGATTCATAGAGACATTCAAAAATCGATTCAAAGGGATCAAGGAGTTTGTAAAAGAGACGGTTAAATTTGTAAGTGAGAATGGATATGTGCTTACGATGAATGGTAGAAGACGCTATATACCCATGATTAATTCAAGAAATATTCACACGAAAGGACAGGCGGAAAGGCAAGCGGTAAACACGACAGTGCAAGGGTCTGCTGCTGATCTTGTCAAAAAAGCAATGATCGATATTGATATCAAAATATCAAAATATTTTGAGAAGTCATTTGATAAAAAACCTCGACTTGTATTACAAATGCATGATGAATTGATCTATGAATGTTGCATTGATGATAAGGAACGGGTGATTGAGATAATCAAAACAGCAATGGAGCAAGCTGTGAAACTTGGGGTAGCTCTACCTGTCAAAGTCAAAACTGGACACACTTGGGGTGATTTCAAAGATTATAGGACCTAAGACTAAACTAGGAAAATGTATAGAACACTGGATTATTCATAATGTATATAAGTGAATGGACAGCCCTAATTTAACTTATGTGTTGTAAATATTACCGCGAAAGTTATTGATTTTATAAATATACTTATTTTTGCCACTAATGTCTGATAAAGTAATACAAAACCTAATCATTACTGAGTTAGTTTTGCTTTCTATTTTATTTTACTTCGTTTTGCCAATGCACCATTTTTTGGTAATACATTTCGAAATTTTCCTAACCCCTATGCTCTTCTTTTCAGGTATTTGGACACCCTTTTGCATTTTTGGACACCCTTGAAGACACAGTATGGTTGTTGTTGCTGTTCGTTTCGTTCTGAATCTGAACTTTCTGTCTTTCTCTAATGGTGGCCGTTTGAAACAGTTGCTGCGTGTGTGTGACATTCTCGCTCAGTTATTTCACCGATAAAAAGCAGGTACGCGATAAAAATAGCTATATTGTATTTGTTCAAGCGGTCATTTTGAAATAACCCTTTATCAGATTGGGGCGCTGATCAGTGGTTGGTGGTGTGGAAAAGGGTCGGGAGTTGAAAGTCTTTGAAGATGTCTCAATGGGCCTAAACACGTTTCAATATACGTACTAGAGTTCATCAGTGACATGTGTGGGATTGAGCCAGGGTCTCATGCGTGCACACAGGTGCTTATCACATGACCACCAGAGCTTAGTAGACTGACCTGAGTTTAAGACTCATGCTCTTCAGTGCAAATTAATGGGGACACTTTTTCCAAAATTGCCCCACCCCCTCCTAGCTAAGAGGACCCCCTGTTAAATAATGTCTCAAATTTTCAATGTGAGTATGACTTTTTTGTCGCAAAGATCTCTGTCACAATCTTATTCTTTGTTCTAAGCAATATACCATTGTAACACTGAAGAGTTAAAAATTTCCCACCCTTTGTTTATCAAGATCCCCATTTTTAGAAAGGTTCCCACACCCCCTTTATCATTTAAAACCCCCTTTTTATAATGTACTGAGGTGAACCACTCAAATTCTGAAACACTCTCCAACTTTCTTTTAAGAATGCCTTTGAAGCAATTGGCCACAGAGATTTTTAACAGAGGGCTTCTTGCTGTACTACCTGTCAATTTGGCAAGAAGAACACTAAAGGTAAATGGAAATACGTTATTAGTCAATAATACTAAATATGATCTGAATAAGAATGTTCAGATTGTTGGTTTTGGAAAGGCAGTCCTTGGAATGGCAAAAGCTGTTGAGGAAATCTTGAATGATCACATCAAACATGGAATTATAAGTGTGCCTTATAATCTGCAGAATTCACTTCAAAAAAGCCCATTTCTTGAAGCGAGGAATATGTTGGTGGGTCCACAGAGTAGAATAGTTGTGCGAGAAGGTGCAGAGAATAATTTACCAGATGAAGAAGCTGAGAAGAACGCAGCTGAAATTGAGAAAATTGTGAGTAATTTGGATAAAGATGATATTCTTATGGTGCTTATATCTGGAGGTGGTTCTGCTCTTCTTCCTGCACCAGTTAAAGAAATCACATTAAATGACAAACTGAAAACAATTAAGATGTTGACAGCACAAGGATCTGATATCAAAGATCTGAATACCATAAGGAAAAAGTTATCCAGGCTCAAAGGTGGTAAACTCGCTAATTTAGCCACAAGTGATCAGGTGATTTCATTGATTCTCTCCGATATTGTTGGTGATCCAATTGATTTGATATCATCTGCACCAACTGTCCCTGATCAGTCAACATATGCTGATTGTATTCAGATACTTGACAAGTATTCCATCAGATATAAAATTCCAAAATCAGTCTCCCAATTCCTGGAAACCAAGTCTGCTCTTGAAGAAAAGGACAGCTATGTGGAGAATCTGCAGTTTGCTAATAAAGTTCAAAATGTCATAATTGGCAATAACGAAATAGCTGTCAAAGAGTGTGAAAATGCAGCCCAAAGTTCTGGCTTTCCAACTGTTGTTTTGTCCACTAAGCTTGATGGAGATGTTGATGATATTTCAAAAGCGTATGCAGGTCTCATATACTGGATAATACACAATGAAAGAGCTGGAATTAATAGCTGCTTTGATGACAAATTACTCGAAGAAGCATATAAACTGATGCAAAAGAATGGCAAAGTTTGTATAATAAGTGCAGGTGAAAGCACTGTGAATGTCAAAGGAAATGGAAAAGGTGGGAGGAATCAAGAGCTTGCTCTAGCCACTGCATCCTACCTTGATTCACTTGAGAAAACCGCGAATTCTCATCATTTAAGAAATCCAAATGTGTCCTTTTGCCTTCTCTCAGCTGGCACTGATGGACAAGATGGTCCAACAACAGCCGCTGGTGCATTTTTCACTGATGATTTAGTTGTACGAGCAGCTAATGAGCAGATCGATATTAACGAATATCTGGCTAATAATGGCTCTTACGATTTCTTCAGCAAATTCAGCACTGGGGAGAACTTGTTTGTAACAGGGCTGACTGGAACAAATGTCATGGATCTGCAAATCTTAGTCATTGAGAGAAAAGAACAAATTAACAAACTATAATTTCATTTACAAAGTTAATAGACTACTATATACAAAATGCACCAAATACAATGCAAATTAGACCATTACCCCGTACACTGGTATTTAACTTTTTGATTATTTTTACCTTTAGGCTGTCATAGGAAGTAACAGAAACATTTAGATATATAGTTAAAGCTTCTTATCTCGACTCTGTTTAACTCAGTGTCTGAAGCATCTTAGATTTGTAGATGAGATAAAGAAAAGAGTGGACACAATTTTATCACACAGGCTTTTATGTGACACTCCACAATGTCAAAATGTGAGAAACAGACCAAAAAATGTATTTACCCTGGATGTTTGAGATATAAAGCATCAAATTCAAGTATGAAAGAAATACCACATATAACCAAAGCAAATAAAAAGTAACTATGAACAATAATAGACATCAATATACTGCCTCATAAATTATCGAGTTTGGTTGAGTTTTCGAAAGGAATAAGGTCGTAATAAGCTTCAGTTTGTGTGCATCGTTGTAACGGATGACATAATAATTTCGCCATGTGATCGTAAAGTCTTTGGACGCTGTTTGATACTTCTAAGACGTAGCCAGTTTCATCTTTGTCAAGATTACAGAAGAAGTCGTAGATTGCCTAAAAAGGAGGAAGTGTTCGCGTGAAAAACGAGATATCAAATGCCAGACGATAGCAGCAGACCATAAGTTTTCTAGTCCCAAGTAGCTAAAGGTAAAATGAAGTGACAGCTAACGTAGATCAACTAACGACACCTCGACCCTGGCTGTGGCGCTGTCGCTGCTAGAGTTCGAGTCTTGATCCCACTAAGATTTTAACAAAACGAGCTAGCTTGATAAGAGTACGAAGCCAGAACAAGAACACAACAACTTCATGGTAAAAGACCCTCTGAAGGCCGAGGATGGCCAAAAAACAACTTGGGTGAAGATCTTACTTAAATCAGAATCGATCCAAAGATGCAACAGCATGATACACGGGTTAGTACATTAGCAAACAGAGCATAGTATGCATCAGTTTTAACTACTATCATTGCAAGATATGCTGTATTGAGAAATAAATGGAAACGTTGCATAGTAATAACATACCTGAGATTTATTATCTGCTGATGGAGGGTCATGGATGTAGAGGATATCAAGGAAGAAAAATGGAGAATCCTTGTATCGATGTAATACCTGAAAAAGATCCAAATGAATATGTCTTTAAACTGAACGATACAAAACGTTTGAAAACAGTGGCTTAGGTAGCCAGAGACGAAACACTGGAGCTGCAGAAAGGCTTGCTTGGCCAAAGAAACTTATAGCTTGGCTATAAGGCAACGAAAGCAAGAGATTTTTACGAAATTTGCAGGTAAACTTGGCGATAATTTGAGGACAATATGATTTGGGTTAACTTAATGCTCTTTGAGTCCCCTTCGACTATGCCACTAACTCTAAAATAATTCTGCATTATTGACTGCATGTTCAGCAACTCTTACCTGCCTCTGTTCTTGTGAGATTTTCAACATACAATGTGATCTTCCATAAATGATAATGCATCGAACAATGTATGGTGGAGGAGTAGAATATCTGTCACTTCAGGTATTGTACAGTGCTCTTTTCTAAAAGAGATTGTATAAGCTATACATAATTTGAAATGCACTTCAGAAGCACCAAAGTCAAAGAATCGAAGGTTAAACAGTGTATCTAGTGCCAGTTGCTATGATCTTCAAAGTAGATGAAGTAACGAGACTTCAACCCTGGCTGCACCACTGCTCTGGTAGGGATTAGTGCCAGTTGTTACGACCTTCAAAGTAGATGAACTAACAAGACCTGAACCCTGGCTGCAACACTGCCCTGGCAGGCATTAGTGCCAGCTGCTAGATCTTAAAGTAGATGAATAAACGACATCTCGACCCTGGCTGTGATATTGCCCTGGCAGGGACTTGAATGAGCACTTAAGCCAAACAATCGAAGATTAAATGGTGTATCTGGCGCCAGCTGCCAGGGCTGAGCTCTTGATATAATTAGCTACGGAATGAGACTGCAACGTGACAGCACCTTTGATCTTAATTATAACTGAAGAAGGAATAGGAAGATACATGTGCACACTTACAATATTTGAACAATTCCATCGAGATCTGATTCAATGTCAAGGAACATAGACAAACTTGAGCATAAGTTAAAAAACAAACTAAATCACGATCCATAGAAGCATAATGATCATAGAGGATAACCTTATGAATGTTCCTGGATCTTCAATTGAAACAGATGAATCGCAGAAATCATGACAGTTAAATCCAATTCCGTTCCCGCGATTCTACGGTGAAGACATCACGATCTATGGACAATGGCCTTTCGATTCAAGCGACTCTTGCGATAGTTGAGAGTGTATTGGGAAGGAAAACAGAAACATTTTCGGACATAGGATCATTACTTAAAGATTTCTTCATCTTACACTCTCAAGTATAAGCGTCAGAAACAGGCCAATTCGTCTTACACTCCCAATAGTATAAACGTCAGAAACAGGCCAAAAAATTGTCTTAGGAGGAATATAAACCAAGATGCCAATCGACATACACCAATCAGAAACGTAAAGATGAATGGGTATTGTGTTGTAAAACCAATCAACTTACGGAATACAACGTGATGACCAACAGAATCAGTTCTAGAGAACAAATGAGACAACAGACTTTCATATGGATAGAATCCAAAAGGCTAAGGATGAGATCGTCGAGGCGATTCCAGACGCCAGAAATGTGTACTGTCTTGAAAAACGGAAGATTTTGGAGTATTTGATTTGAAAACAGAAAATCTTCGAAATCTCCGGGAAATCTGTGAAACTTTCAGCTCTGGAGTCAGGAGGGTTTGGAGTCTCCAAAGTTTCAGATTTTCCCAAGAGTTGTCTGAAAGAACAGGTTTTCAATCTCTCGGAAGTCCAGAAAAACGCTCCCTTAAATACAACAACTGTCTCCCTCTGTTGATTATTTGAAACAAATGATTACTGTTATTCTTGGTTTAGTTGTGACAGAAGGAAATCTCCTGATTGTGTGATCAACGGGATCTAATGGACATGAAGCTTTACTCATATGATCAAAGGATACAAAATTCTTTTTCCTTATCATCTTCATGTGGTTCTGTTGGCTCAAGCTCCAAGATGATTTCCTCGATAAATTCAATGTCATTCGTGAATTCTTGATACTGAAAAGATATGAATATGCTATGAAAAGATAGTATGAAAAGAAATTCTGAAAATTTGGAAAATTACCAAAAAATGACAGCATACTGTATCATATCACCAGACGCTGATTCATAAACAATCCTTGTTGTTGACTCCTTGGTGTTTGTTACAAGAGCCCAGAGAAACTTATGGTAATGCTATAGAAAAAGCAAAGACAAACATACCCAAAAAACGCTGCCATTCTGCATCAATGCTAATGCATACTGATGCGAAGGATTTAGAGTTTTCTTTGTTGCCAGAAATATCAGCAGAGTTTCTTTGACATATTCCAAGAATGTTTCTTCCCTTGGTAAAAGAACAAAACAGATGAACAAAATTTTCATATTAAATGTTTTTGCAATGGTATATGTTGGCATTGATGTTTCCTTACCTGGATGCAGTAAGTGATGCATTAGCCATCTCAGATGAAATGTCAAGAAAAATTACCTGAAATAAAAATTGTTAATCGATTTCACTAAGTTATCGTTAATCAAAATTATCTCAGAGGAAACAGAAGCTACAACTATAGGTATAACCCTGACTGGAAGGAATGTGGCACTTTATGCAGAGATCTCAGGCAAGAGTCAGCATTAGAAGGATTCGTGCTGGCACAGTAAACTCCTGAGGATCAACAGCAACGTTTGTTTTCCCTACTGGTTATGAAATTCTTTTGAAATTCAAGGTGAAACACAGTGATGTGAATTTTGAAATCTCATGGGAGGAAGGTGACAATGTCTTCCTGGATAACTGGTGTGATGCAGGTTCTGTGGTGTTGGGTTCTTATCCACCTTACACTAGATGCTAGGAGCTTAGTGAGGTCAGGGTTCAAGCTCAAGCCAGGCTGGTGTTATAGCAATGTTCAAGGTCTTTAGTGCATCTACTTCCGAGATCCTAGCAACTGGTGCTAAATACACGATTGCACCATCACCTTATGGCAAATACACCAGGTTGGAAAACATGCAAGTTTCAGCTGATGCATCATTGCAACCGATTGGGAAAACAATAGGCAATTAACATGACAATAGAATAGGTGAAACAATAGGAGAGGTGTGAGCATCATTGCGAGTGGGAGCAAGTTTTCCAACCTGGCAAATACATCACATCAAAATCTCACAATTTTTTCAGTGCAATTAACAGGCACTGCTTTATGTCTAATGACTTCATTGGGATCTTCCATTTCTACTGCATCAGGTTTGATTGATGGCTCATCGCCTATTCTATGGATGACTTTACAAGAATTTGATTCAGCTTCTTCAGGGGCTTCATCTTTGCCATGATTTCCAGCAGAATCCAGATCTTCCTGTTCCTCAGACTGAGAAGGGGTGTCCATTTTCTCAGAATTACAGATAATCAATAACCTAATCAATAAATCAATGAATCAATCAAAATGTTTTGTTGAAAACGAGGCTGCAGAGGTTTAGTCTTTGAACTACTCCCCCTGAACTCCCAAGGTCGAAGGGTTGGATCTTCCTACCTAACCAAGATTGGCTCTCCTTCCTCTCCCCTGGGGGTTCTCCGCTGCTTTGAAGAAGGATGGAGTGTGACCCACTGGGGCGGTGAAAGTGAAGACTTTTGGGTGGAAACGTCATCAATATGGGAAGGAGGCTTCAATGACGTAATCGTTCAAAGAACGCACGCGCGAGGCCGAGTCAGCATCCTGAAGATTTCCAGAAAGAAGTTTCTTCAGCTTTTTCTTTGTGCCGCATCAGGTCAACAAGCATTCCAGAGTTAACTTACAAACAAGTTAGTGAAAGTTGAATAAACTCTAAAGATATGGCGGCCCAACAGTAAGTATATCTATTACCTTAGCTATCTCTTCTCCGAATTTTCTTCACTGCGCTGTGGCATAAGGTTTCTTTCATAAAATTATCTTAGCATTATTAGGCCGCACGGCGTGGCCATTATTGAAGTCGAAATCGCGAAGATATGATTTGTGACAAAAATTTGATGAAGGAAGTACTTTCTTTTTGCTTAGTTTCGATAATTTTTTGTATGATTATTAATTTCTTTGTATGTTTTGTTTCAGGGATGAATTAGCAACAGCAATTTTAAAGCAAAAAGCAAAGCCAAATAGGTTAATGGTTGAAGAGGCTGTCAATGATGATAACTCAGTTGTTACAATGTCACAGGTATAAAGTACTTAAAAACAAAAGTAATAACTGAATATACTGACTGATGAAAACCACCAAGGGGTAATTATGCCCAGTACGGTATCACCATACAGGCACCCTATAGAAAGTCTCTTTGTTTTCTGGAGAAATTCCAAGAAGTCCTTATGGGTCATCTGAATAGACCATTTCATCTGAATAGACCATTTAAAAAAAATTGAAAATTAGGTCATAAAAAAATTTCGACTTCAGAATCAAATTCAGCACCTTTGTTTTAGTAGTTGGGCAAATTTTTGCGCTTCTAGTCCTTACGATGTTCATTTAATAGCGATTAAAAATTTGAAAAGTTATAAAGGATTTGACCGTGAAAATGACCGAGGGTGTAAAATTTCACCCCGAGCAATAAAGAAGTGAAGAAACAAAGAGGAAAAAAGGGGTCTGGAGGCAAGGCCTGATCTAACATATAAAATAGCCCCCTGAAAATTCAATGGAATCCCCCTTTTTTCAACAAACACCCCTTGAGCAATAAAAATACCTTATTCGTTGTTTTAACTACCCCTAAAATGTCAGGTAAAGGGTACAATAAATAAACAAGATGTTTAGATTCCTTTCTGTGGCCCTGCCTAGTGGTCCATCCATCAAAGTTAGTAAAATGGCCCAAAGTTGGCAGGCTGGAATTTGCTCCTTGAGATCGCTTTCTTGTTGGTTTTTTATAGAACTGATTAGCCCAATTAGTTAATATGGTTTTATTCTAATTATTGTATGTTACTATTCTAGGCGAAAATGGATGAGTTGCAACTTTTCAGAGGAGATACAGTGTTACTGAAGGGAAAAAGGAGGAAAGAAACGGTATGAAATCATAACCACTAAAATTTTAATCGAAACTTGATGATTTGAAATATAATATGTGTTACCAGCCAAATTTATAATAGCAGAAATAGGCATGTGCTGTTACAATGGGTGAGTCTTCAGGGGGCGTGTTCCTGGAGGTTGGAATGGGGACTAAGAATGTCAGGCGTTCACTTTCATCAGCACAGTAGAGGTTTGTATGGCTGATGATGTTGGCAATCCTTATAGGTTTGAAAAAATTTGCCTCTAGCATATGATTAGTCTGCTTCAGCTTTGACCTTGGAAATTCTTGTGAGAGATGCTGGTTAGGAGTAGGGTGAGTGGCAATTCACTCCTCAATAATGTGTACGTGATTTTTATGAAAACAAAAGGATTTCCAATGGATTTCTGTAAAAATAAATAGGTTTTCTAGCCAAGGTGTATGAGATTTCAAGGAGTGAATCACCCCTCGGAGAAGGGTGTGTCCACCTGACCATGAGGCAGTCCACCAAACAGGATTGTTGGGTTTGACTATGCACTAAAAATAGCCTCAAAATTAAAGGTGAAGTTTATCTCGTTCAGGTTTGCATTGTACTCTCAGATGATACTTGTGCAAATGAAAAAATAAGGATAAACAGAGTTGTAAGACAGAATCTTCGTGTTAGACTAGGAGACATTGTCAGGTAAGTCATGACTTTTTAGGGGGCCTATTATAGGTGGTCCAGAAGCCGCGAAACCGCAAAAAAATTAGGTCAAAGCCGCAAACCGTGATGAAATTAATCGCCAAGCCGTGGCTGCTATTTTAACAACTATTGTTTAGACTTCCACTCCTCCTCATAGTCAATCGACATTAATCCAGTTACTTGGTTACTTTCCTGGTTACTGTACTCACCTATTACATTTTCTAGCGTCACAGAGCCCTTTTAGCCCAATCTATTGTGAAATTCAGAATATAGCCGCTGGCTGTTTATTCGGTTAGAAGCCGCAGCCGCATTCACAAAGCCATACACCGAGGCCAAAACACAGCGTAAGACGCAAGAAGCATCTTTCTCTGAAGCCGCAAACCGTAGCAAAATCATTGCCAAATCCGTAAACCGCCCGCAAAATAGGGGTCAAAGCCGCGAAGCCGCACACCTATAATAGGCCCCCTTTTTATACTGAATTGGAGAAAATAGTTGCTGTTGCCCTGTCTTAATCTTCTTCAAGAAGGCTGGCAGTATTTGGTTGATAGATGTATAGATAACTGAATAGTTTTTGAGTTGTTGAAAACTTCAAAATTGCGATAAACAGCAGAAGCATTTTCGGGCATACTTAAAAGCTTTTCTAATCTGACATGATGTATAAACGTCAGAAACCGACTGAAACGAAAAAAGCTTTAAGTATGCCCAAAAATGTTTCTGCTGTTTATCGCAATGTAGATAACTCTTTTAAACCAACAGTTGTTACCTATGAAATTTGCACTGATTTTTACTTTAATCAAATGTTCATTGTTTGATAGTGTCCAAGCTTGTCCTGATGTGAAATATGGGAAAAGAATTCATGTTTTGCCAATTGATGATACTGTAGAAGGACTAACAGGGTAACTTTTTCAATCTCCTTCTTGAATTGTATTATAATTTTCTGCTTGTTTGTATTTATTTTGCTAAATATTTATTTCAATTCATTATGCTGATTGGTTGATCTGTGTTTTCCGTTAGGAGTCTATTTGATGTTTATCTGAAGCCATACTTTTTAGAAGCATACAGACCTGTTTGCAAAGGTAAATGCTCTTCATTATAGAAGCCTCTTTAAAACTAACTTATCTTGGAATCTTATAAGCATATACAATGCTTCACATGTCTAAAATCCTTTTGATTTTTATGCATTCACATTATAATGCAGTTGCAAAAGCAAGGATCAATTCTGCTCTTGACTGTTATTGAAGTAATGTTTGCATTCTTCCCTTTCAAAGGTGATATATTCTTGGTCAGAGGTGGCATGAGAGCAGTTGAATTCAAAGTTGTAGAAACTGATCCTGCTCCATATTGTATTGTTGCTCCAGACACTGTCATCCATTGTGAAGGAGAACCAATCAAAAGAGAGGTAAGTTACTTGTTTAACTAAGAGAATTTCAATCAGTGAATGTTTATTAGATCCTTTGAAGAATGTCAGGCAAAAATGCTTTGTGCATCTTCAAGAAAGTTCTGTATATTTGAAGATTTAACATGATTGTTTCGAGGCCTCTATTGGCTCAACACTTGCTAAATTTCTAGCCCTGCAAAGTTTAACAATAATAAGCATCTTGAGAATACCTTTATTTTGCATCTAAGAACGATTACAGTTTGTACTTATAATCAAACTGTGGTGATAAATCGATGCTATAGAAAATCTGTACAATGATAGCTGGCCATAGAAGGATATCATTTTCTCTTGAATGGTCAGAGAAAGATCACAGAACAGTCTCAATTTTAACAAGAAAGTAATCAAAAAGGTGGCATACCCAGCTCTCCAGGCTTGGGAACAGTGTTTTTAGGAATTATAAGAGCTGCTATCAAGCTATGAGTCTTTCAGAGACATAGAAACTTCTTTGTGCATGAATTATGGTTGTCACTTCTACTTTGTTCAATTTGCCACTTTTCGGAAAACTGCATTTTTATGAAAACCTCACCCTCCTTAGATTTTTATCACAGACCACTTCTAAGAATTATGAAATCAATTAAGCATCTGAGGGAACATGGCCCCAGTTGTCCTCTCTGTGGCCTCACTGCTGCATCCATTGGCCAATTTGTAGTACTATAGTAGTAAAAGTTCTAAGTAAATGTTTGTTCATTGCTAGGATGAAGAAGAAGCTCTCAATGAAGTTGGCTATGATGATGTTGGTGGATGCAGAAAACAACTGGCTCAGATAAAAGAGGTGATGATGATGATAATGATGCAAATATTGCAATAAAATTTACAGAATAGTATCTCTGTCACTGTGTTGAAGCTGGTTGAAATATCCTTAAACGTGGCAATGCATTTTCAAATCATTGATTTAGAATTGTTTTTCGTTTATTTCAGATGGTTGAGCTGCCACTTCGACATCCTCAGCTTTTCAAAGCCCTTGGAATCAAGGTAGGAAGTGTGGAAAAATATATACATTAGTCTATTGTGTTTTGCTTTGTTCTAGTGTTATTTGCCGTATCTCTCTATCCCTCTTCATGTGTCATGTCCTTTTAAGATATTGTCAATCTTTCCCTAACTTGCTTTCCTTTGATTTCTTGAGCAATTTTTGCTCTTTCAAACTCCCTATTTGTCCTTCTAGTACCCGTTTTGCCATCCATGTGCTCAAACTCGTCAGTTATTTCATCCATGGTCTTCCTCTGCTATCCTTCCTTGAATAATTCCTGTAAGCGTTAAATTCCTTAAGCCGTCTTTCCTCATTGCAATATTTGCTATTTGTAGCCACCAAGAGGAATTCTTCTTTATGGACCTCCTGGTACCGGAAAGACTCTGATTGCAAGAGCTGTGGCTAACGAAACTGGAGCATTTTTCTTTTTAATCAATGGTAAGGTTCACCACTGTCCCATTTTGCTCAATGAAATGTTACTGATATTTTAAAATCGTCTAAACCTCCGAGGCACCATTTACTCAACTAATGCTTATTTTCTGATCTTTGTAGGTCCAGAAATTATGAGCAAATTGGCTGGGGAATCAGAAAGCAACCTTAGGAAAGGTTTGTTGTTATTTAGCTCTTCTTAAGTGTTCCCATTCACCATACTGTTTGCTGGTTCAACGTGGCAAAGGAACCTTTAGGTTCGTATTTGAGTCTTGTTGTGGTTACAAAATGCAGCAGTTGCAAATGGTCATTAATATTCCAATTAGTCAAAGCCGTGTTTTTTGGATTTCAGCATTTGAAGAAGCTGAGAAGAACTCACCCGCA
This sequence comes from Chrysaora quinquecirrha, assembly GCA_014526335.1. NCBI lineage: Eukaryota > Metazoa > Cnidaria > Scyphozoa > Semaeostomeae > Pelagiidae > Chrysaora > Chrysaora quinquecirrha. The sequence continues at coordinate 3,544,380 of JACTAT010000039.1, read as the reverse complement.
ATTATTTTTATTGATGAACTTGATGCTATTGCACCAAAAAGAGAAAAGGTATTTAAGAATGTATTAATTGTTACTGCCATTTGGGTTTTGAAATATCTCTTCTCAATGTTTCTCATGTATAAGATACATGACTAGATGACCATGCTCCGTCTGTATCTATGAAAGACTTCGTAATAGAATCTACAATTAACCAGATGTAATAGAACCAGAAATTTATTTTAGACTCATGGTGAAGTTGAACGTAGAATTGTTTCACAATTGCTAACATTAATGGATGGATTGAAACAAAGATCACATGTCATCATAATGGCTGCTACTAATAGACCTAACAGCATTGATCCCGCACTCAGAAGATTTGGTTAGTTCTTTCCTGATTAATCGTTTTGATTTTCAAATCCATTAAAGCTGAACTTGTTTGTTTCAATACCAATCCTGCATTGGATACTCTGTATACACAAAGCAAGAATATCAGGAATGCGATAAAATTTTGCTTAGATAAAGATCTTGATTTTTAGTTTAGCTCTTTAAGCACTCTAACCAGATAACTTGCACTCTTTGCTTGTAAAAGAATTTTGGCTTTTATTTTGTAAATACTCTGTCTGGATGGTAGGACAACAAAATTTGCCACCTTCAAGAAGTGGAAAGCTGTCTCTATTGATCATTTCTAGTGATGAATCTTTTTGCTTCCTTTCTTTCTTCTCTTTTAATCCAGAGGCTATTTGTTGCTTAAAGCCACTGGACTCCCTCATGTGGTGCTCGATCTATAGTTTTCAATTGATAAGATCTTTCAGGATGGTTTTTTAGCCAAGTCATCTTCGGGCTGTCCTAATACTAGGAGAGAGATTACCAACTGCTAGGAGGGTAATCTATTTGAAATCCAAAGTAGATGTTTCTAAGTTGAAATTCGAAATAGGTGTGTATATCAGATGTCAGAAATAGTTACTTGATGATAAATATCTTTTTCGTTAATTTCAGGTCGATTTGATCGTGAAGTTGATATTGGAATCCCAGATGCTACAGGAAGATTAGAAATTCTTCAGATTCATACTAAAAATATGAAACTTGATGATGAAGTTGACCTCGAACAGGTTAGCATGATGCAGAATTACTCTAACATCTATACGCTAGTCCATTTATTCTTTAGTTCAATTATTCATTTATTCATTCTATTGCCTCAATTTCACCAGGTTGCTGCAGAAACTCATGGCTACGTTGGTTCAGATATGGCCTCCCTGTGTTCAGAAGCTGCTTTGCAACAAATTAGAGAGAAAATGGATCTTATTGATTTGGAAGATGAAACCATTGACGCAGAAGTATTGAATTCATTAGCTGTTACCATGGATGACTTTAGGGTACGTATATATATTACAACAATTATTTTGATTTGGAATTTGTTTGACTTGTAACTTCCGGACACTAAGATCCTCTTTGAGTCAAAAGGCAGAGTCTTCATAAGTCTACAGGGTCGCCAGTGACGCTGATAAAATCTTCGCATGCACAATAGGAATATGACGCTGAAGGTGAGCTGGTCTGTTTAGCTCCAGTCACTAGGATCTGGGAAAGAAGGGTCTAAATAGAGGCTATGACGCTGCCATCACTGAGGCTCGAGTCGTGACCTCACCAAGTCCACTGACACCATGAGCTGCAGTAGAACCGCCATAGGAGGATATCTTTATTCAAGGGAAACCTCCGGAAAATGGACAATGTCGTCCCAAAGGTTATTTCTTTTTAAAAAGCCAAGCTGCAAAGAGGAGATGCCTATCTACTGCGGACAATAACTTTGGTCCCACAGTTGTCCGTGTCATTTGCCAATACCACAGACAATAACATTTGCCCTACCGAGGGGCATTTCATTCTACAAAAAGGCATACGAGATTCATGTTGAAACAAAAGGATTTCAGAGGCCTTTCCGTTAAGTCAATAGAGTTAAGAGCAAGAGTGTACGAGTTTTCCACTAAATGCATTTCTAATTGGGTTCTGCAGTTGTTGGTTGTATTGATGTGCATTTTATGCTGGATTAGGCTTAGCCTGCGTCACATACCATAACTTATAATGCCACAGTACCTTGAAAGTATACTTATTAGAGGAGTCCCACTGAAACAGCAACAACAACAACCATACAGCTGTTTGCTCAGTAGTTTGAGCGTCCTGAAAGTGACCAATAGATGTCCTTCTTTCTTATCAAGCACTGACTGTTTAAGAGTCGGCAGAATGTCTTTTCAATATGAAATAACTAGTTTTATTGTCCTTTCTAGTATGCAATGGGTGCAACAAACCCTTCAGCTTTGAGAGAAACTGTCGTTGAAGTACCAACAGTAACATGGGAAGACATTGGTGGATTAGAAAACGTGAAACGAGAATTACAAGAATTGGTACAATATCCTGTCGAACATCCTGAGAAATTCTTGAAATTTGGAATGACACCTTCAAAAGGAGTCTTGTTCTATGGGCCACCAGGATGTGGTAAAACTCTATTAGCCAAAGCCATTGCTAATGAATGCCAAGCCAATTTCATTTCTGTCAAAGGACCTGAATTGTTGACCATGTGGTTTGGAGAGTCTGAAGCTAATGTTCGTGATGTCTTTGATAAGGTAAGCTGGCCTGTTATCTTGGATAGTTTTTCTTTAAAATTTGCTCGCAAATCTCTGAGAACAGTAGAGGCTTCCATTTTTCGTGCATTTTGTAGCATCCTTCTGGTATTTTTCCTTGCAGAATGTAGGGTGAAAGATGATTTATGGCTGTTCAAGAAAGTTCTACAGAGATTTTTACTTGACTGTTTTTTAGGACTTTCGTGACCCAAAGCTTGCTAATCTTTAAACTCTCTAACTCCTTGAGGACCCCTTTGTTTTGCATCTAAGAACGATTGCAGCTTGTACTACAAATCAAACTGTGATGATAAATCGATGCTATAGAAAATCTGTACAATGATAGCTGGCCATAGAAGGATATCATTTTCTCTTGAATGGTCAGAGAAAGATCACAGAACAGTCTCAATTTTAGCAAGAATGATTTTCCTATTTGGAATTTGGTGTAATGTTGGTACTTATTAATTTTATAACTCACTGCAGTAATGGATCGTATTTTTTATATTTAGGCCCGTATGGCAGCCCCCTGTGTCCTGTTCTTTGATGAACTTGATTCCATTGCAAAAGCAAGAGGTGGTAGTGCTGGAGACGGGGGTGGTGCAGCAGATCGTGTTATCAATCAGATCTTGACTGAAATGGATGGTATGGGACCTAAGAAAAATGTGTTTATCATTGGTGCTACTAACAGGTAATGCTTTAATGCTTTCACATGGCATCATCTTTATGTTTTCTTGGTGTATGTGGCATGAGTTAATGGCGTGACGTTTATAGCAATGAGTCTTAATACTGGAAAAGCAGTATAGCAAAGCCATGAAGAGTTGAAGAGCAAAGGTTCCTATGTGACTGACTGACTGACTGACTGACTGACTGACTGACTGACTGACTGACTGACTGACTGACTGACTGACTGACTGACTGACTGACTGACTGACTGACTGACTGACTGACTGACTGACTGACTGACTGACTGACTGACTGACTGACTGACTGAATCTAGCAATCAATGAATGAAAGAATTTCCGTGAATGCAACTGCATTCATAGCAAATGTGTACGAGTTTTCATTGAATAAAGTTGAATTTCAGAAGAAAGAGTTTGACACTCGCTAAAAGTTCCACATTTTATACCGTTGCTACTGCATGTGTAGCATTCACCAATGCTTTAGCTATTGAAACATTTTAATTGGACAACGAAATCAGAATTCTGCAATGAAGCTGGCAGGTCAACGCTGAGTTTATTTTTAGGAGAACCTCAGCAAAACAGCATGTAGATTCTTTGTTTTGGAACCAATACAAGATTTGTCTTCCCAGTAAACAATAATTGATTGTGTTTCTTCCTGTTTTATAACTGTTGGGCTAGATAAGCTTTGCTTTTCCTGGGTCGCATAAGTATTCCTGTAATTAATTGGAATTCTTATGAAAAAATATTGACTTGACTATCTCTTTTCTTTCGTTTTGCAGACCTGACATTATTGATTCAGCTATTCTAAGACCTGGACGTCTAGATCAACTCATTTACATTCCTTTGCCCGATGAACCAGTAAGAAAACTCACAAAATTCATTTTCATTTGCTACTATTTTTAACCTTATAATTTTAGCTAATGTTATAATAGTTCATAGTTCAAGTGGTTAATCCAAGCACTAGTTGCATTTGAATCCCGCTAAGTGATCTAAGTCCTTTTTGTTGGTTCTTAATAACTGAAGGCTCTTCTGTATCAAGGTTCAACTGTATCTGTATAACTTTTATTAACAAAACTTTCGTATAAACAATATTCATTTGTTTTATTTACCAAATATTTAACCAGTTGAACATTATTGATAGGTAATAATTTTTGTTTTACTTTCAGTCACGCTTGTCTATTTTGAATGCCTCATTAAGAAAATCACCCGTGGCTAAGGTACATGATTCTTTTTGTCTTTAGTAATTTAGTAATTTATACTTACATTTCGTTTCTGCTTTTCTACAATGAATATTTGGTTATCATCGTTGGCAGTATGCAATCAATCTTTTCCTGTATTTAATGTGTCATTCAATCGATATATATATAAAAGTATGCAATCATACTCACAGTGCTTACGTCCTATCCGATTTTTCCCATAGACAGCCCTATTCAGTTAACCTAATGTTGTTTCAAAAGTTTTCCCACAATTGCCTGAATTACTTGCAGAAATTCTGTGAGTATAAACACGGTGTCATCACATAATTGATTCAGTGTGTGAGTCGGAAGCTGGCGGGATATCCAAGTGTAAGCATATGGTCTGGGGGCCGGATAGTCCCACCCCCTTGGCTAGCCGAAGATTCGCGGGAGAATAGCGATTTCCTGTTACGGGGACCACTGTAAGATGCGGCGCCTCAGCCACATCGTCTCGGTTTTTTGGATGCAAGTGGGGAGTATTCATCTCCAGCACTAAGCAATGTGTTTGCTTTTAAAATTATGTACGTCCATTCGCATCTGCCCTGTACATTTGTCTTTTTCTTTTTACAGGCAGTTGATTTGGCTTATCTTTCAAAAGTAACTCATGGATTCAGTGGTGCTGATTTGACTGAAATCTGTCAAAGGGTAAAATATCATATTTTAAAATACGCCTGTATATTTTTCAATGATCATTCATTAACCATTGCATCTAGGAACGCTTGCAGTTTGTTATTTCAATCAAACTGTGGCGATTATAACAGATGCTATAGTAATTCTGTACAATGATAGCTGGCCATAGAAGGATATCATTTTCTCTTGAATGGTCAGAGAAAGATCACAGAAGAACATCGTCAGGATGTTTATTCATTGCTTAACAAGCTGTAGCGTATTATCGTTTTACTGGCTATCAAGGACAAGTCTGTTAATAGTGGCTTTCAGTATTGTTTAAACAGCTCTGCTGTTATATTAAAGGTAGAGTTAAAACTAGTGTAAAACATTTTATTAAAATTCAGTTGACAAAGATGCTGTGTTGTCGTTGCCGTGGCCTAATCCAGCTGGCTTGTGGTATCAGAGGTTCAATGAGGTTGGGTATCGAGCCCCAGCTACGGTAGCCTCTCAGCCAGGGTCGTCTCGATTAACTAACATATTACTGAGATCCTAGCGATCGGCGTTAATTCACCTTAACCTTCACCTGCAAGTGTACCTCTAAAATTAAAAAGAAATCTTGGTTCATGAAAGCATTTCTTATTTTTGTATTTTGGCTTTTGCATTAACCATTAATTCACCTTTTAATCCTGCAAAGATGCCTGCAGACTTTGAATTCTTGGAAGCATTTATTTTGATTTTTTGAATTAACATTTTGTTAGTTTTATGCCTTCGATTACAATTAAAATGTACCTTCTAACTTTTATGTTGTAGGCATGCAAACTTGCAATTCGTGAAAGCATTGAAAGTGATATAAAAAGAGAAAGAGAGCGAGAGGCAAACCCAGATGCAGATATGGTATTAAATTATGCTTTTAATCGTTTTAAACTTTGGATTGGGTTGTTATTGTCAGAAGTTTCTGGAAGTCGTCTCAAGTCTAAGGTATTTTCGTGTGAAGAGAGGAGGAGATTGTGGCGCAGTAGAGGTTGTGGCCAAGTTAAACAGAAGAATTTTTGCAAAACAGTTTGCGGCTTCGAGAATCATCTGAAAATGAATGACTCAAAGTTGGCAATCAATTCTTCTAAGTGCTACTAATGATCGAATATAGTCATCTGCATAGTATGCGAATTCTTATGATAGCTTTTGAAGGTCCTAGAATTTAATTCATCATTTGAAACGAAGATTACAGGTTTCGGTGCACTGAACGGATTTGTTTGTTACATGCACAGTTTAACCGATGAGTTCGAATTGATTAGTACAGTATACGTAACTACAGAATTTCTATTTTCGATTCAAAGTTTTGGGATTCTTCCAGGAAAGGTTCATCTGATTATCAATGTCATCATTGGCATTATCATCATAATGGATCACCATCACCACCATCATCATCATCATAACATCGGTTATCTTTGCACCGGCATTTTAATTTATCAGAGATTCAAGTCTTTCTAAAAGCGAATAATATGTGTTCCTCTTTTGCTGGCAGCTGCTGCCAGGACCCCTGACCTGCTTTTATAAATTAAGATTTCTTTCTTTTTTCAGGATTTCGAAGATGAAGATGCGGTGCCTGAAATAAGAAAAGATCATTTTGAAGAAGCAATGAGATTTGCTAGAAGATCAGTCAGTGATAATGATATTAGAAAATATGAAATGTTTGCACAAACTTTGCAACAAAGTAGAGGACTTGGCGGTGGATTCAGGTACTGCATTTTTAATAATATTTCTTATCACGTTATCGTCTGCGTTTGTAGCTACGAAACTGGCTAAAGTTTAAGCTCAGATGTGACTGAGACCCCGCAGTGCCGCCAAAGAAGTAAAATACGTGATAAGAAGCGTTAAACTTGACGAATTTAAGCCAGAACTAGGATTGAAAACGACAGTAAGCAAACTAAAGTGTACTTATGGGTTCTTCGTTGGCTATTCGCACATGATTTAACTGTTTCTGGCACGATTTTACCGCTCGAAAGATCGCTTTGTAATCAATTCTGTCATTGTGACATGTTAACATGCTGGAATCTTAACTGTAGTCAAAGCAATTACCTTAACGTCTAACGGAGATGTTTAGCTAATCAGCGGTATGTTTTGCATCTTTATAAGCATGTTACTCTTACAGTATCATGAACTCTTAAGTTAAAATGCAACCTTCAATTTCCATGTAAAGCTCATGCGTGAATTCCTTTATAAGTTAAATTAATACTTAGTCTCTCCTGAACCTTGGCAAAAATTGTCTGCATCGTGTTTTTTTCACACGGTTATCTCGAACTTAAGAAAAGTTAACTGGCTTAGTATCAGAGCAAGAGATACGCATGTATTTCAATATTTTGATGTTATCCTTAGGTTCCCTGGCCAGCAACAAGGCGGCAGAGGTGGATCTCAAGATCAATCTGGTGGTCAAGGTGGCAGCGCAGATCAAAGTGGCTTATACAACGATGATGAAGATGATCTTTATAGTTAGATGAAAAATGACAATCAAAGAAAACAGTTTATTCATTCATGTGTATGTCGTGGTTAGTTCTTTGTTATTGTTGTAAAATGCTCTTCAGGGTATTCATAATTCATTTTGTTCTCCTAGTTTATTTAAATCTTAAACCACAAATTGTCCTTATTAACACTGCTAAACCTCTAGCTATATGATGCAACTCTGTTCTTGTGTTTTCTTCTTAGAATACCATACGAAACGGGTTCTACCCAAACAACCCATCCCTTGCAAATATCTGCCGTTTGTGCTGTCAACTAGAGTCACTGCATTGCCTGTACCTTCCGTTTGTGCAGCCTTTAAGTCCTATGCTTTGCCTGTCAATATCGTTTATGTTGGCTGTGAACGCCATTAGTTGCATCATTGCTGCGTAGATATCTTTGCGTTGTCCAAAACTAGCATTTCCTGGGCCCACGAACCAGCCTTTATCTGGCTGTTAATATCGTTCATGCTGCCTGTAAATGGCATTAGTGGCATCACTGCTACTGGAGATATCTGCGTTTTCCAAAAATAGCATTCCCTGTGCCAATGAATACCACATTGAATGCGCATTTTCTGGGTATCAGTGTTTGTGCTGCCTACAAATGTTGTTAGCGGCGCCAGCGCTACTTTTTTAAAGACTTCTGTCATGAAATGCTTTTTGGGATGCTTTTAGCGGGCTGCCAGTTGATTACTGCTTGAGGTGAGCTTTGATGGTATCAACTAAGCAACAGGTATTTGAAGTACTTCCCCATAGCTAGGGTCGATGCGCTGTAAGAAAAATAACAAAACAAGAGACAACTGAAACTAAAAACTATTCAAAGTAAAAAGATTTACTTTTAATTCTATTATACATACTCATTTTAAAGTGAGACAATATTATCAATTAAGTTCACAATGACACACAACTTAAGTAATATATTTAAATTGTTAATGAGGCTTAGGAACATGACCATCTACATAAAAATTTCTGGTCACTTTTGGTAAAGTCAGTTCCATGCCTTCCATTTCTTTAGTGAGAATTATCTGACATCCTGTAGAGAAAGAAATATGCATGAGAGAAAAATATTGCATGATTTCATTCATAGTGCTGCTGCTAGTGCTGTAATTATGGATGACGATGATGGGTGATGATAATGATGATCATGAATTCGAACAAATACACTTGAATGAAATAATTTAGATACCTAATCTAGAGTTGTCTTGCAGCAATGGGGCCATATCTAGCATATCATCTTCACTGAAAAACAGAAAAATTACAATTGATCAATTGTAATAGCGATTTATACATGAAATGCAATAATAAATAATTCATATACCTAAAGTTATACAGTAATTGTTTCTTTACCCTTCCAGTGGTTCAGGAAGAACATCCATATAATCTTCATTCACATAAACATGACATGTTGAACAAGCTAAAGATGCTTCACATGCACCTTCTAAATCAACCTCGTATCTGTGGGCAAGATATAAAACATTGTCCCCAATCTTGCCTCTTAATGGTCTTTTGACGTTTTCTCGATCAATAAATGTTATATTGACGCTGAAAAATAAGATGACAATGCTTCATTAATTGCCTCTTACGCCCTAACCCCGTCATTAATCCTTAAGAGTGCCCACTGTCATAAAAGACCTTCGTTGAAAAGGGTTATGCAGATCAGCAGATATCCGATGTAGCAGAACATTGTGCAAAGAATGTATTGGGACTATGAAAAAAGCGATCGCTTATTTTTAAGCGCTATAAGCGATCGGGAAAAGTGAAAAAAAATGCGCGAAAATGTTCTTTTATGAATACAAAGCTTTCTTTACACGTCATCTTCTGATTTCGGATCTTCCCATTCAAAGCCACCATGAAATAGCAAATCTGTGAAGGAGAAAAGGACTCGATTACAATAGAATAATATAAAAAATACGGTAGTTTATCTTAAACAACTTGTATAAAGGAAAAAGACTATAATGAAAAAATGACATAAAGTTATGCGAAAAATGTGTTGTTATTAAGTACTTGTAAAACAGCTTATTTCGCGCAAAACTCTTCTATTCAGAGCATTATTCCGGCAAAGCACATCCACAGTTGATCTTTTGTCGCAAAACGAAGCGATCGTGACATTTGCGGCAGAATCCTAAGCATTATCACAACTTAGAATACCAAGCACACATGTCTACTAGCCCGCCATTTTTGTTTCGATTTCATTCAAACTCGTTTAGAGATTTCAAAGAGAGGCTGATATTTTTGCTCAATAGAGCATGCGTGTTTGAGTGTTCTTCTTTCTTTGATGTTGGCCTAAAAGCAAGGTTGGTGGAAGTAACAAAGCTGACTTTTTTTGAATCAGAAGCATGGCAACTGGAGCTGTATTAGCTCTCCCAGAGCATGAGCAAAGGCCTGAAATCCAGGATGATGCCCAGAGTGTTGAAATGGAGCTGGCAGACGAAGCAGTGGAGAAAAGTGGAGTTGTTAAAATCACAAATATTTCACCTGGGGTCACTGTTGACCAAATGAAGATTTTGTTTGGATTTCTTGGGAATATTCAAGAAATGGCCCTTTATCCAATGGAGTAAGTTAGCAGGGAATTTCCATGGTCATTTGTTGTTGGGGACCATTATATGATGTTGGGGATGTTTTGTTAAAGAGTTCGAGCTACAGCTAGCCACATCGGTTTTAAAAACATCTTGATTTATTCCTCATCAGAAAGTTTACCTTCCACAATTGATGATTCAGATTCAATAAGGCAACTAAGGGTAAAACAATCGACCTATTGTTTTAAATAATAGACCTATTGTTTTACACAAAAGACCCACTGTTTATGTATACAAAGGCAAGTTATTACAAATTGGAGCAGTCTACCTGTGCAGTTTGAAAAACAATAAACCTTATGTTAAATCAGTTGATCCCCTCTGCACTTGCACAGTGCACAGTGCAAGTGCAGGGTGGGTCACACTGATTTCTATTGTTTTAAAACAATAGGATCATTGTTCCCCAAGGTTGTTAGAATGTTCAAGAATGTGTATATTCTGTGAATGTGCATCTTGGTATTAGTGAAGCTTTAGTCAATTGTTTCAGTCTGTTCCTAATGCTTATGTCTCTGGGGAGTGTCAGATGAAAAAAGCTTTTAAGTATATCCAAAGATATTTCCACTATTGTTTTATCTCCATATACTAATCTGCGTCTGGGGCGGTGGTCCTGGCAGGCGGCTTTCCCGCTGACAGTTCGACCCGTGGTACGGCCGGTCCCCGGTTGGCTAGCTACATTGGGTCGTTGGCCGGCCGAAGTGTAGGTGAGCCATCGCTCCCTCGTTTGGGGCAGGCTGCTTCCACGGCTGGGGCAGCCTCGAAAATACCGATTATTGTTCACGATATTGGTCTAATGTCGCGCGGAAAAACAAAGGAAAACAAAAGAGCGTACGTTTTGTACACTTAGGCAGCATTCCCCCGCCCTTCGAAAACATTTCAGGAACGAACCCCGCGAGCTCCCCGTTGGCAATTCGCCACGCTTTGGGAACAATCGACCTCGTTCGCGCAACCAATCGTGGGGCACGTCCCGTCACGGGGTTTAATCCATTTCGGTGCTGCGTCACGGGGTTTTGAAGGGTCTAGAATGATCCCCGTGTTTCGTGGCACATCCATTCGTACATTTACAAGCAACGAGGAATATATGTCCAAAAAGTTCGACTGCTGTTGGAAAATGGTGAAGGCGTTTATCATTTGTTCAGTTCTTTTTTATTTGTTTCGTTTTACAATCACAACAAAACAATGAACGTAAGAAAAGAATTAAGAATTTATTTCAGAGCATTCTCGGTTCTGTCGATGTTTGTTTACGTGTTTGGTTGCGTCATCTCAACTGACTGGAGTAAACTGTTTTTTTTTCGGGATTTTGTTGCGTCATGTCAGTTGACTTGAGTAGTCAAGGTCAGTGGGAATTTATGTCTTATTAATTTTATGGAATGAGATTCGATTTCAAATAGAGTGAATAATACAGTGAATACACTTATTTTTGTTCAATTGCAACTGTTGCGTCGTTTCAATTCATTCGACCATGTCCTTCAAGCAATTTTACGTTAACGACCCTAAATGGTCCTCAGTCTGTAAAAGTAGGAACGGGGAATTAGAGAATCAAGGAATCGGGAATTTAACGTCATACTCAGGGAATCCGGGGTATTTAGGAACTGTATTAAGGCGGCGTATCCGTTGACTTCTATTTAGGGGTTCAATGGTATTAAGGAATTGTATTAAGGGGGTACATCAGATAAATAAAATTGAAACACCTCTTCGTTCTTTTCTTAGATTTCAATTAAAGGTACGATAGCATTAAGAAATGTTATATGGAAGTAGTACAACATGTCAAAGCTTTAGCTATACCCACTTGATTTATTATTTGACTTCTATTGAGGGGTACAGCGCTATTAAGGCGTTGTATTAAGAGGTTGCGTCAAATTTACAGCGTGTAAAATTTTTTGCAAAACCCTTTAGTTTTGCTCTTTGACTTCTATTAATTAAGGGGGTACAATGATGTTTAGGCATTGTATTAAGGGGGTACATCAGATAAAAACTTGTGCAGACGTGCGTGCAAACCAGCATCAACTAACCAGCTGGGCAGCTCGGTAACCAAGCAACACGGCAACTCGGCAACTGGGCAAACGAGCAGCTCTGCAACTCGGCAACTAACCAACAGAGCAGCCAAGCAACTGGGCAACCGAGCAGCTACACAACTGGGCAACAGAGCAAGTAGGCAACCCAGCAACTGGGCAACTGAGCAACTGACAAACTAGGAAATAAAGCAAACTAGCAACTGGGCAGCCAAGTAACTAGGCATCTTCATAACAAAACCACGAAGCAACAGCGCAACCGAGCGACTGGCCAACTGAGCAACTGGGCAACCAAGCAACGGAGCAAATCAGCAACACGGCAGCCAAGCAATTGGCCAAGTCAGCAACTGGGCAACTGAGCAACTTTTCAACGTGGCAACTGAAATCCCGAAGCTCGGCAAACAAGCAACAGGGCAACCGAGCAACTGGGCAACTTGGAAACCAAGACATTTGGCAACTGGGAAACTCCACAGCTGAGCAACCAAGCAACGCTGCAACAGGGCAACCGGGCAATTGCGCAAGGGAGCAACTGGGCAACTGAGCACCTGGGCAACAAGAGCAACGTCGCAACTGGGCAACCGAGCAACTCGGCAACTGGAAACCAAGCAATTGGGTAAGTGAGGAACTGAGCAACTTGACAACTTCGGAACAGGAAACCACCCAACGGTGCAACAGGCCAACCGAGAATGGGGAAACGAGCAACTTGGCAACTGGGCAACTCAGCAACTGGGTAACCAGAGCAACTGTGCAACTGAGCAACCGAGCAACTGGCGAACTGGGAAATCAAGCTACTGGCCAACTGGGAAGCTGGGAAACTGAACAACTGGGAACCAAGTAGCTAACCGAGCAAATCAGCAACAGGGCAACCAGCCAGAAAGGGCAAATGAACAACTGGGCAACTGAGCAACTGAAAAACTGAGAAACTGGGCAACTGGGAAACCGCGCAGCTGGGAAATCAAGCAACGGAGCAACACCGCAACCAAGCAATTTGGCAAGTCAGCATCTGGGCAATTTAGGAACTTGGCAACCAGAGCAACGGCGCAACTGAGTATCCGAGCAACTGGGCAACTGGGAAGCTCGGAAACTGAACAACTGGGAACCAAGCAACCAAGCAAATCAGCAACAGGGCAGCTAAGCCATTGGGCAAGTGAGCAACTTGTCAACGTGGCAACTGGGAAACCCTGAAGCTCGGCAACCAACCAACAGGGCAACCGAAGAAATGGGCAACTGGGAAACCAAGACATTTGGCAACTAGGAAACTCCACAGCTCGGCAACCAAGCAACGCTGCAACAGGGCAACCGAGCAATTGCGCAAGGGAGCAACTGGGCAACTAAGCACCTGGGCAACCAGAGCAACGTCACAACTGGGCAACCGAGAAACTGGGCAACTGGGAAACAAAGCAACTGGCCAACTGGGAAGCTGGGAAACTGAACAACTGGGAAACAAGCAACCGAGCAAATCAGCAACAGGGCAACCAGGCAGTTGGGTGCATGAACAAGTGCACAACTGAGAAACTAAGCAACTGGGAAACCGCGCAGCTGGGAAATCAAGCAACGGAGCAACACTGCAACTAAGCAGTTTGGCAAGTAGCATCTGGGCAACTGGGCAACCAGAGCAACGGCGCAACTGAGCAACCGAGCAACTGGGCAACTGGGAAACTGAACCACTAGGAACCAAGTTACCGAGCAAATCAGCAACACGGCAGCCAAGCAATTGGGCAAGTGTGCAACTAAGCAACTTGTCAACGTGGCAACTGGGAAACCCTGCAGCTCGGCAACTAAGCAACAGGGCAACGGAGCAACTTGGAAACCAAGACATTTGGCAACTGGGAAACTCCACAGCTGGACCACCAAGCAACGCTGCAACAGGTCAACCGAGCAACTGGGCAACTGAACACCTGGGCAACCAGAGTAACGTCGCAACTGGGCAACCGAGCAACTGGGCAACTGAAAACCAAGCAACCGAGCAAATCAGCAACAGGGCAACCAAGCAAATGTGCAAGTGAGGAACTGAGCAACTTGACAACTTCGCAACTGGGAAACCACCCAACGGCGCAACAGTCCAACCGAGAATGGGGAAATGAGCAACTTGGCAACTGGGCAACTGAGCAACTGGGCAACCAGAGCAACTGTGCAACTGGGAAGCCGTGCAACTTGGCAAGTCAGCATCTCGGCAACAGACCAACTGGGCAGCCAGAGCAACGGCGCAACTGAACAACCCAGCAATTGGCCAACTGGGAAACCAAGCAACTGGGCAACTGGAAAGCTGGGAAACTGAACAACTGGGAACCAAGCAACCGAGCAAATCAGCAACCGGGTAACTGAGTACCTGGAAAACCAGAGCAACGCCGCAACTGGGCAACCGGACAGCTGGGAATCCGAGCAACTTTGAGCCAATAAACCGAACCAATCAGCAACAGGGCAACCAAGCAATTAGGCATGTGAGCAACTTAGCCACTGGGAAACCAAGCAACAGGGCAAGTGAGAAATGGGGAAATGAGCAACAGGGCAACTTACCACCTGGGCAACCAGAGCAATGGGGCAACTGGGCAACCGAGCAACTAAGCAAATGAAACCCTTAGCAACGATGTTTGCATAGTCAGTGATGTTTGCGATATTTACTCTGTCATATTACATTCCCATGTCATCCACATTTCACTTTATCCTGTTTACCCCCAGGAGAAAGGTTACAATTCTAAACCCCCCTTGTGCATAACGCCAGTCTAGATTCTTATTTCCTCCTTATGAGCTACCCACTCAGCTGTGATGGTCACATGAGCCTTTTTACCCTCAACAATAACATTTCAAACGGAAAGCCCCCTGTTACGTGACGTCACTCTAGATTCCTATTCTGTCCGTACGAATTTCCCATTCAGGTCGGATGTTCACGTGATGCATTTTATTCTTACCAACGATCACCGCAACTAAAATCCCGCGCATGTATGACGTTAGTCACCTTATTTCTTGCATAGCCGACTACTATGTGCATAGATCAGCCTCCCAACGAGTTTGCAAGTAGCGAGACCACGTGCGGAGCACGTGCCACTGAGAGGTTGCCGCGAGCACAGCGAGCGGCAGCCGAGCAGAGCGACGCGAAGCGTCGCCCGCGAGCCGCGAAGCGGCGAGAAGCCCCGCAGGAGTCGATGGCGCAGGAGCGGCCGAGCTAGCGATGTTGCCTGCCTCGCGCGTAGCGCGAGCGGCCGAGCTAGTAAAGCATAATCTTGGTAGAAACATTATTAAGTTTCCAAAACATTCAAACAACAATAGTGAAAGCTTTTTGTAAGCTTTGGAGTATTAAAAGGCAGGAAAAGGCTAAAATAATTAGTTGCTGTAAAATATATTTGTGGTGAAAACTTAGGCTGCAAATAATATTAATCATCATCATCATCATTGTCATCATCAATCATAATCTTCATAATCATAATCATTATCACCATCCACCATCATCGTCATCATCATCACCATCCACCATCATCATCACCATCATCATCATCATCATCATCATCATCATTATTTTAACATAATAACAGTAATAGTTAATGTCAAGCTAATGACTTAACCTGATTCCTTTTGTTTTTAGTTTATGGGAAATATGAGCCTTGGCAGCAATTTGCCTCCACCTCCTGTCCTGGGCAACATTGATCCTGTTAAAATTGAAGAAATTCGCAGAACAGTATACATTGGAAATCTAGATGATTCAGTAAGTAGCACAACCAATAATGTTGTTTTTCCTGGACTTACCTTACTGCGAACGCTCTATCAAGCACCCTCTCTCTTTCAAGCCCCCTCTATGTTCCCCTTCTTCTAATTGAGATTTCCCCCTTCTCTATTAAGCCTCTCCCTATTTTGGTTATTGGACAGCTCTGTAGTAAATCTACAAAACAAAATGCAATTAGTTACAATGTGTTTGGTCTGCCAAACTCGTGTCTTATAACTACTAATAACTACTATTTCTCATATAGTTCATGTCTGTCAAATCCATCTCGACTAAATAAATCTGAATCTGTTCCAGTATCTGTTCCCCCCTTTCTCTCTAATAGCCACCCTCTCTAATAAGAATAGGTTGCCTTAGAACCATACAAGTGGTTTTGTATTCTTCCTTTTTCGTTCGGTTATCTTTTCAATATTTGTCTTGTTTATTTCGATACATAGGTCAGCCCAGAAATGCTGGTTGCCTTCTTTTCTGGTGTTGGAGAAATAAAATTTGTCAGACAATCTCAAAAAGAAGATGGACAAAAGTAAGTCAGCTAACATTCGCCTTTTGTATATTATTTTTAAGGTTAAACATTTCGGAAAAACGAATTCTTGGAAAAACCTATGTTGTTTTATAATTAAAACCTTACGTTTAACTGCTAGAATATTATGTAGTGCTTTATCAATTACTTTTTGTGCAAAATGTTTCGAAAATTTTCCACGCAAAGACGTTTCAGTTTTACAAATCTTTCTGAGAAACATAGATGGACAGTTTTGATATATCTCTTGATACATTTCAAATGTAATCAAATATATCTCTTGATACATTTCCAATGTCACGATGCCTTGTTCCTGCTAGTGCCGTAAAGACTTAAGCTTTCTACCAATCGGGCAAAATCGAAGGTTCCCAAAATAGACCAAAATCATCAAAAATGGCATCCTAAGGCAAAAATAAGGCCATTTACCCGGTTACAGGTCTATAATAAAATATACTAGCCCCTAAAAGCGAAGAAAATGAGCCCCATGTTGACATGAAAATGTTCTTTATCTCTACTATTTGAAGCGATTTCAAAGAATTTGTAACGATTGGTTTAAGAATTTCTGTTTTGATGAAAAAGACATATAGATATATCTCTTTTATTCTAAACTTGTTGTTGTGTTGTTTCTTTTTCTAGATATGCATTGATAGAGTTCACAGATTTGTCTGTCATTGCAACTGCATTACAATATTCTGGAGTTGTTTTCTGTGGAAAGCCAATGAAGTAAGATCAACTATGAAACTACGTTCATTTCATCTAAATCATGCTCAGCATTTTAGAATTCGAGGCTTAACACCAGTTAGAAGCAATTGGTTGATTTTTGGGGAAACATGAGAGTTGGACAAAAGCAAAAATAGTTCTGCAACCTGCAACCTTTGGCTTTTGACCAGCTAGTGTTTGGCCTGCAACCTTTGAATTTAGACCAACTAACCTTTGGCCTGTAACCTTTGGCTTTAAGCCAGCTAACCTTTGACTTAAGACGAGTTAATCTTTGGCTTGCAACCTTTGTCTGTCGACCAGTTTGTCTTTTGCCTACAGCCTTTGACTCTAGACCAGCTAGCCTTTGACCTACAACCTCTGGCTTTAGTGACCCGCAACCTTTGGCTGTAAATCAGCTAACCTTTGGGTTGCCAATCTAGCCATGTCAAGCAGTTCATTTCGTTTAACGATGGTTTATATTTTGCAGGGTCACGTACTCCAAATGTGCTATCATCAAGCCTGATTTTGAAAAGCTTGAAGCCGAGAGAAAAAATGCTGATAGACATTCAAGATATGCTTGTAAGTTTATCTTTGGCAACTTTGTGGTAGGAAGTTACATATAAACTTTGCAGTAATACACTTTAATGTGTCTCTGTTACGCTGATGATTTCTATTAGCAGCAGATCAAAAAGGAAACGTCTAAATTTGGCTTTTTTTATAGAAGAGCTACCCACACATCTTATGCATAGTTATAAACCATGCCATGCGTAAAGTTTTGTTTTCATTCTAGTTTGAAATATCATTCTGTCTTCTACTACTCACAATTTTATTTCACATTCTTTTTAAGCACGAAGAAGATCAAGTTCCCTGTAAGTTTCTTTTTTAATCAATTTTGTCAATATTTTAATCTATTGATTTTAATAAAATCCATGAGTTTGATTTATAAGGAAAGAAATAAAGATCCCGCTAAATACCGTAAGTCCTCGAATCCCCCCTCCTCAAATATGCCCCCTTCAAATTAGCCCCCATCCTAGAGCGAGAAATTGTTAATAAGCCCCCCTAGAACAAGCCCCCACCCCTGACATATTGGTGTTTGCATTTTGAGTCCATATTGGCACATTGTCGAGTTATGATAGAAATATGCATTCTCTAATTCGATGATGAATCATGCGTTTGTGAATATTTTTATAATCCTCCCTCGTTTAAGCCTCCACCTCGAATAAGCCCCCTCCAAAATAATGAAAAATAATTGAGCCATCAGGGGGGGGGCTAATTCGAGGATTTACGGTAATGAATTAAATTTTGTTGATATTCAGACGAAGAAGCCGATCACGTTCGCGATCACGTGAAAGAAGAAGGCGAAGATCGCGAACAAGATCACGATCAGGATCATATTCACGATCACGCAGGCCACGATCACGATCGCCATCTTACTCAAGATCACGCAGAAGAAGGTCCCGCTCAAGGTCATTTTCAAGGTCACAAAGGCGAAGGTCAAGGTCACGTACTCCTTCACGCAGAAGAAGAAGGTCAAGAAGTCGATCGAAGTCGAGGTTTGTGCTGTTTCAATTAAATTTCGTCTTTGATTCATGCGATTGTGGGAGAAATTCTTGTGAATGTCATTGTCAGATATAGTAGCTCACTCAATGACTTGACCGCCTTGATAGAAATAGACAACCCAGTGACTCGTGGAGATGTCTCCATACAGTGTTTCCACGTTGAAAAGGAGAGTCAAGCAAGTACGCAACGTTGCAGTTTATTCGTTAATACAAGTCGGCGTTTCCAGTCAACTGTACCTTACAAATGGTGAACACCATCTGCTCCAGCCCCAGAACACATCCATTTACATTGCAGAACATAAACCTGGGGAACTAATTTAGCGATTTAGGAAGGATGAATAGCTGAGTTGACTGTAGGCTTGTAGAAAGCGTTCCCGATGAGGTTTGATCCCACACTCGGTTTATCTCGAGTTCTCGAGTTAAACCTTTCATTACTCGGCCACACCATCTTTGATAAAACAGGACAAAAGTCGATTAATTCAGATTAAAAGAACTAGGAGGATTTCAGCAAATAGGGCAAAAATGCTCCAATAGGCATTCTGCTTGCTATGATAGGGCATCGTACGAGTACACGTGGACAGGTCTTGTCGACTCTGGCATGTACTGTTAAGCAAGATTACCCTGTCACGAACTCACGTAAAAGAACAGGAAACCTGTAGATAAGCCGAATGACACAGTATATCCTATCATGCACACTACACCACACCGTTTTGCTTTCATTAATGAAGCAGGACAGACGTGACACACACACCCTTGCTTCATAAAGTCATAACAAAATGAAATTATAATCCTCAGATTAGAAGAAGGCGTCAAAAAAAAGATACCTGATGTGCCACGGTAAGCTATTCTAACGGTATCTGTGGTGTATGCCATGTTATGCCAAAATAAGCATCTGATAATACCCTCATTTTATTTAACCCAATGTTTGCTTGTTCAATGAACAATTTATCCCTTGCATTACGAATGATATGAAATTAATGCATTAAACAATGATTTTGTTACTTCTTCAGACGAGATCCCATTGTCATTAGCATCTGTTGTGACTTTGACTGCCTATTACTATATATGTGCTTTCTTGATTGCCCCAATGACTGACACACCCAACCCCACCGATTTGTCTTGTCATTTCTTTTCCACACACAGTTCTTGCTTGCCTATCATTCTAATTATTCTGGCTACGTATGCCCAACAAAAACTATTGCATCTTTGGTTTTTCTTCCAGGAACCATTTGACCCGTCTGATTTTCCACACGGATTCCAAAGTTGAAAAGCAGTTGAATAGAAATGCTGAACTTTCGCTAGAGTCCAGGGGGTTAGTCCTCTATGGCATCCCCTAAACCTCGTCGGACTCTAGCGAACGTTCAACTGCTTTTCATTTCAACTACTTTTCAACTTTCGAATCCCCGTGTGGAATTTATTATACTGATCTTTAGTATAACCTTAGTAAGTACCAAATCATCTCTGCTTCTGTCATTATAAGACAACATACCACGTATATAGATAGATCATGTTTATTTTGATGGAACATAGTATAATTTCAGCCTTGAAGAGATTTTTAATGAACAATTTGATTTACCACAGGGATCGTCGTCGGCGCCGATCATATTCAAGATCTCCGTCACGTGATTCAAAATATCGAAGCTCAAGCTCTCGTCATAGCAGAAGCAATAGATCATCAAGGTAAGAAAAAATCAATCAATCTGATTTTTTGGTAGGTTTCCTTGTATAGTTATTGTTTTGTCACCCCCATGGTCATCTACATATAAGAGTATAAGTAGGTCCTGGCTAATGAACTAAGAAAAATCAAGCTACCCAACCAACTAACTTGCTGACAGCTAGTTAAATGACTAAATATTTAACTAACTAACTAAGTAACTAGCTAATAAACTAATCTTACTTAATAACTAACTAATTAACCAGCTAACTAACTAACTAACTAACTAACTACCTAACTAAGTAAGTAACCAGCGAACTAAGCAATCAATTATCTAACCAACTAACTAACTAACTAACTAACTAACTAACTAACTAACTAACTAACTAAGTAACTAACTGACTAAGCAACAATGTAACTAGCTGCCCAAATCTTCCCAGAACCTGCTACCCTGAGGATGGTGATCGTTATAGGTCACCGAAATATTACTGTGGTCTTTTAGTCTTTTAAAATTTGGATTAATATTTGCCAATATAATGTTTGCCAACGTTATTTGCTAGTTTGTTAGTTTTTGAATTTGTTATTATTTAGTTTGCTAGTTTGTTAGTTTGTTGGTCTTTTAGTTTGTTGTGATTTAATGTAGCGTGTGTGTAGGATGATAGCAGGCTCTAGGATGATCTAACGTCACTTTTCTTTTCAAGGCGTCGTACAAAGAGTCGATCTCGGTCTCGTTCTGGATCAGCTGATAAAAGGAAATCGAAGTCGAAATCTCCTGTGAAGGAAAAGTCTAAAAAGGACAGAAGCAAATCAAGATCTCGTTCGCCAAGCAGATCACATTCCAGGTTAAGATTTCAAATTGTACTTTCAAATGTTTTTGCAAGGAATACTCTTTATAATAAGGCTCCGTTGACACTATAGGTTGGTAGCGCCCCCCTGTACAACATTAGATAGCTCGAGGGGCATTTCACTCCTCGAAAAACCTTATGAGATTCCTAGCGAAACAAAAGGTTCTTACAAAATTCCTACGAAAACAATTGAGATTCCAGCTGAGGATGTACAAGATTCCAAAGAGTGAATTGCCCATCGAGATGGCTAATATATCTGCATTCTGCATGATCGTTGTCTCGATACTTAGGCCATGATTGTAAACCTGCTATTCCCAATAACTCCTTATCGATTGTTAGAGATAATGATTGATAAATGTTAATAAATGTTATAACGATTACTCTACATTTCAGACGAAGGAGCAAAAGAGATCGTCATAGCAGAAGTCGATCTCGTAGTCGAGATCGCAGAACACGTGATAAAGATCGAAAACGAGATCACAGAGATCGGTCACGTGAAAGATCATCATCCAAGGCAAAGAAAGCTGTGTCGCCAGAAAAGGAAGACACACCACTCTATAAAGGTATTTTAAGGATACCATTGGTTTAACTCCCGAAAAGAGTCGCCATATCTGTCGTATCTTCCATAATTGTTTGATTACTCCATCTCGAATACAGCCACTCTTGAATTAGAAGGTTTTAAGTTTTAATGAGCCCCCCCTTGGGTGTGGGCATAGCGAAGAGCTGTTTTTGTGTGTAAAGCCAGCTCAACAGTAAAACTTCGCTCCACATAACTGTAATCTGTCACGCAGCGTCTAAATTCCAGAATTTAGTAAGATCTTTGGCATTCTAAACATTGTATTGAAAGGCGGTTCTGTCTGAAAAGGAAGGGGTAACCAAATATTACCCTTGACGTAAGCCCCCACAAGCACATTGTTCCTTAATCAAGGGCCCCAAGTTCAAATAGACTTCCCATCCTTGTCACGTGTGGTAACTGAAAGATCCCTAAATAATTCGTTCTTGATTGTTTTTTCAAATGAAGTCCATAAATCTGGAACCTGACTTTTCAAAAGCCCTTCCTCCTCGTTTTGAATAGATCAGAACCACAGGTTAATTGAATCATTACTGTAAATTTTGGTTGTAGAAAATAAAAATAAGCACAAAAACCAGAACAAAATTGTCCAGTGTTAAATTCAACACCAATTAAAGTAATAAACGCAATAGAACAGTCGAACCTCCTATAAGCGGCCACCTCCCTATCACGGCCATTAATCTTTCCCACAGTCCCAAACACTTTCATATAGTATTGTTACACCTCCGACTAACGGCCACCTCTCAATAACGGCCACTTGACCTTGTATATATAAGTTGTTCAACTGTACATTTCAAGCTATTCGGAGTTTCAACTGTACATTTCAAACATTATCATGTTTGCAATTTTATTTCCAGACGTGGACAATGTGGATGACAACAGTGATATGAGCATTGAAGAAGATTATACAGCGAAATCAAAAGATAAACATGATTATCAATCAGATGATGATCATAAATCAAAGAGAAAATCACGATCTTAAATAGATTATTTCGAACAATCGATTAATCAGATGATCGTTCAACGTAAGTTATACAATCATTTTTTTCTGCTCTATTGTTGCATTGTTGCATATTTTTATTACGATTTCACATCATTAAGATCTGTATCAAATTCCTGTTGTTCTGTCAATATGCTGCTTTGGCATTTAAACGATATTTGTTGAATTTTTCGCAGACTTCTTTACGCTTCAAGTTCTCGCAATGCATGCCGAAACTGTTGAAACGCCTGTGCTGCAATTATATTTCGCTGCCTGCTAACATTCCATTTCAACCTCCCCTCCCCTCTTGAACAATTTTTCTCAAAGCTAAAATTTCCAGCTATTGTCGACCTCACACAACTGCCAAGGAAAATATCAATAGTATCAACATTCTTCAAGGGGGGGATCTGGTGCATCGCCGAATCCTTACTCGTGTACTTCCTACCCAATGCTCTCTATAAAGCCCCATTCCGAGTCCGTTATCATTGGTTTAACCTCAAAGAATAGCATTAGACATAAGAATCAAGGACCATATGAAAGAAAGGGATGTAATTTATACCCATTCAATTAGTATTTGTAATACAATATTTACAATTCATATTTGAAAATAAATAAAAGTTAGATGAATATATATATACGAATACTCGATTATAAAACTATAATGCAACAATGATAAAAATTAGAAAGCTGAGTCGGACGCTCTGCTCTGGGTTTTATAAGCTATTTGCTCATTTTGGTTGAAACCGTGTGTAGAAAGTAATTCCCCGTGTTTCTGAGCTTTTTTGGTACTTTCCCATTAAAAAATACTGATTTTACGGTGGTACTAAGACGGCTTGTTTTCAATTCTTAGGTACTAATAAAACTTTCAATTTTTTATAAAACATCGAAACAACAAATAGCCCCGTAGAGACTACAAAAAATATATATGCAAAATAATATGTGCAACATGAAAGGCAACATTCTCACACAAATGTAAAATGGGAACAATTCTGCGCCTGGAATTCTATATAAAAATACACAGTCAAATTATTTACATATAAAACTTTTCGAATACAACAAATATGGGCAGTTTAAAAAATATTCAGTATTTGAATTGTTTGGTTGCTTTTTTCTCTGTAAAACAAAGTTCTTTGGAGCCCCACAGTTCAAACCCAAACGTCAAAATTCCAGAATTCCATCGCCATTTCCAAGGGTCCCACTTGCTCCTTTCCACAAACCGTCAATAGTATTCTGACACCGTCCGTGATCTATAGCGGACTTCCTTCATATTATTTGGGCGGCAACTGCAGCAATTCTTTCCAACTTGGATACCTTAGTCTTCATCCGGGAAACGCATATCTGCAGCAACCAACAGCAACGCTTCTTGGTGCAAATCAACCATGATTCACAAATATCACGTAATCATATATCGTATAACGAAAACGAGGCAACAGCAAATTAGAGTTAGTTGGATGTCATGTGATGTCCTCCTCTCTGAATTCGTATAAAAATAGACATAGGCATGACTTTGCTTTTCGCTGGTTTGTTTTTCTGTTCGAACTGTTTTCTGTTCTTCTGATGTATGCCAGAAAGACCTAAAAATGCACCATAATGATAAGACTTTGCCCTGAATTCAACTACGTTTAAAATTTGTCTTTGAGAAGAAAAGGGGAATGAAATAGTAAAGAATCAGATAGGAAAAGAGACACCCAAAATATATTGAAAACGAGCTCAAGTACTCTTGATATAGCTAATAAATGCTGTAATAAAAGCCAAAGAGCCAACCTCGTTCCCACTGATATTTGGAAAGAAATGGATCGCCTGAATAGCTCTGGGAACGAGGTTGCCAAAGAGCGGTTTTGCGCCATGTATGGGCTCAAAAGTATAAGGACCATAAGGACCATTTTGCCTCATATAAGGACCAAAGCCCAACGTTTGAAGTCGTAGTTAAGGCTATCAGTGGTTAAATTAAGAGTTTTTCTTGGGGTTAGTTAGTTTCTTGCACGTACGAAAAGCTTGGTAGAACAAGGGACTGCCACTTCTTACAAGCATTTTGCGCATCTTAACAAAGAGAAAACGTCAAAAAACTTTCAACAAACCTTTTTGTGATAATGACTGGCCTTAGTGTTGTCATTCGATTATTCATTTTTTCTAAGAAATTGTTATACTTCTGTCTTTCCAGTTCTCTTTGTTTCTGTTCCCGTAACTTTCTCAGCATTGCTTCCTCTTTCTCGCTGCCTTGCGTCTCTCTCGTCGTCTCTCCCACTTTTTCTGCCTAAAATGAATTATATCGATAAACTTGTTACTTAATCGAGACGTTTTTCAAAATTAATACCTCACGAATAGTCAACTTAGAGCTTAAGATTCCAGTAATTTATCTCTGCAGCCTGTTTTCGCAATGTTTGCATTAAGAGATAATGTTGGCTAGCAGTTGATTTAGAATTCTCGCACTTTAAAACACTTGTGCGAAAACTCAGACAGGTCACTAGCTCCTGAGCAGTGCGGGAAACGTGTCTTCGCAGCAGCTACTCAATGCAATTATATTGAATTAGGAATGACGACAAAAATTTCGATTTTAGCTTTTCAAAGGCTAATCAAACACTTTTGGAAGTCTGCGTAGCGCGCACTCATTTCAAAAAGCTAGTCTTTTCAACTAAAAACCAGATGTTTGACGCTCCTGTGATTAAATAACAGTGATCTTGGCCTATGAGCATTGCTTGTGAGACACTTTCTACGACTGGTTCGCCAGTGAAATGAAATAGACTAGGTGAACCGGAAAGCAGATTCTACTGTTCGTTCGCTTGAAATGGACAGATGAACGGGAAATGATTCCCTGTGCTTGAGTCATTATAAAATTATACTTTCGCGGGCAAACCTTTTTAACAACAACAACAACAACAACAGCCCCTGCAACCACAACAACCCACTGTAGAGATCACCGCAAGCAGCAATCTTGGCGTCAAGCCATTCAATTCAATAGGCCACTACTGGAAACACTTTATGCCTGCTCCTTATCTAAAAGAACTGCGCCATTAAATGAATGAATATAAATAAAATCCAACTTACCCGCTTAGTAATTCATGAGGTTTGACATGGTGAATTTTGTGGCCTTTATTTTGCAAAAGTTCAACAATCGACAAATTTCCAGTTAGATGTCCTAAGGGGCAAAAAAAGTTTTAGTCAATGGAAATTCATTTCTTCTACTCAGAAGTAAGAAAAAAAACCTGCGAATTGAATAGCAGCCTGGGTCAAGACCATATTAAGTGTTCATGTTAAGAATTTTACTTATTAATCTGCTTACTATCAGCTTATAATTTTTAAGACTCATAAGTTAAGATTGTTACAAATAATGATTTGCTTACGATGATTAAATGGTGTGACCGGGGGAATTTTCAGTTTTAAAATTATAATTTCAA
Organism: Chrysaora quinquecirrha; assembly: GCA_014526335.1. NCBI lineage: Eukaryota > Metazoa > Cnidaria > Scyphozoa > Semaeostomeae > Pelagiidae > Chrysaora > Chrysaora quinquecirrha. The sequence goes on along the minus strand of JACTAT010000039.1, from coordinate 3,518,263 downwards.
ATCTTATAAGCTTATAAACATTAATTAATATAAAAAAGAGTGAAAATACTGAAACAAAAATTTAGGCATAAAAAATGATATATTTCTTTTTATATGAAAAATTAAACCTTGAGTTGAGGCTGGAGTTCCTTTATTTTTTGGGAAAATGAGGCTATTCCTTATACTGCTCCTTGTCGTGAGATATGTTTGAATACTTATTTTTACAGCAGATTCATTTCAACTAGCTTCGTTATCTAAATATAAATGGAGTCTTTTGGGAAAGTGTGTACGATGGAAAATATGTTGTTATTCTGTTACTTAGTTGTATAAAACGTCTTATTCTAGAAGAAAGTTAATCTCGGATTTTCATCCGGGGAGCCTTAGGAATTTTTTAGCCTCTAGTTCGTTACGCCCAGAGGTGTTTCTTATAAAAAAAACCTGTACACGAGGGCTACAGCACGTGTTATAGAACAAGTAACAACCTTGCGAATACAAAGAACATTGAAAGTAGAATTATTTAGTGATAATATCTCGCAAAGGAAGAGTTAATCCAATAAAATGTGACATGTGGCAAGTTGACCTATTTCTACCTTTAGATAACATAAAATGTGAATTAGTTAAGATTAACATGATAAAATATGTGTAGCAGAACCGAATCGACAAATTGAAATGACTTACTTAGAAATAAAGCGACAAATTACTGATTAATTGTGCTTTAAAGTGAAATTTCGATTCTTTTTAATCTTTCATTTGAACAAAACTTCAGAATAGCGAAAAAGAGCGTGATTTTATGCTGGTTATACTTAAAAGCTTTTTTCATCTGACACTCCTCAGAGTATATATGTCAGAAACAGGCATAAACAATTGAGTCATATACCCAGATACAAATTATTTTATTCAGTAGTGTGCTTTTTCATGTCAGATAAAGTATGGCTCAACACTTGACCAACATCCATGGTTACTGCAATTTTTCCTGATATGAAATGTTTACTTCACCCTCGCTTTTGTTTGGCGACAGAACAGATTTTGCATTTTCGAATGCTAAAAGTTTGAGAACATCATGACTGGTGTAATATCATGTTTTGGAGCTGAGACAAAGGCGTTGCCTTACGATGCATTGTGTTAATGAGATGCATGCCCGATGTATGGTATCTGGACGAATGGCATGGTATCTGCACATACTAGAAATATCTTTTGATGCTGATAATTTTGTGTGGTATTGCGTGATGAGGATGTAATTCTATTGGTTTTGCCTGAAGGAAAATCGCACTTAAAAAAGTCCGAAATAAATGCGGAAATTCCGGCGTTTTGCTTCCTTTAAAATCACCTCAAAAATGGTGTAAATTCGTGCGGGGAAATGTTTGAAACGCAGAAGATTTTCTATTTAAGAGGATTGAAATATGTAAGAGGATTTGAAAATAATGCCTAAGTTGTCTGAGTCATTATCAATCATCATTATGATCACTAATTGCAATTTAAAGGCATCATGATCACGATAATCATGAAACATTCTTGCCATCATTGTCTATCAGCATCAATATAATCATCATCTCATCATTATCATTATTATAAGCAGTATCATCATCGTCATCATCGTCGTTGTCGTCATCATCATTATTATCATCATCATCATCTTCATCGCCGTAATCATCATCAGCATCGTCATCACCTTGATCATCATCATCATTATCATCATCATCATCAGCATCACCATCATCATCATCATCATCATCATCATCATCATCATCAAGCATCATCATCAATCATCATCATCATCATCATCATCATCAGCATCATCATAATCATTATCGCTAACATCACAACAACAACTTCATCATCACATCATAATCTTAATCATAGCTAATTGTCACCATTATAATTATCATCAATCAACTAATCAACCAACGTAACAATATATAAATATCAATGAACATAAAATAAAGAATTATCTAACAAACCAACCTGTGCCAACAGCAAAGAAGAAAGGAACAGTTTGATTTCTCTTTAGTAAATGATCAATTTTAATCGCCATTTTTCGATTTCTTTTATAAACCAATTCATTCAACAAATAATCTTCAATTTCATCGATTTTTTTCACATCTGCAGCTGACACGTGATTTCTTGCATCATTGTTTACTAACAATTTATTCGATCCACCAACAATTCCATTCTTCAGATTTCCACATAAATAAACTTTGAGTACTTTATCTTGTTGATTTTCATGTTTTGGTTGCATCTTTCCTTTCCTCACTAGTTCTTGAAGATGTAGAGTGTAGTTGAGCAAAAACAAGGCCTAAACGAACGAAGATAATAATATTATTAACTGAATAGCAAGTAACAATACTGCTTAATGAAAACCTCAGATTTGAAACATCCTGCTCAGGTGAAGGTGAAATGGTGCTATTAGCTAACCTACTACTGAGATCCTAGCAACTGGGTCTAATAATCAAGACCTCGACCCTGGCTGGCTGTGACGCTACCATAGCTGGGGCTGGAGCCTGAACTCATTCAGCTTCTGATACCACGAGAAAACTAGATTAGGCCACGACGCCACAGCACCTTCACGTGGTCAGCACCATACCATCGTCAGACTTCCGACGACATTTCTACTGAGGTAAAGAGCTGGATGAGTTTCACAACAACTTCTCTCAAGTCATACAGTGCAAGACTCTAATTAAATGTAGGATTTTGCGATTCATGCCCATATGGAGTCTTAATTAAAGATGTTCAGTTTTTCGTAAATGGCAAACACAAACACAGATTATCCCAGTTTGTCCATAAGAATGCGGCCATACAACATGTATGCGAAAGTTGAATCTACTAACAGAATGCAGACATATTTTGATTGGCTGGTCACAACCCTGAAGCAATTTGATTGGTTGTTTGAGACCCCCATCGAAGCTACCTCCTTATATGGGCAAATTGATCAGATAATCGATAGAATTAATTAATACGGAAATTCCGACATAAGCTAAAATATTTCAGCTTTTGCCTACCAGATAATAGCCAATTCTAGTTATTATAAAACGTAGACTGTATAAGATCATCAATTATATTGATCAAATGTTGAAAATAAGGAATTTTAATAGTTTTTATATTATACATTTTTCATCCAAATACTTTCCATTCATATATCAAAATATTTTCAACGAAACAACTATCTTAACATTATTTTAAATATCTTGTCTTTCGTTATTGCTTGAAGGCAATTTTAAGCGGAATGCTTTGAAAATTTGTTATAATGAATATGCTTGTTAATAGTGACTCCAATTATCCAAATTAAATTATTTTGGGGTTCAATTACAATCTATTCAAAATCCAAGAAATTTCTATTCAAAATCCAAGAAATTTTCCTTGCAATGAGAGCAATAGAATATCATTTCTTACGAGTTTCTTATCGTTCGGTGAACCGGCTTGGGCCAGTGCTGGCCTACTGCTTTTTCGAGGGCAAGCAAGGACTACTTGCTGGCTTTTTCGTGAAAAAAGTTGTTTTGGAAACGCAAGCAAGCTTGTTTCCAAACAATTTAAGACAATAACTAAATTTCAGTGTGATAAAAACTGTTTTGCAAACTTTCTATCATCAAAAACATTGTTACGCCATTCATAGTGTTTAAAACACGACCACGTTATTAATTTATTTCATTATTAATTTACTTTAATTTACTTACATTCATAAAAATATTTACAACGTTTCATAACAGACTTATTATTTTCAATTGATATAATTTCGTCCACATCTATATGCCAATGAATAGAGAAATATGCGAAAAAATCAATTCAAAAGTAAGTTTGAAAACATTTCTGCCCATAATATTATTCTGGCCTTTTCATAATTTAGTATTGTTCATTGAAAATAAAATAAAGCAAAATCGATCACGAAATATCGGTTAGGATTGAGTTCTAAGGCCGAATTGAATTTAGGTTACTTTTGTTGCACAAATTGCAATCTTAAAATCCATTTTATGGAGAGTATATTGTCCATTTCCTTCATAAGACCATTGTGATTTGGGGGTCAGGGGGCAAGGCAAGGGGGGCAATCTTGCTTATCGTTTCGATTGAGTTTTTTGGACCTATTTCCTATTCATACTCGAAGGGCAATTTACTCCTTGGAATCTCGTACATTGCTGGAATCTCTAGTTTTCACAGGAATCCCTTGAAAATCCTTTTGAACGCCTTTTCGATAAGTGAAATGCCCCTCGTTCCTTCTAGTGTTCTCGTTTACTCGTTTTAGGGCCAGTGTGTCCTCAGCGCTCCATCTTTAAGAATCTCCTAAATATTACCTATTATGGACTTATAAACCTACTTAAATTTTCTATTTCGTATTGATTTTAAAGAAGAGGACTTAGCAGGCAATTATCATCAAGAAAATTCTCTCTATAGAAATGACACAGTGTGAATTTATGCCCACGCTAACTTGGGATTATTATACGATTTTTTCTACTTTCTTTTCGATATGAAGTACATTAGACTTTATCGTAACGTTTATCTGGCTTTCCGGTTGATAAAATTCTTCATTAATATTAATTTCAGTTATTCAGAAAACCAAAGCTTGCCATTCTTAAGGTGCTTATCTGTACAAATCATTTCATTTTCGGCAGGGAAGGCCTTAGGGGAGCTCCTTACAAGCTCTTTCAGAACGCAGATTCCACGCAAGGTTGCGGGCGAGGTTACTCAGAAGACTCTAAAACTAGGGGTTTTATTTTTGCTCTGGAACAACGCATCTGCACCTCAAATTCACTCAGTTGGTATCTCTTTAGGGTTTATGTGCATCAAATGACCAGTGACGTATATCCAGAACTAGAGAAGGAGTTATCGTAGTTTTCAATCGATTTCCTTTTTGCTTGCACTAGAAAGTTTTTATTCTACCTGCCTTTGGTGGAGAGGGGGGCAACTGCACCCCACACCTCAGGTGTCTCATTAACTGTTACAGGCTTTAGGTGTTCTAGACTTGCCAGAAAGGCACTTACTTACCATAGTCTTAAACACCATATAAGTTGAAACATCTGAATATTTCAAGCACTTTTCATCCCTGACCTTGTCCTTCAAATGCCTTGCAGTGAACATGGGATAGATTTGAGGATTGCTAATAACTCTGTTGGGCTAAATGCCTTACCAAATAAGGGAAATTTAATTTTGAGAAGATATAAGCTTCCTTACCTGTCTGTGGTTGATATTATTGAATGGTCCACATTGATCTTCAGCTGTTTCTAAACCTCCAATTCTATTCCCTCTTGTTTTTGCTTGTTTCGTCAGAAATAAATCCAAAATGTCTTTTTGCTGCCTTTTAACACTTGATTTTGTTAATTCTAACATAATTAAAACAACAATCCACACTGGTCTTTTCCTTCTCCAATTCTGTGTCAAAAGTCGAAATAAAATGTTTGCAGTCATTGCTCTTGGATACACTGAATTCAAGTCTTTTGGCAGCCAGCTTTCAAATGACCGTCTCACATATGCAAAATGTTTTCTCAGACGATGCAATAAACTTTTGGGTACAACATGCTTTAATGTTAAATTTCCAGGTAGAAAACGGCATTTTTGTAATGCGTTCAAAGTGCTCACGTTACTAAAGTCTAATTCTGTGTATATACTATGACTTTTCTTGAATGCATACTTGACATTTTTGTGAATGTGATCAGGATTATTCCAAAGTACATCCCATGGATAATGTATTGTCCCAAAAAGGTAAGATGGTGGGTTTCGGTTTATTTTCCACAGATGCGAATTTGATGGTTTTCCCTGTCAAAAAATCATTATTGTGTGAAAATATATATTATACAGTAAGTACTACACTAAACTAGAAAGATATAAAACAAAGGGGCATTCCATTCCTTAAAAATTGGGTACATTGTTGCCTAAAACCACATTGGTTTTCAGGAATCTTTTGCTGGAAATCATTTTGTTTGAATTTATGGAAGTCCCATAAATTTATTTCATAGAGATCTCTCAAAATCCTTTTGTTTCATCAAAGATCTCAGATGCATTTGCAAGGAATGAAATGCTTCTTGGTTTTTTATACAAGAAGGGAAATAATTCTTAAGTATATCCAAGATGATTTCAGCTGAGGGGCAATTCACTCCTTTAAAATCTTGTACACTATTGCTGGAAATCCTATTGTTTTCATGGAAATCCCTTGGAAATCCCTTTATTTTAACATTATTTTCATATCCTTGTTAGAAATTGAGGAATTGTTTGATTCAAGAACAAGAATGACTTGGGTGTTCTCTCCATATTGATTCTAAAACCTTCACATTTTATAATTGGGAATGATTTTCTATTTCAATCTATGCTTTGATGTGTAATATCAAGAACTACTTAAACAATAAATGAGTCACAAGGGGGTTTTGTTTTTGCACCTTACTTACTTGCAAGTTGAATAACTACAATTAAACCATTGTTTTTACAAATGACCACTGATAGCAAGGACATGCCAACATTGACATGTTTTATACAAAATTTATCAAAAGAAAAGCTAAATGTACATTTGAAACCATTTGTCTTGTGTTGATAAAACGTTTTTCAAGTTCAACTTTCTTCAAACTTGAAATACTACTGTCCAAAATTTAGACTTTTGACTTTTGAATGGCAAGAGACATGCTATCATCATGGTTCATTTATAAAGTCGTTAGAACAACGATTTGTGCGTTCAATTTTGAATGTAAAAAGCAATTTTCATACCACACATTTAATTGAAAATTTCTCCCTTCCAGTTACCATTCTAGTCGACATCTAGAAAAAAGATCAACAAAAATTTAGATATAATTTGTTACGGTCATTCTTGTACTCCAAATCGGTATGAAAGAGCTTTATTTTAATTATTTAAACCTGGATTTAATTCAAACCGAATGAAATCTCAGTGTTAAAATTAAAACAAAGCCTTGAAATTCTCATGAAAACGTGAAGACAACATGCTAATTAATGACGAAGTTTTGACATCAAGCGCAAGATACGTCGGTAAAGCTAATTCAAACTGTACCCTAATAAATATATTTGTATTTATAAGTATGATAAAACAAGAATGATTTTCTGATGATAAATAAACACGATCCCTTACCCATAATACAAAAGTCACCATAATATCTTTCCATATCGGCACCATATTTTATTGTCGTCCATGGGCAGCAGGCCTATCAACAACATTGAAAATTGCTTGCAAATTCACAATCCAAACGATTAATAACACCAACACGAGATCTTTGAACATTTTGAACTGTGAAAATTTCAACAATCGCCATCTAACTGTTCTGTTAGCACTCTGAATTGCAATCAAACAACTTTTCTGTACACAATCATTCCGATTCAGTTCGGCCGAACTTTGTCCTGAACCCTTTTGCGATTATGTCGGCTTATTGCTAACACCAGGGGGCTTATTTGATTAATAGCCGCCGATTTGTGGCTTATGGGTGACGGCTGGCTCCTTTTATCTTTCAATTTTTTTATTCTTTTTTATTCTTCTTCATTATTACAAATCAGTCTTTATTCTTTTACTCTTATAGTCAAAACCGACATTGATACATTTTTGGAACAAATCGTATATTATTATGCTTGTAGTCAATTGCTTTATTCCCCCTTACTATTAAAAAGTGGATTTTTTTAATACCCCAGTCCCCTTACCCTCAATTGAGTTAAATAATAAACAAAACTCCTATATTGTGTAAATGTCATGGAATCATTGGAGAAAAATCGCTTAAAAACACCCTAACTTACACCCATACCGCTTGTACAGTGTGAAATGCTGGAAAACTTTTCATTTCAAATGGGTCAAAATTAAGATTAGTTTTTTCCTATTACTTTTGTCCTGTCTGAAATTAAGTGTTATAACTTTCCATTGAGTTATCCCGTTTTAATATAGTTCATATCAGTTTCTAAAGCAGTAAGTCCCGCGTTCGATGCTACTACATACAAAAGATTGTCTCTTGTCTCGCGACTTGGGGGACATGTTCCTCGCCGCTCTCTTGTCACTCGCATGTTTAGCCACCTTGGGAGGCGCGCCGAAATGTCGTGTGCGACGGGCCCATATGGCAAAGCTGCCTCTAGAGCCCAAATTTGGGTTCAGAAATAGAATGCTTTTTGCTTACTAAATGCGTGTGTTTATGCCACAAAAGAACACCGTCTGACAAATCAACTGCTGAATTTATTTCAAATAAATCCGTGTTTATAGATCTTTTTCAATTATGATCAATTTTGATAAAAAACAACTTTGCCCCCTTCGGTGAGGCAGCTTCCAGGGGTCCAAACATAGTTGTTCAGTTGATTCGAGGATTGTACAAATGATTCTCTCGATTGCTAAGAAGATTCAAAGTCTCACAAATGCTAATTAAATGGCAGAAAAGCTTTGCTAATCGCATGCGGATAATTTTCAATCAGGTTGTAATCCTCGTAGCAGTATTTTTGACGGAATCGACAAAAGACTTTTGCTGGCTTCGCTGGAGCCATAAAGCATCGACTTTCGCAAAACAAAAACTTTGGTTTACCAGCACAGTCAATTTATCTTTTTTCATAACAATCTATTTGCTGTGTTAAATTTCTTTTACATTTTAAAACTGCTTAGTAATTTCAAATCGACGAAATTATGCTTTATGGTAAATAAATGCGAAATTGCGCTACCAATTGGTTGCAGAACGAGAGGCATTAGCACAGAGTTGGCATCAGCATCATTGTTTGGATTTGGAAATCTCCAACACCCTTCTTTTTATAGAAATCTCGTTAAAATGCTTTTATTTCAAGGGAGTTCTTGTAGCCAGCTCCCCTCTTTGGGGAGGGAAATTTGTTTCTCGTTGGATCTGATATACTAGTGGGTAACTAGTAATTGGTAAAAAAGCGCTAAAGTTATAGCTTGCCAGCATATAAAGTGGGCCAACGGTTGCAAATTATGAGTATAAATCGAATTGTACACGTCGCCGCGTTTGTTTCCTATCCATTTTTTGCAAATCACCGAGCCAATGTGTAAATCACTGGATCACGCCGCGCCGTTTTTGTTCCAAACGGCGGAAGAGCTGCGCTTTGCGCTTTCAAACTACCCTGTTCTTTGCGGCCGCGTCAACATCTGCATTTGTCCAGTCCAAGTAATCATGGTCGCCTTGGTCGCCTGCGTTGAAGGGAAAGGTGGCAGGGCTACGATTGAGGCAAGTTATAAGTTCGTCTTCATAAAAACCCCGTTAAAGCTTCAAAGGCGAGTAGCGATTTATTTATCATACAAATACTGGGGGCTGCCCCAAACCCCCCGTTTATCACGCTGATAGAATCGACTTGTCCATGTAAAGGGGGGCAAGTCGTCTTTTGTCACGGCCAGTTTGCGGCGACTTCACTGTGGCAAGTTGGCGGTCAGGCAAGTTGACATGTTACCAACTCGTCCTACTCGTTTAATCTGTTGTTTTATGATAGAAATTCACTTTTGAGGTTGGGCTAGTTGTTGACTTTGATGGTCTGGCGAGTTGACTTGACGTTGACCTTCGAAGTGGAGCGAGTTGACTAGAAACCTCGTCATACAAACTAGCGAAGCTGCATTTACACAACCCAAGAATGCCTGTATGTACCAACTGTATTTAACAGAAAATGTAATGAAGAAGATGATGCGAGATCATTGAGCTAACTTATTGGATAATGCCATAAGTGGCTCATTATGAAAGCAGCTGTGTTCAATACCCTGTCATTGGTATGGCGCGGAAAATTCTTTTTTATGTCAAAATAAATGATTACTGTCTTGCGTTTTTATTAGAACACATTTATCATTCTTGATTTGATCAGTTGCTATTTGATGTTTTGTCACGCTTCAACTTGAGTCAGATGTTGCCGACACAAAACCGACCGCTTTAAGGGAAAGTAAAAACCGCAGGAACCCCGTCGAAACGACGACACCGAACTCTGTCGAAACCGCCTGAAAGAACTATTTCATTGTAGTTTCTTCATTGTAGGCATTAGGCATAACAAATGTCGTTGTTGAAGATGAATCTTATTTGGTTTAGCGCCAGTCGCTATCGCTAGGATTTGTACTGGTCGCTCGGTTGTCACGCTACCGTCGCTGAGGCTCGAATTCCGACCTCACTTAGTTCATGACGCCATGAGATCTAGCTGGCTTGAAGCTACACTAACTTTTAACTCATTCTTTTGAGTCAAGATAATTTTAACGAAAACCTTAGATAATTCCGCCACCAAATATTTTGTACCTACAAAAACCATACAGGGTAATTTGCAATTTAAAAATGTTAGGTACTTGCGTGCGGTTGCGTATGTTTTTGTATTGTACAGTACTTGTAAGAAAAGAAAAAAAATAAATTTGTGGAATAAGACGAAACTCCAATACGCAACTGAATTTATAGTAAGATAACATTGAACAAATCTTGAGTTTAAAATAAAAAGTTTGACAATGTGGCTAAAATTTTCCATTGTTTTCGACCCAACCACTGACAACTTGGTTAACTATCTGGTCTCTGAAAAACTCTCAACAAGTTTCAATGCTTTAATGATTGATAATTTTTTTGCTTTTATGATTCTTTGATGTTTTTGCAGCAAACAATTAAATCAAATTCAGCTCCAAGGAGTTTCTTGTCTTTGAACTCTAAATAAAAATGCGACTTTATTTTTCATTGATTCATTGTAAATTTTCTGAGCAGATTCATAGACGATTCGTCTTCTCTTTACGGTTGGTTTTTCATATCGTCTTTTCAGTTGAACTTCTCGTGTAACTCCTTCATGATTTATAATTCTTGATAAAGATCGGAAGGCTGCCTGGGCTCCGCCATCTCCCACCATGACTGTCCGTCCACGGAAAATATTGTGCGCCATCTTTGCTTGCTTAGGCCAAAAGGAAGCCTCGATACCAGAATGAGACTTTTTATACGTCATTTCCTGTCTCCCAGTTCAAATGTTTGACCCAGTTTCACCATGGTGGTAAGTTACTTTGTTTGCTCTATTTATCCCTTATTAGATCGGAATTTTTGATAATTATGGAGTTTATGTAACCATTAAGCCTTAATATAACTAATATAAATGATTTTTTGAATGAAATAAATTAATTTTTCTAGCATATTGCACTCAAAATCAAAGCAGCCTTGGATGGGGTTACAAATCTAAAACCTGATGGTGAGGATTTCAGATGGTATTTAAAGGTAATATCTTATGCTTTTTACACCTCAAGGTAGGTATAACGGATATGCATGGATGCCTATTTATGACAGGCATACAAGGGATGCACTGCTGCTAAGGCAAGGCAAAGGCAGAGGCAGAAATTATGGGGGTTTGGGGGGGGTTCAAGCCCCACCAGTCAGAGTTTTGAATTTCCACCACTGGGCAAAGATGAAGTTGAAGTTATCCATTGTTAGTTGCTACCCAGACTGCATAGTATGGGACTTGCACACTGGATATTAACAATAGAACAATAGAAAGTCGCTCACCTGGGATGATCTCAGAAATAGGAAAACTTAGGAGACTCCTGGTGGTGACACCACTGTTGCTGGGGCTCAGACTCTTAGCCCCCTGAGCCAACAAGTCCATTAGATTACACAACAAACTACAGAACCTTCACAGCAGCTCCAAAGACACCAGAATTCCTTACCTTCATTAGATTCGGGCTTATGAAATGTTCTGATGAGAAATAGTCATTACTCTGATCAAAGTCACAATTTGATATTAATTGTAAACTTTTAATTCTTTTTTAGTTTAAATGCCTAAGTTGTGGAGAAGAAAGAAAAAGCTTTGTCTACCTGACCATAATTGTGAGTAACTTCTGCAACTATACAATAAAAACATGCACTCAGACTAATACAAGGTTTTGAGTAATACAAAGCTTCAACATGGATTAAGAAAGTAGGGAAATTTTTCTGATCCATCGCCAAAGGCTACATTGTCTGTTCACCCCATCCAAAGAAATCCTAAATTACAGGAAAAGAAATTTGCCATCATGGACGTATTTGTAGGAAGAAAATTTTGAGTGCCACACCCACTATATCAGCTTTAACGTCATTTAAAATAGCAAGAGGTAGTTTATCACTGTTGTCCTTATGTTTTTTCTCAAGGAATCTGCACCATTGAAAGGTGGTAGAGGAAGTGCAAGTATTGTTGCCAAATGTAAACTTTGTGGCAGAGAAAACTCGGCAGGTAACAGTTTTTTAAGTTCGTAACCTATGAATGAACGAAGGATTATGAGTAGGTTATTTGCATTCACACTTGTTGTAGAGCTACAAGTTAGACCTGCTTTTTTGGACCAACGCTGGACAGTAACTGACAATCTGGCAGTCTTTCAAGGTTGCTGAGGATGGCTGAGATAAAAATGATCTTTATCTCAACAACCATGAAGGATTGAGTCTTTGATCGATCGTCTTCAACAGTCACTGAAGATATTGTCTTATGTTTCAATATAATTACTGACAGAAGGTGCTGTGGTGTAGTGGTGTGATCCAGCTGACTCGTGGTGGCAGAAGCTCAGTGTGGTCAGGGTTCGAGCCCAGCCATGGTAGCGTGAGAGCCAAGGTTGAGGTCTCGATTAGTTAACCTACTACTAGGATACTAGCAACTGGTGCTAAAACACTATTTCACCTTTAACTTCACCATTGTTGTTTTTGTTAAGACTGTGAAAGACTGTCAACAAACCTCAATTACTCTGTGGAAACCAGAGTTAATGTTTAGCATTTATGGGGCTAGTTCCACTGTGAACCATTGTTCAGTTTGCCATTCTAAGCAGAGTACTCGCTTAGTTTCACCCCCTTTTATCGTTTTTGAAGCATGCTGTTTATTGTAGTTATTATCTTTTCAACTTTTTTCAGATATTATCAAAGAATCAATCAAATCTTACGACGTAAGAGCTGTTTCTAATTTCTATAGTTTTGTAACTTGATTCTTTGAACAATTATTTGGATTATGGTTGTGATTATGATTACGATTATGATTATGATTATGATGACCATTGTGATTGTAATTGTGTTAATGATCTTAATTTTAGATTGAGAATAGCAATAGCTTCAAAGACGTAGTTACTTTTGAATGTAGAGGCATTGAACCAACGGAGTTTGAACCTAGGGTACGGAAAGTGTAACGTTTTTTAACTTAAAGTTGAGGCAAAGCGATCAAACGTTGTTTTTCAAACATTTGAACTTTGCATGTCAAGCAAAATGTTTTACCGTTTGGCCACGTCGCAAAACAATGCGCATGAAACATTTTTGCTTGTGTCAGGCAAAAAATGTTTTAAAACATCGCGCAACGAATTCTGCTTATTGATGCTTACCAAGCAATGTTTTGTGACGTGACTAAATGATTAGACATTGCTTGACAAGTAAATTTCCAATGTATGACAAACAATTTTTGATCGTTTGGCCATGGCCTAAATCCCTTTAATAAAAACAAAATTTCATGGAACCTTAATGTTAAGTTTTGGTTCATTCGTACTTTTAGTGGATTGTCAATCCATTTGCATTGGCTAAGCGCAGTTATATTGCATTGTCTGGATGTTTAGGACTTGCTATTTCTATTGAAGGTGCTGTGGCATCGTGGCCTAATCCAGCTGGCTCATGTTGTCAGAAGCTCAGCGAGGTCGGGGTTTGAGCCCTAGCTACAGTAGCGTCACAGCTAGGGTCGAGGTCACAATTAGTTAACCTGCTACTGAGATCTTATCGACTTACGCTAAATAGACCATTTCACATTAACCTATTAAAATTCTTTCTGCCTGGTTAGGGTCATTCATTCTATTTCCTTGATCTCCTTGTATAACGTTTAAAGATTTTTGCTTTTCTTTAATTGTATTTATCATTTTCTTATTTTATAGACTGGATGGATCGCTAGTGCTAGTGACTCTAATATGAAATTCGAAATTGATTTAACGGAAAAGGTAGGATGAACTTCCCCATGTAATACAGTCAACTTGACACTGCAAAGGACTCGTAAATTTGTCCAAAATAGAGAAAAGTTCGACACCGAGAAGTTCGAGATACGGAAGGAAAATTAGATGACAGCCACCGTATATGCCTATCGAACCAAGACTTCAGTTCGAGCTTGAGAAAGGTTCAATATATAGATAGAGAATGGTCGAGATGAAGAGAGAAAATAAGGTGTCAGTCACCGTAAATGCCTAATGAACCGAGTCTTCTACGTGAACTGTTCGAGATTTACAGTTCAAGACAGAGAGAAGTTCGAGATAGATGTTACAGTCGAGATGGAGAGAGTTGATTCTATTATTCTTTCCATTATTCCCTGTAATCAAGATTCAAATATATTGAACCATTGCCATAATGTTCCTTTTTTTCACCTCCCCTCTTTCTCTAATCTGCGCCTCGATCAATTCTAGTCCGCATGAAGTGTTATGACGATGAAATTGTGGCAAAATTATATAAGAGGAGATGGGGATCCAGGGTTGCAAAATTTTCTTCAGTTTCTGAATAGCTCAAGTTTTTACTACTGATTGCAGATGGCACGCTTCGAATCAGATGGGAATACACTCACTGCATGTCTGAAATGAACCTATGTGTGATTTAAGCAATTAGAAAGAATCTTGATTGCCACGTTTTGATATGCAAGGGCACAAAGTTTTTCCATAGTGGGCTCAAAAGGCTACCATTAAACCCAACTGAAAAGCCATTTCATTTTATTTAAGACAACTTATGCGACATGTATTCACAGTGTTACCGTTCTTATATCCGTTTTTGAAATCAGAAAGCGTTCTGTTTTTCATAGTTTACGACTTTGAATTGAACTGGAGGTTTGATTTTGAATTTCTTGCTTCGCAGGAATGGTATGATTTTGATGAAAAAGCATCGAAACCTGTCTCAATCACAGAATTTGAATTTTCTTTTCAAGAGCCTAATCGAACAAAGGTATCAATGCACTACTGACATTATAAATTATATTTTACAATTATCTTTACATCAACATTTCATTTGTACAATTAGAATCATTGTTGAGCAAATAAAGACATCGCTTATAGCTTACTTCAAGCAAGTATCTAGGAGTTAATCTAATTTCCCAAATTTCCCAAATTTCTTAATTTTTCTTTTTCTATCACTACTATCTTTTGACTTATCTTTCGCGAAAGTTCTATTTTCCAATTATTATTTTCCTATCACAATTATCGTTTGACTTCTCCTTTGCTAAAATTGTGTTTTTGAAGGTCAACAGCTGCCTTCTGTGCTGTAAATCCTTCATCATTGGGCTGAAATAGAAGTCAAGTGTGCAGGTGGAATCATAAGTATTTTCCACTCATCAAAACACTCACCACCCCCAAAGAACCATCTGCATAAGACCGTCGTTAGCTTGTCTTTACTCTTTAAGTGTCTTAAATCACAGTTAAATCTATCGGCTCGTTTAATTACGAAATTTGCCTCGTTCTGGATCCTTAGTGACGTCATTGTATCCATTTAGTTTCATGAGTCTTCCTTCTTTATCCATCCAATCTTTTGCAATAATATCTTTCTAACTTCTTTCCTTGTCAACAATATAATAACTGGATTCAGCCCTGAGTTAATTACAGTCGTTGCACTTGTGTAAGTTTGTAGCCTTGCCGAATTAGCATCTTTCCAAATCGTAATGACCAAACGCGTTATGACATAGGGTGCCCAAGTAACGATGAATGCAAATGCTAAGAATAATGTTGATATGGCTATAACTAATTCTCTGCTGTTTCGGTTCGCATTTATGTGTTTACATCGAGAATTTACTGCGTTTGTTTTGAATGCGAAGCTCTGTCGTCGTAACCAGCTTACAGATTGAGTTTTGGATTCAGATTCTGGCGTAATACTTGAGACTGCTATGCTGTGTTTTCTTATTCTTCTATTGTCTGTCATGATTGCTCTTTTCATGCCACTCGTTTGCTGCTTGTCATGTCTTTCTGCATTATTCTGCATCGAATCTTGGTATGATGCAATTTCTATGGCATCAGCTTGATTCGAAACAACTATCTTAGGTATCTCAACCCCTTTGTCTTTAACAGAATTATCTCCGATACTTATCTGCGATTTTGGGCCTAATTTCTTCCTGGTATTTTCTGTATCTTCACTACCATCTCTTTTGCTTCTTTCTTCCCTACAAATCGCACAGTACTTCTCCGTTTCTCCTGTTACTCGTCTTAACTGCTTGCGAGCAATAACAAAAACCCTACAGTTCATAATCACCACAGCAATAGTCGGTATTGTAAAATTGAAAATGACCATTGGTGCTGTGTATGCAAGACTCTTCGGTGGGGATGTGAACCTACAAAGGGCTTCATTCTTGGCATTGTATATCACCCATCCATCTACTAATACCGCAGGCAATGACGATAAGCTTGCATGGATCCAAATTATAATACCAAGAATCAATACCTTGAATCTTGATGATCGGTTGGCATAATGATAGGGGTATGCGATTGCCATGAAGCGATCCACAGACATTGTCGTGAATGCGAAGATCCTGACGATTCCTGCTGTTGTTATGATAAATAATGTTACCTTGCAAAGACAAGTATAGCGAGCAATGTTACTCATATCAAATGTTTTGACTAGTA
Organism: Chrysaora quinquecirrha; assembly: GCA_014526335.1. Classification (NCBI taxonomy): domain Eukaryota; kingdom Metazoa; phylum Cnidaria; class Scyphozoa; order Semaeostomeae; family Pelagiidae; genus Chrysaora; species Chrysaora quinquecirrha. Next base: position 3,501,819 of record JACTAT010000039.1, on the reverse strand, counting down.
GACCAGTTGTATAATAAGGCACAGCACAACTGCATGTTACTAAATCTGCAATTGTCAGCATTATTAAGCATGATGTCGATGGCCTTCTTCGGAATTCTTTCGACAAACCAAATGCTATTATTACAAGTATATTACCTGGGAAACCCAAAATGAAAATCGTAGAATGAAGAGTCGATAGAATGATCTTGTCTGCTTCTGTAACGTTCATCCTTAATTCACTTAAACAAACCCAAAGAAAATGTTCTTATACTTTCTTCATTCGGGTTAAAATAAACCCAGTTCTTTTCTTTCTAATTGACGTAAATGCCCTCTTTAAGATGTAAGATTTCCCGCCATCTGTACAAAATTTCGCGCAATTTTTCAATGTTGCCTCTGCAATACGCACAGATGTTCCTATTCTCTTTGAAATCTGTCCACAACTAACAATAAAATAAAAACACCTCTTGATATCTAATTTAGATAGGTGGCGAATTTTTCTATGTGCAAAGCTGTTGAAATGGTAAAAAAGTATCAGCTGATTGCCTTTTAATTTTGGTTGCTGTAAATTGTGATATATCTTGTTTTTTCGATATGTCGCTTCGAACTCACAAAGGTTTTTAGCTATTTCTTGGATCATTTCATCCCGACCAGATACTTTTGCGGGCCGTACACAGCGATTCAACCAAGATAATAATCTCCATATTTGAATTTTAGCGCATTTCTGATCTTTCCTGATTATGTATCTAAAACACTGCCTACTCGCCAGAGCCTTCTGACTGGAAAATTGATGAATCTTGAATCTCCATACAGCTGTTTATTCAACAATCGATGGACCAGATATTTAGCATACCGTTGTTCCGTATACCGTTTTTCCTCGAGTGCCTATCGGGTTGGTCCCAGTCACTCCTTCAATAGTGTACGTGCAAGCTCATGATAGGAGGATTCAAGAGACACCTTTTGCCAGTTTTTGCAATACTTACTTAGTTTCTTCATAAATTTTCAAATAAACTTACCTCTTTGAGACGGATTTTTAAAATAAGTGCCGTGGGTGCTTACTCGAAGATTGTAAGTTCCAGGGACACCGGAGCGATGACAGGGTATAGGGGGCGAATGGGCAACAAAAGGAAATCGAGACGGAAGGGGAACGAAGCGAGGCCTTAAATCGATATCGAAGGGTATTCCTCTGGACAACGAATTGTGGCAATGACCCTTAGATTGGCTTTAAATTCTAATGGAACTGTTTTGACTTAAATGAATGTTGTTTTTCATATAACTTTTAGATGTTGCTCTTCATGTCCTCGAGACTATGGTTATGAAAAGAACACTTCCCCTTGTAACCTTTGTTTAAGGGCAAGGGGGTGTGTGCACTTATAAGCCCCCCTTTCCGGCATCCTTGCTAAGGTCACTAGTAGAGGCTCGTTGTAATGGGATTTCTGAAACTCGAATCGAATTACCACATATCCAAAACAACGGAGCGAAACATTAATGTGAGCCGCGCCTTTCTGTATCAGTCAAAGGCACTTCCGTCTTTTCAACATTCTTCGCGGCGTGTAGCGTGTAGCAAATCATCTTCGCGGCATCAAAATTCAACGCAGTTTCCATTACTAAATGCGACGCAATTTAAAAAAGCTGCTTACAGTACAGAAAAGCTTCACGGCCTAAAAACGCACCAAAATTGGAAGAATAAGTGCGATAGTGTTTCTCACACTTTTCTACAACAATATAACCGTATAATTGTGCAATAAACATTGCTTGCTCTTACCTTCATTCGCTTGATCAGCAAAGGCGTGCTCTTGCCTTCAATGCTTTTTCTTTGTAAACATGTAACAGATGAAAATCCTGATTTTTAATTGGCATATCAATTATTAAGTCCTAATCCTAATCATGATCTTCTTTTTCACTATGGATACAAAGAAGATATGATGGAGTGATACTATATGATAAGATACTATATGTATATGATACTATATGATATGATACTATATGATAAGATACTATATGATATGATACTATATGATAGTATATGATAAGATACTATGGTGTCTTTTTGAAGCAAGCGTTCTTTCTTTTGCTGTTGAAACACATATCTTTTTCCCAATCTTACTGTGTTGCAGTTGGATTTTGAGAAATAAAATCCTTTGCGTCTGCCGAATCTCCCAGATTTGTTTTTATCCGCAATCAGAATCACATCAAGGACTGTGTACAGATGTTTCGTTGTCATGTGCCTAGTTCATGGAACTTTTAATTTGCAAAAGGCAAAACCACTTTCGTTACCCAAGAGGTTGATGATTAAGGGTGATAATTATGATGTAGGTGATGGTGCTGAAAAATTGTGATGATGATGATGATGATGATGAGTATAGTGAAGAAGAAGACGACGTGATGATGATGTTGATGTGAAAGATTTTTTTTTTTTTTTCATTTATTTTACGTTGGTTTTACAATAGCTTTACATAATTAATGCTGCAGCTAATGATCATGTTGAAGATTACGATGATGATGACGGTGATGATAGTGGTGGATGATGATGATGATGATGACGACTACAATGATGAAGAATCAATATAAATTTTCATTGTCATGCATTCTTTAAAAGTCAACAAGATTCTTTTCATACATGAAGCGTTTCTTATCGGCGATCTCTTCACGATAACAAAACATTGCAAAACAAACTTCTTAAAGTAATGTAATAATTTCAGGAATAACCTTTCTTCCATCATAAAAACTACAAATTTTGAAAAGAGAAGTAATATTTTAAGCAACAGTCTAACAGAGAGGTATTTCCGATACAAGTCTGTGTCTGCTTGAAGAGCTTACGAAGGCTTTATGTTCAGAAAACTGCATTTTCTCTGGAGTTTATCTTCTATCATCAGTTGTTGACAATTCAGTTGATTTCATCTTCAGGAAACTTGAACGAAGGAATGAAATTTTGAATCAAAGTTTTTACTCGTTCTTTACTTTGTTTCACTCTATCTAAAGTATTTTCCAATAAATCTAAATTTTCTTTTTCTTTGTGATATTCATATTCTAATTCTTCACATTCTCTGTTATATTTTCCGTAATCATCTTCGTATTTTTCAATTTTTCTTGCATTCTTTGAATTTCATTTCTTAGTTCTTTACCATTTTCTTCTATCTCCTTCATGCAAGACTTTTTCTCTACTAAGCTGTTTGTTATTTCTTCCATATTCTCGATGACACTTTCTGTTTTATCTGAAAAAGATAATCATAATTAATGATAGTATATACAGTATATATTATACATACTATAGGCAACTGTTCATCTGTAATACTTATACAATGTTTATAGAAAATTATTCCTACATTCATTCATTTACATATCCATTCATGTTATAATTACTTAATTTATTCATTCATTCATTAATACATATAATCATTCTTCCTTTCATGAAGCAATTCTTTCTTTTGTGCATTCATTCATTCATTCAAATATTCATTCTTTCGTATATTCATTCATTCATTTACACATTCATTCTTTTTTAACTTATTAATTTATTCATTAAAGACTTACAGCTGAGTACATCATGTCTTGTTTTTAATGAATCAAATTCTGCAACATATTTCCTTGCTTGCTCTTCTTTCTTGGCCAATTCTTCTCTCTCTGATTGTCTTCCGTGTTCTTCAATTACTTGACTCAGCATTGCATTTTCTAATGTTGATGTTATCTTTGAGTGACAAGTTGGGCAGTTAGTCTGCATTGATAAACATCTTTTGCATATGTTGTGTCCACAGGGAATTATCAAATATGGAGAGTTCTCTTGCTTGTTCATAAGGTGTTTGCACTGTGGACAACAGTGCATAGCAAATTGAGCAGAATTTGCTGCAGGCTTTTGCTCAGAGGAGGGTCTTGCTAGATTGTAAGTATCCTCTGATATCATCTCACTTCCATTCCCCTGGGCACCATACTTTTCACTGTCGTATTCCAAGTCATTTGCCAAACTGCTTCTAGTTGAAGAAGCCAAACTTAATGTAGAAAACTCTTCAACTAGCTTCGTTTTGAAGCTTTCATGGCTTTTATTTTTATCAGGAGTGCTTGTATATTGATCCTTATTGGTATTTTTGAAATTCTTTTCGCTACTTCGCGAGGGGAAACTATCTTTAGATGTTTCTTGTTTAATAGATCTGCTTGAAGACAACGATTTGTTGCTCTTCTGAGAACGCGCAGATGACAGTGTCGATTTGTTCTTATTTCTTACTACAAAACTATCTGGAGGCAATTCTGGATTCTTTGCTGTCCAGAGTAACACTTCCTTTTTATCTTCATCTTTTTTATTTGATCTAGACGCTGTGTTTTTACGGGCACCCGAAGATGGCCTAGCCCTAGGCTGTCGCTCTTCCACTGAAACTTTTGCTGATCTTTCTTCCATCCAACGTTTCTGTCTGTCTTGGATCATTTTTAATTTATCAAGTCTTTCTTTATCTTCTTTAGACTTCTGGGACCCTCTCATGTTTAAATGTGTTCAGAAATGTCCAAAAACATAACATGTATTTATTCCCTATGATTTTAATGGGCCTAACTCAGTTTCGCCGCCATTTTGTTCCAGAGATCTGGTGACCATGACAACGCTGAAAATCTGTTGTTGTTGAAAATTTATTGTTGTTGGTTTTGCGTTTTTTGTTGTTGTTGTTGTTTTGACCACGTGACATTTGCATCACGTGATCGTTTGACAAGCTTGGCTGATTGTTTGGAAGCCAGGTTTTTGCTGTTTAGCGTGTTGGTGTCATCTTGTGGGTTATTCAGTAAAGTTTGGAGCTTTTTTGCGAATTTGGAGACAACATGAGCATCTTAGAAGAAAAACAAGAAGATGAAGAAATAAGATGTAAACCATCGAAACTGGAATCATGCAAAGGATGTTTCGTGATGTTTCTAAAGAGAGAAAAGCTAATCATAGCTGTCTTTATATCTGTAATTCTCGGCTTTGCAATCGGAATGAGCATAAATAAAACTGTACAAAACATGAAAGAACCAGATCGTACAACTTTATTAGTTCTTTTGGGATTTCCAGGGGAATTACTAGTGCGAATGCTTAGAATGTTGGTTTTACCATTGATCGTTTGCAGTTTGATTGTTGGTCTTGCAGGCCTTGAGCAACACGCTTCTGGGAGGGTGGGAAGAAGAGCTGTAATCTACTACTTGAGTACAACTTTCATCGCTGCTGTCTTAGGACTGCTGATTGTTGTCATCATTCGACCTGGATCGAAGGCTGCAGGAAATGCTCCACTTCAAAGTCAACCAAAAACAAGAACCTTAGACTCATTTCTAGATTTGCTGCGGTGAGTCGAGTTTCTCTTCTCTTGATCTGCCCCCCCCCCCTCCTTTTGACCTCGTTGATACAAAGCTTCATGCTTTGTTACGTAATTTTGTGCTAACGATCAAGTCGGGGGGGTGAGGCATTTCATAAATTTGCAAAGTGGGCGTGGCACTCATAAATGGCTGGCCAATCTTTTGATCTAAATCATATATATTTTTGTTTTAGAAATATGTTTCCTGAAAATATTATCCAAGCATGTTTTGAACAGGTGGGTTTTGTTTTCTTTTTTTAGTTTTTCTTTGATGCACCCCCCTTCTTCATACAACAGGTAATCTCCTTGTCTGATCACAAGATCACTATCTTTCTCTCCCATTCTCAAACAGGAAATTCCCTTAGAAAATTCAACTCTCAGACAGTGGGCAGGCAGCAATTTGTTTGCATTCTTGGAGAACTTGCTGTTCTCCAACTTCCAGGGGTGCCAGAAGCATGGGGCAGCAGGGGTGGCTATCCCCCTTGCCTTTGTAATAAGTGCCAAATGCTTTTATTTTCCTATAGTTTTGCCTCAAATCTGTTTCTTTCGCCCCCTCCTTCTGCATTGCTTCCAGCCCCCAGGCAACTTTGTTGTGTGTCCAAGAGGGCATGTGCAGTTGTATAGCCCAAGGGCACTGGGAAGCCCCCTCTCACATCATCACCAAGATAGGCTTTGTACATTGGCTTAATCAGATGTAAAAATGTCCCAACTTGGTTTTATTTTAAACTATGCATGAAATATCCTTTGACCTAGCCCCTTTTGCACCCCTGGTGTTGGATTTCTGGCTATGCCCCTGGGTATTGGGGAAGGTCATGACCCCACTTTTGTCAAAACAGTGCTGCATATACCTGTGTTGCACCATGTGGAAAACATCAATCACAGAAGTTGTGGTTTGTTATCAGTATTACCAACCATAAATTTCATATAAACTTTGCAATGGACTAAACCACAACTAATGGGTAAATTATCAATTTAAATACCAATGACAATGAGATGGTAAGACATCTTTTCAGAAAGTTTTTAAATTGTTTTATTCATTTTCAGGCCAAGACAACTGAAAAGATTGTACAAGTGTTTGTAAAGACAGTAACCATTAACTATGATAATACAAATGCAACTGAGTTGGAGGAATTAAAAAAGAAATACAAATTGATTACAGAGATAACAAACCAGACAAGTAAAGAAAATAAAACATATTACAAAATTTATAAAAATGTCACTGTTGCTGGTCCAATTGAATATAGATCTGGTCAAAACCTCATTGGCTTGGTTGTATTCTCCATTGCTGTTGGTTTAGTCACTGCTTCTTTGGGAAAATCTGGCAAAACCTTCTTGAATTTGGTTGATACCATCAATAAAGTGGTCTCAAAATTGGTTCAATATGTTATGTGGTATGTTTTACAGGTTATACTTAACTATACCTTTTTGTTGGTCATAGTTTTCAGAAATTCACTAAGACTGCAGCTCTATGTATATGCTAATTCTGTTTTTTGCAAGAATACAACTGCATCACAACAGGGGCACTGGAAACAACATGGGGTGTTGGGCTCAACAGCAACAAATTTGGGACAGAATGATAGGAAAATAAAAGAATTTAGCAAATTTTGATTATCAAGTTATGAGATCAAGGGGGCAGCTGCCCCTCACCCACTGCCCCTGTGCTTCCAGCACCCCCTAGTAACAAGAAGGGCAAGGCTATTAAAAGAATTCGTTATTTCCACTTATATTTATCTAGAAAAACTATTCTGTTTCAAATAGGTATTCACCCATTGGCATATGGAGTTTATTGACGGTCTCTTTTGCACAAATGAATAACATTTCAGCAACATTTGAAAGTCTTGGTATGCTTGTACTTTGCGTTATTCTTGGTTTGGCCATCCATGTCCTACTGGTATACCCTGGAATCTACTTCATCATTCTACGAAGAAATCCATATGTCTATTTCAAAGGAGTGGCACAAGCACTTATAACTGCATTTGGTACAAGTTCCAGGTAAATTCTTAATGAGGATGGTAACTAGGGTATTTCGGGAAATATGAATGACCATATTTTTTCATCAGAAAACGTGAAACGAGGTGGCAAAAGATCTTCGTGAAATGTGATTGACCATATTTTCTAACCGGGAAACGTGAAACACCGTATCTTTTTAATGTGAAACGTGAATGGCAAACATTTTTGTCCCCGTGATTCGTGATCCTGACCCCCTTTACCAGCCTCTTAATGCTAGTAGATTGATTGCGATCATAGAACTTTATGTTTATGAGCCAGAATTTTCCCCTGCCACTTGTCTATAATGCCCTTAGCTACTTTGTGGGCATAGTCATAACCATATCGGTGATAAGAGAGTAATATGGTGACATTTAAAATCTTAAGAGTTCATAAATTCTAGATGTTCCTTTTAGTAGACTGCAGTTGTATGACCAATGACTTTGGTATTTATTAGTTTGAATAAATCACTCCCACTGCATCGAACTACACAGATTTTAACCTCAACAACCCACGATTTTCTGAGGTTAGGATTCGATTAAGAAAATTCTTTGCATCACTTGAAAGTCTGTAAATTTCAGAATTTGGCAACTTTTGAAATCCCAGTAAATACGCCCTAAATCCTAACTTCTGCTGAACTGCTGAAACACTTTAAATGGTTTCTTTATGCTTGGTCACAGTTATCTACGAAAGTATCTTGAAATCTTCTAACCACACAGATTACGTATTCCATGCTTGAAATTCAAGATTCAATAGAACCTAGGATAAAAGTCGAAAACTAAGCGTTACAAAGAAAGGATGTTAAATATAATTTCCTTAAATCCTACATTCGATTGAGTAATTCTTTCTTTGAGTTTCGATTGGAGAAAAACCACTGACTATGTATCACAAAAAAAACGATTTGCTTTAATGTCATTCATATTTCTTTATTTAATTGAATAAAAATGAAACCCGAAGCACCATTTAAAATTCATCCCTTACATTGTTTGATGTTTGATATGATTTCTGAAAATTTTTTTGTTATTTTGATCCCAACGTTACAACTAACGCATGCCGCAATTCTATTGTGCACTTTTTGAATCTCCTTTTCACTTAGGCCGTGACCAAACAATCTAACACTATATTAATTCATTTGAAATTAAGCAAACTGTCTTGCAATCGCTATTAAGACACATTTCACTTTCTCAAAGTTTTGAACTTTCTCTAAAACGTCGCGTGAATTCTGTTTCTTTATGCTTTTAAAGCAATGTTTTGTGATGTGGCCAAACATCAAATTTATGACAAACAATTGTTTTACCATTTGGCCAAGCGCTAACGCTTCAGAGAGTGTTTTCCGAAAATGTTTCCGCTGTTTATCGCAATTCTGAAGTTTTATAGTACTCAAAAACATAAGAGAATGCAAGTTTCCTAAACGGAGTTTCGCTGAGTAAGAATAATGTATTTTTGAGTTCAGTAGCGCCTCCGCAAGACCATACAAAGAGCTAAAGGAAAGCTTAGCATTATTTGCCAAACATTTGAAATTAGTTTCTCGTGTAATTTTTGAACGTTTAGCCACCTCACAGAACAGTGGTTGACAAGTGAAACTAATGTAGATTTGTTGCACGCAAAGTTAAGAAAGCATTCTTTGGTGAAGATGGGTATTTCATGGGTTTTTTAGCGCCAGTCGCTAGGGTCTCAGTAATAGGTTAACTAATTGAGACCTCGACCCTAGCTGTTACGCTACCGTGTCTGGACTTGAACCCTGACCACACTGAGTTACTGACACCACGAGTCAGCTGGATTACACAACGACACCACATCACCTTCTTTGCTTGACCCAAGCAATTAATGGCAAATAATCAATGTTTTACGACGCGAAACATATTGCCTGGCAAGTAAATTTCAAATGTTTGGCACAAAATGTTTGGTCTTGTCGCCAGGGCTTTAGGTATCCTTTTTATTTTGGTAGGGGTGGCTAAAGTAATGATAGATCAAAAAAGTAATCTAATCAGCAACTCTTTTGGACATGAAATCTCGCACTTGCAATTATATGTAATTGTTAGTTAATCTATTCCTGTATTTATTTATTTGTTTATTTATTTGTTTGTTTACAGTGCAGCTACTCTTCCTGTTACAATGAAATGCCTCGAAGAAAAGCAAAAAGTCGACAGTCGAATCGTTCGATTCATGGTGCCGATTGGAGCAACAGTAAACATGGACGGTGGAGCTTTATATGAAGCACTTGCCTGTATATATCTCGCTCAAGCTTACAATTATGACTTGGACTTTGGAAAATACATCGCTATCAGGTAGATAGATACGTGATCTTTTAGCAAATTTATTTTGTCTCATGGTATGCATTTCTGGTATCTCGAGGTTTCTATGAATGGCGTCTCAATGCTGTATTGATGGTAGCTTAGAATTTGTTTTGAATAATATTTTGGAGTTTTTCAAATGGTATCTCAGGACATGTAGCTACTGATGGTATCTCAGGGTATTTCAGAATGGTATCTCAAAGTTTCTATCAATGGCGTGCGGCGTCTCAGGGTTGTATTGATGGTAGCTTCGGGTTTGTTAGAATGATGTCTTGGAGTTTTTGCAAATGGTATCCCAGGATATGCAGCCACTGATGGTATCTCAGGGTATCAAAGAAAAGTATCTTGGAGTATGTATTGAAGGTATCTTAGAGTAAGCAACAATGGTATCTTTGAGTATTTTGGTATCTCGGGATGTTTATTTACACAGTGTCTGTCTGTGCATAGCTTATTCAACAAGGAAAAGGAAATAAAAGAACTATCCCATAAGAAATACTATTATTATCGATGGCAAAAAAATCAAAGCGCTTTTCTTGAGTCTGAACCCTTTACTACTTTGGGAACATTGTAGTGCTTCTTTCATCTTAATATGCACGAAGGTCCTTTCCTTGCATACGTATATTGCAAAAACGGCCTTTCCTTGCTTTTATCAAAAACCTTCCTAAATGATCTGAGGGGGGGTCGTGTAGAAATCTGGACAACTTGTTTGATCCGACGAGCTAAAGGCAACCTAAAAGAGCTGAAGATTTCAGCAAAATTTCCGACACACTTGCAAATCACACAGCCGAAGGCTCTTGTTGACTGTTCCTCCAGTTAGACCTTTTTTGTCTCAGCTATACTGAAACTTCATTATTCCCATATAAATTGCATTGAATAGTTATCCCTCCCATTCAATAGATCTAAACCTTATTGTGCTTGCTAATCATTCCATTTCTTCAAACATATAAAGTTTCGACACACTTCTCAAACTATACAGCCTTGTGGTGACTTTTGTAAGCTCTTGTGGGCTGTTCCTCCAAGTAGACCCTTTTGTCTCAGCTATACTAAACCTTCATCGTTCCCATACATATTGCATGGTACAGCTACCCTATGCCATTCAAAAGATCCAAACCTTATTATTGCTTATCATTATTCCTTTTCTCTCCACAGCTTTGCTGCTACAATGGCGTCGATAGGATCAGCTGGGGTACCTTCTGTTGCACCTGTTGCTATTCTTATTGTTCTACAAGCTGCTGGATTACCACCTGAATCTGTTTCACTTATCTTCTCTGTTGATTGGTTTTTGTAAGTATTCAATATTTGTTCTCAACTTGTCTTTATCTATTCTTACTGGGATGGGTTTACTTTTGGCAGTATGTAGGTGTGAACTAGTTTGATTACAAGAGTCGTAGTTATCGCCATTGAATTGAATTGTAAGCACGACGCTCAAACTACTATACCTATATTGTCAAAAACCCAAATACTGTCCTCTGATTGGTGCATCAATTTTCTGGGCGCAAAGTGGACAATTTAAGGCACTTTCGGCGACCTTAGTCAACAAGTCCCTGACTGAAGCGAACAACAACAACAATTCTGTTCAATTCAATTCAATGTGAGCAAAACTTAGTGACTTGTGTATTTAGTCTAGGTGTGAGCTACATATATCCTCATTATCTTCTTTGAATTAGATTGCATAGAGCAGAAATGTTACTTATGCGCGCGCATTTTCCCCTGCACTTGCAAAAACGAAAATTGAGTTGAATTTTCTGCTGTTGAACAAAGGCACATTTCTAGCTGTGAGAATTTTGTTTGTGTGTTTATGTTTCGAATTTTGGTTAATAATTTGTGTTAAATAAAGCTTTGGAAACTCAGAGAAGATGAAAATAAAACAATGATATCTTCTGGGGGAAATCAGTGATGATGGATGATTAAATTTTCCAAAGAGATATTCTAAAGAGATGTTTTATGCACTCAACTCTTGGTTTAGGCCACGCCATGATAACTCTCTTTGTGGGGAAAATCAATAAATGCAAGAAATCGAAATGTTTAAGAACAAGAACAAGAACACTATGAAATGTTTAAAAATGCGAAAAAATGAATTAAGTAAAGAAAGTCAGATAAAAAATTAGTTATTTTAGCTTCATCCAGAGATGACAAGTAAACAAATTCAACAAACTAAATGTTTCAAATTTGAAATTCATTCTCTATTCTAAACAAAAACAGAGATGTCTCTAACAACATGCAACATTCGAAATCCTTCTTCAGCATTTCCCTGTCAGCAACTGCCCATCTTATTAGTTGCAGTACACATCTGTTCCACAGAATATATCACAAGACAGGCCAGTTTTGTTTACTACTGTATTATACATCATTTGTTGCTTGAAGTGTGGTTCACAAGTGAGATTCTATGAACAGCTGGAATTTTGGATTATGTTTGAGCCCTCGTTCCCTAAAAGCTTTGTCCTGAACAGCAAAAATTTCAGGACCAAACTTTTGTGAATGATTGAATGAAGATAGCATTTATTTCCCCCATAAAAATTAATTTTTGAACAGCTTTGTACTGACTCTGGAACACTAAACACTTTTCAGAACATTGCATAGGTGATCTGAAAGAAAAAACAGAAACTACAGTGTGTATTTACTCTAGGGTTACAAACACAATAATGGTTTGAAGTGGAAAGTCCCAGTGCCCTTTATATAACATTGAAATGCTGTGCTTGCTGTGCTAAAATAATTTTTATCCATATACAGTACATAAAGCAGAACAGTACTTCAAAAATAAAATGGAATGGGCCTAGGCAACATGGCATTAAAAGCTTAAAATTATGAATACGTTTGGAGAAAAATTTCAGTATGTTTGCCAATTTTCCCACGAGTGAGATATAGTGTTTTAAGGAGTTTGAGATATGCTCTTTCAGCTGAAAACAAATTTGTTTTGTGGCAGGGTAGGGATTTTTCATAATTTGCAACTGAATTTGCCCATATTAAGTTTTGCATTTTTATTACGAAAATGCACACTAATTTTCTGTTTCCCATCAGAAAAATAACGGCATGTTCGATCTCTAATACGGTTTGAAAACTTGACAATTTAAGCTCCGGCCTACGCCAGTTAACATAAAAAATCACAGAAAGTTAGGTTTTTATCGAAATATTTGTGAGTGAAGAATTTAGATTGGTAGGAGAAGTGTATTCTCAATGTTCAACTGATGACAGTTTGAGCTAAAATTTGAAATAGTTTGCCAATTTTCCGAGAATACAGACCTGTATCAGAATGTCGTCCTCATCTTGGAGATCCATTTCGTGAAAAATTCATCTTGTGGCAGGGTACAGTTTTTGAGATATCTTTAATTTACATTTCCAGAAATTTCGCTCTAAAAACAGTCTTCCCTGCTGATGAAATATAAGCATCTATTTACCACTTAAATCCTACAGAGCTCCATGAAACTTCACTTGACTGTAGCCACCTCCTCAGGCTGTAGCATCATGGCGACCCTTTTCACTTCGCGCATTCCAAGATGCCTGATCACGCTGTTGGGTTCCTGTGGTGAGAAAATGTTCTGCCCCTCCCTCTTCCCTCCATTTTGACCCTTCCCTGCAGGCGCAAGAGCCGTTTGGTCAGCGGCATAAACATTTCTGCTCTATGTTCGAGTAAAGGTGAACTGGAAAGATTTATCTAAGTTAAGAAAATCTGAAATAAACTTTTTCTTTTTCTATTATGCCCAACCTTAAGACGGCCGATAATGAGGCCTTGGACAAACAATCAAACATTGTTAGTCAAATATTTGAGGTTTGCTTTTCAAGCAATGTTTGACAGTTTGTCCAATTCATAAAACATTGTTTGAGAAGCTAGTTGCTCTGCTTTGTTTTTGAAAATATCCAAAAACACAGAGTCAGGAAAAAGTTACGGTCACACGGTCATTGACCGGAGGAAGGTCCAGTAGAACAATAGAAAATATTTTTCCACACCCAAAACACGCCTGTTTCTCATTGTTTAGTGAAGAAGATTTTCAGCTAGGGGTATTTATATGTCTGGAGGAAGATTGAACACTTTTCTGGACTCTGCAAAAACATTTGATGCTTGTCCAAAGCAAAACATGTTTGACAAGCAATGTTTCTGATGTGGCCAAACATTTTGTCTGCCAAGCGAATTTCAATGGCAAGTGCCTAAGTTTAGTATCAAATTGTTCTTATAAAATACTGAGTGTTTTCTAACATCAATTTTCCATTGCAGAGATCGATTCCGTACTGCTGTAAATGTATGCGGAGACTGCTTTGGAGCCGCTGTGGTGGAGCATCTATCGAGAGAGGATCTTGTTTTATCAGACAAAGCGAAAGTTAAAGCCTTAGCAAGTCAGGATAATTTGCAAGAAATGAAAGCAGCAGAATCAGTTCTGTCAGTTGAAAGCAAATATGAAGTCACAATGCTGTAAGATAACCGTGAGAACCATTTTGAAGTTTTTATCGACTTTAGGACACTTTAAGACACTGATAGTCTAGTGATATTTTGTAAGATTGTGACGGATTAGAACCAAGTCTGAAATTTGTAGGCTGGTTTGAAAGGCCTTCTAAACTTTTTGCTGCAAAGGTAGAAGGTTTACTAGACTTGTTAGAGATTCTTCTTTTCATTTTTTCTTTCCTCATGGTGAACTCGGGAAAAGCTTGAACAACGTCAACTTGTCCCAGGCCACAACGTGTGTCCTCGAATCCACCGATTTTGGGTCCTGGTAGTGGTCCCGATATTAGCTAAAATATTGGCAATTGTCAAGTCCCAGTGGCAAACAAATGCTCTAAGAGACAAGATTCCGCAGGAACCTGCTCTAAGCAAGGAAATGCAAAGAACTTCGTTTGAGGTACGATTCCGCACTGTTTGTACCATCATGTGTCGGCTTTTGTACCACTTTATTCACCCGATTTTGGGCCTATTTCGGCACGACAATGAACAAGGGACGAGGGGATACTATTTTAAACCTGCTAAGCCTATTGCCTTTTTTGGCGTTTTACTTGGAAATTCGGCAAAAATTTAAATTTTCAGTCAAGCACCTTTCAATTCTCTGGTATGTACAACATTAGTTCATTATACATTTCCATAATATATTTTAATTTTTAAAGTCACGCATAAACACATGTGTAGAGATCGCAAAACTAAAACAAATTAACTATGCTGTAAGCATTCAGATTGACTTAAATTACTAGTGTTACCTTTTTTACACTCATCAACGCTCACTTGTGCCGAAGGTCAAGGTTAAAGAAGCTTTTGTACTTAGCGAAAAATAGCCCGGACTCTCCACATAACTAGCGATGTTTAGTGTGCCTATTGAGATAGCTGATTTTTCATGGGAACCCCACTCCCCAAGTCTTAATTTTGGTGCAGAACATCAAATCTTGGCTTAGCATCGATATCTACTTGTCGATTACCACCCTCTGAACAATGATTTTGGTGGCATTTCAGTGCTGGGACTCGTAGTTTCAAGAAAATGTTGGATCGAGGGGCAAATCACTCCCAAATCACTCCCTAAAAGCGTACGTGATTTTGTTTCAAGGGTTACTTTTTGTGTGATTAATGTGATTAATTTGTGATTAATGTGATTAATTTGTGATTAATTTGTGATTAATGTGATTTTTGTGATTAATATATTTTTTATGATTAATCTTGAAAGTGTATGTGATTTCAGTTTGATTGTTTTATGATTTGTTTGATTACATTTTGATTTACTTGATTATTTTGTGATTGATTTGGTTATTTTGTGATTATTTTTTATTATTTGTGATTATTTTGATTTTTTGTGATTAATCTTGAAAGTGTGCCTGCTTTTAATCAGTGATTTGCCCCGCGTTCCTTTGTTTTAGGCAAAAATGAGTCCCTTAACCTGAAATTAGTATCTCTAACTTTTTCTCTTTGTTTTTTTGTATTCAAAAGCTACATATGCCTTCTACTTGTAAAAAAAGTATAAAACTGACACAAATTATTATCACTTTAAATCTTTAAACAGTCATAGATAAATTGTTGTTGATTTTAAGTTTTGTTCAACTGTTGTTTGTTATTATTGTTTTGTTTACTACTAATGTATTAGAAATTTGTACTAATATAGTCAAATAAAAAATCACAGGTAATTTTAATCTTTTCAAAAATTCTTGTGTATAATATTGAGTGGAACATTTTTGATTGAAAATTAGGTTTTTCATCATGTATGATCGTCTTTGGAAAAATTGGTTCCATTTCTGCTTTGTTTTCTGTGTTGATAATTTAGATAAATGAAATGTACCGTGATTTAGCGACCTTGTTTTGGTGTAAAACCTCTAAAAGGTTCTATAAGAATTCGAAAGAATATAGACTCGACATAAATATCGATACAGCTGTATGGTCCTTGATTTTTGTATGCGTACTCCGTCTAAAGACCGCTTAAGCGTTTGCCAGCGCGCAATCGCAGAGCCCGTTGCAAAGAATCAGTCAATTCTGATAAGATTTAAGGCCTTGCTAAGTTAGGAGACATGTCGCGCGGACGCTCGCAACATTGCTGTCCCCTTAGGCTTGCTTATGTCCCCTCGGCGTATCCCCCAGTTGGGCCATTTCGCAAACCTTGTAGCGCGCGACAAAATTTGTAGCAAGAGACATGCAATTGTTTCTGGGAGACAACGTTACTTGTCTCCGTGAATTTGGGGACATGTTGCTTGCTTGTCACTCGCATGTTTAGCCACCCAATGGGTCTTACCAAGCGACCATTTCAGTGGTCCTGGAGCGACCATTCCACAGGGACTGCGATTCGTCCTTGCGGAGGAGAAAGGCAATAGGCACCCGTTGAATGCTGGGTAATCATTGATTTTGATTTGATAACGGGAAAAGGTGATGGAAGATTTGGCGTGTTTTGAAATTTATTAGTCAAAAAGAGTTCTCAAACAATCTGCCCTTCGGGGCTAAAGTCTGGATCATTTTAGAAAAAGTTTCCTGAAGCTTATATAAAACCAGCTAAAGTCAGGTAATATTGTTTCTCCTTTTCTTTCAGAGCCTAATTTCGATCAAAAGAGAGTCTATTTGCTGGCTAGGCCATTATCTATTGTTTTGCTTCCTTTGTTTCGGGTACATGTTGAAAGAAAGAAGCTTGCTTAACTTGAGGTAACTGGCTCTCTCTGTGAGTTCAATTTTTTCCCCATTTAGAATCTTCGATTTATCAAGCTACTGTGATTTGCCCACAAAAACTCTGCCAAGTGTGGCTGGCGACAGGTGCCAGGGTCTAGGTGTTTCTATGTCACTGTGTCTATCTATGCTCCTTGCTTTGCTGCAATGCAACATCCTACCATCTTTGTGTCTTTTGGCCCTGTTGGTTTAGGGGCGATCCACTCTTAAAATCTCATTGAACTTTGCTCAAAAACCTTTGTTTTCACAGAAATCCTTTTGTTTCAGTCTTCTACCTGTTTGAAGAGTAAAATGCCCCATGCTCTTGAGAATGACTGGTAAAAAGTATCCATGTTTAAGAACTTAGAGAGTATGTCCTATTACTGTATTCTTGATCATGAAGACTTGGACTGCATAGTTTCCCTTGTGTACGGCAGGTAAAGCCATCATGAGATGTGTCGTGACTGAGTGGTGAATGCTTTCGCTACTGGCAAATGCTAGATCATCGGTTCAAATCTCATAAGGAAAACTTTCCACAAGCACAAAGTCAACTCAGCTTTACATCCTCCTGAAGTCAGTAAATGAGTACCCAGTGTATTTGTTCTAGAATTCGGATCCAGGGGGCGTAAGCTGCACCTCCAAATCATTCTGACTATCAAATATAAAAGCTACAGAGCCTGAACTAAAGTATTTTTTTTCATAGGCTTTGGAAATAAGCAAGACGTTAACAAGAAAATCACAATGATGTCATCAGATGGGGTGGGTGGCATGCCACCCTCCTTTAATTATACCCCAGAAAACTTGCAAGCTCTTCAAAGGGTAAGTTTCATGTCACCATTTTTGTGCATAAAACAAAAAAGGTTATGTAACTTCTTGTTCTGAAAAACGCATACTTAAAGATTTTAGTTTTTGAGTTGTGAAAATCTTCAGAATTGCAACAAACAGCGGAGACATTTTCGGGAATGCTTAATAGCTTTTTTTGTCTGACACTCCTCAGAGTATGGACGTCAGAAGCAGACCGAAAATGAGATTCCAGTTTCATATAGGCAAATGCATTTTCTACTGTCATATGGTGTGGGTTTCTATGCTAAACACGGGGGGGGGGCACTTAAGAGCCTGGAGTTGAAGAAGTGTATTTATAATTCCTGTCAATGTGACCAAAGCTCATGATTCCCATGCCATAGCGTGGAATTGGTGGTGTGGCCAAGTGGTCAAGGCCGTCAGCTCATAATCATTAGTTCATGGGTTCGAGTCTTGTGTGACCACTTTCCACAAGCCTACAGTCAACTCAGCTGTCCGTCCTTCTGATGTTGGTATGTGAGTACCCAGGGTATTCATCCTAGAGTATCAGTCTGGGGGCACAAGCTGCAGGTCCACATCAGCTAGACAGCTGCCAGAACCCCAAACCTGCATAAACAAATAAAGAGTGCTTGCTTGCTTACTTGCTTGTTATGGTGATATTAACTTTGTTGTGAGTTTGACCCATTATCATTGATTGCAAAATCGGAATTGTTCAATACTTGACCACTGTCACCATATCTTAAATTAGCTTTTGTGCACAGTTAAGAACCTTGCAATGATTTAATTTTAAGAAATACTTTTGTGTCTGTATTTAGGCAATTGAAGCAATGCAAGAAAGAGGCATGGAATCAGATCCTAGGTATGCACAGTTGATGCAGCTTGCAAGGCAATTCCACATGATGCCTGGTGGGGCACAAATGCCTGGGCAAAATATGATGATGGGAGGTGGACAACAAATGCAAAATGATCCATTTGGGCAAAATATGATGGCAATGCAAAGGCCAATGGCTCCTAGAATGGACCCTAATCAGGTACTGTTTTGTATTGAAATTTATTCACATTTTTTGAAGCAAATTAGTTAGTGGTATAAGGTTGTATTGGTATCGATTGGTATTAGCTTTACATTTTCATGCATTCTTCTCTGGGAGAGGTCTTTCTCGGAAAAACTGATAAAGGTATTAGGATTGCATTTTGATCAGATAACTTTTGAGCTGTACAGAACTTCACAATTGCAATAAATATTGCAGAGCATACTTAAAAGCTTTTTTGGCTTGATGCTCCGCAGAGCATAAACATCAGAAACAGACCATAACTACTGACTAAAAACGAATTTATACCTAGATGTAGATTGAAATGCACCAACGTTTTGGTTTGTTTTCTGATATTTATACTCTGCGGAGAGTTTGACAAAAAAGTATGCCCTACAATTTTTGCTGGTTATTGCAATTTTGATCAGAATTTTATATGCCATGGACATATTAAAAAGGCAAAGAAGATTCTTCCTTCAAACTTTTACATAAGGCAAAGATTATCAATCAGATTGTTTTGAAGGGATTTGGAAACCGTGGCCAAATGGCAATGCAACCTGGCATGCAGAACAACATGCAACAGAATGCAGCTAGTGGAATGCAAGGTGGTATGAATCAAATGCAAGGTGGCAATATGAACCAGATGCAAGGAGGTGCTATGCCTCAGATGCAAAGTGGTAACATGGGACAGATGCAACCAAGCAATATCAATCAAATGCAGGGAGGTAACATGGGACAGATGCCACAAGGACCAAGTACTATCAATCAGGCATTCACTCCAGAAATGCTACAGCAATTCAAAGCACAAATCGTGGCATACAAGTTGCTGTCTCGTAATCAGCCATTACCTGAGAATATTGCAGCATCTGCAATTGGAAAAAGAGGTAATCAAGCAAATTTTCCATCTGCAAGTCAAGGTCCTGCATCATCAATGCCTCAGCAGCAAAATTTGAAAAGAGAAACACCAAAACCAGCAAAAGCAGCAAATGCCGTAACACCAGGTATTTTCTTTAATTCTCTGTCATTGAGCCTTTTTAGAAACATTTTAGAGAGATTGTTTCAGTGATTTATGCTTTGAATAAGAGACTCATTGTTAAATCTAGGCAAAGGAAAAAAGTAAAAGTTTTCCCTTATATTAAATAGTTCTGCCTGGCTTGAATATGCCCATTGTCCAATCTGTTTTATTCATTTTTTTATCTTTTATTTGTGGGTAGTTTATTGGATTCAGGTTAACATCGGTTGCATTGAAATTTTCAAATTGCATTTATTCATCAATATAACTAACATACAATAATGCTTAAGGCAAACCAAAATACCAAGTCAACATTTAGATACATTGTCGGACAGACAGATTAGCCATTAAAATTACTCATGTTGTTTAAGGGCTACCTCATTGGTTTTGTCTACCTGACATCAACAAACAATGCAGACAACTGAGGGCTAGAACCCATATGGAAACAGATTAAACCATGTAAATCAGGCTTGAAGCTTTTTTGATTTATAACATGGCTGTATAATTCCATTATCTGTTCTCATTCAGGTGCCTCTTCAAGTGGAAGCAGTACTCCAATTAAATCCCCAGTGAGCGAACCAAGCACAGATGCAGCAACTACAACAACATCTATTTCATCTCAACCAGCAAGCACCGCAGTTACAACCATTGCAGTAACTAAAACGGCAGTTACAACCATTGCAACAGCTGCCATCCCTTCAAACGATCCCATTTCAGCCATCTCAAGTGCCATTCAAAAGAAATTGCCTGGTTTGAATAGCCCACCAAAGCCAAGACTTGCTCCAATGCAAAAACCTAAGGGAATCGATCCAATAGAGATCCTGAAAGAGAAGGAATACAGGTAAGTGCAACATTGTTTATTCTAGCAGCTTATACATATACTGCTTTGCTTGGTCTTCTGAGGCACACTTGGTTTTCTGTGAAACTCATCAATGGCAAAGTAGTTCTTTTGCTGTGTTCTATGTCCCAGATCTTTAGATGTAGCATGTTGGTCCTAAATAGCACCAGTGAGACCATTAATAAGACCAAGAAGCTCTTCTGGAGAAGCAATTGATGAGAAAACCGATTGTTCACCAATTTTTTGTAATGGTCTTTGGAAGATTACTAGTTATTTAGTAGAGAACACAGAGAAACAAGAGGTGTTAGTGTATTAACAAATCATCATCAACAACTAAGAACTAAGAGCTCCTTAATTACATAGATTACACTATGAATACACAAGTTTTATAAGTGATTCGCATCCGTCATTGGTAGATATGATTGACAGATGATCACGTGATATATGGATACGAGGTTAAAGCTAATCCTGTAACAAAGGGCAGGAATTGGGAGGGACAAGTCCTCCTGGGTAACAGATCATATTGGGCGAAAAAACTTTCAAATGCAGTAAAAGCACAAGAGATGAAAAATCATTGTTGGCTGAAAAGGATTCGAGGGAAAGCAATACTCGTTTCTGACGCTAGTTGTTGCTGATGCTCTCTACCCTTTGAGAGATACCTGGTTATTTCTGACAGAAGCTTGGCTTCTAATAGGAAGTATCCTATGCACAGACCCATAATCATTTTGTCTCGATTCCATGGTCTTAAAGTTGATAGTCCACTATAGCTGCCAGTCGTTCCGAGGCCAGTAATTGAATCATCAGTCATTGCAGTCATCAAAGAATGCATGTGTAAGTCAGCATAGTATTGCCTTAACGACTGAAATCCATTAGCAAACCAACATGCTTGTCCCCTTTTCACTTGCAGTTGAGTTATTTGATTGTCTGGTTACTTTTAACTCCATTATTTTTCATAATTCAGGATCCAGACGCGAATTCTAAACAGAATTTATGAGCTTGAAAATCTGCCTGGTTCGATTCCTGATGACATGAGGAAGAAAGCATTGATTGAGTTAAAAGCTCTGAGACTACTGAATTTCCAGAAGCAAGTAAGACAGACGCAATTAGTATCAAAGTTAATTGTGTCGAAGTAGACACATTAATTTTGTGTTTTTTGTAAAACAATTATTGCGAGAAACAGTGGAAACATTTTCAGGCATATTTAAAACCTTTTTCGTCTGACACTCCTCAGAGTATAAACGTCAGAAACAGACTGAAACAATTGACTAAGGCGGAATTATTTCGGTCTGTTTCTGACGTTTATACTATGAGGAGTGTCAGACGAAAAAAGTTCTCAAGTATGTCCATAAATTGTTTTGATTGTTTTGATTGTTTCTCGCAATTTGAAAGATTGTACTACTCAAAGACAAGGATCTATAGCTTTGTTTTTACCTTCTCGTTTTTGCTGTAGCTTCGAGCAGAATTGGTTTCTTCAATGAAGAAGGACACGACGTTGGAAACAGCACTGAGCTCACGTGCTTATAAGAGAAGCAAGAGACAGACACTGAGAGAAGCAAGGTACGTGTTTTTATATATATTTATCATACATTATATACTATACATTATATGTTATATATGTTATATATTACATATTACATATTATATATATATATTATTATTATTATATATATTACATATTACATATTATTATATATTATGTACTATATATTGTATATTGTATATTTTATATTATATATTAGACACTATTATATATATGTATATTATCAGAAACAATTTAGAAGGTGAAACATATAAAAGACTGTTATTTGGAACGCGTTTCATCCGTTCATGCGGAATCTTCAGCCTAAGTAAATACATTCTATATCGCTAACAAGTACATCGAAATTTTATTACAATTTGACGTCACATAAGTTACAAGGTATTGTTATTGATGAAGAAAATATTGTAGCTATGTTACGCAAGAGAAGCCTCCTTTTGAGGATTCAGATGTCTCGGTTTAATTCTGGGTGAAATTTTCTAATAAAATGTTGTTCGGTTTCTTCGCGAAAGGTCCTATCGTCACGTTTTAGAGAAAAGAATGGTATGATTTTAAAAGGCGTGTCCTTTCCTACAGCACAATGTGCTATGTGGCGGCTGACATATAAGTGTCGTAAGCGTGGGTCGAATGTTTGCTGTTTATGAACCCGTACTCTGGCACGTAAATTAGATGTTTCTCCTATGTATTCCTTATCGCATCCACTACATTTCATCAAGTAGATGGTATCATTGACTGAGCAATTCATTTGAGTTTTTACTTTAAAGATTTCGGTTGAATTTTTAAATTTTATTTCGCTAGATTCAATAATAAGGGGACAAGTGCCACATCGTTTGTTGTTGCATTTTGTGACCATGGGTTTGCTGGTGTTATTTATTGTTGCGATGTTTGGTTCTGAAACGAATCGGGCTCTAGTAAGGATTTGTTTTAGATTTTGGGGTTGTCGTTTGCTGTTAATTAGTTCATGTTGTGCAAGAGCTTTTTTCATTTTTGGACTTGCTTCAAGCATATGGATAGTTTCTTTTATTGTTTTAAACATATCAGGATTGCGAGGGTTGTGAGTGCTTACAAAGGCTAGAGGACGTTTTCTGTTTGTGAACTAAGTGCTTTTTACTAAGTGCTTTTTGTGAACATTATTTATAACTGTATATTATCAGTATATAGATGCAAGTCAAGTAGGGTTTTCAAATATCAGCCGCAAATAAAACTGCCGAACAGATACTAATGCCAATTGCACTTTATGTCTGCTAGCCTGAGGATACTTTGGCGTTGCAGTTTGATCCAGCTAGCATGCGGTGTTAGGAGAGTAATGAGGTCTGCGTTAGAGCCCAAGCCACCCTAGCGTCCTTGCGTCACAGCCATTGTCGAGGCCTTAAGGTTTTAGTGCTCGTTAACAAGTCGTGAGGCCTTTCGTTCAGGATCAGTGCAAGTCATATTAAATTTAAGACTTCAAAAATATGGTATTCGGAAGAGCATGGCTGTTTGAGTCAGAATTAAAGGATTGGGGTAAGGGTAAGTGGTCTTGGTATCAGGGATAGGAGTGATGCACATCCCTACCTTTGGGTAGCAGCTACTGAAAGAAGAGCCTTCTGGTCACTTCCGAATATGGTCGACCTATTAATTCACTTGAAACTTAAAACTAATATTGATTTGCTTCTTAGGATGACAGAGAGACTTGAGAAGCAACAGAAGCTGGAACAAGAAAGAAAGAAGCGTCAGAAACATCAAGAATTCTTGACTGCAGTAATGCAACATGCTAAAGAATTCAGAGATTATCACAAATCAGTTCAATCAAGAGTTAGTAAACTGAACAAGATTGTTATGACGTATCATGCTAATAGTGACAGAGAAAGGAAAAAGAAGAAGAAAGAATGGAAAAAGAAAGAATGAGGAGATTGATGGTGAGTTGTTGTTTTATTCTTCATGCAATTTTACCTGTTTGCCAATTTTTTTTTCATACTTTTTTTAAGAAACACCTTGTTAAGGAACTCGAGGCATTAAAATTCTTTGTTTCAAAGTTCGTTTCCTAAATAAATAAGAGCGCATTTGCCCTTTTTAATGATCTAAAATTATTGTTTTGTAAAATCACAACTGATCTCCCCTATGACTTGGCGTTCAGTGTCCACCATGGGGTTTTAGCCCTTGTTTTTTGTTGCTTCTACATATGCCATCTTTTCCTTCTTCCTGTGCCTGTGCACTGATTGTCTTTGAGCTGAAAAGGGAGAGAGAATTTATTGGTTAAGTGTTCTGCATAGCAGAAAATGCTCTCGAGAAATTAGTTTTCGAATAACTAAAACAAATTTATTTTAAATTAACAGGCAGAAGACGAAGAAGGATATCCGTAAATTGATTGATGAGAAAAAAGACAAACGTCTGCATTATTTGTTGACGCAAACTGATGAATACATTGAGAATCTGGTAGTGCTTGTTAATCAGCATAAGAGAATGCAAAGAAAGAAGAAAAAATCAGCAAAGAAAAATAAGAAATTCTTTGATTCTGAAGAAGTTGAAGAAGATGCAGATAAAAGAATTGCAGTTGTTGATACAGCCACTGGTCAAATGTTGATTGATGATGATGCACCTAAAGCTGTCGATCTTGAACAATGGTTGATTGATCATCCAAGGTTAGTTGTGGGATCATTTTTTCAATCATCTTTGAATATAGACAGATTCTTTAAAGTTCTTGCTTCCACATTCAAATGCGTTCTTTGGATTTTCTTGGGGCTTGTTTTGGACAATTCAAGCAATTTGATTTGTTAACAGAAAGCCAATTAGCAGTATGCTTTCTTTGTTATTTTTCAAAACTCTGCAAAAGTCTATTTACCACTGCTCTTTATCAGGCTTCATTTCGGCTGTGATAATATAGGAACGTCAAACCTGCTAATCCTACTTGTGCTCTGTCACTTGGAGTAGCCTCCTGCCTTCCTGGGAAAACAGTCAGGCTGCAGAGATTTAACTATTAGAATATTATATTACATTGAAACATTGAATGGAAACATGCAACCCTAGGAACGAGGTTGCCAGTGTCATTGAACGTAGGCATTACAACTGCTGTTTGAAGCGGGTGATTCAACAGTACTTTTTGCACAAGAGTCACAGATTTCCAGTACCATCCTTTTCATTCGATTTATATACCTATGCAGGCATCTTTACCAATACATTTCCTCACATTGTAATCGGAACCTCATTCACTTGAGCTTTATTATGAATTATTTTTTTTATTAGCTATCAAGTTGCACCAAGGCAGGAAGATAGTTCAGATGATGATGCTGATGACGAAGATGAAGAAAATAATGCAGAAAATACCAGCAAGAAAACAGATAATATTAGAGATGCTTATGCTAATGATGATGATGATTATATATTGTAAGTTGTTTAATATTCTTTTTATTATTACTTTTCACCCTGAGAGGCTTTCCTTTTATATTGACCCAAATCAACAGTTTTTGAATTTATTGTATTATTTCATAAGGTCTGAAGAGAAAAAAGAGAAGGAAAAAGATGGAGATTTAGCAAATTACTATACAGCTGCTCATAGTGTCAAAGAAGAAATAAAAGAACAACCTTCAAATCTAACTGGCGGAACATTGAAAGGATATCAGGTATGGTTTGATTTGATTTGGCTTGGCTTTGCTTGGCTTTACTTGGCTTGCCTGGACTTGATTTGAAATGACTCGACTTCACTTCACTTGACTTTTCCAGACTTGGCCTGGCTTAGCTTTGGCTAACCTTGACTTCACTTGACTTGACTAAACTTTGCTTGGCTAGGTTTTGCTTTGCTTGGCTTGACTTGGCTTGGTCTGGCTTGGCTTGGCTTACTTGGCTTACCTTGACTTGGCTTGACTTGACTTGACTCTGCTTGGCTAGGTTTTTTTGGCTTGGCTTGTCTTGGCTTTACTTTGCTTGGCCTGGCTTGGCTTGGCTTGGTCTGACTTAGCTTGGCTTACCTTGACTTGACTTGACCTGACCTGGCTTGACGTGGCTTGACTTGACTTTTGACTTGACTTGATTTTAACTTGACTTTGACTTCACCTGTCTGACCTAAGCTGACTTGATTAGAGTTACCTTTAATTCACTACTTTACTTTATCTTTTTTGACCTGATTTATCTTCCTCTATTTCAGCTTGGTGGTTTAGAATGGTTGGTCTCATTGCACAATAACAACTTGAATGGAATACTTGCTGATGAAATGGGCCTGGGAAAGACTATTCAAACAATAGCATTGATTTCCTATTTGATTGAAGCAAAGAAGATCAATGGGCCTTATCTTATCATTGTACCATTATCGTAAGTGTCATTCATTCCTATCAACATGCATGGTATTATCGATACATAACACAACCTACTTGATTCTCAATATGACGGTTTCTTGCACAGCTCACTAGACTGTCGCCCACTTGAGCACCGAAATTAGAATTTGGTTCCTCCTGAAATGAATTAGCATTGTTCGTGGCTACTGTCTCTGTGCTGGGGAGAGAGGGTTAAAATGTTTAAACGATTGTCACACCGACATTTACCAAGAGACATTAAACTCATTGATCGTTCTCTCCTAGATCATTCCAACTTTTCGTTTCAATATTTCTTCTGAAATTGAAAGCATACCGATACCAACGCAGCAAAAGTGCTACTGTATACTGTATACCATAATTACAAATTACCCACAGTAATATATTTCTAATTCTTTGCAATTGCAGAACAATGTCTAATTGGGTGTTGGAATTTCAGAAGTGGGCACCAAGTATTGTTACTATTTGCTATAAGGTACGAAATCATCATTACTTCGTTTCTTTGTTCTTTTCTAACAAAGATGCTTCTCTAAGTCTTCCCATGTCAACCATAAAGCATCGTGTATCAGACTTTCTTGCTATTAATTCATCTCTAAGTTTATACCTGTAGCCTTTCTTTATTACAAATAGGGCTCTCCATCTGTGAGGCGTGATGCTGCTGCGCAGTTCAGAAGTGGCAAATTCAACGTTGTCATGACCACCTATGAGTATGTGATGAAAGATAAGTCAGTCCTCTCAAAGGTAAGCTTTATTATTTCAATCCTACTGTTGCAAATATACAGCGAATAAGTTATGGAACTTTCTCAAATGGTGACCCAAGCATAGTTTATTGTTGTGGCGTGGTGGAAGTTTTTGCATCCTGTTTGAATCCAGTTAAGCTCGTAGTGTCAGGAGCTCAGTTAGATGGTTGTTGTGGTTGTGGTTGTTGTTACTACTTTATTTGGAGTCGGCTGTTATTTCTAGCTTTTCAGCTAATTTAGGCATACGATGCATGCTTTATTCAGGCATTTAACCCCTAGTTTTACGTCCCTTCCGTTTGTGACTCAGCAACAGTGACTGTATATCTGCTGCTGAAATCCTAGCGACTGGTGCTTGCAAGCTTCTCTTCATGAACAGTGTTTGATGTCATCCATTAAAGATCTCCCGGATCACCCTACTCCCTCTTGCACCTTCCACATTTTCGTGCTTTACATTGTTGCTTTTCTCTGTGTGTCCTTTTGAATGATTCGCCAAAACCTGTTCAATTTGTTTGCTTTTACATGAACCACTACTGCTGTTCTTTAACTTGCTATTCGGGGCATCTTCCAAATAGATTTGTCCACAAGTCGTACGCGATCTTCAGAACGTCACTGTTGTAGCAAGCTATAGACTCTGTTGTATCAAGCTATAGACTTTCTACACAAGTTCCACTACTTCGCTCGATGTTGTTGTTGTTGTTTTCTAGAATCGCTCTGTTGAGTGACAAATCAAAAGTAGGGGAGCTTAACTAGAGACTTGTGTAGTAAGTCTAACCAGGCTACTCAGAAAGATTTCAATTCTGATCTCAACACATTTTAATTCTATTCACACTATTCACATCTTTAACTATGATTACACCATTTCAGTTACACATTTTCAGTAATGCTTAGATTCTTAATGCCAATAATTAACTCATAAGGATTCGTGGCTATCAGTTCCAACTAAGTCTTAACAGTATCAACATTAAAAGTAATAAAGGACTATTTATACTTTTATACCTATTTATACCTGTTCGTAAGCTATACATAGGGAATTTTAGATCTCTTACCTACACACATCGATTTTCAAATTATTTTTTAAATTATGCTTCTCGCATACTAAAACACTTAATTAAGCTAGGTTTCAATATATTTTTGTGATGATTAAGTTGTTTTATACTAAGAAAATTGGCTCACGATTAATTGTTCAAATATATATAACTAAAATACATATAATACAAATGAAATAATAATAATAACATGAGCAAGGAACAGTTATAATACATTAATAGTACATTATATATATTGTCAAAATTAATCAAAACTTACAATATATAGGAATACTTTTCTCATAATATTCACTTTGTGAATTGGTTTCTTATCTGTTTTCATGAAAACGCAACAACAGGCCTTGGGCACACATTTTTGGCGCATTCATGCACCATATAGACACAGGGATACAAGTGTTTAGCCTCTCTTGGAATACTGACGTTATAACGTTCTTCTGTATCACAACAAACAATCGTCAACAATCCCTCATCCATATTTAAGATGACGTAGAATGATCGTGTTTGCCTGTGAAATGTAGACAGTTTTCTATGCGGCCTCGCATGCCTTCCGACTGGCCTCGTATTCAAGACAGAGTCCATTTTGAAATGGCGTGTATATTTCGTATCTATTTCAACTACTCTCGTCTTTAGTGACACCCCAATAGAAATGCCTACCCCAGCACAGGCACTTGTGAATTTGATTCGCCATCCATGTTTTCCTTTGCTGAAACTTTTCGCCCCAAAAATCAACGCTCCTGATTGGTTGTTTGTTTCCAACAAAGCTGATGTCTCTTCTTTGTTTAGAACCCAATCTTCTGTTTGATTCAGGGATGCGCTGATCATTGCAATGTCATGTTCAAATGCGAGGTTCTCTTTTGAAAATGTTTCACATGAAAATGGGCTTTCTAATAACTCAAATTTATTGATATAAACATGAATTCTGTGATGACCAATTGAAACTGGCCTATATCTCACCGTGTGAACTCCATTGTTCTTTGTATTGATCAATGCTGTAACAACTTGGTCATTTGGTCCTCTGATTTGGACATTTATTTTATCCTCATCTGAAAATGTTCGATCCATTGTATTCGCTTTTGTTATCACTTTAAAACTCGCTTCCTCTTCAACAAATGAGTAATCCAATCCAAGACCTATAGCCTCGGAATGAAGTCCGGAAGCGAGGCTATCTTCAATTTTCCCAAATCGTTTCAAACTGTCATACGTCTGGCTGTCGAATGTAATTTTCAAATCGCCGCATTGCAGCGGCCACAGGTTCTCAATTGTGCGGGAATCCCGCGCGGTTTCCAACTTCAAATCGTCGGTAGAACGACAGCGACCAAACTGCGGTTGGCTTTCTACATCTCGACAATACGATCTAGCGTACCGCCTTCGTTTGTTTCTAAGTCTGTTTAACTTCTGTTCTCTTTCATCATCAACTTGTAATAAAAGTTCCTTTCGACGTTCATTTAAAGACAAGATCAATGCGTCGATTTCTGAGTTGATCACCTGCTTGATTTTCTGAGCATTTTTATCAATATGCTCAAGTAGCGACTCCATCAAACCCTTGTCCGGATCGTCGGCTTCAAAATCACCGTCCGAATCAACTTCAATCTCAATCTTATCAACCCAGCTGTCCGAATTGCTGCTGCCTTCAGTACTGTCCGGATCCTGCGAGATTCTTGTGAGAACACTGCCAACTGCAGTCGTTCGAAAGCTGACACTTGTGTCCTTCTTTTGCAAGTTAGTTGATGCTGCTAATTCCTGCCAGGGAAGCATCTTTCAAAGCTTTTTGTAAACATTTTCTTCACAATTGTTTATCTTGAATGCCTTTGTCTGAACCTGTGAAAAAACAATAAATTTTAATACCTCCATTGTCACTTAGAAGCCGAGTTTTATCAAGGTATCGCTTTCTCTTTCACTTATTCTTCAACCTGTTTTTGTTAACTCGACGTACGCAACATATTCCTCACACTTGAGAATTCAAACTGATCTTAAACTCAATGCAGTCCAACTTTTCAGAAATGATCATCATTCAAATCTCTCGTAATCTTTCTAATGCTCTTAAAAATTCATTGTCAGTTAACTTTCTAGATTGCTGTCTGATGAATGCATAAAGCATCAAATTTTAAGTCACAGCACAAACTTGTTTTCAAGTTAACTTTCTATAAAGAAAACCCTTGTAATCCTCGCGAATTCCTCTTCATCTACACCTGTGGAGCTTGCTTTCCCTGGGTCGATGCGCATTGTAGCTTGATTCACAGCCCACCAAACCTAATTTCCTTCAGGTTTAATGGACTGAGAATCAAACTAAACGCATTCCTATTTAAATTAAGAAGATAGCTACATAAATTAAGTCTTTATAATTATCTAAGTCGTTCTAATCCAGAAAAACCCTGAGACTAGGAGCTGATGTTTCGGTCAGTTGTTTCGACAGGTAGTTATACTGATAACATCATTCGTTACAAGACAGTAAGCGTCATTCTCAGCTTAGATATATTTCCATTTCAATTGTCACCATTTACCCCCTCCATAATTCCAGTTCCATAAAATGTACCAAATACAAAGCTGGTCTTTGCGGTGGCTTTTGTTGTTGTGGTTGCTGTTACTTTTGCTGTTGCTATGAGAGATTCGTAAAGTGGGACAGAATTTGTAAATCCTATAATTTCACCTGTGGCCTGTTCCACGCTTTACCTACTAGCCTCCATGCAACTTCAGACGCTTTTATGATGTCAGAACCGAATGCAAACTGCTGTGTAGTTTCTATACTTATGGCATATGTCTATGGCCACACCTAAGCTAATTATTGCCTTCAAATAGCGTCTTAGTCATGCTGTATGCTGTACGTTGCTTGTTGTTTGAAACAGACTGGTTAGATAGCCTAAGTATTGCTTTTTCTGGGTCGCATAAGATTTCCTTATAATTAATTGGATTTCTTATGAGAAGTTGTTGACTTGACTTGACTTGACTTTGCTTGACTTGATTTTGCTTGACTTGACTTGACTTGACTTGACTTTTGACTTGACTTTGCTTGACTTGACTTGGCTTGGTTTAACTTATACGCCCTTTTGTTAAAATCTTTTCCTTTCCTCATCCTATTTTAAGGTGGATTACATTATGTTTTTTGAGTGCGTTAAAATCAGACTGTCTTTAATTGGGATCAGCCTGTGGTTTATGCTTCTTATATAGAATTAATTACAGCCATAGCAAAGCTTCTTAGATAAAACCTTAAAATAAAACTTCTTTATCTGCCATCAAACTTTACAATGGTTCAAATTCACGTTCAAGGAAGATTCTGATGTTTTCGGTAGTGACTTTTCGAATCTTTCATCAGCTTTTTTCCATGAAAAGAAACATGATGTCTTAAAATGCAGACTTTCTCACACTCTCTTCAGAAGCCAAATCCAGAAGTGTCTTGCTGTATTTAGTCAGCCGCACACATTTGCCGTCTTCCCAACGTACAGGTCTCTGTGGTAAGCACAATGGAACCTCTGGATAGCACAAGTCTACTCTAAAGCATTGCCATACAACTCTTTACCTCCCTCTCAATGATACCACATCTCGTAGTTGCTTTTATTTGATGAGAGGGTGAGTGCTACTTTCTTATAGGCTGCTTTCTCAAAAAGCATACAGTTATCATACATGTACTACGGTCTCATTTTCTCTGTCTAAATTTATTTCATATAGATATTTAGATATAATTTTGCTCACCATATTTTCCTTGATTTGTCTCACTATGAGAATTGTCCCATATGTGATCTCATATGTTGATGTTTTCTTAAACCTCTCTTTTCGACCTGCCTTTATACTAATAATTGCTTATCAACAAGACAACTCTATTATCAAATCATGTATAATAATCCAATGTCAACTTTGACTGGAGAACCTGACTTCTTAAAACCTCATTAATAATTCACAACATTTAAACCAATATTTGATTATTGCTTTCTCTATTTGACGTCATCTGTCGGCTGTGATGTGCCGTGTGAAGCGTTTTCCATGCTTTTTATTCATCAAATTCTCAATTTCCAATTCATTTAGATTTATTAGCTCATCAGGCATTTAACTATGCGAGAAAATTCTGTTTTGTTTGCGACAATGATTGCCATGTGCAAGACTGCAGGCTTGACAGCTGCAGCAAATGTTTTCTCTTTTGTTGCCATGATGAGTCGACTGCACGTTTCCGTGTTAATAATCTTAGCAAATTTGAAACTAAGAAATTTAGAAGATGTTTTGGTAAGGCTCCATGTATATATACATATCGAAGGTACTGTTCTTGGGTCTGTTGCATCGTTGGCTTATCCAGCTAGCTGACGCTGTCAGGAGGTCAGTGAGATCGAGGTTCAAGACCCATACATTGCCATATCACGCCATACCATTACCATTACCATACCATTACCTGCCACGGCAGCATCCCAGCCAGGTTCAAGATCTGGGTGGTTAATTTTCTTCAGAGATCCTACCGACTGACTGGCGCTAAATCAGGGTAAATACACCATTGAACTTCACCATCACCAGGGCTAGAAAGTTGGCCTTAACCTCTCCGAAAGGAAGGGATGTGCATTACCTTGTGTCTTCCAAATGTCTGAAATTGTCTAGTAATGACATTTCTGAAATTATGCTTTTGAAACGTGTTGGTTAGTTTAAAATTCCATAATGTAGCTATGTAACTGAGCAAAGCAGTTTGCTTCTGTAGTTGATACTCGTTGTTGTTGTTGTTGTTGTTGTTGTTGTATTGTCATGTTGATTAATAAAGACGAACTTGAATTTTATGAGAGTTTGAGTTCTGAAATCAATCTAAACATACTGGCATTATTGAGTTTAGATGCATTGATCTTGAAAGTGGACTCTGTTATCGTTCTTGGGTGTAATAAATTTTGTTTGTTCAGCCTAAAAGGATGCTTCTTTTTTGTGCAAATTTAATTGGTGAGATGAACATGAAGCCCTCCGTATATAATATTCCTGAGTGCCCCCCCCCAAGGGATTGCTTGTTGCTTGCTTCAATGTTGCATGTTGCATATTGCACGTGAACAATGTGCTATTGAATTGATGTTGCTTGTTTTGTTGCCGTGTTTATTTCCCATCCTTGCAGTGATAGAAACACAATCTTAACTGTTTCATTGTGTTTGATAGATTATTGTCGTCATAGTTTCAACATATTGCTTGCTTTAAAGCAGCTGGTCATGAATTATAACATTGTTACTGAATCCAGTACTGATTATATGCAAATTTTTGCCTAAACTAACTTATTCAAATTTATGCAATTGACGTAAAACGAAAATTGAAAATGAAAGGTCAACCAGAAGGTCATCTAAGTATTTCTTGCTCACGCGATGTTTTGAGAAATCTGTGAAATCTAAGGGTCTCCCGATCCAACAGCTTGTTTTTTCTCATAATAGTGGTCATGACAATCGATAAAGCTTGAACTTTTCGTACTTGTGCAAGAGATCTTTAATTATATGAAGCATTTTTTCACACTTCACTACTGTTTATGCATCAGCATCTCTTGATTCCCCCTCCAAGAGGGTTTCAGTATTTTACCCTATTCTTAATGCTTGTGGTTAACGGTTCTAATTTTATGTTTTCCCCCATATAATTCGATTACTGTAGATGATATCATTTCAGCAATGGTCAGTGAGTTATTTGTCAGGATTTTGAAGGCTATTTAAATAGAAACCTGCAGATACTAAATTCTTGAGATGTTGCTTAGTGTGTATTTATCTGTAATGGTCTCTGTAGCGCAGTGTTCAACGTGCA
The DNA here is from genome assembly GCA_014526335.1 of Chrysaora quinquecirrha. Lineage (NCBI taxonomy): Eukaryota > Metazoa > Cnidaria > Scyphozoa > Semaeostomeae > Pelagiidae > Chrysaora > Chrysaora quinquecirrha. Next base: position 3,468,149 of record JACTAT010000039.1, on the reverse strand, counting down.
GGACTCACAACTACTACTGCATGGTGAGTTCGAGCCACGATCTTTCCATCTTCCATCTGTGATTGCAAATTTGCCTCCTCTACCCAGATGCGTAAATGAATACCTGATCGGCAGTTATGCGCGCCGTCAAGTAGATTGAGTAGCCCTAGACTGAGAATAGACTATAAAACTGCAATTTTAACTATGGAAAGTGTCTTCACTAGTGATGTGGTTGAAAAACGGTAGAAGAGACTTGAGATGTAGAAAACGTTTATTTTTGAGGAACGAGGTCATATCCGAAACAGCAGAACTATAATGGATACTTTATTCTTTGAATGGTTGATCAACACAGAAAATATTTGTGTAGTTGCTTAATCAAGGGATCTAGCATCTAGCACTTGGTAGCAATTTTACGAAGCAGTTTGCAGGTTAAAAGCACAATCAACGTGCAATTAATACAAAATGCTTTTCATACCTTTGCAACTAGACCATGCTTTATCTCGGCCTCCTTCACAGCCTTTTACCTTCCTCTGCTATCATCTTCTTAAATACTGGACTTGTAATAACCATAGATATTAACGAACTCTAAAGATACCTTCTTGTTTGCACTTTGTTAGCGAACTGCTCTATAACTGAAACGAACTCTTTTTCTTGTAAGCCACATGCTGGAGGGCAGAAATCAGATCTTATCATGTTTCTCACGTGCTTTTTCCTGGCCTACCTGTCGTGGATTCAAGTTTCATCTGTTTTTATCCTGATTTCTTACCCCTTTCTTACTCACCGCATTCATACTGCCAGCTTAACTAGTTTAACCTGAAGCAAACTTAATGTTCTGCTGACTAATCAGTCGATTGAATTGAAGGGATTTGATTGGTTGAAAAGTACAATGAAGCTCGGCTTTGGCTTGATTTCCTTGTTCGTAATGCCAAAAAGCATCGGTTTTAAGGATCTCCAAGGTCCTCCAACACGCTCTCAAAAACATTGATCTTAGACTTGATTTGATTAACTCTATCGAGTCGAACGAAATAAATATGCAAAGATGTCCCAGGCATTTTGCGTTGCATAGAAGAATATAGCTATAACATGTGCAGACTGGCGAGGAGCATTTCACTCTTCAAAAAGGCGTGCGAGATTTCAATTGCAGCAAAAGGATTTACAAGGGATTTCTGTGAAATTAATAGAATTTATGGCAAGGGTGTACGAGATTGCCAAAGAGTGAATTGCCTGGTCCTCGCAAACACGTGCTTTGAATTAATGATCAAACATAATAATAAATAGAGAAATACCTGCAAATTCAACTCTTCTGTTTCTGTCTGTCTGCATACAATCCAACTCTAAGGGTAATATCTAATATCCACTTATAGTTTGGAATAAAATGCAGTCAGTATCGATCCACCATACATCAGTACGATAGAGCAAAGCAACAGACCTTAGCATAACAAACCATGCACACTGTATATCATCAATGCATGCTCCTTGTTGTTGTTGAAGAACAAACTGCTTTTCAATTGAGCGAATGACGTCAAACTGGTTGATAGATGATCCGTTTTCTCTTCATCGTTCACAATAAACTTTTAGCACTCGAGTATTAGAAAGAATCAACCCCCCGTTCTTATCAGGATGTTTTCCACTGTTGTACTTCATTGCCACATTGTCAATAATTTAACATCATGTCTGAATGCTTATAGTCTTACTACAACAATACGCCTTCATTCATGTGAATTTTCGTACTTCTTTGCATTTAATTATTGATTTGTTTTTCAAATTGATGTGAAATAGAGAACGTGGACGTCCAGGAAAAACGGTCTAACTCTCAACTCTTCCTTGAGCATTTATCAGAAGTGAGTTAGCTTTGGTAACCAACTGCCTCGAGAATTTGAGAGAGTATTCGAAAGAGTCTAGAAATGGGGCTAGCTGCGTCCAGATTTCAAGAGTCCGAAAGGCTAGTTTGAAAGTTTTTTTTGAGATCAGTGCCCGAACCGGGTTCGAGCCTTCCCCACGGTGGCGTCATATCCAGGATCGAGGCCGAGATCCTGTCAGCTTATCCCCAGTTTATCTTCACCAGAGACTGACGCAAGATACCCGCATTTCATCTTCACCTTCAATGTGATCAAATGAAATTGCTAAACAGAAAAGAAGCACAGAAAAACAAGATACAGTTGGGAATTTTTAGCATTTGGAGTTTGTCGCGGCCGCTGTGGCCGCAGGTGTACGGAATCGGCCACTATGTTCATTAATTTGCCAAACACAAACAAATCTTGAATCCTTTCCTTAATCTGCATCTTCATGCATATCATAATTTCAATCTGTCTGTCAACATTATCTTTGCTTTCTACAAACCAAAAAACCCAGCTGATAAAACCCTGCTGTTCAACAACACAGCAACTAAAACATCCCCAGATATTCACTCGGGCGTCACGCCAGCATTTGGCTCCAGTCTCCTAGCAAAGATTCACCGCAGCGCAGTATGGTTGCTTTGAAACGCACCCACGTGGTCTTTTGATAATACAACTCAATTGTATGGATGTCAGCTGTTAACTGTGCGCATGACTGGGAGATTATCAAACTCCAAATGTTATCTGTTTTGATAGCTGTGTTGTTGTTGTCCGGCTCTGTTTATCTGGAAATCAATTCTCAGTTTTGCATTATTAACATGCTCTGGTTAATTAAGTAAACGCCAGCCTTGCTTTCACTATCCAACTATAGATTTAGTTTCACGGGGGCAAAGAACACGCTTTCCGCAGAAAACAATAAGACAATGTTTTACCGAATTCACGCCGCATATATTTAACCTATTCTAACAAATGTTTAGGGCCGTAGAGACTGGGAAGAGGTCGGACGGGTGCCCCCCCAATATTTACAATATCCATTGTCTTTGTGTATTACCTGTATGGTTGAATATTTTCTTAATTGTCCGAAGAACAATGGTGCCCCCAAAAGTTTCCGTTCCGACAGCACTACGAATGTTGCTTTCTGATTGGTCACTTAATGAAATCGAATTGATCTGATTGGTAGATTTGTTGGGATTCAAGCTATGGATACTGCTCAAACAATATACACGCATTTTTCACTGTAACATGTATCATATTTTTGGAGAATTTGGAGGATAGTCTGAGATTTGTCTGTTATTTCAGATTCTCTAATATTCTGGTTGGAGTTTTGGGTTCCTTTGAGTTGTTAAAGCTGGAGGGTCGCAGGAGACCTCATTGAGTTGTAGCATTGTACATTGAACCATTGGCTTATTTGATGCTCAGGTAGATCTGATTGTGTTCGTTGTGTTGATTGTGCATATTTCAGATTATTTTTCCATTTATTTGTTTACACTTAATTCATGTTGAGCTCAGAGATGAATAAACAGCTGTGTGCAGCCTGTTACCATAAACTAATCTGTAAAATATTTATAAGATTTTGCTGCAAATCTCACTGAGAATCAACAGAATGCAGTATGGTATAAGAATCAAAGAAAATAGATTCAGAGGAGGGCTTTGAATTTCAAACCAATCAGAGCCAGTGTAATTTTGATGTTGTACTGTAGCTCGTCAGAGTTCGTCATGAGGCCCTATCTTATTAGGCCCTTGGCCAAAAAATCAAACATTGTTGGTCAAACATCTAAGATTTGTTGCTTCATAAGCAATGTTTGATCATTTGGGCTCGTCAGAAACACTGCTTGAGAAGCAGAAATCGCAGCAATGTTTTTGAAAAACTTGTATCAAGCAAGCATTTTTAGCAAGCGATGTTTTTTGATGTGGCCAAACGGTCAGAAAGGCAAATATTATATGTTTCCAAACAATGTTTGATCATTTGGCCAGGTCCTAATGCAGAAATCTTGGTTTTTATCCATTTCACCCCTCTCAAAAAGTTACAGTAAATAAGTATTCAGTTAAACCTAAATGTTTATTTTTCAACGGCTTTAAATCCATAAAACATTATCTTCTCCATCGCAATGTTATTTATAGCTGTTTTAAGTCGTGTTCTCAGTACTAAAAGCTTCCTTTTGAGACATGATTCTCTTAAAATTGAAGTTCACAGTAACACTTCTGTGCATTCTCAGTTAAAGGGTTGTTCTAACTGATTGCTGACGTACATTTTGAGACAAATTGTTGATTCTATCTTTCCCTGTACTGAGGTTCCTTAGAAAACCTTTCTTTTACTTTTAAATTAATTGCAACTGTTCATCTTTGCTTTGCTCAGCTTTCTTTCATGATTTTTTTCGTTGAACTAAGAAGCTCTACTGGAGGCTATTTCATTCGGTGTTTTAGATTCATTCATGGTAGAGGACTTTGATAGAGTAGGGAAACTTATATACAGGGAATTCAATAAAGGCCCTGGTCAAACAATCAAACATTGTTCGTCAAACATTTTGAATTTGCTGATCAAGGAATGTTTGAACGTTTGACCACGTCATAAAACATTGCTTGACAAGCATAAATAAGCAGAATTCGTTGCACGATGTTTTAAACATTTTTTGCATGATGCAAGCAACACATGTTTGACGAGCAATGTTTTTCGACGTGGCCAAACGGTAAAACATCTTGATTGACAAGCAAATTTTATTCAGATGTTTGACAAAAATGTTTGATCGTTTAGCCAGGGCCGAATTCTGGAGCATGCTCTGCTTAGAGATGAGATGCTTATTTCAAATCCTCCTCTTATTAAAAGGGCCTAAGTAGAAATAAAATGGAGACTTCAAAGAAGAGCGGCTTGATTTTTATATAAATTATTATTTATTTGAAACAAAAGTTTATAAAACTTTAAATGAAATAGTAATCAATTTATATATTGACTGAATAATTGGTTTGTTGTATCTTTTTTAGGTTCGTTGGAAATATATGATTGTAGATGAAGGTCATCGTATGAAGAATCATCATTGTAAATTGACTCAAGTGTTGAATACTCATTATCTTGCTCCCCATAGACTGCTTCTTACTGGAACACCTCTGCAGGTATGATTAGCATCTACATTACTTTCTTAATATCTAATTATTCTTTGTTTCTTATTGCACTGTCACTGTGTTCTTTCTCTTTGCCTTCTTAACTCAGAAAACATCTTTCTCCGTCATTTCTGTCACCGAAACGAGACTGATATTAAAATGAGGCAGATATTATGGAGACAACGAGAGATAAAGTTTATCTTCTCTCGCAGTCTCTTATCTGAACACGTGTTTTTTGCCAGAACACTTAGCTTAGTTTCAAGCCCGTGGGTTTTTGTGGGTGTTTCTTAATTTTGGATTGATTTTCGCCATCTTTTAAAGCCTGCAACCTTATCAAAGATGTGTAGGTCAATCGCATTTCAGAGCTATCCTTTCACGCCTGCGAATTTTTCTGACATTTCAGAATAACTTAGCCCAGCCCAGATCTCACTTTGTTGTTGCAAAGAAGAAACAGCTTTGAACTTGGGATAGGATATACTAACACTGACATCATTTGGACATGATTTTTCTTCGCAATCCCAAGGTTGCGAGGGGCAATTCACTCCTCAAAAAGGTGTACGAGATTTTTATGAAAACAAAAGGATTTCCAAGGGATTTCTGTGAAAACAATAGGTTTTCTGGCAAAGGTGTACGAAATTTCAAGGAGTGAATCGCCCAATTTTCTGTGCAACTAAAAGCCTATAGAAGTTATTGTTATAGAAGAGGCTTCCATTTTTCCCATAACAGTTGTTACAGTAGCTATGACAATGTAGCTAGATACCGGTACTGCATGTTAAAGAAAAACATTGTGTAAGATACGAATTGTAGGATTGCAATTTTCGCAACGGAAGGTTTTTTAAGCCCAAACGGATGATCATATTGTGTTATGATGATTATGATTGTTTTGTCAAATTCAGCAATGACGCAAATGCGGTGTTTTTGATTGATTCCGCTAACAATATTGATTTAATTTTAAGTAAATAATATTGCAGATAAATAACAGCATGTTCTTTAAGATGCAAATGTTCTGCTTCAAGTAATCTAATCCATACCACGATTTCTTTGACACTTGGTTCTTTTTCATGTTTTCTGTTTCTTATAAATTTTTCTCCTATGAACTGCCCGTCTTTAATTAACTAGTGTCTTCCATAACTAATATCTACCACATTCCCAATTTTAATAAATTTAGCAATATATAATGATGAGAATGCAAAGTGGCAAGCGAGCCTTAATTTTAATCTGTGATTGTCAGCTCGGTTCGGTCCCATCAACGAGGGGCATTTCACTTCTCGAAAAAGCGTATGAGGTTCCAATTGAAACGAAATGATTCTGACAAGATTCGTATGAAAATAATGGAGATTCCAGTTGGGGGTGTACGAGATTCCAAAGAGTGAATTGCCCCTCGCCCATCAAATTCAAATTCTCCATGAAGAGTGAGGAGAGTAGTCAGCTCTCTGGAATTCAAAGCAAAGGGAATGACGAGATGTGGACACATCATACAGTAAGGAAAGACTGGGCCCCACAACTTCAGTTAGCCCTGGGCTAGTCAGTTGTCCCTCTGTACTAGGGACAGAAACCCCTGAAGGGTGGATGTTTGCTCCACCCTAGAAGTCTGTTCATTTCATTTGTTTATGTACTTGTTACCAGATTGCTTGTGGGACCGAAATCGTATGTATAAGAGGCATTGCTTACGCCTATAAACAGGTATCGAGGCAATCTAATTTGGCTCAGGCTCAGCCTAAACCTTTGCGATGCTAACACCTGTTCATTCTCATTATCTATCTATTTGCATATTTAACCATTTCTTTGCACTAGCTCGCTTCTTTCTGCTACAATATCATTAATATCATTAGCTATATGCCATCATTTAATATCATTAGCTATATGCCATCATTTAATATCATTAGCTACATGCTATCATTTTCCAGACACCTGGTGTACATTTTAATGAATAATTCTTGAAATTATGCCAATTTCTAACAACCATGACCTAATCTGTTTGTTTATTTTGTAGAATCGTCTGCCAGAGTTGTGGGCGTTGTTGAACTTTTTGCTGCCAAGTATCTTCAAATGTGTTACAACATTCGAACAATGGTTCAATGCTCCATTTGCATCTACTGGAGAAAAGGTGAATAAATTACCTCTTACAACTCAACTCATCGTATTGCACTAATCCCACAGAGATAACTATTCCACTCCACTGAAGCCTCGCCCCTCGCCTTCCTGTGTGTCTCTCTCTGGCCCTTCTGTCAATTTCTCCCCTCGCCCCCTCTGTGAGTCTCTCCCCTCACCCCATTTGTAGGTCTTGCACGTCGCCCTTCTGTGAGTCTCTACCTTCCCCCCCTCTGTAAGTCTCTACCTTCGTCCCCCGCTCTTCTGTACATTTCTCCTCTTGCCCTTTAATAAGTCTCTCCCCTCAGCCCCTTAGTGTCGTCCCTCATCCCCTCTGTGAGGTTTGCCCGTCGCCCTTTTGAAAGTCTCTCTCGCCCTTCAACCTTCAAGTGTCCAAAGAAAGGCAGCGTAAAGAGCGGTTTTGTTGAATTCCTCCAGAACAGGCCTGTTCTTCAAATTACAAAATTCAATTAGAAATGTTACCACATCTACTAGAGACTACCCAGTCTAGAATGCATAACTTAGGACATGATTGTCAAACAACGAAAAAAGCAGAAATATCCAGGCTCCTAGGCCTTCCTGATAATACCAACAAAGTAACAGCACTTAAGGCTTATTCCCAAGTTCGATCGATGTACTATAGGTCTCAATATTCATTACATTAATTTTCAGAACGACTTTTGCTAGACAGTTGTTGGTGATACATAACCCCCCTGACACTCATTAACAAAGATGCAATTGATCATTGATGACAATTTCTAATTAACTTAACCACGTTGCCTTGCCAGAGCCCAATATATAAACGTATCCCTTTCTTACCTCGTTTTCAGGTTGAGCTGAACGAAGAAGAGACTCTTCTTATCATCCGTCGTTTGCACAAGGTAAATGAGACATTTTCATCTTCTGAATTTGTCATTTTGTATTTTGATACTTATTTTAAAGATAACCCTAAAGACGGTTGAGTCAATGGGTGTTTTTGTATAGAAATTCTAAACATTAAAAGCGCAAAGTGTGCCATGCTGCAATTTGTTTCGAAATAACAGTTGCGAATATTCCCATAATATCCACAACCAGGCGCTACACGTATTACAGGAGTCCCAGCGATTGATGCCATAGTCTTACAGTAAGTTGTTTTTGTTATATGGACGCAGCTTAGGCTTACTAGACTATAAGACTCTGGATTGCTACCATTGGTTGTGTGTTGCTCAGATGCAAATCGAGTGCAAGAGTAGCTCAATACGATAGGCTTAATATGCTGCTGTTCATGGTCTTAATTAGGCCATGACTTTTTCTTAGGTGTTTTGCATTTAATTTACAAATTTTTCCTATCTGATGTTAATTTAATCTAATTTTCAGGTTTTGAGACCATTTTTGCTGAGAAGATTGAAGAAAGAAGTCGAGTCTCAGCTCCCAGATAAGGTAATTGGTGTTGCGTGGAACATCAGTCTCTTTTTCAGTTTCAGTCTCTATTTCATAAGAAACATTTCTTTTTGTGGACTGACTTTTCAGAATATTGTCACCCCCTACCCTGCTCCACACAACAAATTTGTTTCCGGACGGGGTCTCCACGGCTGCAGGTATGACTGCATTGCTCAACTTACTTAACTGTCTTAACTGTGTAACTGACTAACTAACTGATTAATTAACCAACTAACTAACTAACTAACTAGCTAAATAACTAACTAACTAAGTAAAAAGCTAAGTGACTAACTAACTAACTAACAAACTATTTAAGTAACTAACTTACTAATTATCTAACTAACTAACTAACTAACCAACCAACTGATTCACTAACTAAGGACTTAACTAATTAATCAACTAACTACCCAATTAACTGTCTAAACTGACTAACTAACTGATTAACTAACTACTTACTACAATTCGCCCCAAACTGATTTACCCCTCCTGCCATTTCTAAAATATACAGCAGTTCATATTATGCCAAATGGCGTCTGTAGAGAGCAATGAGTGTTAAATTCTATTGTTTTATAGGTTGAATATGTATTGAAATGTGATATGTCAGCATTGCAGAGAACATTGTATTCACATATGCAAAGGAAAGGAGTTGTATTAACTGATGGATCTGAGAAAGATAAAAAGGTACCTGAAATTATATACCTCCAATTCTTCTTTCGCTATTCACAAAATGTATAAAACGTCATTTAATGTGCAAATCCAGCAGAACTAGAAGAAATTGTCTGGTGAGCTTAACAGTATTAATTTTATTGTATTGTTTGTTTAAGGGACGTGTTGGCACAAAGACGATGATGAATACAATTATGCAATTAAGAAAGATTTGCAATCATCCATTTATGTTTCAACATATTGAGGTATTTTGTAACTATTTTATTTCTCATTTAAGCTATGGTAGATGACAAATATGATTTTGTCAAGCTTCGTATTTGTATAACAGTCTGTCAAATCCCCATTTGTATTTCTTCCTCAATTAAAAAAGAATACTAAAATATAGACATAAGTTTGAATGTTTCAATGTGCGAAGAACTCTACTTTCATGATTCCTGCAAGGGGTTCAAAGAGTGATGTATCTTCTATGTAGTTAATATGTCACAGATTGATTTGCTTGATTTGTCAAAACACCAAGACATTTCATTCCTTTGAAAACATGTCCTCACAGCCTGTTTGTGGTATTAATGGGGTATGCGAGTGAGCTACTCTTATTATAAGGGGTTGTCGTTGGATGGAAGCTCCGATTGTATCGCAGTAGCCATTTATTAGTCCTTATTTTATTCTATATTACAGGAAGCATTAGGTGAACATTTGGGATACCAAGGTGGAGTTGTGACAGGGTGAGTTATATTCTAATATCATCATCCCTTCATTTGTTAAGAAATTCATTACGTGTTATCCTTCTAAAGTTGTGGTAAAGTTAAAGTTGCCGTTTTTGAGTCTACTACTAGCCTACGGCTACGTGATATCTTTCAACTGTGAATTTTAAATCTTTTTTAGCCCTGAACTTTACAGAGTATCTGGAAAATTTGAGCTTCTTGATAGAATTCTTCCGAAGTTCAAGAAACACGGTCATCGGTAAGCATTTTGAAGAAATTAGCTACTTTTATTTCATCCTTCTACGTGAGCAGTACCTTTGATTCTTACTCTTCTTCTCGTGTTTATTTTGTTACATCGTCTTAAGCATGATCATTTCATGATCTTTTTTTCCATATTAGATGCCTTGTTTTCTGCCAAATGACATCACTGATGACAATTATGGAAGACTATTTGAATTGGAGAGGTATGATTGACATTTTTGCAATAATTTTTTCACATTTGTCATTGATTTACGTTACAGTAACGCCTTGTCAAAATGATCAAACATTGTATGTCAATCATTTGAACTTTATATGTCAAGCAGAAGTTATACCGTTCGTTTGGCCACATAATACAACAATGCACAATTGTCTATTGTATATAAACAATAGACAATAGCCTATTGTAATAACAATACCCCCATTTTATGAAAACAATACACATAAGCCTATTGAATTCAAACAATAACCTATTCTTTGTTAGCAATACACAATAGTCTATTGTATATAAACAAAAATCTGTTCTATACAAACAATTATATAGACAATGCACAAGCCTTTTGTATATAAACAATACACAATAGGTGTATAATGACCTATGTACACAATAAACAATAGCCTATTGTGTATACTGATCTTTGTAGTCAAACACTACACAATAGCTTATTGTATTTAAACAATAACCTTTAGTTTATAAACAATAATCTTTTGTATACCAGTGTATAAACAATGCTCCTCATGAAAACAGTCTGGTTTCTTTACTTGTATAAAAATATAAAAAAACCTAATCCATTAAATCAATTCTGTGTAAAATATAAAGAGATATTTTTCATATTGTTCAGGTTTCTTGTATTTGCGTCTTGATGGCACAACCAAAGCAGAAGACCGTGGAGATCTGTTGGCCTTGTTCAACAGTCCTGAGTCGCCATATTTCCTGTTCTTGCTGAGCACACGTGCTGGAGGTCTGGGTTTGAATTTGCAGGCTGCTGATACTGTGATTATATTTGACAGTGATTGGAACCCCCATCAGGTAACATGCTTGTTTAGTTATATATCTATCTTTCCTGGTTTATCTGCACCATTGTTACATATTCTATAAACAAAGCTTTCCCAGGTTAGGTAGGACCTGATTTAAGTCTTTGATGAACATACTCACCCTGGTAACTATACAATGAATGTTCTGCTATGTGCTATGTGGTGGTGTGGCCAAATTATTAACGCAGTTGTTTCACCATTGTAATATCGTGTGGCCGAATCTCTTCTGTACCACTTACCACAGGCCTGCGGTCAGCTAAGCTATCATTCCTTCGGAAGTCGGTCAATGAGTACCCAGGGTGTTCGTGCTGGATCCAGAATATGCGTCTGGGGGCACAAGCTGAAGTTCAACATCAGCAGTAGTGCTGCCGATAACTCGAACTTGCGTTACCAAATCAATATGCATGCTTCTTTGCTGTCAGCTTTTTTCTGAGACCAGCCTGTCTTGTCCATTTTGTTAATGGCTGCTTCTCTTAAACATATTCCCGTGTTTAATTGATCTATCATAAATAGCTATTGATTTCTCAATACAGGATTTGCAAGCACAAGATCGTGCTCATCGTATTGGTCAGCAGAATGAAGTTCGTGTTTTGAGGTTGATGACTGTGAATTCAGTTGAAGAGAAGATTCTTGCCGCTGCCAGATACAAACTCAATGTCGATTCCAAGGTAAGCCATATGCTGTTACTCTGCAAATATTTCCTATATGGCTTGTTTTCTGTATTATAATTGTGTCCTCTCTTCTTTGCTTCAAATCACTGTTTTCATTCCAATTATCAATATGATATGATATCAATGTGCGATACTTACTCTGCAATGATTGCCGGAGGTCTTGGAACACTGGAACACTTATGAGAAAGTTTTTCTAAGAGCCCCTTCCCCTGAAAGCAGTACGGTCGAGGAGGGATCAGGCGTGGTCAGAGACCTGTGGCCCATGCTATGAAGGGCCCTCGAAAATTTGAATTCTCTCAATACTTCCCCGTAAAACCTTCTAAAGGCCCAGTACGATTACTATCCCAACCCGAGGCCCGCTCTGCCTCTCATTGACCCTGCCTGCTAGAAATGTTACTGTGAAAAGTTTGAAAAACTTCCAACGGCTCGTCATTCTGAACCTCCAACTTTAGGGCCTTTTTCAACCTCTTGACTATTTATTCCAATCCAATACCCCACCTCTTTGGGACCAGAGAGTAATATAGCTGCAGCTGCATGTTTACACGATGTCATTTTCATCTTCCCTAGGTTATCCAAGCTGGTATGTTCAATCAGAATTCAACTAGCAGTGAAAGAAGAGCTTTTCTTTCTGCTTTGCTTGTCAGTGACTCTGTTGAGGATGAGGTTAGTATATTCTTCTATTTCTACCAGATACTGTCTGTTGAGATACTAAAAAGAAGATTATAAGAGGGTGACAGGGTGACAGGCCAGAGTGGAAAGTCAGCTAATGTGTTTGCAAATATAGGGACCTATGGTCAGTATTGGATTAGGACAAATCATCTACTTGCTTCTTGCTTCAAGCTGCTTAGATTGCTAAGGAAGCCAAATAAAATATCCACAGGAAGCCAAATCTAGAAGTTATTGCATGATAAGCATTGAGTTGAATTGTATTGACGTCAGATTACGAGCATTGAAGTGGATTAATTTTGTTTTCTAATGCGTGACTGCTTCATGAAACGAAAATAAAGTAATTTACTAACTAATATCTAAGAAGCAATAATACAACATGTTAGGATGGTGCGACTTGATAGTAAATAGAAATAGCTAAAATATTGCAGCCAATGTACAGTGTAAAGACTTTATAAACTTATTGTATTGATAAGTTTACTCTTTTTTCCTAATGAAAGGAGGAAAGTGAGATTCCTGATGATGAAACTGTTAATCAGATGATTGCTCGTACTGAGGATGAGTTTGAAGAGTATCAGGTTTGCTAGTTGTTCTCATTTCTTATTTATTTATCAAATTCATACACTGGGCGATAAGAATAATGTACTCCTCATTGATCTGACCAGCATAGGTGTCAAACATGCTAAAGAATGCTTGTGGTATTTGTCCCAAAATAGAACTTCTATGTTTGTTAGATTTTATATGTTATTACACAAGACATACTACTCATTTAACTTCATTAAAATTTGCGCTTCCTACGTGTTTATACAAGTGTCTGATGATCAAAATCTGGTTTAAAATCTACATAATCTAATTAAGAGCAAAAACGGATAGAATACAAGGATACAAATAATATTTATATATATGAGATTCTTCTAGTATGTTTGAAAGTAAAAGACAAGGTGGATGTTATTTTTGTTCTCTTTCAAGACTTTTCTATATTTCTTTCTTGATTTATTACACAGAAAATGGATTTTGAGAGAAAGAGAAATGAACCAAGAGTGAGTTGTTCTGAATTTTGATTTTACTTATTCGTAAAATCTTTGATCAATTAGACCAACATTGGAGAAAGTTTTTCATTCCACAAATTCCAAATTGTCAGAAAAACACTTTTTTCTTTCAAGACATGTATTTAACGTATCGAAGTTTCTATGCTCATCTTGCACTTCAGTTAAGGGGTTCGAATTGTGGTAGATTTCCATTTTAATTTAAAGTGATTTTTCATGATTTTCAGGAACCTGGGTCTCTAAGAAGAAGAGCACGGCTTATGCAGGAAACTGAATTACCGAAATGGCTGCTGAAAAATGAAGACGAGGTGACTATAGATTACATTTTCAAATATAATAGGATATTTACAAAAGCACTATAATGAAGCACTCTCGTGATGTCGTAAGGAACACTGTCCCCAATTCAAGTGATGTATTAGAGAATATTGTCCCTAATTCAAGTTCTATTTTAGGAGGATTTTTGTATTTCTAGATTGACCAATTGACGTGGGAAGAAGAAAAAGATAAAATGTTCCGTCTTGGAAAACGAGAAAGAAAAGATGTTGATTACAGTGATAATTTGACTGACAAACAGTTCCTAAAGGTATGGATGACGTTAGTTTGTCTGAAACTATCAATGCCTTTTTCATCTGGTTTGTCTTGTTTTGGACAAACTAGCTTTTCTTTCTTCCTTGCATGCTTGCTTGCTGATTGCTTGCTTGCTTGCTAGCCTGCTTGCTTGCTTGCTTGCTAGCTAGCTTGCTGCTTGCTTGCTTGCTTGCTTGCTTGCTTGCTTGCTTGCTTGCTTTGCTGCTTGCTTGCTTGCTTGCTTGCTTGCTTGCTTGCTTGCTTTGCTTGCTTGCTTGCTTGCTTGCTTGCTTGCTTGCTTGCTTGCTTGCTTGCTAGGCTGCTTGCTTGCTTGCTTGCTAGACTGCTAGCCTGCTTGTTTGCTAGTCTGCTTGCTTGCTTGCTTGCTAGACTGCTTGCTTGCTTGCTTGCTTGCTTGCTAGCCTGCTTGCTTGCTTTTTTGCTTGCTTGCTTGCTAGCTTGCTTGCTTGCTAGTCTGCTTGCTTGCTTGCTTGCTAGTCTGCTTGCTTGCTTGCTTGCTAGCTTGCTTGCTTGCTAGCCTGCTTGCTTGCTAGCCTGCTTGCTGGCCTGCTTGCTAGTCTTCTTGCTTGCTTGCTTGCTTGCTAACTATGTAAATCTTACAAGCACGTTTTGCAAGAATGATGATGACTGCTTTTCTTTCTATTAAGGCAATTGAAGAAGGAAGTTTGGATGAAATTGAAGAGAAACAAAAAACCAAAACAAGATCTAAAAAACGAAAGAAAGATGAAGAAGGAGAAGATATCAAAGCACCAAAGGTTATTCACTATTTTAATTCATTATTTTTATTATATTTTCTATCTTATTCATATTTACTTAATTCTATCGTATTCATGTATATCTTATTTTAATTTTTGTGTTAATTTCAGAGAAAAAGAGGTCGACCAGCTGCACGTAAGAATGAGCAATTTTCTTTCAAACTCCTTCAAATATTACGTTGACATATTTTGATATTTAACTTGTGTAGCTACCGTAGTGTAGAGCTTCGAGGTCAAGTAAGGCTGCGCCCCCCTTGGGCGCCAATCATAGTTTTTGAGAGAAGATTATATTTTTTCTTTTATTTTTCGTTCTTTGATGAATGTATCAGTAGACCCCCCTTTAGAGTCCCACTAGCTTTCTTCTCTAGCTCTACACCACTTTGTGGCTATTAATTTTTTGTAGAACTTCATTTGAAATATAATTGTTTTTAAGTCGTCAGTTGTTGTATCATGTTGATTGCATGTTTATTAAAGTGAAATTATTTTCTTAAAAGCAAAATTGGAGCCAAATCCATCAGATCTGACAAAGAAGATGAAAACTTTGATGAAACTTGTCACAAAATACACTGACGGGTGAGTCCTCTATGATTTTTTTTCAAATCAAAAGTGCTTTTTTATTAAAACGTATCAACATTATGTCTGTTGCATAAGATTGCATGGATCATCTTCTTGCCATTGTTTTTTGAATGCTTTGCAACTTGTCTCACAATATCATCCTGCCACTATACTAAATACAATGGCTTTAATCGGTGTAGAACATATTAACTAGAACTGTTCCTTTAATCGTTGTACAGCTCTTTAACTTGACAAATTATAGACAATCATTAAATCATGAAGTCTGCTGTAGAAATAACCTTCAATGATGAGGAGCAATTCACTTTTGCTGGAAATCCCAATTTTTCATGGAAACCCCTTGGAAATTCTCTTGTTTTCGCGAAATCTTCTACCCTTTTTTAGGAGTGAAATGCCCCTCATTCATGCAGTTTATTAATTCCTTATTGCTTTCAAAGACACGTTGTTTTAAAAAGCTGTGGCTTGAAATAAGAAGTTTAATTAACTCAGAAAGATTCAAAGCATACTGTACTTGCTTTACATGTATACTCAACTTAATGTTTGTTTAATTAAGTCTTGTATTTTTTATATTTCAGTGAAAATCGTGTTTTGGCTGAGCCATTCGTTACTTTGCCTACAAGGAAGGAATTGCCAGATTATTATCAACTGATCAAGATTCCCATTGATATTAGAAAAATCAAGGTATCTGTTACATTCATTTATCTATTCATTCATTCGTTTCTGTTGTTATTTATAAGTTTGTTTATTTATTCAGTTCATTTATTTATTCATTCATCCTTATGTCTGTTTATTTTTTATTCATTTATTGTCATTCATTGCTATGTTGGTGTACATTCGATATATTTATTCATATTTCTATCGCTGGCAAACCACCTATCTTAGTATCTTTCAAACTTTTGTCTTAGTATTAGCAAGAGCAAACATCCAAATTGTTTTTTTTGACTAAAATAAACCTCAAGAGTTCTTTTGTTATAATATAGCTGTTTTGATGATTTCAGGAGCGAATTCGCAGCCATAAATACAGAAGCATAAACGATTTGGAAGAGGATTTCTTGCAGATGTGTCGAAATGCACAAAAGTATAATGTTGAAGGATCTCTGGTGAGTTTGTCTTGGATGCTTTTCGCTAACATTTACCTTAATAGAGAACACAGACTGAAATTAGGGGAAATGATTCTACAGTCTCAAATTCAGAAGCAACTTGAGTTATGCCCTGGCTAAATCATCAAACATTGTTGGTCAAACATTTAAGATTTGCTTTACAAACAATGTTTGAACGTTTGGCCACATCACAAAGCATTGCATGACAGGCAAACATATCTAAATTTGTTGTGCCTTTTTGAACAAGTTCAAAAACATCTTTTACAAGCAATGTTTTTGTGACATGGTCAAATGTTCAAACATTTTGCTAGCAAATTTGAGAGGTTGTACAAACACTGTTTGATCTTTGGCCAGGGCCATATGTACAAAGTACAAAACAAATTTGCAGGTGAGACTCGCTGGTCCAGAAAAACATTTGAAACAGGCTTTTCTCCAAATGTAAAAAAACTTTATTTTTCTTTTCAGATCTATGAAGATTCTATAACTTTGCAGGTACAACTATAACTATTGATTTACAAACCTATTTTATTTTTTATCAAGTTGTCTTAGATTATATTTGTTTAAACGGTTTGATTTTAAAGATATTTTTGTTTTTACCTGACAGTCAGTGTTTACAGAATTCCGTCGCAAGATTGAGTCTGGTGAAAAGGTTGGCAAAGTTAAAGATGATGACGTAAGATTTGATTTGATTTGATTATGTTTGATTTGATTTGATTTGATTTGATTTCATTTGACTCTGTTCAATTTGATTTTATTTGATCTCATGTGATTTGATTTGATTTTGTAGATTGATGATGATTCAGACAAAGAGAGCGGTATGTTAATTAAACATTGTATTTTCATTTATTTAATCGTCTCTTGTTAACCATAAGAATAAGTTATAGTTAGATATCAGTCATCGATCTCTCTGCCCAGCAAACACCTCATTGCCACAAGATTGATCTAAGCAGTGCTACCATACACTACTCCTTCCATTGCATTTGATCAAACCTTGTGATTCCTTTTGTCCTTGCCTGGTATTACAGAAAACTGGCCAACGTTTCTCAACCTCTGACAGTAACTTCGACCATTCTAGGCCACAATCATTAATTGCTAATTAAGACTCAATCACCACTCATTTACCACTTGTTCATTCTTACCAAATATGCAAATGAAAGACTAGAGCATTCAATCGAAGATAAAGATCTGAGCACTTAAATAACTGTGTCACCCTACCTCTATTGGAAAACAACGAAACAAAGAAAGTTTCAAGTTTTAATATTTAATTTTATCATTTTCTTAGTTGTTTCTGAAGCAGCAAAATCCAGCAGAAGTGATTCCAGCCTAAAGGTGAGTGGGTTGGTATATTGTAAAAAGCATTTCTTAATGATCAGGCAAAGAATTTCGTTATAGCAGCTCTATCACCTTGTAATTGTACTACTCTAAACAGCAGGAAAATTTCTAATACTGGTTATAGAGTGTTCCTATCGTTTAAAGTTAAACAGTAGTTCTTGAATTGAGTAAGACATTTGATATCTATACTCTGTACTTTTTTGGTAAACTGGTTGGTTTGCCATGCTCCGACGTAAAGTTCATCTAAAATTTCAGCAATGATATAAGAGTACAGACCTGCTTATAGTACCTCGTCAATATCAAATTTGGAAATTATTGAGAACGTGACATAGAAAGGCTAAACCTTTTTGTTCCTTTTTGAGGACGTTCACAATAGATGATTCGAACATGGACTGCATGACCAGAAAGCCAATGACGTTTCCACTGAGCTAAAGAGCTCAGTGAAATCGCTGAGTAACTCTCCAATTCATACAGCCCAAGGCTGTCCTCCCGTTTGACTTTTTTTGTGTTTCGGCTATGTTTAGCCTTCTTCAGCACCATACATATTTGTATATATTTGTCATGAATGGCGAACACTAGGATAGATTTTCCACAAGTGGCATACCACAGTAGATATTTTAACCTGGACTGCATGCCCAGAAAGCCAACGACGTTTCCACTGAGCTAAAGAGCACAATGAAATCGTGGAGTAACTCTCCAAGTCATACAGTTTCCCACAATGTGTTTTTCTGATTGTTAGATTATTTCAAGAATTACGAAATTTATTTTCAGGGAAAAAAGAAGAAAGGAAGAGGATTGAGAACAAAAGGAGATGAAATGGATGACATAGGCCAGTCTGATAATGAAGATGCATCGGATAATGTATGTTGATTTTCGACTCTGTCAATTTTTATATTTGTCTGCTTTTTTCATGAATTTTCGCCAGATCAAAATCACGCGTTATCGTTTATTGTCCGAGATCGTAACTGACTGAACAACTCAAGCAATCGAAGACAAATATTCGACTCACTATTCGGAAACTGCAGTGATGCTACGAAAGTGAAATCTTTTGCCAAATTCTCTATTCTATTGATGCTCTTTTGATTATCCCTTTGTGTTTTTCATTCTCATTATCACTCATGATCATGATCACAGTAAATCAAATCATGTTGAATCATATTAATCAGTGATTGCTTGATTTTGTAGGATGATGTATCTGATCAGGATTATGAAGATACACCTCTTTCATCTGCTGTTTCATCGCCAGCATCTTCTACAATGTCATCAAAGAAAAAATAAACTATCAAGTAGACAATATTACTTATTTTCTTTCTATTGAACTACTATATCTTCATATTAAACCCAAAAAGAACTTTTGAACTGCTTTGTCCTTAAAAATAATTAGTAACTATAGAAAACTTTGTTTGGTCTACCCGTTGCAATTCACAGTACACGCTTTTTTTATAAAGAATCACTTTTTAAGGAACCTACATGCAGATGGCAGAAGATTTAAAATACTTATAGTACTAAAGATAAAATCGCTAAGGAACCTTTCAATTTGAGCATTTTAATAAGTGCAAACAATCAAGAATTTGGAAGCCTGTTCCATCCATCCATTTGCAGTCAAAACTTGATTGTATGCTACGCATGTATCAAATGTTTTCTTGAGTAGTTTCCAGCTTTGCTCCTAAATAAGTGTCTCTTTATAATATTGCTAAATATGCAGTGTAAATTAAGGAACTTTTGGTACTACAATTCAATCAAATTATGCAGTGTAAATTAAGGAACTTTTGGTACTATAATTCAATCAAATTATGTCCAAAAATAAGGAACTCTTGGAATAAAACCTTGAGCTAGGTTCTTTATAAATAAAAAAGCGTGTATATGGTATTAAAATACGTTGAGTTTGGTAGGTTTTAGATTAGTAAAGAACTATTTGTTGCATTTGATACTTATACTAGAATTTGTTCCAGTCTTCGCTTTTCAATACATGACGTCCTCCTTATCTTAAACTCCCCCCTTTGCAAGCTTTTGTGTCTTTGATCAGAAATCAAACGAACTCCCTTTGCAGATGAATGTAACATTGTTATCTTGGCAGATTAATGTAGTATCCCCCTGGGTTTCATTCAGAAATTATGCCTATATAGATGGAGCACAATTACAGCCCCTACAGTATGCTAGAAATCGTTTTAGCCGAGAACTCTTTAGTAAATTGATTGTTTCATTGCGTTTGCTTTCCTGGGTCTCATAAATTCCCAAGTAATAAGTTGGAATTCTGTTTAAGACACCTGACGGATTCCATTTTACCATTCCATGCCTATTGTATTCCATGTTTCCAACCCGCATCCAATTCCATTGTCGTCATCAAGATTTTCTAAGTTCAAGAGGGAACTGAATTTATGTCAAGAATTTATGATAAGTATGTAATGGAATAATGGCGAACGGAAAGCTAAAGAGTTGACCTGCATGACCAAAAACTGAACCAAGAAACGTCACTATTGCTTCACAACGAAACAACAGGATAGAGAGTCCTATATTCTGTTACGATGATGATGATGATGATGATGATGATGATGATGATGATGATGATGATGATGATGATGATGATGTGAAGAATCCAGGGTTGTTGTGTTGTTTCTTCCATGGTCAGATGTTCTTTGGGAAGCGTGCAGATCTCGTGTAGATGTAATTTGAATCGATTTCCGAATACTGTTACTTGTCATCACAAACAGTCAACAAAATGTCATTTTTGTCATCAATCGTTCTTAACTCAGCAGTAGGTTGATTATTTATCACAGTTTGATTTATTTAACTTGCATCTCGATTTTCGTTTGTCTGTAACTGTATCATTATTTTTGATATGTTGCTGGAATTTCATTTTGTTGTTTAAAATTTTCGTTTCAATCTGTTTCTTTTGGGCTGACGTTTTCATTTGTCAGAAAAAAGATGGAGAGAAGAATCCCTCTTTTTACGATTCTGGTTTCTTTTTGTATTTTAATGAACTCAGTGGACAGAATTTTTGCTGGTGAGTTTATATGCATATCATACTGTTATATTGTGTCTTGTTTACAGTAATGGTATTCCATCTTTTTCGTTGCTTTGCTTTCTCAATATAAATTTATTTCATTTTAGATGATGTGTGCACTGTCTTTGAGTTTAAATGTAAAAACCAGAAATGCATTTTGAAGAACTGGTTGTGTGACAAAGCAGATGATTGTGGTGATGGATCTGATGAGGAAAATTGCTCAGGAAAAAGTACGAAAATTTTGATATTTGTGTTTCTATTTCTATGTATCATATCATTGAATCTTTTATATTATTATTGTTGTGATGGTCATGATTATCACTGATTACAAAGATGATTGATCATGATCACAATCATGAATCATTATGATCATGATGATCATGATCATGATCACAGATGATTGTTATCATGATCATTTTCAAGGTGATCATTGATCATGATGACCATTTTCATCACCAGCTGTAGTCACAGTAAATCATGTTGAATCATCATGATCATGATCACAGATGATTACTGTAATGATCATGATCAAGGTGATAATGTTCTTGATTATCATGAACATCATTGATGATGGTCGAAATTGATTGTGATCACATTATGTAATTGATCTTGATCATGGTGAACTTGATTTGATTTCATAATGGATGATCTTGAGCATCATTAGAATCATAATTGGAATCATCAATCATGATTTGAATAATAGTTTACATAATGATAATATCTTTGTTGTTTTAGTTCCTGAAAGGCCAAGGTACCTAAAAGCAATACCACTAAATGCAACATCAGTTTTTGTATCATGGATGCCACCTGATGTTTACAAATATGCTGAGCCAATCCTATATTATGAGTTGGTTTACAGAGAAACTTCAAGTACAGACTTCTATATCTCAACTATCCGACCCTTCAAAAGCTCCATTTCTTTGCATAATTTAAAACCATCTTCAACTTATATATTCTCAATTGCTGCTGCAAACAACCTTGGAAAGAGTATGAGAAGTGATGACGTAATAGTCAAACTTGAGAAGCAAGTTAAAGGTATCTTTTTTCGTTATTACACGCTTTTTTTATAAGGAACCTACCTCAAGGCCTAGTTCTTAAAGTTCCTTATTTTTGGGCCTCTTTCGAGGCAATTGTAGTTCCAAAAGTTTCTTAATAGTTCCTTAATTTTAACTGCACAAACAGTGGTCTTAACAATAATTTGCATGTGAGCAAAGCTCGAGACTACTCAAAGAAACATTGGATACATGCTTAACGTACAACTTATGTGATTTTCGACTGCAAATGAATGGAACCGGCTTTCTAATTCTTGATTATTTGCAGTGATAAAAGTATTCAACATTAAAAAGTTCCTTCATGATTTTCTCTTTAGTAGTATAAGTTCTTTAAATTTTCGGGCCTTCTACATGTAGGTTCCTTATAAAGTGGTTCCTTATAAAAAAAAAGCGTGTACTTTGCTTCTACTTTTGTACGGTTCTGCAATCACCAATCACTTACTGAGGCCCTTCACATTTTGCAAATGAATGCAAGCAAATGCCACTGCAAGAAGCCAGCACTTGGGGAAGTATATTCGAAATCATCAAGGCTTTTTCTGACACCTTATTAGTCGTGATAATCGCTGCTTATCATGACAAGCCTTCAATATTTATAAGGGCTACGTTTCGAGAGAGATCCGTCTTCAATCATCTCATCCGGCAATGATTTCTGTCCCATCTATGCCATGTCTATACATAGGTCTGATCAAAGGTGTAAAGCAAGAACCGGACCTGCAAGGAAGCTCGGTTTTTGGCGCTCAATTTCCAGAATTTGTGGCGCAAGATTATGATGATAAATCTTCTCTTTCTGGAGTTGATTGTGACAATTAGACCCTGTTTACACGGGAAAGGATCCGTTCCAAAAAGGTTAGTTATGAAATAAATTGGGTTTCTCGTCTACACGAGTGCGCATGAATCCGATCCTTTTTGGAAACGAGACTGTATCTTTTATGCCAGAAAAGCGGATCCATTTGGTTCCGTTCCCGATCCATTCACGTGTAGACGAAGTGAAATCCTACCCAAATTGCACCCGAAAAGTCCGGATCTTTTGAATCCGTATCTCTTTCTCTCTTCCAAAAAAGGTCTTAAGGCAAAATTGGCATGTTCAACTGCACTTGTACCGGATGGACCTTTGAATTCGTATCTCTTTCTCTCGTCCAAAAGAGGTCTTAAGGCAAAATTGGCATGTTCAACTGCACTTGTACATGCATTAAAGCATTTTCATACTTTCTTAGATATGATATCCTTTGGAGCAAAAGCTGTTAATTCAAGATCAATCTTGGCGTCGTGGAATGTTACCAGTCAGATGAATGTTGTTGGTTATTTTCTTCAAGTTAGACAAGTCACCAAGAATAAATCATCGAATTCTGCTTTTAAATTGACTGTTCCTTTACCAAGACATGAAAAAGTAAGTCGTACATTATTATTATCATTATTAGCTACAGGAGAGGTGATTCCCTTTCGTAGTAAGTAAAGTTTTCATATGCGATAAAGGTGAAAACACCTCTGGACATACTTAAAAGCTTTTTTGAGTCTGACAGTCCTCAGAGTATAAACGTCAGAAACAGGCCGAAACAAATGATTTTGGTTTTTTCTCCCAGTCCAACGCACTCAAGACTTTCCGTTACCTATGTTGCTTAAGAGTTACCCCCTGTTACTGACTTCAAACGGTTCTGATTAGATTTTGATCCGCACGATCACAATGATTGATTTGTGATTTGTGATGTCTCTCAAGAGTGTATGAGTTTCCAAACGCAAGCTTCGACATCAGATGAATCAACCTTTCCAACTTAAGCCCCAAATATGTTCCCACGAATTCTTAACCCCTGGCCGATTTCGGTTCCGAAACAAGATGGATCCTATTCAATTAGGATCCTATTCATCAAGGGGCTGAGGCTGAAGCAAGCAGAACTTGCTTTGACTTTACTTTAACAGCTCATTTGATAAATTTATCTTGATTATTTCTGTCTTATTTTAGAAATATCAAGTCAGTAACGGCATAAAACCTGGAACCTCCTACAAGGTCACACTTCAGCCTTACATGAAATACGGATTTGGACAAATTGCCGGTCCGGTGTTTGTCAGAACGCCCAGAGAAAGCATCCAGCCTCCAGATTTTGATGTTTCATTGGTAGAAAAAGGATCTAGAGGTGTTGCTTCTCTTAAGATCCAACCATCAGATGACGCTAAAGCGCTCCTTGTTCGCGTTGGAAAATCACTGACAAAATCATTTCCTCTCAAAGATGAAAAATTGAGAATTCTGCCTGGGGATTTCAAAGGAGGTGACATTTCAGTCGAGGCATTCTATTGGTATTTCTTCGCATTATCCAAACAGACGTCCGACAATCGATGGTCACGTGAAAGGTCTATTTGGCTTCGCGGACCAATCAACGGCTTTACAGCGGTGCCATCTTCCAACAGCATTCTACTCATGTGGTCTTCTATTTCCTCTGATGATGATGATGATGACAACTATCTGGTAACATTCAAAACACCAGATGCAAGAAAGGAAACGAGGCTGATTGTGAAGAAAAACCTTAAACGAGGCTTCACCACTCTTAACATTGCAAATCTGCGTCCAAATACTGTGTATCATGTTATAATTGGAAGTGCAAATTCATCGTGTCGGGTGAAAAGCTGCCGAACAGAGTTTGTTAAAACACTTAAAGGTAACGTAGAAAATTAAACGTTTTATAAGCAAGCTTTCCTAGGGATATTAGTATTGGCAAGTTTAATGGATTTTACACTTCAAAATCCGAATTCGGTGTTTTCTCGGCTAAAAGGGCATTAGTGTGGTAAAAATGGCATATTTCCTTGCGAAAAAAGGTGTGGTGTGGAGCCCCCATCAGTCGTTCTAGACGTTCTAGAACGGTTGGCCAAAATAGGGCAGCTCTTAGACTAAAACATTACATTATAGATGACTGAATTTAGT
Organism: Chrysaora quinquecirrha; assembly: GCA_014526335.1. Taxonomy (NCBI): domain Eukaryota; kingdom Metazoa; phylum Cnidaria; class Scyphozoa; order Semaeostomeae; family Pelagiidae; genus Chrysaora; species Chrysaora quinquecirrha. Next base: position 3,443,371 of record JACTAT010000039.1, on the reverse strand, counting down.
TTTTCGCCATTGGAATTATTGTATCTTGAAAGATTGGTTTATTTCTATTACACACACTAATAGAGTTAAGGGGTTTAGGATTTATTTCTCTATGGAAATTTCTAGATTTTGCCACCTATAAAGTCAGGCTTATGTCGACCTATGATACGATAGATGATGATGATCATAGAAATAACGCCAACTTGCAGTAACTGTCAACTTGTGTCGACATATCAATAACAAGTCAGAACTTATAGGATACAGTTATTGATCACAATCGCAAGAGTGCTCAGGTTGACTGTGACTGTGACAGTCGTCAACTGATTGCAGAAGGAACATGCCTTACTTTCTTGAAGTGTACGCCGACTAGTTGCCGTCAAAAAAGAACTATATGCCAGAGCGTCGACCGGTCAGTCGCGTTAAATTAGTTCACCAGCAGTTGGCAACTAGTTCTGACTGTACGCAAAGTGGACAGAAGCCTGGTTTTATTCGTATTATATTCCTACAGAAGCAAATGATGAGAAGCGATGTGGTCGTCCTTGCTCTAAAACCCTCGCTCCAATCTGCGCAAGCGATGGCAAGTCATATGACAATCTATGTTCTATGAAGAAAGCTGCATGCGCACAAAAAAGGAGCCTCGTATTCAAACATGTGGGATATTGTTGCTATAAAAGTTGCCCAGATGTCAGTTCTAATGTTTGTGGCAGTGATGGTATTACATACCAAAGCGAATGCCATTTGAAACAAGCATCGTGTTTGTTGATATGATGATATGATATATATTTCTTTTATGTTAGTTACAACAAATAGTGATATACACTAATTCATACTAACATTAAGCAACCATAGGAATTGCATTGATCAACTCATTTAGTGCAAAAGGAGCACTCGCATTTTTTAGCGAGGAACCAAGTTTTGGTCAAATTTTTAAACTGTTTAGTGTTACTCGCCGTTTTGATTTCATTAGGAAGGAATTCCATATTTTGGCCCTTGATAACATAAGGACTTAATGCCAAAGCCTGTGGTTCTAACTTTTGGTATTTCAAGAAGATTTGTGCTCCGTAGATTGTGGTCTAGTTTTTAGGTAAAAATAGTCCTTCATAAAACAGGATTTAGGTTATTCAAAGTTTTGAATACCTCTAAAGCAAGGAGCCTTATCGACTGTATATGAATGGTGGTCTCCATTGAATCAGATAGTAGTTTTTCATACGTAGAAGTATAGTCAGAATATGCAAGTCGTAGTGCTCTCTCATTTATCTTTTCTAGTTTGTCTTGGCTCCCTTTGGTGCATAACATCCAAATAAGTGGACAGTAATTAAAGTGGCATAAGATAAACGAGTTAATTATAATTTTTCTCTTTTTCCCCCATGAACCTAGCTAAGCGTTTTAGAGAATTAAGTTGTTTTGCTGCTTTTTTACAAATTTTATCAATATGGGCATCAAATTTTAAACTTTCATCTATCTCTATACCTAGCAGAGTTACATTAGTTTCGACTTTTATTTTAGATTCTCATTAATTTCAAAATGTTCTATGTTCTTGTTTTTATTTCCAATAGTAATGGCTTGGAATTTAGAACCATTAGCAGTCATTTCGTTTGACTTAAACCATTCAAGACATTTATTGGTGTTTATTTTTATCAAATTTATTAATTCTTCAGTGCTTGAGGTGGTCACTGTCAGTGTGTTGTCATCGGCAAAATTACAGAGAGACCCATCACTGAGGTTATAAAAGATATCATTTATAAAGGAGTTGAAGAGAAGAGGTCCTAGTATTGAACCTTGTGGGACACCTTGTCCTAATTCATCCCAAGAGCTATATTGTCCTTTTACTTTTACTCTTTGCTTTCTATCTGACAAATAATTCTGGATGAATAAGAGTGAATTTTCTTTTATCCCATAAGCATGTAGTTTTGCAAGTAGAAGATTCTTTGGGAGACAATCAAAAGCTTTTGATAGATCCATTAGAATCGCTCCTATATGTGCATTTTGCTCTAGTCCTTTTCTCCAGTTTTCTATTAATCTGAAAAGTGCATGTTCGGATGAAAATGCTTTCTGTACGCACATAAATATGGAGAAAATTTACCTTGGAGAAAAGGGAAAGTTGAAGTTCTATAACTTTTTCAAAACTTTAGAGAATGTAGTAAGTAGACTGATTGGCCTGTAATTTTCTTTGTTAAATGGATCCTTTTCTTGTACACTGGTGTGACTATTGCCTTTTTTAAAGAATTAGGGAATGTACCTTGCGAAATACATTTGTTAATTATATCAAGTAAAGGTTTAAGGATAATATCTACAGAGATTTTTAGAAATTTGGCATTTATCATATCATGACCCATCGCTTTTTATGATTAAGATCAAGAATAATTTGCTTAAGCACTGGTGCTGGAACTGATAGGAAATTGAAAATTGATTCGTCTTGTAAATTAAGTTTTATTCTCCCAATACTAGGATGGTTCTCGAAGCCCTTGATGATTTCATCAATTGTCGGGTAGCTCCCAGCGTTCTTATTAGCTGTAGTGCTGGTTTGGCTAATGCTGACAAAATGTTTATTCATAATTTCTGCAACAGATTGAGGGTTACTGACAAGACTATCGTTTTCAGATATTGTAATTTCAGAATCAGTGTGGCCTTTGCCGAAGAAGTAGGGTTTCAACTTCTTCCAAAATGTTTTGGAGTCAAGTGTGCCGTTTTGACAAATCTTGGTAAAGTAATCAGATTTCAGATGTTGACGAAGATTTGCACAGTGGTTTCTTTGCTTTTAAATCTTTCATAATTAACAGTAGTTTTTGATTTGTTATAGGCATTTTTAAATTTAGTTCTTAGCATTATTGCTTTTCTATGTACCTTACTGAGGGGTTTATTATTTGCCCTAACTATTTTGGATTTTAATGGTGCGTGATAATTAACTATGCTATCGAACAAATCTTGAAAGTATTCGAAAGCCTGATTGCCATCATGAATGTATTGGCAAAGATAAAATGGTGTTTCTGAAAGATCTTTGCAGAAGGCATCCTCATTAAAGTTTTTTAAATCTCTGTAGCGAATTATATTAGGATGGTGTTTGGGAATTGAAGATTTGCAAGTAGTAAGAATTAGCTTATGGAAGTCACTTAAAGAGGTTTCAATAGTTTTAGTATTTTTAAAATTATGTTTCCGGTTGGTAAGGATTACGTCAATTGATGACGGATTACAATTTGGTTTGTAACAAGTTGGCTCTTTGATGAGATTTGTGAGCCCAAGAGTAGAACAAATAGTTTTAAGGCTAGGATCGGTTGGAGTTAGATTCAGATCACCAATTATTATAAAATTATCATATTGTGAGGAACATTTATCAATCAATTTAATTATAGAATTTCTGAAAATTTTAAAAATTGTTGCAAAAGGAAATTAAAATAAAGCATCAAGGATCTTGCTGCGATCAAAAATGCCCCGAAGTAGAGATGTTAGTTTGTGGAAATGATGGAAATACTTATGATAATCTCTGTATCATGCAAAATACAGCTTGCAAGGAAAATAGAAATATTAGTATGGTCGCCTATGGGAAGTGCAAAAACAAGGGTTAGTGTATGTTCAGTGCCTTTTTGAATTGCCTTTTAAAACTCCTTGTAAGTAAGCAACCCCTGTGATGACGAGAAATTAAGAAAAATGTAGTACTACTAGCCAACCAAAAACTTAGGAAAATTTCTGAGTTTTAAAGCGGCAAATTCTTAAAAATGTTATGGGTGTTTCAAGGTTTTTCTTGTTCTTTTTGTCAGTAATGCGAAGAGAGCTTTTAGTGGCGTTTCTTGCCCTTCTTACCCTACTTTTTGTCTATTTGTAACGTACAGTAGCTCTTCAGAAGTTTTCGATTTTCTGGATCAACGTACGCAAAATTGTGGTGCTTAAATCAGAAAAATCCAGTAAACCCGAGTAACAGTGTGCAACTTAGCTTTCAGTCTTTTACTGAAGAATGCGTTTGTTGTGTCTTCCATGTTTTAAAATTTTTACGCGCATAATGGAACATCATTATGATTATTTTTCTACCGCATACAGGAGGTTGTGAGAAAGAGTGCGAATTTCATTCCGAATGTCAAGTCAATGAAGATGGTTCCAGTTCCTGCGCATGTAACTTGAAATGTCCAAAAATCGCTTCACCTGTTTGTGCAAGCGATGGAAATAGTTATTATAATTTATGTACGATGAAGAAAACATCTTGTTTGAAGAAAGAAATTATTACATTGAAACACAATGGAATATGTGGTAAGATGATGCTGATTTTAATTGATAAATCATATTGTATTAGTTAAAACTAATAATAAGGTTTTTTATGTTTGTAATAACGATGATGATCATAGTGATTATGATGTTGATCATAGTGATTATGATGATGATGATTTTATTATTATGATGATTAAGATGATGATGATGGTGACGACGATGATGATGATCACGATCACGATAATGATGATGATGATGATGAAGATGATGGCGATGATGATGTTGATTATGTTCATGATTATGTTGATTGATGCTGTTGATTAAGATGATGATGATGATTATGATTATGATCATTTTGATGGATATTATGATGATTAGTGATAATAATAATAAAGATAATGATAAATGATCACGATCAAGGTTACATATGATGACGATGATGGTATATATATGTGATGATTATGATTATGAATTCATTTTTCCTACAGAAAACAAATGTGAGAAAGATGAATTTAAATGCAAGAACAATAAGTGTATTCAGCGTCGATTAGTTTGTGATCGTGTTCCTGATTGCAGTGATGGTTCTGATGAGGATGATTCTTTGTGCTGTGAGTACTACTCGAAGTCTTCTTTCAGAAGCCTGTTTGTACATTGAAATTGTCACTTCTCTCTGGGCTCTCTGTGGTGTTCTAGTCTTAGAATGCTTTACCAAATTAGGTTGATTTGATTGGACCATAACTTGCTCATTCTCTCTGTAAATTTCAATGCAGCAGATGACGAAAATGATGATGAAGAGACAAGACGATTTATTTGAAATTTCTATACTTTTCTCTTCTGGTTGTCGCATCTTCGGTATTTCTAAGATCGTGAGCTTTTCAAATCAAATTTGTCTCCAAGTTTTACATTTTGTTAATTTTCTTTGTTTTAGCAGACGAAAAGTAGTGGCATCACACTGCACGAGAATGCATCGGCATCGCAAAGAAGACAATTGAAATACCTCAAAAATGCTTTTGAACACTGCGTCCAAGAACTTTTAAGTATATTCCTGCTTCTAATCTCTGATGAATTTTACAGTGTTTCTAATTTTTATATCATAATTTGAAAATTACAATGACACCGCATAATAAAAATGTTCATAAACGAGAATGATAAAGATTTTATATCAATAAAGGATTATTTTGATTTAAAATAATGCCATTATCAATGCATGAACAGTAGCTAATCTTTCCTCATTTCTTGAAATTAAGCATCCAGACCGACCGAGTCTTCTTTGTCTGCGTTTATAAAGAGAAGATTCTAGACAACCATTTAGCCAATCAAAATCAAGATAGGTAACAACATTATGTCATGTGACTTTCATTGATAGTTAATCGTGAGTAAGTAGTGCTCCTTCCTGAGTATGATATTTCTAAGGCCATCATTCTGGTCTGGCAATTCTGCTGTCTGTTCGCAATAGAAGAGACATTTAAAGTGAAGGACTATACTTGATGCATTTTAACTCAACGAATATTACAAAGAAATTGCAAGGTTTTAAATACAACACGACGGATTCTGATTTAGGTATGTAGACGTCTTTCTACGTGCTTTTGTTTCAATAGGCTGTTTTGCCATGAGCTGCGAAATAAGTACGAGAATAAGTTATATGTTGTTCTGCATTTGAGGAAATTTTGCAGCCCTGGAATGACCAACTTCTTGGTAATTTCTAAAATCATTGTACATTCTGACGTTCCTAACTTTGCCTGCTGCTTCGGTCTGCGCCTGCTGCTGCCCATATAAGGCAGTTTCGAGACAGCCATGAGACAAAAAACTACCAAACCGCTCTTTCTCTCGTACCAAATACTAACCATGCTTCCATACATATTTCTCTTGGCAAAATAAAGATCTAAGACTTCACCAATCGTGATTTTCGTTTCCCATGCCTCTTATCCACGTTAGGGCCCGTTAGTGCCAAAGCGAATGCCATTAACTAATTATTAAATGATGAAGAGCAAACGTTCTAGCAGAATCAGAGAATAAAAGCGAGTTCCTCTGTCTGGTTGGAAGGTCCTATATCGAGTTCATAATCTCCCATAGCCCCTCTACTCTTTCACCTAATTGTGGTCCCAATAGTCTTTCCTTCTTGCTTTTTGTGAAATGTTAAAAAGGTCGTACATTATACAAAGGAAATAAGAAGGCTGTTGGAAATAATAAGGTTTAAACTTTAAAGTCAAATGAACTTTTCAGACATCTTTCATAAAGTACCATCTTCCGTATTCCCTGCCCCAATTTCCTAAAACGACGGAAATTCAAAGGCTTTCTAATTGGGTCTTCCTGGAACCAACAAATGGGAATCAAGACCTTTGATTTTCAATAAGAACGTAAATTTCATTTGTTAATTATTTGTAATCATTTCGTGATTAAAGTAACAGGATACATTAAGCATATCAGGGAAGTTGTCAGCAAAATGATTATGCAAAAAGGCAATATTTTCAATGTTGAGAAATTCCTTTCATCGTGGATGCAAAAAGTTGCTGCAAAACAAATCAAAAGAACTGATGGATGTCAATTTGTGTGCAGCTCGGCAGTTGAGTTTCATGCCATCTTCATCAAACATGAATTTGACTAAGTTTGAAAAATCTGCCTTCAATTTCCGATTATCATCTGGTTCGTTGGTGTAGCACTAGTTAATTTTTACAACACTTACAAAACTTGGAACCGAAAAGCAAAAACATGTGATCGGTTGTGAGAACGATGCTTTCGTCCACAATGTGGCTTAGACGCTGTTTCTTGACTTTCTTGGGATCTTAGGGTGGTTGCCATCACAGCCAATCGCTTTTCTCCATGAATCTTCAGCCAGCCTCCGGGGGCCGGGGAAGGATATATTCGGCTCCCAGACCACGTGCATGCATTAATTGTTTGCTCACGGACTTAACAAGTTGCTGCGATGTGAACAACAAGCACTACAAAATATAAATGAAGACAAATTGGTTTTTACCTGTTTTTGGTCACTGCAAAACGCTTTTTGAGAGCAACTTAGTCAAATGAGTCACCATCCTTAACCCTAATCATGGGTGCGCCCTGGCCCCTATAATGGTTCTGCCCATTTTGGGGCTGCCCCAAATTGCGTATTCTAACATGCCTTGTAATCTTTAGCTCACCAATGCCAACTGATAGAGAACATAGAGAACCCCAACACCCAACCTAATTAAGGGTGAACCCAAACCCTAATTGTTTGTCACAGCTAAATCTCTCAGTGTTTCGTCAGCCCTAATCCTTACCCTTTTGAAGAGGGTCAGCCTAACACTAATGATTGGTTAGTCCTCCTTCGTTGATGACCTTTGGGTGACCTTTTTCGGTTGGAGGCAACGTGAACATATCACTCCATTTTTTGGTCTCTTAGGTTTATTTTCACAGGGATTTCAAGGGATTTCGAGGAGATGCGAACAGATAAAAGTTGATAAAAGCCGGAAACGGCCATTGGCGGATTATGTCGAAGATATGTATTGACGTCATAAGTAGAATGATTGAATTGAATTGATTGATAAAGAGCATTTGATCAGTGTGTGGTTTACGTAATCAGTGGAGAAAAGTCAAATAAAAATTAATAAATAAGTATTAGAAAGGTCTACAAGAAAGTTTTCATATTTAAAGGAGATAAGTGAATGGTTTTATGTAACGGTTTTCCTGTTTGAATGTTTCATGGGTCTAGAGAGTCAAAGGTAGCTGCAAAATGCAAATCTGAATGACTTTTAATGATGGCCTAAGACAAGACACGCTTCTAAAGTTCCGTGATTCTATGATATTGTCCCTTCAAAATGAGGAAATCAGGTTAGTTTTGCGGTAAGAATAATTGTTGATTAATTCTGAAACATATAAAGAATATAGATTCTAAGTTAGCTCAAGATATGGAAGTAATTTGACTGCGTGTTTTGATTTTAAAACTCATCAACACCGTCTTAATAAAGATCCTGATTTTGTTAACCAATTTAGGCCATAATATGTCCACGTCGTGTCCACGAGATATTCTAATCTTTTATTCAATTAAAGAACATATCAAATCACAACTGTTTTAGCTCTCTATTTTTATTTATTTTTATAAAGAAACCAAGATTTTTCTTTACAAAAACGGTACCATTGCGCAACACGTTGCTATTGTTTAACAATGATTGGTAATCATAAATCATGATTACGAATCATGATTGCGATTACTCATCATTAAGATCAGTAAACGTTAATGAAGGATTCGAATTAATCTACAATAGCAATTAAATTATTTTCATCATTATTCAATTTTTTACCAACTTTATTAATCCAAATTGCGAGAAAACTTTTCCAGCTGTTCTTGAAATTGGAGATTCTGTTTCATCATACTTTATATGAATCTCAATTTTGTGATAATTTTAACAAAACGGACAAATATAGAGTGGGACTATTTTTAAAGAACCATTCATTTATTGAGGCTTCCACTCATGTGTGGAAGTGTGTCCATTGACTGTCAAAAAGATCGGAGGTCGGAGGGAAAGCAAAAATCTTTTTTCTCAAATTAACCCATAATTTAATTATAAGCAAGATCAATAAATGCACCTTAGGGGCACTTCTCTCTTAAAGAAGGTTTACGGGATGTCTGTTTAAACAAAAGGCTTTCCAGGAGATTTTCATGAACCAATACTGTAGGATTTCCGGCAAAAGTCCCCTGCCCCTTAAAAGATCTCGATGGCCGAAATTAAGTGGCAGTGCAAAGACTGGAAGAAGACCTTTTTTGGTCTGTCTGAACTGGTTTCTTTTGACAACTGAAAAACTGGACTTTGTAACATAAAAGAGCATGAAATTGGAAACATTTAACGAGGCGAAAACAGCATATTTTACTTGTCGTATCGCCGCCTGATCTTTATATTCTAACAGAATCGGATTTTGTACTGACATGGCCGGGCAGATAATATTAATAACTCTGGGAAAAAGAGTTACTGATCACAAGAATACTTAAGACTGAGTTTCACCTTCGACCACATGAGGTCCGCGTGAGAAAACAAAATTCTTCACAAACCAATGAGAGTTTTGTTATGTCACGTGTACATTCTGTTTTGTCACGTGATATATCATCACGTGATATAGCCAAACGACTCTGCCTTAGTTTCCCGCCAGGATTCTGTAAACATCAATTTTGCCGACTTTACAACTTTACTATCACGATCACAAGATGTTTTGCTACGGCAATCTAGTTATCAGCGTGTTGTGTATTTGAATAAGCTGTATTGGATGAAAAAGTGAAGGATTTCGTTGAATTCAATCTTCTTTTACTTGCAGATATGATAGCCGTTCAAGTCTTCACTTCTGTTTTGCTGCTAGCGGCTTTATGCTTTGGGCAGTCTGGTATGTCAAACATTTCAAGACTCTCCTCACTATTTCCTTGAATAAAAATGTTTTAAAAACTCCAGTTTGTTTCTTATATCATATTCTTTGCAGTATTGCAATAAGGAACCTTGTTTTTATATTTATAAGACTTCAAGGGTTGTCTTTTTGACTGCTAAATTAATTTTATTGAACTTTTTATACGACGTTTGCTTTAGGCCTTTTGAATGACTCTACAAATTTTGTTGTTGGCTTGTTCGATGAAATTCATGTTCTCAAGTCCATCCCGTTTCCCTTTTGAATTATATCCTGCAATTTATTTTCCCTTAGCTTTCAAGTTCTTGATTTTTTGCTTAGGTTGGAAATGCTCTTCAGGAAATTTTAGATGTGCGAATCAAAAATGCATTCCCAAAAGGTGGCAGTGTGACTCAGAGAATGATTGCGGAGATAATTCCGACGAAGCTGGATGCGGTAAGACCTCTTTATTTTATGTAAATCGTAACTTAATTAACCAAACTTCTTTTCTAGCGGTTAGTAATATTAATAAACAAAAATTTCTCAGTGTTATCGTTGAGCCAAGACGAACGTGGAGTATTTAGGGTGTTTTAAAACTTTGTGATTATTTTGAACTGTGTTCCCATGACAGACAGCTTTCCCTCAATGAATTACTCCAGACAACATCATCCATTCATTGCAGGTATCCGTGATTGCGATTGGTTGATTTCTGTCACGTGAGCTGTCATGTCCTAGACATAACAAAGTTATCTGAGTTTGTATTGTTTACGTTGTAGGAAATTCCGCATGACTGACTTAGGAATGTCGCTCCGTGAGAAATTATCCTCAGGAACTTGTTCCACTTACAAATATGGTCTTCTGGGGGTATTCTTGACCTAAAACGATTCCCATGGACTTATTCGAGGGGATAAAGTCTGCTATTTCACTAGCTTTCCAGAAGTGGCCTACAAAATTTCTGATCTTATCTGATTCCAACCCATGTATAACAGGTCAGAAACTCACAAACAATTTTTTCATCTGTGAATTTCCTGAATTTGAGAGCCCCACGCTGCTTCTATGAGGCTACCAAAACTTTGTTTAAGAGAAGTTAGCACCCCCATGTTGCCCCCTTGAATATGCCCTTGGGGGTTATAGTCTAATCCACCTGGCTAGTGGTGTCAAAAGCTCAGCAAGGTCGGGGTTTGAGCCCCAGTCATGGTAGGGTCACAGCTAGGGTCAAGATGTCAATTAGTTAAGCTACTACTGAGATCCTAGTGACTGGCACTAAAACACCATTTCACCTTCACCTTTCACTCACTCAATATTGTAACCTGTATTTCCTAATTCCTTCTTCCTGCAAATCATCAGCTCTGTGTCCCTAAGATCTGAAAATCTTTTTGACCTGCCAAAATATCCATATCATTTGATCTTTGAAAGTCCAGTTTCAGACATATTGTCTCGGATTTTCCATCATTTGTAATTGGAATTTTAATCCATTTTATTTCGCTTCTGGCTAAGACTTTCATCTCAAGTTGGCATTTTGAAAATTTCAATTTTCTAATAAAATTATCGTAACCCATGGAAGAGTTTATATTCTCTCTTTCTTTAAATTTATCTGAACACCTTTGCTCCTAAGATGTTTTATAAAATGCTGTCCCCCCTGCTCATTCCATTAACCCCCCAGCAATTTTGGACCTAAAAGAGTGCTCTATGTATCAATGAATGAATACACTTTCTTTGCCATTGTCACCAGGTTATTTTGCAATAGCATTTGCAAGCCCTAGACATTTCCCAAACATCCCAAAAGTTGATTTTTCAATTGGAGATAAATATCTTGTGGTTTAACGTCTTTCCAGATCAATGTTTTCTGATTGTTGAGATTTGGAAATTTAGTAGAATGAGTCAAAAAAGTATTTCATGATATGTCTGTTCTTGTATTCTTGTAATTATCACCAGAGCAGGCAATAATTATCTTCTGAATTCTCTTAAAATTTTTATCATATCATAGCAGTCTGTTGTTTCTGGAAAGTTACCCTTTTGCCCCTTCTATCTTGGTAACTGACCATGCATGTTTGGTTAGATTAAAATGAAAAACCCATTCTCTTATTCAATCTGATACCTTAGTGGTCAAGGTGCTGGGTTTTGATTTCTTGTGATGTATGCAGTGATGTAGCAAATGGATCAAAATCTCAGGGGAATAGGGGTGTGGTCAAAGAAAATGGGGTGTGGTTTGAAGGAAGATTAGCAGGTTGTATACTTCTTTTACATTTCTACATCAGATTAGGCTAAAAATGCATACAAAATCTCCGTAATGGTTGAGGGGGTGACTACCCCTAGCTATGCCACCAGATGAACATGCTTAATGCATGTATAGATTCAAGTCACATTGTCATAGAAACATGTTGATAACAAACAGTATCACTAACGCAGAAGCGCATGAAAACTTGGCATTAAAATGAAGTTTTTGTTATCGTAATTATTATAATTTTATTCCAGAGGTGAAAGATTGTCTTGATGGTCAATTCCGATGCGAGTCAGGCAAGTGCATTAGAGGTAACTGGAGATGTGATGGAGATAACGATTGTGGGGATAATAGTGATGAAAAAAACTGTGGTATGCTTAATCATTAATAATGTTTTTGAAGTTCAACTTTGTTAAGTGTTAAGGTTTTAATCGGAGACTTTGGAAGCAAGGTATCAGGGCACCAGGGAGCGAGGCAGGAGAAACGAATTCAGTGCAAAACAATTGGAAAATCAAAGAATTTAAAAAATTTTATGAGGGCAAGGGGGGCAATTTCCCCTGCTGCCCCATGCTTCCAGTGTCCCTGGTGATAATAATACATGTGAAGTCTTTTGAGTTGTAACACTGCTTGTTTTGAACATTATAGCTGTAGAGCTTGTAGCTACATGCTAAGGCAAGATGCTCTCCATTATTTGAAGAGTCAAACAAACATTTGGCTGTTTTGTAACATGATAGCTAAACCTCAAGATATTTTGTTTTTAGTCAAATTGCTCTGAATGAGTGATTGGAATCAGATAATCAGATAGCTCATCAACTAGATGGTTTTATCCTGTTTTAAGCTTATAGTTTGATTCAATCATTACAATCACATAATCAATGTTTAGTAATTGTTCCTGATTCAATCTTTTTTCCCATTCCAAGGCTTAAAGAATATAACATGTTCTTCTGTGCAATTCACATGTGAATCAAGCAAGAGGTGCATCCCAATGAAATGGAGATGTGATCATGATAATGACTGTGGTGATAGCTCTGATGAAAAGAACTGCAGTAAGCTCCAGTGTATAATGTTTTGCCTTTACCTGACTCATTTAATTGTGCTATATTTTTAAACTATCAAAACACATTTTTATTAAAAACTAGAAAACGTTCTTGAGATGTTCTTAAACATTCAAGTCATTAGTTTGAATGCCTATTGCTTTCAATAAATGGAAGCTTATTGCCGTTGCTGTATAAATTTTAAGCTTAGGGAAGCAATGGAAGGTCATGTAGTTTGTTGGTTATTATGCTTATCACTATGGAATTTTTCGAGGGTATCAAAATGGAGCATCATAAGTCATGTTTGGTGTTAGCCACTAAATTAATGCTGTACTGTTGGCCTTTGACTAAAGATGAAACCATCAATCCATGGCGGAATGGAAGAAGATCAACATTAATTACTCTTCTTCTTTGAAAATTCTATTTGTTGTTCTAACAGTATTGTCTTCCTCCCGCCCCCCTCAGCCCTCCCTTAATGTTTATTTTAGTTAATCATATTGTATCAGGCGGATTCCCTTATAAGGTTTTTATTGCTTTGTTAGCCCATTGTAGACTAGGATTTTAAGAAGTATTTTTTCGTCTCTTTGTAGATCATACCACTTGTGCTGGAAGCTCATTTACTTGCAAAAACAAGAAATGTATTCCATTGAAATGGAAATGTGATCAAGATGACGATTGTGGAGATGGATCAGACGAAGACCCTCTACAATGTCGTATGTATCATGATTATTATAATGATTATCATCATAATTATTATTGTCATACAAAATTCACTGTTGACATTGTCAGATATCATCATCCTGGTGCTTGTCCTCATCATAATCACTGCCCCTTAACTTTTATACATTCTGAAGATCATTGTCGTAATCATCAGACAAAATTTAATGATTAATCATCATAATGATTGACATCATCATCAGCACCATCAATACTATGGTAATTGTTATTATGATCAACATTAACAACACCATTATAATCATTCATCGTAAGAGTAATCAACATTATGGTTAATCATCAATATCATCATCGTCATCATGATCAAGATAATCATCGTTTCTATCACTATCTTCATTATTACCTTCTATCATTATCGACTCCACCAACATCATCATCATTGTCTTCATTATTTTCATTGCGTATTGTCATGATCATCATTATTGTCATTATCGTCTTTGTCATTATAGCTATCACCATCGTCACAAACATCATCCTCATTGCTGTAGCTATCATCGTCATAAATTGCATCTTTTTCATATTCGTCTTCCGTTACCATAATCATCCTCTTTGCTAACAACATCATCTTCATTGTTATCATCATCATCATCATCATCATCATCATCATCATCATCATCATCATCATCATAATCAACATTATTGCTATCATCATCATCGTCATCATGGTCATGATCATTATTATCGTCACAAACATCATTCTCGTTGCTGTAGCTGTTATCGTCATAAATTGCATCTTTATCATCTTCATCTTAAATTTCCATCATCATCATCATTGTTGTTCTCATTCATCATCATTCTCTTCATCATAATCATTGCATTGTTGCACAATATTTGTTATAACAGCTGTATCATTACTTTTCCTAATACTTTAGCTGCACCTAGCTGTAAAATTGGACAATTTACTTGTAACAATCGTCGATGTATAAAAGACAGTTGGAAATGCGACGGTGAAGATGATTGTCGTGATAATAGCGATGAAGAAGAATCAGTGTGTTCCCAAAAGCCAAAAACCTCATGTAAACAAGGTGAAATACCATGCAGATCAAGCAACACTGGGCCAATAGGAAGATGTATTTTGAGGCATTGGCGATGCGATGGTGAAAGAGATTGTAGTGATGGTAGTGATGAAGAGGGCTGTACTGTTAAACCTTCATGTAAAGCAAACCAATTCAATTGCAGTGGACTGTGTATTGATATGTCCAAGAAATGTGACATGAAAAAGGATTGCCCGTCAGGAGAGGATGAAATGGATTGCCGTGAGTATTTTTGTTTTTTCTACCAATTTACGATGTAGGAGAATTTGTGTACACGCTTTTTTTTATAGAGAACCACTTTATAAGGAACCTACATGTAGAAGCCCCAAAGAACTTTTAAAGAACTTTTACCACTAAGGATAAAATCGCGAAGGAACTACTTTGAATATTGCTATCACTGCAGCTTTTCAAGAATTAGGAAGTCTGCTCTATCCATTTGCTGTCAGAACTTGCATAAATTGAGTGTTTCGCATCTTTCAAATGTTTCATTGAGAAGTTTCCAGCAGTAGTTTCCAGTAGTTTCCTAAGAAACATATCCAAAACGCTTTTTTTTAATAAAGAACCTCTTTATAAGGAATCTACATTTTGAAGGCTGAGAAATTTAAAGAAGATATACTATTTAATACAAAAATCAATCGCTTAGGAACTATTCAATTTTGAATATTTTGATCACTGCAAACGTTCAAAAATTAGAAAGCTAGTTCCATTAATTTGCAGTCAAAACTCCCATAAATTGTATGTTACGCATGTTTCAAATGTCTCTTTGAGTAGTTTCACGCTTTTGTCATTAACAACTGACTTTTTTCCGTCTCTTTTAATAGTCACGGCTCTAAGAGGGGGGCTTTGGGGTTTTACTCCCCTCGGGTTTTCGGGTTATTCGAAAAAAAGGTGCGGGTTTTCGGGTTCAGCATATTTGACACGGGTTTTGCCATTTTTAGCTCAATTGTAGTAAAATGTGCGGGTTTTCGGGTTTTTCCGTCATATAGGATATATCAATTTGTGAAATTCATAAACAGTTCTTGAAACTATGATAAACGTCAATACAGTAAAGTTTACTTTTAAGAGCTGGAAAGCCTCGGTTATGTAGCTACAATCTTGGACAAAATATATTGGAACGGCCTAAATAGTTCTGCTATTATCTATTGATTCCCCCTTCTCCCCCGTTACAATGTTGTTTCGAACCAAAGTTGTCTTGCTCTACTACCATCATTGTTTTGGGGGTAAGAGGGGGAAGAATTGGAGTTATTGAAGTAGAAAATCAGTGGAATAGGTCATATTCCTTGGAGAAAATGCCTTGTTCCAAATATTTTGTCCAAGATTGTCTGTAGAACATTGTTTTGAGAGGAACTGAAATTTTCAAGAAGATGCTACAAAATATCTGTTTCTTACTAAAATTCCCCTTCAATGCTCAATGAGTATACAGTATAATGTAAGTCCAGCAAAAGTCGAAAAATTACACGCCCAGAAGCCACACCCTTAATCTATGACGCTGTTATGTTCGACGAACGGTTCTATCCATAAAAACATTGTACAGAGCTGAGAGCGTACGGGTAACCATCGGGTAACCATACGGGTAACCATGATTCTATATGCATTTTGTATGGATTTAGCAAGGGTAACCACGGGTAACCACGGGTAACCATAATATATAAAGGGAATAAGATATACACCCTTCTTTCTTTGTCATTGGATCTCTTTACGAGGCATTCTCTTTTCTTCGTGTACAGCTAATCATTGACCCAAGCACATGATCTGATTA
This sequence comes from Chrysaora quinquecirrha, assembly GCA_014526335.1. NCBI lineage: Eukaryota > Metazoa > Cnidaria > Scyphozoa > Semaeostomeae > Pelagiidae > Chrysaora > Chrysaora quinquecirrha. Next base: position 3,427,069 of record JACTAT010000039.1, on the reverse strand, counting down.
AATTTTGTAGCGATGTTCTCCACGATAACAAGCAGGAAGTCAGGTCTTCGGAAAATATCAATTGGGTTTTAAATGGGCCTCATGTCTCTTCCAAAACGATTAGCTTTGGTATGCGTTGATATTTCGATGTTGGAACACGCTTGGTCCTTCGGTGCAAAAATGAAGGAAAGCACCAAACGTTTGACTTACTGGGCAGCGACATCGAGATCTATCACCGATGGTTTCAATTTGAATTTCGAAGGAGATGATAATGACAGTGGATCTAAAAGTGGAACGGAGTGAATGACAGATGAAGGACTAATGAAACGGCAAACGAAATTGATAGTTTGATGCGAACAATGACGAGGATGCTGAAGTCGAATATGAAGGAGAGCGGAGAGATATCGATAGTGAACCAGGATGAAATTGAAAACGCAAATGGCGTTTCCCTTGGTTCAAGGTACAGATTGTAGTCGTTATTTGTCGCTTTTGTTGCGAGTCTCAAAAATCCTGTACTACGGTTTATATTAGGCATTTGCATTTGTTGTTGGTAAAGAAATGAAGCTAGTGAAGCAAAATAAGTAAAAAAACGATGATACCGACCGTTTGGCAATGAATAATTATGGTAACCCAATGCAGTTTTCGGGATTTTTGATTTTCTGTCTGCGGGTTTCCGGGTTTTGCCAAAATTTTGTCCGGGTTTTCGGGTTTTTCCGAATTTTCCTCCGGGTTTTCGGGTTTTGATACCCCCCAAAGCCCCCCTCCTCTAAATGTGCATTTAACATTAAGGAGCTATTAAGGACATTTGGGCACTAAAATTTAAGCAAAAGAGGTAAAAAAAATAAGGAATTTTTGGAACTAGGCCTTGAGCTAGGTTCTTCATAAAATAAAGCGGGTGGTGTGTGCATGCGACTGTTTTTATCTGTGTGTCTTGCTTTGAAAATGTATTTGAAATGACACCACAAACTGATCATATTGACAATGAACGGGTGGAAAGGTCATAGATACAGATCTCTTCTATAGACCATTTATGGTGTTTATGAATTCTTTCATGATTGCCGTGAGAATTTTGAAATTTCTTTAAGTTTCTTCGCAAGCAGAACATACGAACTTTTCCAAGAAGTCTGGGTCTTGACAGCATTTTTCTGGAAGGTGGAAGACATCTTTATTAAGGAATCCTCCCTGCATGCACGACCGGGATTGCATTAGCTTTAAGAGAGGTAGTGTAGCAAATTGTTCTTAAGAATAAAGAATAATAAAAGACAAAGAGAAGAATCTGCGAAAACAAATGTTGAAAATATCTGCAGGCGCAAGTGATCATGCAGTAGATCTCAAAATGGAAAATACTTGATTAAACGTCTCCTTGAGCTGATAAGCTGAGACTTGAATCCTTTCTTTCACTTTAACTCCAATAAAATATGAATTTGAAGCAAAATTTGCTGCATCACCTCTTCCTTAAGAGACTGCAATACAGGTGCCTGCACTTGGAGAGGCTTCTCTTACTAAAGATGTCCACCGTCTTCCAGAAAAATGTCGTGCCGACCCAGATCTCTTTGAAAAGGTTTACTACTAGCAAGCACAATGTTCTTTTTTTATGTCCGAAGGACATATTAAAACGGTGTCGTGGAACGCATGTACGCATAGAAAATAGATAGATAGGCATATAGACGCTTTTTCCTGCCAAACCGCGTAACAAAAGATAAAACCACAAATGATAGGAATTAAACTTTGAAATCGCCGTTAAGTGTTGTCGTTAGTGGGCATAATTAACAAAATGCAATTGCTTGCCAAAAACATCAATTAGTATAAACTGTTAGTGTAGCGCAGTGGAATAATGCGCTTGATTTTTGGGCTAAGGGTTGTGAGTTCGATCCACTATGCAGGAACATTCTAACATCAAGATTTTCGAAACTAAAAATTTGACAGCATGATTTTCTCGCAAAAAAGCCGGCTCGGTCGAGCTTAGAAAAAAAGGTTTGACTACAATATTGCAAAATGTTGCTCGAATCTAATTTGATTTGATTTCTTGTTTTGAAATATTTTCATACAATTTGATTGGGTTGTTATTGTCAGAAGTTTCTAGAAGTCGTCTCAGGTATAAGATATTTTCGTGCTGAAGAGAGGAGGAGATTGTGGCGCAGTAGAAATTGTGGCCAAGTTAAACAGAAGAATTTTTGCAAAACAGTTTGCGGCTTCGAGAATCATCTGAAAATGAATGACTCAAAGTTGGCAATCAATTCTTCTAAGTGCTACTAATGATCGAATATAGTCATCTGCATAGTATGCGAATTCTTATGATAGCTTTTGAAGGTTCTAGAATTTAATTCATCATTTGAAACGAAGATTACAGGCTTCGGTGCACTGAACGGACTCATTTGTTACATACACAGTTTAACCGATGAGTTCGAATTGATTAGTACAGTATACGTAACTACAGAATTTCGATTTTCGATTCAAAGTTTTGGGATTCTTCCAGGAAAGGTTCATCTGATCATCAATGTCATCATTCGCATTATCATCATTATGGATCACCATCATCATCATCATCATCATCATCATCACCATCACCAGTCATCGTCTTCAAAATGATCATCATTGTTTAAGAAGATGATGATCGTGTTGAAGACGATGATGATCATGTTGAAGACGGTGATCATCATTGTCCTCTTCAACATGACCACGTATCATCATCATCATTATCATCATCATCATTCATCATCATCATCATCATCATCGCCATCAACATAATCATCATTCTCATCATTGTTGTCTTCTTCTTCGTCATCGTCATTATTATCATCATCTTCATCGTTATTATCATCATCATCAGCGTCCTTCGGACATTGCTACAGCGTTGCTATTTTTAAGGGATAGTTAAAGACAGGGCAAAAAGATTATGTCAACGGTACTGGTGCACGCTAACATAATCTTTTTTCGTATTTTGTAGTAAAGTACTGACACCATTTTCCTTCCCTCGCCTGTTTTAAAGGAACACTTTTGCAAAGAACTCGATGCTGACTGAGGAGGACAAAAAATTAAGAAACTTGAAGGAGCTGTAATGACACTGGTGTCAAACGTTGCTACTCTTGTGTTTAGGGACTCCAGTCTCGATTCATATCGAAAGTTACTTGTAAAACATTAAGCTCTGGGGATAAATGTCGTATTTTGATACTTGATTTTTGTTACGTTTTTCTAGATATTAATGAATGTTTGGATCATAATGGACATTGCACTCACATTTGCACTGATGAAAAGATTGGTTATGCTTGCAGCTGTAGGCCTGGCTTTGAACTTGAAGATGACAGACGAACTTGCAAAGGTTTTTTCCTAATTTATTATTTTTATTAGCATTAATTAATGATTTATATTTAAGGCCCTGGCCAAGTGATCAAACATTGTTTGTCAAACAATTTAACTTTGCTTGTCAAGCACTCTTTAACCATTTGGCCACTCCGTAAAACATTGTTTGTCAAACAATTGACTTTACTTATCAAACCAGTGTTTAACTCTTTGGCCAAGTAATCAAGAATTGTTTGTCAAACAATTGAACTATATGCTTATCAAGCAATGTTTAACCATTTGGCCACTCCGTAAAAACATTGTCTGTCAAACCGTTGAAATTTGCTTATCAAGCAATGTTCAACCGTTTGGCAAAGCAATCAAGAATTGTTTGTTAAACAATTGAACTATATGCTTATCAAGCAATGTTTAACCATTTGGCCACTCCGTAAAACATTGCTTGTCAAACATTTATTTGCTTTTGCCAATGTTGCCAAACATTTTCAAAAACATTGCTAAGCAAACTCTGCTTGTCAAACTTGGTTTTGTGATGTGGCCAAACGGTCAAACATTGTTTGAGCAGGTTTCAAATGTTTGATCGTTTGGCCAAGGCCTAACAATTTGTCTTTTTGCTACTCTACCTACGTATGTTCATGAAGTTTTCGCCTATTCTACATTGAAGAGTCCCTGCTTGATTAGAACTCCAGGCTTTTAAATGTTTTAGCTCATTAGCTCATTCACATTTGCAGTTAAACCAGTTCGAATAAGACTAGCTAGCAGGTTTAACCAGTTTAACTACTCTGAACAAAACCGGTTTATCAAATTTTATGTTCTACCTGGTAAATCCAACAGGTCAAATCGATTTGATTGATGGAAATAATACCTGGCTTGAGTTAAGCTGGTTTATTCGTGTTAGTGTTAATTTAATAAAAGATTTAATGGTTATCTCGATTAATATTTGTATTCTCTACAGATATCAACGAGTGTATGATTCCTGGACATTGCAGCCAGATTTGTGAAAACACTAAAGGCAGCTTCAAATGTAGTTGTCTTCAAGGTTATATACTTGAACCTGATGGGCGAAGGTGCAAAGCAATTGGTATGTTTTTATCATTGTTGTTTGTATTTATTGTCCAATTATCTTCTTGTGCTTTTGATTTAAGAGCACCATAGCTGGGTGAGCGAGAGGTTAAATCGATACCATCTTTGACTTCAAAAGCCCATCAAGATGCGAACTTTTTATCCTTTTTAAAGTTCAAGAGGGGAGTGTTTCAATGTTATGGTTCTGGAGTTCTTTATTCACTTGAGTAATCCATTTTGTTTTTTGTCTCCCTCGTAGTCTTTCTGATGGTCTTAGACTTTCTTTTAGGTCTTGTTTGGCAAGTTTTGCTTCTTGGAGTCTCATCATGTGTCCTAGCCATTTCAATCTTCTAAGTTTGATGTTTCTACTCCAAGGAGAACTTGATGATGTACCCAAACATTCAAAGGATCTATTCTGGACAGTCTTCTTTTTCCCGTTCAGCTATAACAAGGATTAAAATGCCTAGAATTGTCAATCTTATCGCCGAATCTTATGAATTTCTGAATTCTTTTTTATTCGGTCTGTTTCTGAATTATCTACTTCTGAAGTCTCCCACTCTGAAGAAAGGTCAAATGCAAAAGCTTTTCATAATTTTTCTGCACCTTTGAGCTACTATTAGCGATTTCTTGTTAGAACATATTTCATTTCATTCCTATGAACTATCACGTTATTTCATCATGCAAACTTACTGAATGAACCCAAGGGCGAAAGAAATGGCGGGGCAAGTCAGACGTCCCCTCCACCCCTAATTTGCACTCAAGGTGTTGACCATGTCCCCCTGTTGGCATACTTCCCTTCCCAGCGTCGAGATATCGAAGCCAAGGTAATCATTCGTTTTTGGTACATGTCTTTCATTCTTTTTTCTGAATGAATTTTCTTTTTTTCCTTCAGGTGAAAAACCCATGTTAATTTTCTCCGATCGACACAACATCCTAATCTTTGAAGTTGATAGAATGCAGGAAATAGCAAAAAACCTAGATGGAGTAATTGGCTTATCATACGACAGTGCGGAAGAATACGTCTATTGGGCGGACACAAAAACAAGAGTTATCCAGTCAGCTTCATTAAGTAACCCGGACGTCGTTCATACAGTTGCTCGGTTGAAGAATCGCTCTGTTCCGGACGCGGTTGCTATCGATTGGATCGGACGGAAGATTTATTGGTCCGATGCTGGTCTTGATGTGATTGAAGTTTCCGAACTTGATGGATCGAGTAGCCTGATTTTGGTTAATACTGATCTTGATGAGCCTCGTGCTATTGCCATTGATCCTACGTTATATGGAAGGTAGCTATATTCTGGAGATGTTTGCATATTGCTTATTATTCGTATACAGCAATAACACAAAACAGGACATGCTTACACACTCCTTAGATTAGATTTTTCCACAAGTCGCATACCACAGTAAGTGGGATTCGAACCTGGGCTGCATGACCAGAGAACCAACGAAGTCTCCACTGAGCTATGTAGAGCTCAATGAAATCGCCGAGTAACTCCCAGAGTCATCCCAAAGCTCTCCTCCCTGTGACTTTTACACCCCTTAGATTATATTATAAACGTCAGAAACAGACTGAAACAATAGACCGAAACAATTTTTAGTTCATTGTTTCAGTCTGTTTCTGACGTTTATACTCTGAGGAGTGTGAGACGAAAATAAGTATGCGTTATGGTGTTACGGATATTTATTGCAATCCTGAAGTTCCGTACTACTAAAACTTAGCCTTTTTTAAAATCATATACAACCCGATTGCTGTTTGCTTATAGTTTTTGAGCGTCCAACAATTCATTTTAACAGCGATAGGTACAATCCTCGTCAAAAATGCTGGGGCACTTCGAATTTTTTTAAAATTCTCGCTCTAAAGACCCTGCCCCCCCGACTCAATGTTGTTGAAATCGATGTTGCCAGTGGTCCAAACTATGAGTCTGGGGGAGGGGGTTTGATTACCCAAATATGTTGTAATGGGACCGGGTGTTTAAGGTAAAACATACGTATAAAATTGTCCCAATGTTTTTTTTGCGAGGATTGTAGGAACTCAACTTTGTACCTTGTGTAGTTGAGTTTTGTTGCTTGTAGATGAAACTACCAATCCAAATTTATTTATTTTTCTAGGCATATATATTGGACAGACTGGGGAGATCATGCTAAAATTGAAAAGATGAGTATGGATGGTGAACTAGTAACAAGAGAAGTACTACATCAACTGAACGGAAGCTGGCCTAATGGCCTAACAATCGATTTCACTGTTTCAAGACTTTATTGGACTGATGCAAAACTGAAAGTAATTGAAAGTAGTAAATTGGATGGTACTGATAGGAAGGTTATTCTCAGAGTACCATCACAACATCCGTTCTCAATTACTGTATTCGAAGATCTGCTATATTGGGCTGATTGGACTAATGAAGCGATTCACAAAGCGAATAAGTTTACAGGAAAAGATCATGGTTATATAATACGTGATGTTTTTGATGTCATGGGGGTGGAAATGTATCATCATCTTCGACAGCCATCTGGTATGAAGCTTTTATCTTTGATTTAATAATTTTCTCTGTTCTGTTGTTTCTAGTTTTCTAGAGGTTTTGGTTTGCTAACTGTACATTCAAGCTGGCCAGGCAGATACTCAGGATTCGAGGGGGGGTTAGAGGATGTGATTTGTCTTAGGGGTAACGTCATAACTCATCCAAAACTAAAGGAACAATGGGAATAGAACAGGTCTATTAATTGGTTCGTTTCGCTCCGCATCAGGGTATAAATTCCGCTGCTCTAGTCAATTATTTCGTTCCAATCTGTTTCTGACGTTTACACTCTCCGGAATTTTAGACGAAAAAAGCTTTTAAGGATGACCGTATGACCCTCGGTATTACTACAAAAAGATTGTCCGCATTTTTTAGCTATCCTGAAGTTCTGTACAACTCAAAGAGGGAACATATTTGAAAAGTTTAGTTTAGTTATATAATCGAATAGTTTATATTAATAGAATAAGAGTTAATTTTCATGATCCAATTACTTCCCCGCTTAACAAATCTAAGGGCGTGTTTTTTAATCTTCTAAGCCTTTAAATTCTGAAAAAAGTAGGTTTTGGAGAAACAAACTCACACGATTGAAAAACTTCAGGATGGCCTTAGAAACTCTGGGGGAGTGTGCTTATTGTCAATGTATCTCAAACCAAGACTGTAGATCCTTTTTCTTGCACTTTTTTGTCATTCGTGCACTTTTTTGCTTACTTGAATTGCACAAGCATTCCTGCTACTTAATGAAAACATTTCCTTGAGTATCAGGATTTTTAAGGCTTCAAACGGATTTTCAGGGATTTTAGATGGATTTCTAAGGATTTTAGTGGATTTGGAAGTATTTTTAACGGATTTTAGAAGGAGAGAAAATTTTAAGGAGTTTGGAGGAATTTTTAAGGATTTTAGAATGGTTTTTAAGGATATTAGTGGGATTTTTAAGGATCTAAGGTCAACTAGAATACCAGCAAATGTATTTGAGATTTACAGAGACTTGATTCTTTATTCATTTTCTAAGAATTTTCTGTTACCCTCATTTTTAAACACATTATTGATCCCTTTTTGTTTCCTTTTACAGCAAAAAATCCATGTGAACCTTACAATGGTGGCTGTAGCCATCTTTGCCTATTATCATCAAGATATCAGTACACATGTAGATGTCCAACCAATGTCAATATGTTATATGATGGACAAACATGTAATACTACAAGTAAGGGCATTGTTTTTACGTAATCTGTGCCCAACCTCTGCCCAACCTCCGTTTCGCCCAACTTCTTTTTAAGCGTTGGGAAGGGACTGTCTCCGAAAGTGACTGCTTTTTATGTTGCCCTGATCGACTCACAGTAGATAAAATATGTCTTTGTTGCTTCAAAATGCCTTCTCAAGAAGGAAACGTATGAAAGAAATGAATAGGCCTGCTTACAGTACTGCTATCGAGTGGTCTAACATCGCGGATCGCGTATCGTGCGCGTCGCGCACGATCCGCGATGCCCCGCGATGCTTGCTATCGCGGAGTATCGCGGACCCCTCGATTGTCTATCGCGGGCTTCCTATCGAGACCTTCGCGATCCAATCGCGATCTCTCTATGAAACTCTAGTAAACGCTGAAAGCATTTTGCAAAAGATCTCAAACCTGTTTAGAAAGCGATAACATGCATCGACATGCTTTATTTCAGAAATCTGTTGCTTCTATGCCGTACCTATAGAAGCAACAGATTTGTACCCTAGTCTTTAATTCGATGTGAAAAAAATTAACCTTTTTTCGGTGCAACATGCTTATCATCAGGGTATATATCACAAATGTTAGATAAAAAGCAAATGCGAGCTCGTATCTAAAAGAAACTAAAATAAGACTAAAAGCAGGGATTTCCAGCTAAGCCTTTTCACTTGTCTTATCTGAGTTGTTTACTGTTTATGTATCCCATGGGGCTTGTGTGCACATGTGTTGTGGTTTTTATTTCCTCAGTACTCCCTTCGGACTTTATTCATTGTATAAAGTTATTAGTACTTCTATTTTGATCGGTTTTCATATTCCTGTTTTTTTTTTACGAAATTTCAAAGGAATTAATTCCAATTTGTCTTTGTTTCTTTGTCATCTTTTTTTAATTCGATCATATTATCAATAGCTTCTACAGAAACTAATCTAATTCGAATATCTAAATTACCACTAAAATGACAGAAGATGTTAATACAAAATTTCTATTGTAAGATAATTTGCACGCGAAGCATTTTTTTTAAACTCTAAAAACTTTTTAAAGTTTTTGGAGGTTGCAGGTTTGTTTGGAGTATTTTGGAGTATTTGGAGTATCTAGTCCCTAACATGAATACTAAATCCATATGGGCCTCTAAAAGATTTTGAATGTTTTCAACACTAACACAATGCCGAACAACAAAAGTTTTCCAGCAGGTGCGAAGAATATGTGTCGGCAACAAAGGAAAACTTAACAAACAATGTTTTGTAATGTATTATATTGCCCTGGGACCCTTACGGATGATTACAAAATTTGAAAGTGCTGTCGAGTTTAGGCTGAAAATATATGAGAAAATCATATGACGAGTCCGAAGTTTATCAAAAGATTCTCTGTTCATAACGAAAGCTAAACTTTACACACAAGTAACTTTCAAGAAATTTTCATTGTTGTGTTATTTTGTTATCCTATTAGAGAAAGATAAATGCTTTCCCTAACTTTCTCATCCCCCCGGTATATAACAATAGAGCAATCGCGGACTCCTCGATTGAGATCGCGTATCCCTCGATCGACATCGCGGACCTCTCGATCGACATGGCGGACCCCTCGATAGAGCAAGAGGATCGCGTTGATCGAGGGGTCTATCGTGGACCTCGCGATCCGAAAGCTCTATCGAGGGGTCCGCGATAGCATCGCGGATCGTGCGCGTCGCGCAAAATCTGGCATCGCGATGTTAGACCACTCGATAGCAGTACTGTATGTTCTAGCCAGGGGAAAACAACGCATTTTTCTTTTGTCAAACAAGAGGCTATCAGTCGTACCCCAACCTCTGTTAACAAACTAAAGGCTGTGGATCGTACCCATATATTTTGGGGTAATAGATACTCTTGCCTCTCCACGCGTCCAGCGCTGCTTTGATTTTCAGTACCCGGGTAGCACATGGAAACGTTTTTACTTAAACGACTTTTAAATAAGACTTCTTTTGATATGTTCATAAGCAATCGATATGATTTTTCATGATTTTTTTATTATTGTCCCACTTTCCTTTAAGGTGCTCACGTATGCAGTTCAACTTATTGCCTCAACGGAGGAGTGTGTGTTAACGAAACATCAAAACGATATGCCATACGTAGATGCCGGTGAGTGTATTTGTTTTAATACAATTGCTAGACATTCATACCATTAGGGTAGTGCTGCTTTTCTCTTGTATACAGCAAGTAGGTCACTAATTAGTAGGCCAAGGATTGAAAATCTGGAACGTCGTTCCTGCTGAAATCAAAGCAGCCAAAAATGTAAAACAGTTTAAAAAGTTTGAAAAGAAATTGGCTTCTCGAAAATTAATGCGAGTGCTCCTATCGCAACAAGTCAAAGCTAATGCTATCTCTGAGGTTGTTTCATGTTAGTATGAATTAGTGAAATATCACTTCTGTGACACTAGCAATAAATAAATAACCATACATCATACAGCTTAGGCTTAACGTAAACTTAAGGCCTTGATGTCTTCTGTATAAAGGTATTCTGAAGTTGACCACGGCCGAGCCAATAGAGGTACGCGGCTGTTGACATTTTGATGATGAACTAATAGTAGTTTTTTGAACGTTTTCCGGAGACTTTGAATATTCATTGGTACTAGACACTAGACTGATCTGTTTCAGGGCTTTTTCCAGAAAACTTAATTTTCAAGAAATCAAAGCAATCCCCGCTATAGTGGCAGGAAATTCCAGTGCGACAAAAGCCATTATATGCTTTCACGCAAAGTGGTTTGCCTGTAGAAAATTCTGCAGGAAGTTTTATTTACCTATCTTCTAATTCTTTTCATGTTTTCTTTGTATTTTCAGATGTCCTCCTGGTTTTGGAGGGAAAAGATGCGAGCAAACGACGCATGCTCATACCGCCTCAACGCATGCGCCATCACCTGCAACTTCGAAACAGAGAGATAAAGGTGGCGAACATGAACACTTAGGTAATTCGCAATCTTTGAAGTTTCTAATTTCAATTTCAAGCAAATATATCGTCTTGAAGAGCTTTTCTAGTTTTTCATTTGCTAGAAGAAATAGATTGGATGTATGAATTGGATGAGGGATTGAAAGTTAATGAGTACCCCCTCTGGGGATTAGGAATGCCCCCATGGAACAACGTTGCCAGAGAGCATTGACTATAACTGGAAAAACTGAGCTAGAGCCTACCATTAAAGTCGTTACTATAATAAATTTATATCGTTACTATATATTTAATAAGTTTAATCTTAGCATCTGAGCATCCTTTGTTACATCAAATTCTCCGTTGAACATCTGGATGCGTAATAAAAAAATGACGGTCAAATTACACTCTAGCCATCAAGCCTGAAATCAAAGTATGGCCCTTCCCTTTGAATTACACTCTTGTCATCCAGTCCAGAGTTACAAAGATCTTTGAGAGATTTGCATAAAGAGCTTTGCAGTAACTTTCATTTTCTAATTAATATTTTGTTTTCTTAATAGGTACAACAATAGGAATAGGTATAGGAGTTGCGCTTGGTGTATTAATAGTTGCTGGAGTTGGTATTTTCTTATTCTATCGACGATTAAGAAGAGATTATAGGTATGCAATTTTATTTTGATGATAACTATGTTTCAAATAGCTAAATGATATGACACCCTTTTTAAAAGATGCCCTCTACTTTGATTTCTGAACTCTTTTCCCCTCACTCTCTCCGGTAATTGGAATTGCACTTCTACGAAATACACACATTGGACAACTCAAATATTGAGACTTAGTCTATAACTCGAGGTGCAGCGCTAGTTACCCTTACTCTTAATGTGTCTAACTATTTAAATTGTTAAGCTGTGCCTAAACTAGGAGACATGTCGCGCACGACATTGTATTCGATGTGTCTTCCAGGGTGGCTAAACATGCGAGTGACAAGCGAGTAACATGTCCCCCTAGTCACGTAGCCAAGAAATGCTTCTATTGTCTCCCAGAAACATTTGCGTGTCTCTTGCTACAAATTTTGTGGTCATGGCAAAGTTTCCGAGGTGGTAAAACTGGGAGACACCGAGGGGATAGCAATGTCGCGCGTGACATGTCTCCTAGTTCACCTAGGCCTTTAGGACGGAAATAATTTGCATTAACACGTAAGTGTTAATCATTGTCTCATCAAAAAGCTGTTTCTTGACTCGTTATTTTTCTTTATTAATATTAATCATTTTTGCATCCTATGATTGAAAAATAAATGTTAGTACTTGATTTTCAGGCAACGAAAAGCAGTAAATTTTGATAATCCTGTATATAGAAGAACTACAGAAGATGCTGCTCTTCCAATCATGGAATCAGTGAGTCTTGCTTTTATTTCTTTTAACTATCTGTTTAATGCCATCTTTCACGCAATGCTAATGCGAATAGAACAATGCATAACACTGCATAACTTATTTCTTTTCTATTTTCACTATCCCAGTTTTGCATCCTGGTCACTGAAGGCAATCGTGCCCTCTAGTGTGCTTAAAAGAACGTCTATTCGGAAGTCGAGCCTTGAAATTTTATTTAATGTCTGTCTATCTATCTACCAGTATACTGTTTGCCTTCTAAAAAGAGAATCTTAGCATTATTGGAATGCTGATGGGAAAGAATGTGTGACAGGATAAAATCAAAACTACATTGTAAATTCGATTTTCTGGACCTATATGAATTGAAAATCGAGATCATCTTGAACTATTTCCATTTCTAGTGGGCAAATTCTACACCGAACTAGGCAAATTTTTCTTCACACTCTAAAGCCAATCATTTTGGAACAGCCCTGCGAAGAGACAAGACAAAATGTCTTTAATACAATGCTTTTACATTTCTTCACGTAAATAAATTATGTTTCCCTAAGTAGTGATGATGATTAATTGATTGTCTTTGAGATTCCCAATTTTCCTTTCGTCCTAAAATCGTCGGAATCCAACTCTTTTTCCAATCGCAATATTGCAGTATTGTGACGCAAAAAAGATTTATATCTGCTCTATAATGAAAACCACACGGTATGATATCTAATGATATTTCTTTTAATTTCAGTCATACGATGACCTTCAGCTATAACCAACTGCAATCAAGATTTTATCAAAGCAATCAGTGGTTGCTGAAGTGCATGTCGTTCGCCCGATGCTACCGGATTCCATTCTAATACCAGAATGAATGGCACTCAAAAAGGTATTCCAAGTTGCCTTCAAGGCTTGCATCTGTTCTGCATTTCGAAGGCATACGCTTAGGTAGACTAAGGCATCGATATTTAGGGCGTTGGTTGGCTTATGCTTCTTTCAGAAAGGGCAAAATGGGCAATGAAAGAGGGCAGACACTTGTCTATCCTTTTTAAGCACTCAACTATTTTGAGACGGAGGCCTTGACCGAGAAATTTATTTGAGATGCTTTTGGTGCCTATTTGCACCTCTTTTGTTTTAAGCAGACGCCACAGACCTCGAGAACGTATTATTTTTAGCATCTCTTGCAACAAGGGGAAATTTCCGAGCCGTCTAAATTTTCCGCCTTTAAAGCTGGAATTTTTGCTCCCTCAAAATCACCCTGTCAAAGGGATACCCCAAGATGCTTCGAAAATCAATCGGTCCCTGATTTTTCCACTTCGGAGAGCTATGTATAATACAATTACCATTTTTCAAGTCAGTTCGATCCTTTATTCCAATTAATGCCTTTTTATGCCTTGAAGACTGCTCAGCGTTCTCTTTTGGGATGGAGTGGGGCTGAAATCTAAACCAAGTTCCTAGGTCGGGAAGATCTCTTGAAATATCGCATTCTCTGCCCATGTGAAGAAGTTTGCTAACCCAACCAAATATAGGGTCAATTTCGATAGATAGAAAGAGCGTCATGATAGATATGATAAGGAGGCTAGTCGTTATGATGATTCTGATATGGAGGCTCGTTGTTATGGTGAAGAGAGCATCTATGTGGAATTCTGTTGAATTTCCCAATGTTTTGGTTGTAGTTGTAATTATATCTTGTACAAAGACGTTCATATATTATAAGAATTGAATGAATGAAATATTTATTTTATTATTTTAAAAAAGGAAGAGAAGTCGTCTGTACTTTTCTTTCGAATTATCGAGGCTTCGTAACACTAGAACCGAACTCGAGCAAATTTCCTGGAAAAACGTTTATAGACGTGGGGTTTACTTATTCTCCAAAACAAAATCTCCTCGATTCGGAAATTTGCTGGCTTCTGAAAACTCTGAAATCAAGAAGCAGACTTGCTGTATTTTACAGCTTATGCATTCATTTTCAGTGATCTCTGTGATTCCTCATTTGATTCTGATTCCATGATTTTGATTCCATGATTCAGGGATTCCATTTTTGGGAATCTGAATCGGTAGATCTATGTAGAAGATTTCCGAACCTCCATTTGTTGTTAAAAAGAATTTGTTCTTCACTCTGGACATCTTATTTGCCCCTTTGTTGATAGGAAGGTATCTAAACAATGCGCCTATTTTCGAAATTGTTCGTTGTGCTCGAATCTTTTACGCCTCCATGCTTTCGTTCTGTTACGATGCCCTCGAATTCACTTAGTATGAACTAGATTTATTAATTTTCCATGTCTTGAAACATTCACCGAGTTGTAGTTAGATAAATTTTGAATTTGAAACGAAGCAACCATTTAATTATGAAATTTTGTTCAGATATTGTGTTCAACTTTTGGGAATTTTTAAAAGAGGATGTTTATAGAGCAATCAGATTTTGGCCTATCGAGAACCATTATCCTTGAATCGCCAATGAAAGTTTGCGTGAATTTCGGTAAAGGGATTCGCGCTCTCAAATTAAAACAATTCTCTTTTTGAAGTTCTTATTAGTTTGGTTGTATTCATGTCATATCTTTATCTCGTTTGTAATTATTAACTTGTAATTGTACAAATCACTAATGCATTCATTTTATGTGTGCTGAACTAATGATGCAGTATGTATCATAGGTTGTCATAATTTGACACAGAATAATCTCTGAAAGGACCTCTATCGTAAACTCTAAAAAGCTACCCTCAATTTTGTATGAGAGAAACTTGCTCAAAAGAATTCCAGCATTCGATAGCAGTTTCGTCAGATGTTCTAAAATTCGAAAACTAGTTCGAAGAGAAGTTCGAAATTTCTAAAAAAAATTCGAGAGTTCGAGAGGCCAAATTTGGGAAACGTTAGCTGGGTCCTTGACAAGTTTCTTACATGCATATTGAGTGAGCTTTTGTTAGACTTATAGCTCTTACGTCCAGGCCGTATAGTTTTTAATGACATTTTAGCGAAAATCTAGTTTAATTTTGATCAAGTAGGCCTACATATTACTCGTGCTCCATGTGTATTTATTCATAAGCTTATTCATGTGTGTTGTTACAATGATTAATTTGTAAATATATTTCTGTGTAATAAACTGGAATTTTCTGTAAATTTAGAGTTATTATTATTCATAGTTAAATCATGTTTCACAATTCTCTTTGTATAAGTTGACGTTTGAATGCATTGAGATTTCAAAGTAAATTGATAAAGTCTTTCTTTTGCCTGCAAATTCTCAAGATGTGCATCCTCAGAGGCATCAAAATCTTGGCCAAGGCATTGAGGTTCGCGAGTGCAAGGTCCTTGATAGTAATCGCGTCTCTCGCGTATTCGCGTTTATACGTTTATTGGGATTTAGCTAATCCTTCTTGCTGAAAAACCTTTGAAATCTTGAATCCGTAAATTCAATTGTTTTCAATCCTTTATTTCCACAAGGAATCTCGCGCGCTTTTATGAAGATTGCAAAACCCTTCGGTTACACCCTTAAAATGTTTAAAAAAAGACAGAAATAATTGACTACGATCTTGCAAGTAATTTTTACCGTTTGGCCACGTCACAAAACATTGCTCACAAGTAGAATCTGCTTAGCATTGTTTCCAATACTAACAATTTTTGACATTTTGTTGTTTGTCTCCAGCAAGGAATGTTTGACGAGCAATGTTTTGCAACGTAGCCAAAGAATCCAGCATCTTGTTTGACAAAAAGTTCGCATGTTTGATAAAGAATGTTTGATCGTTTCGCCAGGGCATTTACATCGAAGTGGGACGGAAATTTATAGCTGGGTCGAGTTTTGAACACCAATCAGCTTTCGAGGAACATCAGGATGAATGACAAATGAAATGGTCTAAGGCTCTGGCCAAACGATCAAACATTGCTTGCAAAGCAAAATCTCAAATGTTGGTCCAACAATGTTTGATCGTTTGGCCAGGGCTTCAGTTAGAAAACGAGGTCTATCTGAGCTCTTTTACATTAAGGCTTTTCTGTGTAGGAAAAGACAGAAACGGAAATAGTTTGTCTCTTTAAAAATTTAGCCTTTGTTTGAAAAGTTTGCCGCTCTTCAAAAAGTTTTGATCTTGAACCACCACTGTACAACATTTTTGCCGCATTCCGCATCTGTATAAAGTTTATGATGCATGATAACAACACAGAATACGGTAATTTGATTGGTCAATTTAGATCATGTGACCAACACAAACGCCCATTGATCTGCGATTGGCAGATTGCCTTCAGTCTTCTTCGGAATCAAAGATGGCAGCAGCTGCGGACAATAAATGGAAGAAGGATGCTGCCGATCAAAACTTTGACTACATGTTCAAGTTATTAATTATCGGTAATTCGTCTGTTGGAAAGACAAGCTTTCTCTTCAGATATGCAGATGATTCTTTTACTTCAGCGTTTGTCTCTACGGTTGGGATCGATTTCAAAGTGAAGACAGTTTTCCGAAATGAGAAGCGAATCAAACTGCAAATTTGGGATACTGGTAGGCCTAACAACTGGTTTTTTCTTTGTTTTGCTGAATGTTGCAGGTGTTTCTGTTTATCTTTGAATGAAAAATGAACTATGTTCAATATATGTTGAATTTCGACTAAAATTACTGTTTTTTAGCATATTTCTTCCGTTGTGTAGCCTAAGCTACAACCAAGCTCAGCATGTTGACCACAAGGATCATCTTGATCAGTTTTCGCAAACGATGAAACAATAATATATTGTTGTTCTGTTATTGTTTTCATGGCCTGGCTTATTATCCAATTTGTGTATGGAATGCTCGCTTTATGAGCCTCTTGTGGCAGACACAGGAAGTCTTCCAAATTATCTGATATGATCAACACACTTTTTCATCAATTTAATCTGAGCAGCCCACAAAATTGTTTAAAACTAGATTGTATATACCATTAGATGGGAAGAGAGAGGGAGACTGGAAGAGAGAGGGAGATTGGGGGTTTTTTTCCATCAAGTTTCTAGACTGCAAAGGGATGGATGGTTTCAATAACCTGATGTTTGATTGAAGTATCTGTTGACATAAGTTTTTGAATGAATGACAAGATGAATTGAGTGAGATGGCCATTCATTAAGAAGGAGAAAATAATCCATGTTTCATGAGCTCTCAAATAACTAACATATTTAAGTGCATTATTTTTTGCTACTGTACTTTTACTGAAATTCTTTACAAGATCATACTGCCTTTGAAATTTGTGCACACTTCCCAGGAACCAAGCAAGCAAGGATTTTATTTGTTAATGCAGGTTGTCTTGGGGGTATGGCGACTTTTCACTGTTGTAGACCTGCAACTTTTGCCCCCATGCTGATATTCTAAATCCCCCAAAAATCCCTTTTGTTTCAACTGAAGTTAATCAGAAATTCCTAAGTTTTATTGTTCAGGGAAATGTTAAACAGTTCTCTGAAAAGGAAATGGTCCTTTCTTACATGAAGAGATACTTAGTAATATTTTCAATAGTTTAGATCTTGAAAACATCAAAACCTGTGTGTCAGAACATAACAGTGAATCACGAATTTTGCATGATGATTTTTAGTTAATACAATTTTCTGAATGGTATTTCCTTATCAATATTTAATCCATGTTTTAGCTGGTCAAGAAAGATACAGGACCATAACAACAGCATATTATAGAGGAGCAATGGGATTCATTCTAATGTATGACATCACAAACGAGGAATCATTTAGGGCTGTTACAGATTGGTAAGATTGTTTTTCATTTTACTTTTGTTGGCAACCCACCCCAATGAGAGTAGCATATGCTGTGAAGCTGCCTGAAAAAAGTTCAGTTCACAGTTTGCATCTCATCATATTGAATTTTCCAGAACGGCGGAAAAGAATATTATTATTATTTGTAAGTGGGAACCCATTGTGACACCACTGATTTGACAGTACTTGACTTTTTACTTCAGATTTAAGCCGTTTTGTTGAGCTCTCATGATTTCGTAGTGAATGAATCATTGTCTAAGAGCTCACCTGTTGATTTCTCTAGTGGACAAATGCTGTGCTCTCTGTCATATCGTGAAGTACTACCCTTTCAATAAGGTTAAGGAGTTGCTGATTGTGTAGGGCAATTGTGCTGGCTCTTTGCAGTGTCTGTTTTTCAATGGGGTTGATTGCTTATAGCATTTCTGCTGCAGATATCAAATCTAATAGAGAAGATATTCAATCAGGACTTCGTGGAGTACATAGGATAAGATACTGCATCATAGGGACCTAGAGAAGTAACACGTTTCAAATCTTGGACCTTAACCTTTGCAAAAATGACCTATGCATCTTTGCTACACAAGTTACTCTGATTTTTTCAAAACCAATGTTTGATAAATAAACAGAGAACACAGTTTTGCTAAAAGAACCACATGATTAGACCAAAGAGTTATAATGGTAGTTGCTATCCACCATTCATGGTCAGAACCTTTTTCCTCTCAAGTTCTTGCAGCTCAGATGGATTGATGTTATCAGCACCAGTCACTAGGATGTCACAAGTAGATTAACCTAAAAGACCTCTACATTGTGATCTCTTCCATAATTAAAAGGGAAAACATTATCATCTTAAGTCCTCTACTAACCATCATTATTTAGAAAAGTCTGTTGCCCCCCTGAAGCAAAGTGAATGCTACTCAAGTGCAAGCTTGTATAGATGAATAGCCGTCTATGAAATTTTTTTGGAAAGAACCACATTTGTCAATGGTTAAGATGTATTTGTTAAATGTCCATCTGGGCTGATCCCCCTCTGCCTCACAGGATCTTGCAGCTCAATACAAGGCTGGTTTCTTGTGATTACAGGGCTAGTCAAGTGAAAACATATTCATGGGATAACTCACAAGTTGTTCTCGTTGGAAATAAATGCGACATGGAAGATGAAAGAGCAGTCAGTTACGAACAAGGCAAAAAATTAGCAGATCAACTTGGCTTTCCTTTCTTCGAGTCTAGTGCAAAGGATAACATCAATGTTAAACCAGCTTTTGACAAACTTGTAGATGTAGTTTGTGATAAAATGACAGAAAGCTTAGAAACAGATCCAACAATGGTAGGAGGTGCTAAACCAGGGGTAACAAATTTGAAAGACAAGCCATCAAATAATAAAGATGATAGTGGATGTTCTTGCTGAATGATCGGATAGTAATTGGACATGGTGTATTATTTCTATATAATGATTTGGTTAAACTGTTAACAACCTGACTAAACGAACCTCTTTTGGCAGTAAATGTGGGTAAATATTATATTCCTCACATGGGACTAGCGTTTAAAGATTTCCTTTTCAAATAATTACTTTTGGTTTGAGACAAGATTTATGCATTGAATTCAGAATATAACTTGCAATTAGGCAAGATCCGACAACTATGATACTTTGCTGACTGTATTTATTTTCAAGAAAATTGATAGATAAAGTTGATCTGGGAAAATACTAGGTAGAATATAAACTAGCCCTCCCTTATTTATTAGACACATAATCAGTATTATTTACTTTGTAACAAAACAGGTTTCTCATAATCATAATCATAATTATTTTGCTTGTTATCAGAATGTTTGCTTTCTCATGCCAATTGGTAATGAATATATATTTTTACCATTTAATGAATGTTTATTTTAAATTAGTGAATAATGATAATAATAATACTAAATTTGGAGAATATTGTAGTCCTTCTTGTGACATTCACAACCTTGCGTAAAAAGTATGCTAACCACAATAATCATTTCCAAACAGGGTATAAATCATACAAAAATACTAAATATAAATTTTTATCTTTAACTGCAAAATCCAATCACAAAACTTGTACACAAAAACAATAAATGCGGGTAGGGTGCGTCTCTTAGTTCAAAGTGTTAAATAAAACTCAAGATAATAGCGTATCAAATATTAAACTAATGAAAAGTTCTGAGATTCAATCATGATGAAATTCGTTGCATTTGAAAGAGTTTTGAGTTACGAGTTGTAATAATGTGGGTGTTGATGTCTTGTTGCTGCGATGGTGCATATTCCGGGTTGTACGCAGGAGGAGATCTGTAATAAACTGCAAAAGAAAACAAGAAATAAATGGGAAATAAATAAATGAAAGAATTGACTGAGAATCTAAGTACTGTATTGGCTAGCGGACTAACTCATCATTATTTTATTACTTAAACAAGGGGATAATAAGGAGCAAACGTCTTGAACAACAGCAAAACTGAACTACTGTTAGCGCAGTTGTGTGTAGTTGGTTGCTTATCTTCACTTTGCAGTTTGATGCTGAAACTAAGCAGGCAGCAACTGGGCGGGCACTGTGAAGCACCGTTCGTAACCGAGTTTGATCGCTCATAGACATAGTCAAGCCTAAGCCTTAACCACAGATAAACGTTGACCTTAGGGAACCCGACCTGTAGTAGCTATACCATGTACCTATACCATGATGCTTGATGCCACACCACCGTTACCTGAGAAACAACCTCAGATACCTCAAATGGTAGAGATCAGATGTTAATCGCATCTGCCGATCTCTTATTATTTAAAAGCGACTTAAATCCTCTACTTACCATCATCACTTATAAGAGACTGTCGCCCTCCTGATGCAAAGTGAGTTTGCGTTGGAAATGTACTTTGATATGATGAATAAGCCGGGGGTGCATCTCCAATATGCGTCTGTGATGACTGATACGGTCCTTGATAGCCAATTGAAGGTTGGAAAGAGCTGTATGTGACATTAGGTGTTGTTGATGCTGATGCCTTGGCACTTAATGCCTTCTTACGCTTGAAGCAACAGCAGCAAGTAATACCAATGACGATTACGATGAAACAAAGGCAACCAGCAGTGCTCAAGATGATGACAAGCCAGTTAATCGAGGAAGATGATGATGACGATGAGTCCTGTGAAGCTGATCCATCTAAAACGAGGAAGAAGGTTTTCTTGCAATCCTAAATCTAAGAAACATACACACCTATCCCCCCTCCCTGTCCCTCTCTCTTTTTCTAAAATCTTTCAGAATTAATTTCCTGTGTCTGCTGAACAAGTTGTAATTACAGGCCTTGGGTGGTTTCCTGGGGGATTGGCGCCCCTTTGAAGGAATTTAGAATTACTCGGTCGGCAAATTATGACCCTATAGTCAGTAAAATGAACGGAGACACACCAACTGCGTCCAGTTGGTCGGTAAATTTAAGGTCTGTTCCGCAAGCTTCAGGAAGATCTGTTCCCATGAAAGAAGCCTTAGCTGTAGTTGGTCAGCTATACCACTCTTTGCGAGCTTTTCTCTTTCACCATTCCTTTGAAGTTTTCTTTCAAATGTACTTAATAAAGGATATAAACCATCCGTCTGTACTTCTTCAGACGTTTACAAATATTTTCGCCGTTTGGAAGCTGTTATGTAGGCCGTTTTACAACTCTTCATAACGTTCCAAAACGTTCCACGATTCCCTTATAACCTTAAGGTCTTACTAAGGCTTGATGCATTGCGATTTATACATACGTACCCTTTTTGTAAGTGACGTAT
Organism: Chrysaora quinquecirrha; assembly: GCA_014526335.1. Taxonomy (NCBI): domain Eukaryota; kingdom Metazoa; phylum Cnidaria; class Scyphozoa; order Semaeostomeae; family Pelagiidae; genus Chrysaora; species Chrysaora quinquecirrha. Next base: position 3,405,300 of record JACTAT010000039.1, on the reverse strand, counting down.
CCAGCAACGACGCCTCTTTCTGACGATCCATACTTTTGTCTTGACAAACGAATGTACACATATCTATGGCTTGTTGTTATGGTTACAGCGGTGTTTGTCGCACATATTGGACTCTTAATTTCAGTTGCAATTTGGAAGCTTGCGGAGCTACTGCTAGAACCTGAAATGAAAAGGAAACTCAGAAATTAAGATAAACATGTGCCTGTGAGACCTGCGAATATATTGCACAGTAAATGTGTCTTATTATTATCAAATAACGTAGCATTATTTTAGAAAAGAAATCTCGGACTTTCCGAGTATCACGAGTAGCTAATACCAGCCACACAAAAGGTGAAAGTGAAATGGTATGCGATTTAGCGCCAGTCGCCAGGATCTCAATAGTAGATTAACTATTCGAGACCTCGATCAAGCAAGGCTGTGACGTAACTGTAGCTGGGGCTCGAGCCCCGATCTCACTGAGCTTCTGTAACGATTAGCCAACTGGATTAGACCGAAAAGTCGCAGCACCTTCACAAAAGAAAGGTTAAAGTCAACCACGGACATCATGAAGAAGATTAAGTCCTTTTCAAATATAGATAGCATTAACTATGGAGAGAGTCTCGTGCAAAGACCACAGAAACAACGAATTTGGTACTACGACGAATGCGAGATGGAAACAGTTGCTTAATATTGTCAATAAATAAACACTAACACTCTTTAGGCATATTCGAAGAAACAGGAGACTGGAAAGCATTATAATGAAAGGAAGGGTAGAAGGAAACAGAGACAGAGGGGCTTTAAAGAGCGCAATGGACAGACAACATCAGAAGCTGACTTGGACGGAGCGGGAAATATCCTAGGAACTTGACAGAGAAGGGGAAAGACTTGATTATGCTAGCAGAGACAGAGGCTGTCAGAAGCTTGCTGGAGCAGAGCGGGAAAGGCTGCTGGGGACTTTACAGAGAAGCGGAAAGGGCCCAGAGAAGCGGTAGTCATCAACGCGTTGGACAGCGCATGATACTTGAGGACGACGACGATGATATCAAATCAACAGACAAGCAACATTCATACAATCTAGAACATACCTCTTATCTGAATACTGTCATCCTGACTTGGATAACACTGCGCTCCTTGTGAAGATCTTCTAAGACTAACATCCATTAGTACGATTTTCTTTTCACCTTCACTGTCAACTTTCAGCGTGCAAGGTTCATTTGTGTCGATGTTGTATTCATACGGCCAATTTGGTGAGAAGAAGTTGCCGAACGAAGAAGTGAAATCTACGCTATTGGAAAAGGAATTTTAATGTTCAAGATCACATTTAGGCTATATAAGCATTAATTTGAGACGACTGTGAATTGTTCGTAATTCGTAAGAGCCCGGGATAGGCAACTCAAGTAGAGCATTAGAAAAGAAAGCAAGTGGTTGCAGATTCTATAATGGGGGCATAGATACAGGAGGGAGGGAGGCAGGGGACCAAGCACGCCTCTTACCCTATCCTGAGGGGCACTGGGGCAAAATTTCCCTTTTTGTGAAAAACTATGACTTATCTTAACAATCTTAACTACAAGAGGAAATTGTGATTGATCCCAAATTCATCTTTGTTGAAAATTCTTATATTCTCCATCAGCCATTAATACTGATGAAAATTTTAAGCCAATTTGAAAGGGTGGTCACATAAAGCTCTTCACGGGAGTGTGCTTCCCAGTGTGCCTCAACCCTGAACCAAGACTTAGTATACATATGTTCTGATGGAAATTTTAAGCCAATTAGCCAAAATGGTGGTCACATAAATTTCTGTGGGGGAGGGTTCCTGGACCCCCATTTTTGGCTTTCTTTTTTTACCATCCCTTTCAGTTGGCCTTGTACTGCTGTTCACCCTCTTCGGTGTTATTGCTCTGGCATCCTTGAATCTCATGTCCTTTAATAAAAGAAGCTAAGTGGTGTATTACAGTACTGTTGAGAGGGGGGTCCAGCAGGGTCAGGTATGGGTTGATAGTGCAATACAAAAAGCATATGGTATTAGAATAGACCCCTTTCACAATTAATTATAACAGCGAGGCCGCGAATCTGAAACGAGGCTAACGTTGTTCCAGAAAACCTTAGCATGAACGCGTGAATGGTGGAAAGGTCTGAGCGGCTATGATTACAAGTAATTATACATTTCACTCGTAAATTTGGTACAGTTCAGCTCTTTTCTTGTCAAGAACAGGTATTTAGAATGTCTTAGAGCCATAGATATAAAGTGATTAGTGAAAATTCTGTTGCTGTATATGATATTTCGTGGTGTAGGCTAGGCCACTCTCAAGCCTGCCCATTGACTGGTCTTACACCTCGCATGGGGTTTACATGCGCAAAATTTTGTCGAATAAAGCTGAGAAAAGAGAGTTTAATTGAAAATGATCAATTTTTCTAATAGGAAGATGTTATTTGGTGCATACGCACTTCTAGGGTGGGTTATGACGTGTCATTAGAGGGATGTTTTGACTAATATGGTACACATGCAATAGTGGGAGGGGCTATTATGTGTAACTGGAGGGTGTTTTTGCCTTATATGGTGCACATGCATTAGTGGGAGGGGCTATTATGTGTAATTGGAGGGGTGTTTTTGCCTTATATGGTGCACATGCACTAGTGGGAGGGGCTATTATGTGTAATTGGAGGGGTGTTTTTGCCTTATATGGTGCACATGCACTAGTGGGAGGGGCTATTATGTGTAATTGGAGGGTGTTTTTGCCTTATATGGTGCACATGCACTAGTGGGAGGGGCTATTATGTGTAATTGGAGGGTGTTTTGCCTTATATGGTGCACATGCACTAGTGGGAGGGGCTATTATGTGTAATTGGAGGGGTTTTTTGCCTTATATGGTGCACATGCACTAGTGGGAGGGTTATGTGTAATTGGAGGGTGTTTTGCCTTATATGGTGCACATGCACTAGTGGGAGGGGCTATTATGTGTAATTGGAGGGTGTTTTGCCTTATATGGTGCATATGCAATAGTGGGAGGGCTATTATGTGTAATTGGAGGGTGTTTTTCCTTATATGGTGCATATGATAGTGGGAGGGCTATTATGTGTCTTGGATGGTGTGGTTTCTCCTTATATGCTGCACCATAGTACAGTAGTGCAGTGCATAGTAACCAGCACACATAGCAACCTGTCCTAGAAGTGCATATGCATCATTTTAGGCAAAAAAACTACCCTTCCAATGACCTAAAATAGCCCCTCCCACTAATGCATATGAACCATAAAAGGCAAAAAATTCCTCAAATCACACAAAATAACCCACCCCAGAAAAGGGTATGCACAATATAAGGCAAGAGCACCCTTCCAATCACACATAACAACCCATCCTAGAAGTGTGTATGCACCATATAAGGCAAAAAAACCCCTCCAATTACACATAATAACCCTCCCACTAATGCATGTGCACCATATAACGCAAAACACCCTCCAGTTACACATAATAGCCCCTCCCACTATTGCATGTGTACCATATTAGTCAAAACATCCTCTAATGACACGTCATAACCCACCCTAGAAGTGCGTATACACCAAATAACATCTTCCTATTAGAAAAATTGATCATTTTCAATTAAACTCTCTTTTCTCAGCTTTATTCGACAAAATTTTGCGCATGTAAACCCCATGCGAGGTGTAAGACCAGTCAATGGGCAGGCTTGAGAGTGGCCTAGCCTACACCACGAAATATCATATACAGCAACAGAATATTCACTAATCACTTTATATCTATGGCTCTAAGACATTCTAAATACATGTTCTTGACAAGAAAAGAGCTGAACTGTACCAAATTTACGAGTGAAATGTATAATTACTTGTAATCATAGCCGCACAGACCTTTCCACCATTCACGCGTTCATGCTAAGGTTTTCTGGAACAACGTTAGCCTCGTTTCAGATTCGCGGCCTCGCTGTTATAATTAATTGTGAAAGGGGTCTATTGCTAACTTGCAGGTAGGTCTCCTGTTGTACTGCAGATAATCTGATGATGCTCTTCTCAGACGAATGTTGAATTTAAAGCCTTTTCCATTGATAGAGCCATCAGAATGGAATTTGATTTTTGCATATCCATCATAAGAATACATTTTAAATAAGGATGAACTGATGAGATTATCAGAACAAAATCTACCAATCGACTTCTCAGATCTGAAAAAAATTAAATATGAAACCTTTGGTATAGAAAGATATATTATGTCAGGTAAATACCTTAAGTGTGGTAAAGTGTAGAGTAGGGAAAGAATAGTATACCTTATCGGCCCTTTTTACGCCGGCCCTAAATGGCGTTAATTTTAGCCTAGAGGCGTTATAAGGGCCGGCGTTAAAAGGGCCGGCGTTAAAAGGGCCAAAAATTTGGAATTTTCCTCAAAAAGCGGCGTTAATTTCCACGCACCTATTTTTGCTACCACGCACTATATTTTAGGAATTTTCATAAACAGCATGAAAACAAAGCCATCTTAGCAAAAATGGAAACTTTCATCAATAAGCAAGTTCAAAAGATGGCAGAGAAATGTGATTTTGAACAGCAGCGATTGAAAGGAGGGAAATGTAGGGAAGAATATGAAGATGAAATAATCGAAGATTCAATATGAGTGAAGTTCGATGATGAAGAAAACGTAGACAGCAGTGCGACAATTGTATTTGACTAACATGAATTATATTCAAGGCAATAAAAAGTAATAAAAGACGCAAAGTGCGTAAAAATATATTGTTGCTTTTTCCTTGTTCTTCGAGTGGCGTAAAACACGGCCCTAAATGGCGTTAAAGCAAATTTTAAGAGCGGCGGAATTAGGGCCGGCGTAAAAACGGCCGGCGTTAAATTAGGGCCGGCGTAAAAAGGGCCGATAAGGTAAATAGCACAGCATTAGCAAGGCAGTTGCAGTTGTGCCTAATATTTTTCACTTAAACAGCTTAGCAAAGCAAAGGTACTGCCGAGGGGGCAAGGGGGAGTTTACCCCTAGGTGGTGCCCTGGCAAGCTTAACTATCTAAGTGGACGTCTTTTAGTGTGGCATTTGCAAAATGGACTATGTTTGGTTTAGATATGTTGTGGGTTAGTACTACTACTTCCTGTATGTGTTGCTCGATGCCACACCTCAAATTGTATTTGACCACGCCCCTTTTGTACAGTCATTTATTTGACACACACTTGGCTTTACCTTGTCAAAAAATTTCAACAAAGTCATTGTTACAATAAGGCATTTTTCCTCTAACATTGAAACTTTTCCAAGAAATTTCGAGAAAATATTCGAAGTGCTGCTCATATCCAGTGTATTTCTTCCAATTTTCAAGATATTTTGAATAATCAAAATATTTATTCCGATTGTAATGTGGCTTGATTTCAAATGAACACTCTTCATTACTTTTGTAATCGAAATATGCAATGTCTTTGCCAGACTCTGTTGCGATGTACGGTGTAGATTTACAAACACAATTTACTGATGCGAAAATCGATAATGTTATAACCGCTTTTAATGCAAAATTTGAAGCCATTTTACTGCCTACTGTGACCACATATCTTCTGCAACTGTGAGGCTTCTTCTCTCGTGTTGTTTATGACGTAATGGTAGAAAGGTGGGAGGTTTTGAAATCTACCAATCACATTTTTTTTGAAAAGTTGTGGAGGTGGGAGGTACCGATTTGTTTGGTTTTGGTATTGGCACTTTATTTTGCATGGAAACGTAAAACGTTGTGGGCATTGGTTGTGTTGGGTTTGACCACACCCCTTTTGTACACTTGAGACTTCCTTGAGTGGTCACGCATTTTGCACATGGCAACCACAACACGTGGGAAAACTATAAAACAAAGGATCCAATGACAAGGGGTCCCTGATCACAACAAAGGAAATCAGAGCTGTACTGTTTGAAGCTGCTGTGCTGGCTACAATTTTTTGCAAAAGAGAAAAGCAAAACGAAAATGAATAACGCTCGAGAAGACACATACAAAATTGGTATCGTTTGCTGTGAAGATCTGCCGAAATGGGGCGAAGAAGAAGGGTTTTTCAAGCTCCTTGAAAACTGGTTTAATCAAACCGGCCTAAGCCTAAATAAAACAGCTGATCGCACAAGCTGGCCTAAGATTGAGTGGATTCCAATTTTCCCTATTTCAAGAGATCTTCCTGATGAAGAAGAATTAAAAGATTATGATGGATTTATCATGAGTGGTTCTCATTACTCAGTAAATGATGATGAAGTGTGGATTGCAAAATTTCAAGAATGGGTAAAAAAAATCAAAACATTCCAGGAAAACAATCTCGACCCACCTCGTATTATTGCATTCTGCTTCTCGCATCAGCTTGTAAACAAAGCATTAGGAGGCAAGGTGGGACGCAACCCCTCTCAAAAATTCACGTGGAAAGCAGAGGAAGTTAAAATTAATGAAATGTCAAAAGATCATTTGTTTTTTAAGAGTCATGATCATGATGGAAAACCGTTTTTCAAGCTTTTACAAAGTCATGGAGAGAGTGTTTTGTCGTTACCAAAAGAAGCAAAAACATTAGCATCATCATCTACTTGTGAACATGAAATTGTTTCAATTGGTGATGACATCATTACGATGCAAAGTCATCCAGAAATGCCTGTTCCGCCAATGATTGATCTGATATTGCCATCACTGAAATCAAAAGGATTGATTTCAGATGATGATGCAGAATCAGGAATGAGATCGTTTGAAGGTGATTTGGATGGTGATCTTATGATGAGGATGATTATAAGTTTTTTAACCAAATGTAATGTTTAGTCATTCATACTTGTGTGATAAAATAGTTATTGTGTGGACATTTGTTTCTTTCGATTATAAAAATAATACTGTAATTATTATAATATGCACGCATTTGGACTTCTCCTAGTTACGCTTATGTTCATGCCTACGTTTATGCTTATGCTTATGCGTATGTTTAGGTTTCTTTTTATGCTTATGTTTATTCTAATATTTATTTTTATGCTTATGTCTACGTTTATGCTTTAGTTTTATGTTCATGTTTATGCTTATGTTTTTGTTTATGTTTATGCTTATGTTTTTGTTTATGCTTACATTTTATGTTTATGATTATACTTATACTTATGCTTTTGTTTTTCTTTATTTTTATGCTTATGTTTATGCTTACGCTTATGTTTATTATTATGCTTATGTTTCAGCTTATGTTTATTCTTATGTTTATGCTCATGTTTATGTTTATTTTTATGCATATGTTTATGCTTATATTTACGCTTATTTACGCTATATTTATATTTATGCTAATATGGTTCTGTTTTTGTTAATGTTTATGTTATGATCGTTTTTTCACGTTATGTGCAAAAGAAAGCTGCAAAGGACTAAAATCTGGGATAGCCCATCTACCATGGGTTTCGTCGTTTTAGGGGGTGGGGCTGTTTTGTGTTAAAGAGACTGGGTCTAGCATAGGATTCGCGCCATTTTTCAAATTGCTGACGTGATTTGATAAAAACAAAAAATTTTCTGGAACAGGAAATGAAGAATAATAATTTAAACTTAACTAAACTATGTATTTATTCTAACAAAAAAAGGTAAGACATAGCTTTTTTGGAGCTGCTTCGATAGTTATAGAGCCAGTCAAGGTTTCCAAGTCTTTATCTACCTCTGAAGCCTGTAGTTGCTGCCGAAGGGCTGGGCCTACCCACGTTTTTCCGCTGCCCTGAAGAATCACATAATGCCAAGATTTCTGGAGCTTGATTATCTTGATGAGGTGAGTTAGCCTTTGTCTGTTCATTCACTTTACTACCTAATGATAACAAATATTGAAACTGTTCTTAAGAAAATATGTTTCTTTTTTTCAAGTATATATGCAAGAAGAATTCTCTTCTAAATCGGTACATGCTGACTGTTCCGTATCTGAATTATGGAAGAGAGAAGCCACTCATAGGCGACGTCGAGCATATGATGAAGTTCGTGGAACCGGACTCCGGTAAGACGAATTTACAACCAAACTTGGTAATTCTATTTGAATTCTGTCTTGTAAGGACCGGTAAAGGACGACAAAGAAGGGCTGACACGAAACGCAACCTCTGATCGGAAATGTAGGTTCTGGTGTACTGACCTACACCACATACCCACAGCTGATTGTTTACGTCCAGCTGGTGCCCCCCCCCCCAGGCTGATATTCTAGAGCAAATGCTCTGGCTTCGTATTTACCGATCTTTGAAGGAAGGTTCCGACCAGATTCGAACACGTCCCTACGAGACTCGAACCATCACCCACAACCTGCTGGTAAACTTAGCCGAATTCCTTGACGACTCGACCACGCCTTGTACAAACGTATCATACACTTTTTTCAATAAGCAAATGTACTTTTGGTCCAACCCTCAAAGACACCTAAAATTACTAGTATTTCAGCCCTCACAGAATGACTGGTTGCCCCCAAAAACTGTTTTTTGCTCTTACTGGCTTTTCAATGTAATTGTACTGTACCTATAAAGAAAGCTATCTCAACCAAAAAGTTTAACAAAATCTCAGCCCTACTTGCTTTTTGGCCGGTTGCTTATTAAAAAGTGGTGTATCTTTGATAATTGCTATTTTTACGTTTCGAAGCATTAACACGTTTCATACCCTAACGACTTTCCCTTGTTAGGACTGCTCCTAACTACTGCTTGTTTCTTGAAAGGTTTGAAAGAGGGATGCAAAGATATTGGCGATTCTAAGTTCTTGGAAGACGACTTCAGTATCCTTAAACATTTATCAAATGTTGAAATGCGAAATCCTGAGAAATTTGAATCTGAAACAAGAAACAAACATCTATCAATGTTGGAAATAATCCCAAGCTCAAACCCTGATTCACCAATGCCTGATAGTTTTGATGAACTTATGCTGACTGAGTTTGAAAAAGAAGTAGAGGATTATGTTGTGCATTCAATTGATGATTGTTTAGAAGATGATCAAGCGCCTTTGGAGATCAAGGATGGAGGTTTGTAAAGGACGAAATAATATAGAAAATGTCAATCCGAAGGGAATTCCGCTCATCGATATGGCGTACGAAATTCCAGTTGAAGGTGGTGAAGATGAAATGGCGTAATTAGCGCCAGTCGCTAGGATCTCAGTAGTAGGTTGACTAATCAAGCCCTTGACCCTTGCTGTGACGCTACTGTAGCTGCGGCTTGAACCACGACCTCGCTTAGCTTCTGACACCATGAGCTGGGTATAGCCCCACCGTCACCCAGTCGATCAGCGCCACAAGATTTGCGAAAATTATGAAATTCTAAGCAAATGGTGTATAGATTCCAAGAATTGATTTTGAATTACCCCTCCTGTCAAGTCGATCCACCTTTAGCGTATACTTTCAGTAAATTTTTACGCCTCGCTATACTGTCACAGAGGACAAAGTCCTAAAGATAATTCGCCACACATGAGAACACTTCTTTTTGCTGAAATTAAGTGCCACGAGTGATACTTGCTTAAGCAAAGAGTTCTCCTGTGCGCATTAAGATGTGGCTAAACTAGGGAAAACGCGCGCGGCACTTTGGGTTAGATATGTGAGTGACAGGCGAGTAGCATATCCCCCGAGTTGCAGGGACAAGAAATGTTTCTATTGTCTCCCAGAAACATTTGGGTGTCTCTCGCAACAAATTTTGTCGCGCGCTACAAAGTTTCCGAGCCAGGCCTTTAATGGAAGAAGAATAAGTCTTATTATTACTAACCTGATAAAATAGCTTATTAATAATGAAAACTGTTTCATTTTCTAGACGATCCTTTCCTCCTTGAAGAAATTGAATCAGACGTCGACGCTAATCTTCGCAATCCATTTTCTGCAGATGGATTGAGTAAAAAGCTAAAGCCTGCAAGATTGTCTGATCCTTTTGCAGAAACATTTGAGCCTCAAACAGCCATTTTAAAAAGGTAACCACACTTTTAGAGTTTTATCTAAGATCTCTTAGTAGCGTTACCAGACAGTTCGTTATAAGTAGTCCTGCAAGAAATTTCGCCCTAACTTCCAGGGGCGGTGTAGGTTCGATAAAGACATTGGCTCTAAGTCTGTCCAACAACCTTGAATAATGGCCACATTTGTCCCAGAAAAAGTGAGGCCCTATTACAGTGTTAGAGACCTCATTAGAGTGTTGTTAGGGATATATGGGATGTTCCCAGAAAAATCAAAGGGACAAGGGATAATTGTGGGGAAAAGAAACTTCAATATACGGGATATGGCACTGGCTTTTTTGAACTGAAAACTTGGTTAGATTACCAAATACTTTTGGATTTGGATGGCACTGATATAATTACAATCTAGATATTCCTCAATAAAATTAACGTCATGTGTGTTGGTATATATTTTGTTTCCTTTTCTGAAACTATTTTGCCCTTTTCTAGCGACAGGAAACTCTCAGTGTCTCCTGATCAAGAGTCTCAGGTCAACAAGAGTGAAGATAAAAACGATGTAGACTGCAAAGAAGACCTGAAGCTCATCCCTCATCACAACGTACGAAAATTAATGTATATATTTCCTTTTTCAATTTGATTTTTCCACAAGTGGCATACGGCATTAGAAGAGATTTGGACCTGGTCTGCATGACCAAAGAGCCAACGATGTTTCCACTGAGCTATAGAATTCAACTCTCCAAGTCATACATGCCGAGGCTCTCCTCCTGTTTTTACTCTTTGTGCTTCGGCTATATTGAGCCTTCTTCAGCAGCATACATATTGATATATATTTGTCATAAATGACGAACACTAATGTGGTGGTTGCGGAGTAATGTGGAGGGCTATCTTGTAGTAATGTGGAGGGCTATCGTCAGTAACGTGGAGGCTATCTTTCAGTAACGTGGAGGATGTTCAGTAATGTGGAGGACTATCTTTCCGTAATGTGGTGGCTGCGGAGTATTGTGGAGGGCTATCTTAAAGTAATGTGGAGGCTATCATCAGTGATGTGGAGGATATCATCAGTTCTATCTTTCAGTAACGTGGAGGATGTTCAGTAATGTGGAGGACTATCTTTCCGTAATGTGGTGGCTGCGGAGTATTGTGGAGGCTATCTTAAAGTAATGTGGAGGGCTATCATCAGTGATGATGGAGGATATCATCAATAATGTGGTGGTTGCGGAGTAATGTGGAGGGCTATCTTGAAGTAATGTGGAGGGCCCGAGTAATCAAGAAGCACTCTCGTAGCGGTTGCCGAGAATTTTTGTTTTTTAAACGATTCTCATTGACAAGAAATGCAATTCGGAAGCTTAACCGTGCGTTTTTTAGCCATGAGAACCTTCACACTGATTTAATATTTCATCATATAAGTGTAAGAATCACAGTTTTGGTTTATTTGCGTAAAATGTCTAATACATATATATTAACAAAACATGAATAAAATATATCTAACATATGATATGAATTATCTAATATATGAATATAAATTCGAAGAAGAAAACATTGTTCTTTTTTACAAACGAAGATACAATGAGTTGAGCGATAAACTTATCTGTACATGAATCAGTGGCAATTTATTTGGTCTCTCTTCCTCAGTGTAATAGCAAGTTTATTCACGTAATATTTCATTCATGTCGTTGTGGTTATCATTTGACACTAATCAAACAGAAAGGTCACAAACTAAATAGCAATATTTATCTTTTCTGTTCATAACGTCAATTAAAGTTTTTTTGGGTTTGCAAAAATAGATACTACCTGTAGGAGGGCTTCGAAACAAAAACGAATGTGAATACGTTCTGCTGCTATCACGATGTCCACACGCAAAGGGTTGAACAAAGTAACGCAAACAAGCAGTATTACGTGAATAAACTTGCTACTAAGGATCAGTTTATCGCTCAACTCATAGATTTTCTACAAGTGGCATACCCTAATAGATGGGATTTGTACCTGAACTGAATGACCATAAAGCCAACGACGTTTCTACGGAGCTATAGAGCTCAATGAAATCGCCGAGTAACTCTCTAGTCACAAGTCACACATCCTAAAACTGTCCACGCGTTTGGCTCTTCGTGTTCCGGCTATGTTGAGCCTTCTTCAGCGCCATTTATATTCATGAATGGCGAACCTTTGGGTAGAGATTTTCACAGTTCCATTCCACAGCACAATATATGGGATTCAAACCTGGACTGCATGACCAGAAAGCCAACGGCGTTCTTTTCCAATCTGATGTATTTCTAGATATATCTGACTCTCTCTCCATAGATCTGTACCGCTTTTCTATCCGCTTCTTGTCAAGATTTTTTCTATCTTATGACTGCAGGATGATGAGCATCTCCTTGAAGATACTTTGGTTAAAGACACAGAAAACCAGAGTGACACAAAGAAAGAACTGCCGTTTAAAAGTGAGCTAGAAAAGTTTGAAATACTTTCTGGCGATAAACAAGAATTGTCTGGTAAGTCTTGTCAAAATTATTACAGAGCTGGGGATTGGGTTCTGACAAATAGAACAGTTGAAAGTTTGCTAGTTTCTATTCACACTTGGCCTGTTGCCGTCACATCAAGCAAATTAGTTCTCAGTTTATCTGGCTTAATTGAGACCATCACCTTCCCCTTTAACTTCATGGTTACTTTCTACTTTTGCATAATTAAAAGCCAATTTTTTAGTAGTTCTCTCAATTTTAGACTTTAACTCAAAGCTTCCTGACTCTTCAGTCGAACAACTTGATGTCTTTGAAGAAACAAAACAAGTTAATCGGAAAGACAACGACCTCAAGCTGTTAATAGGTAAGCGATGCTTGCTATTTGCTACACCGAAGTAGATATAAATCTTTTCTGCTAATCAAGTGGTAATAATAACAGTTGTTTTCCTATTTCTCATTCTTCATCATGTAAGTACGTTTCTTGATGTTAGATATAAAGAAAGAAAGTGAAAATATCGAATTTGAATCTCCAATATCAAGCAAAACAAATTTCATTGAAGATGAACAAATGGCATTTTATAAAGGCATTTTTGAAACAGTTGAGAGCAAAGAAATTTCTCCTCTTGTTGAGAGGTACTTATGACGTAGTATTTATTTTTGGTTTGCTTGAGGTCTTACTGTAATTGTCTTTTGGGAAATGCCTACCTGTACCTATACCTTTACCTTTACCTATACCTTTATTGTTGAACCATACCGGGACCTATAATCTTATACCAATACCTATACCGTTTCCTATACCTATACCTTTTCCTATACCTATACCTTTATCTTTACCTATACCCTATACCCTATACCCTATACCTTAACCTATACCTATATCTATACCTGTACCTATACCTTTAAATATACCAATACCTTTTCCAATACCTATACCGTTATTGTTGAACCATACCGGACCTATAATCTTATACCAATACCTATACCGTTTCCTATACCTATACCTTTTCCTGTACCTATACCTTTATCTTTACCTATACCCTATACCCTATACCTTAACCTATACCTATATCTATACCTGTACCTATACCTTTAAATATACCAATACCTTTTCCAATACCTATACCGTTATTGTTGAACCATACCGGGACCTATAACCTTGTACCTATACCTATACCTATACCTTTATCTATACTTATGCCTTTACCTATACCTTGTACCTTTACCTATACCTATACCTAAACCTATACCCTATACATTTACCTATACCTATACCTATACCTTTACTGTTAGACCATACTCGGACCAATACCCTATACCTTAATCTATTCCAATACCAATACCATTACCTCTTTAAGAGACTGGCGTTTAAATAAATAATTTTCGATACTTTGATATGATATCAATTTTAGGCATTTCCTGTCACCATTGACCAAGCTGAAATATGAAGAATCAAGCAGAGACTTTGACAAATACTTAGATGATACGTTAGCTATGAGTTTGAAAGGTAAAATATCTCTTTTTTTGATGACAATTAAGAAGTGAAGATTAGAAAAAAGGTATAAAGTGAGACTTATTACACGAGTCCCAGTTGACCACCTTAAGCTGTTGTTATTGCAAAAGAGGTAGCTCAAATAGTTGTTGCGAACTGCTGTTTGGTCTAGGTTCAATGTGCGGAAACTGAGAGTACAGTATAGAGTTATTCGAACTGTTTTATTAATTATACTTTATATTTTCTTTTCAAGTCCCTCATTTGGAACACAAAGAATCCAAGGCACCGTTGTCAACTATACTTGAAGCTGTCGATTTAAAGAAGCAAGATACGAATTGCGAATTGGAAGTGAATTTAGCTTGGAATCCTTTACAGTGTAACATTAATCGTATAGAATTTTCACAGAATGAATTGTCCAAAGAGAAGCAGTTTCGTGAGAAGAATAATGTGTTTGTTGAAGACCCTATCAACGATGATGTAAAGAAAATATCATTGGAAATAAACCAAGGTATGATATTTGCATTCTAGAACCTACCTTAGCTGTTTTGCAATCAATGCAACAACATGCCTCTGTTCTTGTAGCCTTCTCTTGAAAGCATGATGATATGCAAGGCCCCAAAAGGAGATACCTGGATACAACGTAACGTATCTCCTCTTTCCCTGTCTCAGTATACCTGTTACCTACCTACTTCACTATTGTCTATTGGTATTTCAAAATACCTGAAATCGATTTTCTTCTTCTTATTCATTTCAAGATAATATAGAATCCAATTTTTCCATCGGGATACAATATTTCCAAAGTGGCTTAACATAAAGTATCTTATACCCAGAACCACTATGGAGACCTCACGAGTCTCGATTTTGATTAGCGATAAAAGCATCAACCGATTGTTTGGCAGCATCGATTGTGATAAGAAAACCTATGTTTGAAGAACATACTCAGAGCATGTCTCAGAGCCGGGTAAACATTGCTAGGGTCAGCGGCTAGGGCTGAGGCATATACCTACGCTCTTAAAATCTATCGGAACTTTTTCGGTATTTTCAGCAATATTTGGTTGTCTCGATATAAACGTATTAGTAAGAAGAAAGTTAGTAATAAGAAAAGCTGTGTTGCCCATCAGGTCTCTCTACACTTCTTAAAGAAAGCATCTGTATAAACACAAGGAAGGCCTATATCAGATTTATTGTTGATGAAATTGTAATGATCTTAATTCCTCTTTAATTCTATACGCTCTATCGCTTTATAACATTAGGAACCTCTCCTCCGTCCTCAGAAGCTGAATTAGCGAAAGAAGACTTCCAAATTTCCACTCATTCAAACAGTAACACAAAATTAAAAGAAAGCGGGCAATCAATCGATGCAGGAAAACTTAAAGAAAAAGATGCGAAAAAGAAATTTCTTTCAAACCTTGCAAAACTGGAGAAAAACGTATTCAAACGAGAAGAACAGCAAAAAGAGAAACAAGATTCAAGTACATCAAATGGTAAATCTTGCTCATTAATTTCTTACTCATGTTATTCCCTACGTAACTGTGCAGAGCCTCATACTGCCTGTCAAGGCAAATGGATTTCTCTAACCAAGGGTCTCTTCTGGCCAACCAAGGATGGTGCGACCAATGGGGCACAAAGTTCCAGGAGCCCCCCACAATTTCAGCTAGCCACTCCGTCGGCACTTCTTGAATTTTCAGATATATTCATATGCCGTTGACATTTTCGGACAACCAACATGTGATTTTGCAAACAGCTTTGTTATTTTGTAAAAATACCTAACCAAATTGCCATTCTACCTCTGTCGGCACTTGACAGCCTTTTGATGCCCAGCATTTATTTGTATGGCACTAATACTGAAGCCAATCATTGCATGAGAACATTACTGGAGGTCCGAGACATTTCCTGGTGGTATCAACCTTTACGTTTTCTTCAAACTCCCCTGATTACCTGAGATGGCTTCTTAACGGCATCTACTTACATTATAGCTATACCAATGTCATCTGCAATCAAGGCTGATCATCAAGCGTCTACACCGACAAACTCCAAAAGACCAATGAATATAAAAGCATTGAACACCAACAAAGTTATTGAATCACCGCTTGATCATTTTGTTCTGCTAAGAACTGGAGAGAAAACGGCGATGAAGGCAGTCAATAGCAAGCCACCGATAGCTATGGTCCTCCAAGTAAGACTATCTTTTATAGTCGTATCATTTTAATAACATAACGCAGTGTGCACCTCTTTCTATTTAGATTAATAAGCCCCTTTCCCTAATAAGGCTCTCTAATATAGTTGGATTTCTATTAAACATTCCTCCTTGATAAGTCCCCCTATAAACAAGTCCATATGTTGCTGTTGTTGTTGTTACTTTATTTTGAGTAGGCTGTTATTTCTAGCTTTTTCAGCTAATTTAGGCCTACTATGCATGCCGCATCCACGCACGGAACCCTTAGTTTAATGTCCCTTCCGATTGACGGCAGAGTGAGTTGTTTAGTCATACATCTGGAAAGTCACCCATCCCATGCTGACCTCACACGACCAAGCTTAACATCAGCTATCTAACGAGAGCTGACTGAGAAGCTTGGTCACTCACTCTACAAGCATCTGTATCTAATGATCCCCCTCTTACTTTATAGTTGAGTATTTTAATCATTCTGATCAAGTCTTTTATTTCCTTCATGTAGGGAACCATGTCAAGGCTGCCAAAGTGAAGCCTTCAGTTTTCATAGCTGATCTGAAAAGTGAAGCACAAGCTCAATCGATTGTGCAAGATATCATCAAAAACACACCCCAGAAAGAGAAAGAACAGGCAGAGGTTGAAGCCGGGAGCTGTTTACAACCACCTTGTCAAAAGAGAGAAATAATTTCCCTGCAGCTGACGGACGATTATGTTAAGATTCTAAGAAAGTTAGAGAAAGATTCACGACCATTGCTGGCATTTTTGAAGGGAGAGTAAGGTTTTGTCATCAGAATACAGTTTCTTCTCATTGCATCCTGATGTGACGAGGTTTCTTCTACGACAGCAGGAGAGAAAGTATGAGTCATGCAAAGAAAACTTTGAAGGTTGGTTGTTTTATGTCTTTCACGTTTTTAAAACCGAAATTGTGCAGTAGTTTGTGTATAATTACGAAGAAAATTTTTGCTTCTATACCGATACATGCTGCAACTGCTACTGTTGCTTCTAGAGCCCGCTATGGCTTCTACTAATACCTCTTTAATTGCCAATCCCTTAATGGTTATTGCTGTTCGTGCTTTTAATGCCTCTCATACTCCAAATACCTTGCAATTAATGTTGCTAATGCTATTAGTACCTTTTGTATTACTACTTACAGTATGCTAACACTACTAGTCCATGTTAATAATAATGCTTCTGTTACTGATGCTGCTGCATCTGCTCTAATGCCTTTGGTATTAGTGTCGCTGCCATGATGCAACGCAATTACCGTCGCTCATCCCTCTGATGCCTCTGCAACTGCTCAACCTTCTTATACTTCCATTACTGATGCTGCATTTGCTCTGATGTCTTTGGCATTTATGATTCTGCTGCCATTAATGCCATTGTCATGATGCAAGTTCTGCGACTCATCCCTCTCATACATCTGCAGCTGCTAAACCTTATAATTCTTCTGTCACCCTTGATGCTTGAACTAATCATTTTGCTGCTACAGCTAATATTTCTGATGCTAACACCGCGTTTGTTGCATTTTCTCTGCAGATGAAGATATCATGAAAGGAATCATCTGCCTCCATGCCCTGATATTAGCTGCTGATGCTATCTCAAACTATGGAATTGCGGCTGCAATTGGTAAGAGCATCTAGATTCTTCTACTAGTCGACGAAAGAACTATGCAGGGACTGGCCAGTATTTGATGGTCTTTTATATCTGAAGTTTTAGGCCCAGGCTAAAAGATGAAACATTGTTGGTCAAACATTTGAGATTTGTTTTGCAGGCGATTTTCGGCTGCTTCTATTGTGCAAAAAATTACTTTACAAACAGAATTTGCTGGCCAATGTTTTTGATAAACTTCAAATACATTTTCTGCTTGTCAACAAGCAAGATACGTTTGACGAGCAAAGTATTTTAGCCTGACCAAACAGTCAAACACATTTTATTTGCGAAGGAAATCTAATGTGTGTGATCAGCAATGTTAGATCGTCTGAGATGTTAGATCGTCTAGTCAGAGCCTGAAGTATACGCTCCTTTTTCATCGTATGGCAAACACTGAAAAAGATTTAATAGAAGAAGGAGTACCTTTCACCGACTCTCTATGGATTATTATGCTGTTTAAGGTTACTTCTCTGATATATACTTTTTGTAAATTTTGTTGGATTTGTTAAACTAGTTTCTGCAATTTATTTTCCTCAGGTGTCCTAAAAAGCGTTCGTGAAAAGTATGAACACATTATCAACGGCGTATTGGATCCAGTGCGAAAACAGCTAGCTAAGGAACATTACAAGCTTCAAAACGCTTCTAAACTACACCCGAAAATAGAAAAGATCTCTTCTATGATACAACAAATTCTACAAAAACCAGACAGAAAAGTAATCATATTAATTAGAAGGTATTTCGAATGCTGCTGCTCAATGTTAGAATTAGGTCTTCGCTGCGTAAAGAACGTTGTGCTTAAAAGATACCCGAAAGAGGCTGCGGAGGAGGGATTCGTCAGTAATATGATATCACAAGCAAATGTGATCGTTGCTGAACTGAGCACAGAGTTAGAGTTCTGCCCCTGGAAGAGATTCAGTGTGGTTTTGAATTTGAATTCAAAGAAGAATCGCAGTGGTATAATGTGTGTTTTGAAGGCAATCGTAATCTACAAGGATTCTTCGCTTTTGATTGTTCAATGCCAAAAGACTTTGAAAACAAAGGTAACTATTGTTCTTTGGATGCATCAATTTTCCTGCCATATTTCTTCAAATGCATCCACTTTGGATTGAGCTGCCCATAAGGTTGGTCCCAATACTGCTTTGATAAAGTATGCGCAAGCTCGTGATGCAGGGAATCAAGAGATACCTGCCGAAATTACTTTTCGTCAGAATGTTAGTTTATTCATAAATTTCCATTAGTAGGGTGGGTTCTGGGGATGATTTCTACTGCAGTTTACCCTTGCTCCCTTCTCGTTCTCTCTGCTGCCTCATGCTATTTCGAACATTTCCTAAGTAGGACCCCTTTAGGTTTTGAACATATTGCAACTTAACATCCAGTCTTTCATGGATTATTAACATGCATTACATCTGACCTATAATGCGTTTGCAGATCTCAGTGAGTATGATAACGATCGAAATTCATTTGAGGAGATCGACCATTGCTTTATTGACACAGTGTATCCAGCATTATTTTGATCTAATCCTAATCAGATTTGTCTAAATCGACATCTAAAAGAGAAGACTTAGCTTTCTGTTTATTTGACTCATTGGTCGTCATCTGTTAATCGGATCTATTCGCTTTCACATCTAATTGAATCTGACAGTAATCCAGATTCTTCCCACAGCTATCTCAGTTACATGACATCTCAATACCAAGGTATTTCTTATTTCTTAGATGACCAAGCGTGCACACAAGCTAATTCTTCGTCGTTTACTGATCGATCTTTACAATGCTTTAGCCAGCATATTATCATTGGATCAACAAGAATCACTGGTAACAAGCAACTTTTATGTCAACTTGAAAGCCAATTCAACATCACAGTCATTGAAAGAGATTACTCTTTGGTATACAAGAATCTAGAAACATTGAAATATCATTGCCAGCCTGATATTGTTATTGATGAGCGTACATGCATTATGCTGTTCAGTGATGACGACGCTAAGACGTGTTTCAAAGATTTCGAAGATCAAATGGCATCGAGTCTGCTGAAATGCACCAAATGCTATGTTATTGCTTGCTGCTATTCATCAGCACGGAATCAGTAAGTTTCTCTTTTCAAATGTTTCTCTCTCTCTCTCTCTCTCCATTTAGCATTGACTGCGGATTGATCTTTGCATATTTGCATCAGTTATATAGTTAAACAGTTAATAGCTTATATGTAGTTCACTTCATGTAACTTTGATAAAGACTTTAAGCCAAAACAGAGAAAGAAATGCCTTGACTGCGGAGGAGGCTGTTGGCTGGAAGGACCTCCAATCCTGGCCAAAACCATTGGAATTCTAAGTAAATTTTGGAAGTCCCCCTCCCCCCGTTACAATGCTTACTTCGATTGCCACTGGACATGGGGGGGGGGAAGAGGTGGCAAACCTTCCATTTCATAAATTTCTCTTCTAAAATCCGTGAAATTCCAATTCCTTATTTTCTTCTTATAAAATCGGTAAAATTCCAATTAGTTTGACCAGGATTGTCGAGTTAGGCTGGCTGCTTTATTGCACTATTTAGTACATCGGAGAAGTGGACTGTGTTGTATTCCAGAAGGTCATTGGTTCGAATCCCTGTCGAGGTAATCATAACATCTGTGGTAGCCCACTTATGATAATGGTATGTTTTTGAACTAACTGCTTATGTTTGCATGTAAAACAGAAACGATACATAAACCCCTCCCATCAACAAGATCCTTCGTATTTATTAACCTGCAGGCTGTTTTCTCAGCCCTTCCATTTCTCAATAAGCCCCACCCTTGATTAAGCATCATCTTTAGGCAGACTCCTTATCAGCGCTCCTAATAAATGAGCCCTCACCTTGAAATCCAGAAAGGATTGCTTCCTGATGCACAATCTTAATGAGTACCGAATGCAGACTGACTCTTAAAAAGTAGGGTCTTCTTCACAGGACTAACTGTATACTTGAAAACTGTTCTTATAAAAGCGAGTCAACTGAAGCAATTCAGTGGATAAAGGGGTGATGTTAGCATATGTTCCAGCGTTTTACTTTCTTTGGAAAGCTTTTAACAGAAGCTCAATATTTTCAGAGGTGGCGTGGCTAATTAGTCAAGGCGTTGGGCTTACAATAGGCAGGTCCTTGGTTCGAATCTCGTTGGAACCACTTTCGATAAGCCTACATTCAACCATCTCAGCTTTCCATCCTTCCGAGGTTGGTAAAATGAGTACCCAGGGTATTTGTTCTTGGATATCACTCTTGAGACACAAGCTGCAGATCAACCCCAGTTGTATAGCTATACCCCTGTTCTGCGTTAACAAATAAAGACTGCTTGCTTGGTTTCTTGTTTATTTCAGGATTTTCCCCCATGACGTAGCAGAGAAGCTTTCAACTGCCATTCTTAGAAGCTCAAATTTGAAGAAAATGGAGGAGAAAGCCTCGTTTCAAGTTCTCTACGCCTTTTCCATTGAGCAAACAGCTCAGCATATTGTCAATGTTTGTAACAATGCACGAGATACGTCACAAGTATGGACACAAGAAGACTGGGGAAAGAGATTCTGGTTAACGGAAGAAATAAGCATGGTAAAGCTTCTAAGAAGTATCTTCTAGTTAGATGCTCTCAAAGTATACTATACTATTTGTCTTCATGGAGACATTTTTTAATTCTTTATGAAATGAGGATACTATTGATTATTGTATGAAAATAGCAAAGTTAAACAAGAGTCTGTCTGGATTCATGCTGAATTATAAGCATCTTCAGATTACCGAATTCATTGGCATCTTCATTTTGTACCATATTCATTTGCATTTTCAGATCATACCGTATTCATTAGCATCTTCTGATCACTACAGTAGTCATAGGCATTCTTTGTACCATTTTCATTAGCATCTTCAGATCATAAGGATTCATTAACGTGTTCAATTCAATAACTAGTCATTAGTATGTTCATTTCAAACCGTTTTCATTGGCATTTTCATTTTAAACCATATTCATTAGCATCTTTACTTCATACCGTATTCATTACCATTCTCATTTTCTACCTTATTTGTTAGTATTTCATATGGTATTCACTATCATATTCATTTGATTCCGTCCTTCATTAGTATTTTCCTTACATACGACATTCTCTGAATCTTCATGTCACACTGTATTCACCAGAATATATATTTTTTTCCCTGTATTTCAATAGAACTCCAATTAGGTATGATATTGTAATCCATTTATTTGATGCTGTCTTCAGGCAGCAATGTACTTGATTTGCCAGTCGCCAATGCTAAACCTGCATCCGGGTATCTAGATGCCAATCTGCATCTGGGTATAAATTCAGCCTCAGTCAATTGTTTCAGTCTGTTTCTGACGTTTTTTAGTCCAAGAAGTGTCAGAAGAAAAAAGCTTTTAAGTATGCCTGATAATGTTTCCGCTGTTTATCGCAAATCTGATACATGTTTTTCATTTTTCAGCATGAGCAGTTTTTGCTATCATTCCCATACTTCACATCTTTCAGGTGAGAATTCTATTTCAGTGTCTTCGTAGCCCCTGTCTTTTCACTCTTTACTATTTGTGCCCTTATCAATTATACTGAGTCAATTTATTTTTTCTCTATACAGTGCACAAGTAGCATTGACAGCAGCATCACTTAAGACATTATTAGCCTTTACGTTGCCTGAAATGAAAATGGCACTAAAATGGATCCCTGAGAAACTCCTTGAGGTGAGTCTTATTATTATTCTAAATTCTAAACCAATAGGCAATGTATTTCCTGTTGGTTTCACAAGAAGATGACCTCTGGAAGATGTGGTAGAATATTTGTTTTAGTAAAAAACAAATTGATTGGTATTGATAACACAATGCCTGTTCAGCTCCACTTTCTGATTAGCGCATTTCGATCCGCATCTGGGGTATAAATTCCGTCTGTTTTTGATGTTTATACTCTGAGGAGCACTCTCCTGTTTTCCTTGTTAGCGATCCCCTTATTATTGTCTTTATGAGAAAAATCCGTAACTAGATAATATAGCATTCACTTGCTTCTTTCAATAGGCTTTTCACTCTTCTATCAACCAAGACATATGTGAAGAAGCGTCAGGTTTTGAGAAAGCGACACGTTTTTGTCCTGGTGTATCCATGACCACATCTGAGTCTGAACGACCCGACACTGCCAGAAAAACTGTCAACCAATGTATGTCTGTTGGAGGTCTACACGACAAAGTCTGTCAAACACCATCGTATCTGCAGCTGTATTCACCTGGAAAGAGCAATGGTGACTACAACGTTGCCAAAACACGGATATCGGAGAAGGACGTCTCATTTTCTCACAACATTGGCAATAAACAAAGTAGCAGGAGTTTCAAGCCAATAGAAGCATCTAATGATGAACAGAGTCAATTCCACTTCAGCGAAGACGATCATGATTATTATCCTCGCGATACAGAAGACAGCTATCTAGGCGGCAATAGTTGTTTCGATATCCAACAAGAGAAGCCCTTTACGAAAGATACTTTGAGCCGTAAAATCAACCTTAATCCCGAGCAGTTCACTCCACAAATAACTAGCAGGCAGAGACAACATTCAGCACATTTCTATCAACAAAATGCATCCTACTCCTCTGATTTCAACAGTATGGTTTTTGATGAAGATTTTGATTGTGATACGGATTGTTTTTCTGGTCATCTTGATAAGCCATCAAGGTAGGCACTTACAAATTTTGATACCATCTTTGAGAGACGAGACCTATCACACTGCTCTCTAGATACATTCTTGAAATTCAATGTCACTTATATGGGACCAATGTTTATTGTCCGTTATAGAGAAGTGGTCACTCTACGGAGGTTTATTTTAACAAAGAAAAAGCCTGTGACGAAAGTATTACCCCGTTG
Source organism: Chrysaora quinquecirrha (assembly GCA_014526335.1). Classification (NCBI taxonomy): domain Eukaryota; kingdom Metazoa; phylum Cnidaria; class Scyphozoa; order Semaeostomeae; family Pelagiidae; genus Chrysaora; species Chrysaora quinquecirrha. The sequence continues at coordinate 3,381,863 of JACTAT010000039.1, read as the reverse complement.
TTCGGAGGTGCCCCTAAACCATTGTGTATATCTGTCCATTAATCAGTACAATGCCTGTGGCACATATATCAGACTTGTTTGAGAGAATGAAACTGGTCGTTAGTTCCCAAAGATATCATTCCATGCACAGGAATTACGAGGCTTGGTCGTGTTGAGGAGATGAACGTATGTTGACTACTTTAAAAGACTGAAAGTGTATCAGTTTCTATATAATGTTTCTAAGGCACTGACCAAACGATCAAACATTGTTTACCAAACTTTTTAAATTTGCTTGTCAGAAAAGTTTTACCTTTCGGTTAAGGTGCAATAATCAAACAATGTTTGTCAAAGATTTTAAGCTTGCACAAAGCACAAAATGTTGTTGAACTTTTTGAAAACACCGCGCAACGAATTCTGCTTATATTTACTTGTCAGGCAATGTTTTTTGGTGTTATAAAGCCAAGCCTTCAAACATTGGTTGATAAGCAAATCTAAAATGTTTGACAAAGAATGTTTGATCTTTTTTCCTGAGCTTAAGCCTCTCTAGCCAGTGTTTGCTAAATCATCTCTTTCAGGCATGCTCCCCTAAAGCTGCACCAAAAGGATAATCGCCAAAATTTTCCAACATGGAAATTAACAACCAATGACAACCCTAATGGAGTGAAGAATAGTCAGCCGAGATCATGGCGAAAGTCTAAAGAGAAGATTGTTTTTAACAGCATTCCAAAATCAATGTTTCAGGTATCGATTTGTTATCTCTGTTGTCTGACTTTACATGTATTACATGATCTCTCAAGCACTGACGATGTAAGGGGTATTCTTGCGAAAGAATACGTTGAAAATGCAGTTTTAAAAAAGGGGCGTGGGGCTTTTGAAGACGGGAGTTTTTTTAACGCATCTAAACGTCCCAAATTAAAAGGACCAATGAAAAAGACTTGAGACTACAGGAGGCACTCATAAATTCAAGAGTTAAAGGTCTAAGAATTTTCGATGCAGAAGATTATTTAAGAGCATGTTGCAATCGAGGAGAATTTGGCAACACCAGACAAGCCAATAATTTATGGGGCGTAATAATGCCTGTATCCCTACATAGTATAGATCAGCATGCCTTGTGCTATATATCAATATAAACTGAACATATTGATAAAAATAGCCATTGCCATTAAATAAGACATAAGGGCCAAATATGATCTGTCCAGGCAAGTTGATGTCTGTTGATTTTTGAATATGCTTTTAAATCCTTGAGTAGGAATGATCAAATAAACATGCATGCAACTTTTCTGGAGTTTTCTTGTTTGTTCAAGGCAAACACGTTGAGTCTAACTAAAGTTTTCAACAATTCTACTTGCCTGAAGGTGCTGTGGCGTCGTGGTGTAATCCAGCTGACTCGTGGTGTCAGAAGCTCAGTGTGGTCAGGGTTCGAGTCCAGCTACGGTAGCGTCACAGCCAGGGTCGAGGTCTCGATTAGTGAACCTACTACTGAGATCCTAGCGACTGGCGCCAAAACGCCATTTCACTTTCACCTTCACCTGTTATTTTACCAGGAAAGATGGTGATGATGGTGGTGATGATGGTGGTGATGATGGTGGTGATGATGATGATGATGATGTTGACGATGATGATTCTGATGATGATAATGATGATGATGATGTGATGATGAAGGTGATGGTGATGATGATGATGATGATGATGATGATTATGATTATGATGTTGGTCCTGGTGGTGGTCGTGGAAATGGTGGTGATGGCGGTGGTGATGATGATGATGATGATGGTGAAGATGATGATGATGATGATGATGATGATGATGATGATGATGATGATGATGATGATGATGATGATGATGAATGATGATGATGATGATGATGATGATGATGATGATGATGATGATGATGATGATGATGATGATGATGAAGGTGATGGTGATGATGATGATGATGATGATGATGATTATGATTATGATGTTGGTCCTGGTGGTGGTCGTGGAAGTGGTGTTGATGATGATGATGATGACGAAGATGATGATGATGATGATGATGATGATGATGATGATGATGATGATGATGATGATGATGATGATGATGATGATGATGATGATGATGATGATTATGATTATGATGACAACGATAGACTTATAAAAGAGGAAGAAGTCTTTCAAAACCCCCTTGTAAACCCTTAACGAATCCCCAGTTTGATCTAAAGAAACTTCATCACTAATATTAAATGATTTCAGCAGGATTTCAAGAGGGCCAAGAAACTCCTCCAAAGTACCTAAATCTCAAGGGTTTTATGTCAATGATGAAAGGGTACAAAATATGGGGCCATCTCCAAATCTATTTATTGCACACTCTGGCATGGTTTGATTTTCTGCACTCAGCATTACTGCGATATTGAGAAATCAAATGGTTGCTTGGCCAGAAAATTCGAACAGTTTGCCAACATTGACAACATAATCTCTGACTGGAATATTAATCCCATAATATCGTTACATACTTTTCCATCAAAAAATCTCAATTATAAACGTACCCTACATTTGAAGTATTGAGTTTATTTTATCGTTAAATTATTTCTCTATTAAGTAGTTAGCAATGATTTCGATTTCGATTTTAATTTACAGGATAGAGATGCAGAAACGAGCCCAACAAGCCTAACCCCCACAAACAGGAACAATGTTCAATGTACGTTTTATGTATATTCTAATTTTCATTGAAATACTATTTACCAGTCGCTTAAACTGTAGGGCAAAGCCCTTTTGATACTTAGAGATGTTTCGATCCTTAGACCCCTTTAGATCTTTAGAGCCCTTGAGATCTTTAGGTCCTATTGCTTTCAGATCGATTAACATTTCTGTATCCTCTTCAGAGAGGTCTTTTTCATTAAGGTATATCTTGCACCAAACATTAAGAAATGAAACGCCCCAACACCTCTCGACCCTATAAATAGTAAGATCCTAAATTCCACTTCTTTCCTTAAAATTTGTCCAAATCTTCTGATATCAATTTTCAACCTCTAGATACTCCTTCAACTGTCCGCTTGAAGCCATCAAAAAGAAGAAGACTCACTTATGAACGGGATCCTGGTTCTACAACTGGACAGACGAGGCTAGCTTTCATATAAAACCCAACGTTAAGGTACTTTGTTTTAGTCAACATTAATTTTGTTTTTTCTTTTCAAAAGCTATGGCAATGGCTAGTAGTTATGGTCAAAAAAATAAATTGACCAATTTTCAGAGGCGCGTTTGTTCGAGAGTTTGTTTCAACCAAAGAGCATTTACTCTTCAAAAAAAGCGTACGAGATTTCCGTTTAAACAAAAGGATTTTCCAAAGAACTTCCTTGAAAGCAATAGGATTTCCAGCAATTTGTACCAGATTTCCAAGGAGTGATTTGCCCCCTCGGCTTAAACAACTCTGAATTTTTAATACTCACCTTACGTTTTGAGCGTGGCCTCGGAAAAGATAGCTTGAACGATTATTGGCCACTAATGACTAAAGAGGGTCGTTTGGGGGTAACATGCCTTCCCTTATCCCTTGAGAAAATCCTCTTGTTACCTTGAGAATATGAGCATTATATTTCGCATTGATGGTCAAGGAAGTTAAAAGGGGGATTTTACGTCATCCCCTGTATCCCAATGTTCCCTTGTTTCCTTTTAATTTTGGCCGGGTTCTCTTGGTCGCTGGATACATTTCGCATGTTCTCATGTTCCCTGGAACCCATAAACGGCCCTCACTAAATATACCACCACAGGCATCGGTTTCTGGCCAAAAATTCTATCCAGGCTAAAACAGATATAACAGTTTCAAGACAACGGTGTGGGTAAATCTGCGCACAGTTAATAGTCCTGAAGCAGCAAGTTAAATCGATTGAAATGTTAGTTTATCTAATTAATGACAGTGTATGTTCCTTGTTGTGCTGAGAAATCGCCATGCGATGCACTGACTTTCAACTGTGTAAACCTTTGCTTAAACCCAAGAATATCTCAGATATATGTTGATTCTCAGTCAGCTATTTGATTTCTTATTCCTGGAGTGGAGTCCTTGATGTGCGATTACTTGATTTGATGTGCACTGTGCAGTTATCCGACTTAGTGGCTTAGTGGAGTGGCGTAGTCCACTTCAATCTTATTGGAGTGGAAAAGTGAGTGGTCAAGGAACATTAGGGCGTGGCATTCCAAAAAATAACCAAGAGGTATCCTACGACATCTGCCCGTTAGTTTTAGGCCTTTTACAAAACCTTCCTTGACAACTTCTGGGGGGCTACCCCATGCTCCTTTGGCCTCACTGCTGATCCCCAAAAGCACGTTTCCACTGTTTCACCCCAGTAAGCTGATTGGTGTGTTTTGAGTTGAGTAGCTACATGATACCTACCCAAGAATGCTTTGGCTATATGTTGATTCTAAGTCCGACATACGATTTCTATTCTCTTCAAGTCGTGGATTTCTGGATCTTGAGTCTTTAATAATCCCATAAACTCCCACTGTAACTATCCAGTGTGCTCCACTTTTCTGATTGACTTATTTCGATCTTGTTCGATGTCTAAATGCATTCGCCGCTTCTACAAAGGGCAACTCTTGTTTTCCTGGAAATCTCAGACTCCGTTGGATGAGAATCTTTTTCTAAAAGAAGTCCCGAAAAATCCCTTTTTTCTCGTGAACATGTCTTGAACTCACAGAGCTGTCACATACATTTCGTAGATACTTTATTAGCTTTTCCTCCTTTTCCTGCAAAAAGGAAATAAACATAGTTTGATATAGTGTGGTTGTGGGGGTCGTGACACCCCTTCGAAATCTGTTTTGAAATCAACCTGTTCAGAAAATTTTTAATGAAGGTTCTGTTGAAATTTGGCAAACTGAAACAAGGATTTAAAATCGTATGCTGATTTGGTAACTCTTAATGTTGTCCTTTATCTGGACGCTCACCCATTACAAAGACCATTTTGAGTGCCGACTTAGATGGACACATACACGACACGCTTTTTTTATAAAGAACCCAGCTCAAGGCCTAGTTCTTAAAGTTCCTTATTTTTTTACCTCTTTTGAGGCGATTGTAGTTCCAAAAGTTCCTTGATAGTTCCTTAATTTTCTGCACATACAGCTTAACGACTACTGTACAGAGACATTTGCATGTAAGCAAAGCTCGAGACTACTCAAGGAAACATTTGATACATGCATAAAGTACAATGTATGTGATTTTCAACTGCAAATGAATGGAACGGGCTTTCTAATTCTGGATTGTTTGCAGTGATAAAAATATTCAACATTGTTGAAAAGTTCCTTTGTGATTTTCTCTTTAGTAGCATAAGTTCTTTAAATTTTCGAGCCTTCTACATGTTGGTTCCTTATAAAGTGGTTCCTTATAAAAAAAGTGTGTAGCCCCGTCCGGGCGTCAATCAAGCAGTCTCCAGCAACAATCAGAATCAGATAAGCCCTTTTGCTGTTAATAATGAGTAGATTTCACGTTCACACTTCTTTTCAAGACGGTCAGGAAAATGGAAAAGTCGTTCAGAGGATGTACAGTGGCAATCGCTGTGGCAACTGTTACAAAACGCGATCCTAAATCATCCTTAGAACTTCGTTACTATTGACAAAAATTCCATTCTTTCCTTAAATTTATTGTAAAATGTAAGAAAATATTTGGTTTATATTCAAAAGCAAATATTATATAGGCCTATGTTGAATTGATTTCCGTTGAAACAAAGTGTTTCCAGATAGATAGCGCTCTGTAAGACCACTGATCTACAGTAGGTACAATAGCAATCGTATTGAGCTGTCTGGAGAAACAAGCTGTTACAAAACAGTACTGCCTTTTCAATTTAGGCCTCATTAGTGTGTACATAACAAAGGCAATTATAATCCAAAGTTGTGAATCTTCGCGGATTTTTACACATTACGGATCATAATTTGACACCTTTTGGGATTACCATGGCAGAATCTGGCCTATTTGTTCCAAAACAACATTGTCGTTCACAATCTGAGATTGTTGGGAAGGAAGCAAAGCGTGAATCGAAAAAACTAACGCAAACAAATATGCTGCGAACGACTTCAGTGAACTGTCTTTTCAACGCAATTGGCCAAGACACCTTTTTATCTTCCCCTAAAGGTAGACCTCGCTCGTGGACATGGCATGGATATGATAATGAAAGTATTGAAGACAAGGGTGTTTTTCTCTAGAAGAGGACTTAAATCAAGTTACAGCATCCCTCAATGCTTATAACAGCGAAGAAGATATTCTAGATGCTGATAACAACGTGTTACCCAACGATCACAAATTGGAAAAGCAAGCTATCAAAGACATCATATCTGATGTATTAGTAACTGAATTTCTAAATGGTCATTATGATGAAAGTGTTGCAATAGAGCAGTGTGCTTTGGTTAGTCAACGAATTCAAGCTGCAGTTCGAGGTATGTTGGATAAGGAAAAAGAAGTAAAAGTGGTCGCAACTGTGCATACAGGAGAGCAAAAGGGTCAGGCTGTTGAAGTATCCTGTCAATGTTTATGGGATCCAGAAAGAGACAATTTAGTTACTGTAAGTTTCCAGGATCAATCACTGTTTGCAATATGCACAGTTTTCATTGTGCATACGTGACAATATCATGGAATCGAATCTTCGCTCTGACACTTTTATCCACGTATCTACGCAAAAAAAGACTGGGAACTAACCATCTGTACGCACGTTGCTGGTCAAATTATGGAAAAATTTCTGTCTCAAGTCGTAGCCGTAAATCCTCGAATTCCCCCCCCCCTCGAATAAGCCCTCTCCTCGAATTTGCCCCCACCCAAGAGCAAGAGACTGTTAATAAGCCCCCTATGTCGAATAAGCCACCACCCTTGACATGTTGGTGTTTAGCCTTTTGAGTCTATATTGGTACTTGGTACTTTGTCGAGTTATGACAGAAAACGTTTTTTTTGTCAATGATAGATGACAAACTATGCTTTTGTGAATAATTTTATAAGCCCCCTCGTTTAAACCCCCACCTCCTCGAATAAGCCGTCCAAAATAATCAAAAATAATTAAGCCCCCAGGGGGGCTAATTCGAAGATTTACGGTAGTGCAGCTTGAAGTCCCTTAACAGCAACAACAACATTTGCTTTATCTTGTACATATATATTTATTCATTTGCATAATGAATTCATAAACTTTGTTTGTCTGTCTGTATACGCCTAATATTTCTATTACTTGATCTAAAGAGATCGATCTAAACAGGATACAGCCCGAGGGACATTTCACTTTAAAAAAGCTCACGAGGTTTCCGTTAAAGTAAAAAGATTTCTAATAGATTTCCGTAAAAACAATAGGATTTCCTTCAATGAAGCGAGTTTTACGTGGGGCGAGAATTTCTCCTGGGGTAGAGCTCGTTGAAACAAGGATGCATAGCTGGTAAATCCAACGAAATCCCTTTGTTTCACCAGAAATCCTTGCAGAATTGTTGTTTGCTATTGGGAATTGTTGGCAACATTTGATGCAGTTATAAAATGCCCCTTGAGAATACCCACTTAAAGAGCTAGAGGAACAGGCGTTACCTCAACCGAAAACGGGCAAAAATTGGTTTCAAAGACCTGAAGAGATTTTTGATTTTTTCGTAAATGTAAGAATGTGGAACTTGTTGTTGTTGCTCGAAAAGCGTGATCGGATAACGTGATCGACGGGCGATTCACTCCCTGGAACACCTCTCGAACACCTTTGCTGAAAATCCTAGTGTTTTCATTAAAATCCCTCGGAATCCTTTTGTTTTTAATAGAAATCGCATACGCCTTTGCGAAGAGTAAGATGCCCCTTGAACGTGTTCGTTGTCATTACAATCTCTGGTAGATCTCGTAAAAGTTTCAGGAAATCCTATTGTTCTTGCGGAATCCCTGCAGAATCTTTAGAGATTTGGAGTTTTGTTGGAAATCTTATGCATCTTTCAGAGTTGATTTGCTGCTCTGCAAAAAGAGCTCATGAATGACATGACCAATGCTTGGTATTGGTAAGGCAGTAAAAAAAGAATACAAATGAATGGCACAAATAGATCAGGTGAAGAAATCATTGTGATGACATTTTCTTTAGCTGCGCAAAATAGATCCAAAGTTTTGCAAAATTTCAGTTCTTGCCTTTACACGGCTCGTATCAACACTTGCCTTTTGATTTGATCATGCTGGAAAAAAATCTTTTTAGAAGCTTTTTTCATTCATTACTTTTTCTCTGAATGAATGGCAAAAAAAACTGAAGAGTTTTGCAAGAAGGAAGGCCAAGGAACCCACCATAAAGTAAATCAAACTAACAACATGATAATCCTTTTTGCCTTACTCTCTCTTTCTCACACACACTCTGGTCGGGTCAATCTTTTGCTCTTTTGGGGCCTAACAGAAGTGTACCTACGTACTTCTCTCGAGGCACCACCCCTGTAAGTTCCCAGTTTTCCAGATATTGCATTGCTATTTTGGTATACAACAGTTAAACGTTGCCTCTGTTGCTCCATATAGCAATCCCCCTATATATTTTCTCTCTCTACGACCCTCCCTTTTGAAACCAACCCCATATCTGACATAATGAGTTTTCTGGTCCAGTAGCTACAAGTTTTGTAGTACAGATAGGAGGTAGCCTGGCAAGCCTCAAAATAGTAGCCTCACAATTCTTCACAAGCATCAGAGCATCATGCAAGTCGAAAAGCTCAGATTGTGTATTCAAGGTTTCAAATCTTAAATTTTGGAACCATAATGCACGAATTTGTGGAAGGGATAATGCAAGCTCAGCTTCTGCTACCTGGCAGCTGAACCATTGTCCCATTGTCCCCTTTTCTGATACGTCAATGCAGTAAAAAGGAATAAACAGCCTGGATAAATAAAGTGTATTATTGTATGCAAAATACTTTTGCACGTATCCCAAACCATTGTGCGAAAATAAAATTAAATCGAAAGTTTTCCTTCTTATTTATTCAATTATAGCAATTCAGAGATTACGAAAATTGTCTTTCTGTGACATAGATCACACTAGTATGGTACAAAAATAGAAATGCAAAGAGGAAACAACACGTCCAGCCTCGCTTTTATACACTTCTCTGCATCTAACCGGGGGAAAATACAGCATTAATACCGATTATTGTGTCCCAAATTGTCTACTTTTGTCTCTTGAATGTTTCCTCTGGACAGCAACTTTCAATCATTGTCTGTTGACTTACTAGACTTTTTTTCACCTCTCAGTGTGAGTACTCCTTCTCATGTACTGTAATGAGGCATATGATCATTCTATGTGGGCACTTCTAGTACTCTATAATGCAACCTAGGTTCTTGGAGCACGTCTCGTTCATAGCTTATTTTATTCCACAACCTATTGTGGTCCTATAGTTGTTTTAACCAAGATCTATCTACTTTTCCCCATCTTTGCATCCTTGGACCTCATTCCCTCTCGTCTCCCCGAGTTCTGTTTGCTTCAAATACTTTCAAGGTCCTTCCAAATTTTATCGCATTTCATTTCACTAACGGCCAACTCTATAATCATAGCAAAAGATTTCCAGATCTTGCTTTTAAATGAGCAATCTGGTCTGTGATCTGGTTTAGGCTTAGACTAAGCTCTAAACATTAGGCGTTTTCACTGAAAACCCCACTTTTCCAACTAGACATACGTTTCTATGACATTAGTCTGCAGGTTTTGCAAAGTAATAGATACCTTACAAGCAGCCTACACTCGTATAAACTGGGGCTTTTAAGTACTGAAACGTTAGGTAGCCATGTTTAAGCATATGCAGCTAGTTCTACCCATTCAAATTCTGAATTTCTAATTTCTATTTTAAGATTTATGCTCCAGTCTGATTTCTTTTTTTTTCTCCATCTGTCATCATTTAGTTGACATGAAATAGGAAAAATTATCAGCTACATCGTTGCATTTGCTTCAGACTCGACGACATTTTTTTCTTTTTTGGATTTAATTGAAAATGTCAATATGAAGAAAAAAATCATGCTCCCTGGTCGATGCTATTCAACCAGACGTGAATCACAATTGCAGTACCTTACCTTTACTTGGCATTCGGTCTGGCACTTGCCACGCCCATCACCTAGTATAGAATTTTTGACAGAAGGTTATGAAAGATCGTACTGTTTTTAAGAAATCTCGAAAGAGGAGGGAATTGAACCAGGGAGTGAACTGCCCTGCAAACCTGAGATCATTTTTAGGTTGGGAAATACTTGTTTCCTCTTTAGTATACAAAGTTTTTATGTTTTAAGCTAAACGAAACGATTCTATGCATATGATAAGAACAAGAGCTTTGTGCCCACACACCTTCGTAAACCCCCTCTCAGAAGCATGTTTCCCTATACAGCAATAGTTGAGGGGCAGACTACTGATCTGGTCTGATACTGATCTGGTGCACTTCGAATGGCAAACATTCCCTGAAAAAAGGACTTCTCGGGATTATAAAGACTTCTAGACATGACAAGTCTCTTAAAATCCATGGAAGTTCGTTGCATAATAAGATTTTGTAAAGCTTTCCCGTTGAATGGATATTTAAACGATGTCGTACATGAGATTTCCAAAATGCTTGGAGCTTTTTCCCTAGAAGTATAGTATTCTCAATTGCTTTCCTCTTTGCCTTGAAAAGTTATCTGGAAAGTTATCTGGAAATCCTTTGATTTTCAAAGGCTTTTGGGAAAGCCCCCGATAATCGTTTAGCTTTTGGGAAAATTTCGAACGCATTTTGTAGAAGATGGATTGATTGCCCTATGGATGTCTACTTGGAAAGAGTAAATGAAACAAACAAGGTCCATATCTAAATCTACATATCCACATGTTCATTGTCATATCTCTCTTTGTTTGATACATTTCATTGGTTTTAGAAGGGTCAGTCATTGATTCTGCATTTCCAGAAACGAATGAATTTTTTTGCATCATACCTCCTGAATGAATGAGGTATTGATGTGTCAAATCATCAATTTTGTATGGATTAGAAGCATGTTGATAACAAATTTGTTTTTGACAAGAAAGCATTGTCAGTGACAAGTATTGTTCCAAAAACCCTATATATGCAGCAGTCCGCTGCAAGCACTTCACTTCATCGGAGGAATCCAAAAAGTCACCATGAAGTTTTTGGTTTTTACTCTTTGCGTAGCATTTGCTGGTGAGTACCTTTACATGTTTATTTATTTTATATTCCTTTTTCAAATGCCTTTGCCTTGTCTTTATCTTTGTCCATGAAGTTATACACTGTTTCTCCAAATGTTCCACAAGCTACTTTCTGCTACCTTATACCGAAGGGCGTGCCATTTATGTACGTACAGCTAACTCAAGAAGCGGTGCTATACGATTGTCGTTCTTGGTCATCTTTACAGCAAGATTATTTTTAGTGAAGGAATTAATATTCTTGAATTGCTTAATTGTCGATTCTCATTGCTGATTTGAATTTAATGTAACGCTTTGTATCGAGCTCTTCATACAATCAGAACTAATCATTTATCTTTCTCTTTGCAGCGGCACACTATGGCTACGACTATTCCCTTGAAGGTAAGAGAATTTATTCCTCGGTTTCTATTATCCTTCATGATCCATTTCCAAGTATAGCAATCTTCGCAAAATCGACCATCGATATTTCGTTCAATTTCGATCCAAACTTTATAGTCTACTCCCGAATCTAGCTTCTTTGTAACGAATTTGATAACGAAGTTATAGGTTCGAGCTAGCTATCTGCAAATTACTCACAATGATTTGAGTTACGTGGTTCTTTATATAGTAGATTCGCAAGGTACATTGCTATCGCTTTTTGGCCCCTGTCAGTTTGTCCCTATTTGTTTTGGGAACTTTTAACGGTACTTTTTAAGGAGTGGCTCGCTTTTAGTTGATAGGACCATGCCAAGCAACACTGCAAACGTTGTAAGGGCCTTTAAGGGGGTTATTAAGAACATGACCGTGTTGTCGGTATTTGACTATGTTTAAAGAATGCTTTATCCGATGGGCAGCTCACGCCTTTGAAATCTCGTACATCTTTGCTGGAAATCCTTTTGTTTTAATGGCAATCCTTTGGAAATCCTTTTGTTTTCATGGAAATCTCATACGCTTTTTTGTCAGGACAAATTTTACTCAAGTATCTAATCGTGAGAACGTTAGAGAAGCTCTGTCGAGAAGCAAAGTTATAGCTGGAGAAGTTGCAAGCTCAAACAGAGCAGAATCATTAGAATTTTGCATAAGTCGTATTCCTTTCTAAACCTTCGCTTCACCTTTCTCATTTTTCAGGAGGATACAAGGAGGAAGGAAAGTACACATACCACTATGAAGCATTTGTGAACCCTGCCCAGATCGAAGATTTGGAGAGGAATTTCGCCAAATTACATTTCAATGGAACTGTGGAACTTCACTTCATGAAGAACAACAAAGTCGTTTTGAGGGTAAATGAATTTCATCATTTTTTCGTGCTTGTGTCTTCTTGTGTTATACTTTAACCACTGTGATCACTTATCATCATAGTTCAGTTGCTAACAGTACTCTCAGCGTTAGATCTTTGCTTGCCTTTTCAATGATAGTGCCTTCATAACAATGGCAGAGCAAACGGGAGGCAAGGGGATTCGCCCCCCCCCCCCAATAGCCACTTAGAAGCAAAAATCCACACAAACCTAAATCTGACGATGTAATGACGTAGGATACCTTATATCTGTCGTAGGATTTAGCTTAGTGTTTTGTAAGGGCTAAGGTAAGGATTAGGGTCAAACAAAGTTAGGGTTACGATTTGGGCTAGGGTCAGGGCTAGGGTAGGGTTAGGGTAGGGCTATAAGGTTTAAAGTTAGGGTTAGTGTTTAGGTCTAGTTTTTCTTTATTGATTAGCGATTCAGTTCTTTCCGCATAGCGTTTTAATATGATAAGGTACGACGAGCCAATTATCCATCACATCCTCAGCGAGAGGACAGAGAAGCTTTATTTGAATGGTTTCAGAGACGCCCCCTCCTAATCGGGACCCCAACAGCAAGCTTGACACCGTTAGGTCCCTTTATTCAATCATTCACTGCATGCTTCTTCAAAACAACCCTTCTAGTTTCCTATAATTCTTCGCAGCTCAAAGAATACAACATCTATGAATGTTACTCTGACCCAAAGAACATGAGCGGAGTTTTCGAGAGAAGATCTTTATTGACAGAACAATTGGCTGTTAGACATTTGAAGAAGCCAATCAAATTCGTCTACACAAATGGTCTTGTTCAACAAATCTACGCTCAACCTGATGATCCTGATTGGTCAGTCAATACAAAGAAAGGTATTTTGAACATGATCCATGTTGATGTCACTGGCAAAGATCAAGAAACAGGACTCAAAGATATGTTCACCAAGGATGAAGTAAGTCTAGAAATTTTGTTTTGTTTTTTATGTGCTTTTCATAAAATATTCGGGCTTTGATTGTTTTGACAGTCTCTTCAAATTGAATTATGATTATTATTATGATAGTGATTGTGATTATGATTGTGATTATGATTGTGATTGTGATTGTGATTGTGATTGTGATTATGATTGTTATCATGATTGTGATTATTATCATGATTACAGTTTTCATTATAGTTATGATTGTGATTATGTTTGTGATTATGATTGTGATTATGATTGATAACGATTGTGATTATGATAGTAATTATGATCATGATTATAATTTTGATTATAATTTTGATTATAGTTATGATTGTGATTATAATCATGATCATGATGGTGACTGTGATTGTGATTATGATTGTGATTATGATTGTGATTGTGATCATGATTGTGAGCATGATTAAGGTTATGATTGTGATTATGACAGTTCATACTAATGATTATGATTTTGATTGTTATTAGGATTTGGTCATGATTTCAATTATGATTATGATTAAGATTAAGATTTTATGTTAGGTTTATAACTATAACAGTGATTATGATTATTTATATTTTGATCTTATAAATTCTATTCTCATACCCTTTGCCTTTTTTCTCAATCAGGTATCAATCTTTGGCATCTGTCAAACAACTTACAGCACCCAGAACTATGAAATCGTTGATGGTCGTCAAGTCAGAAGACAAATTGGCTTGAATATCACAAAGAATGTTGATTTTGAAAATTGCACTGGTCTTGGTTATGATATCTTCAACAAGGCTGTTCAGGGAAGAAACCAAGATCAAGATTCTGTGAGTTTATATTTACTTTACTGCATACTTATTATCCATCTAAGCTATGAGCTTTTCTGTACAATTCCTATCAATAATACATACAGTCAATCAATGTCTCACCCTTCGGTCTCTGTTGCTAAACGACGATGCTCATCTCTTTCTGTATGGTATCCTTACTGTTGACCCTTTTGTTGTCCCTACTATATCTTGCTGTCCAAAGTTTTGCATTTTCTCAACTGCTTTCCTCCTCTCTCCCGCCTTTTCCACCGCTATACAGCCCCCTGTTATCTCTGTCTCCCATTTTATCTCTGTTACTTCCCAGATTTTAATCCTGTCTGCTGACCTCCCTGCTGTCCCATACTTCATGCCTAATGCTTCTTAAAAAGTTACTCTGCCTCAAAATGTTACCCTGCCTGTCAAAATGTTACCCTGTTATCCTATTATCAATATTAAGCCGTTTCTCAAAATGTTCCCCTCTCGATTGTGTCTTTCCAAGTTATAATGTAATCGAAGCTACTATTTATATTGAAGTCAAACAGCATTGGTCTGGCTGTGTCACTTGTTCTTACTCTTTATTGCACGATATTCTACTTTGTCGTCAGTCTCAGTGTGTATGTTTAGCAGAATTTTGCAGATTCCCGCGTTAAGGCACACCAGAATGCGAAATTTTACTGTTTTGAAACTATTCTAAGTTATTCTTTGTGCAGGGAATAGCTGAATTTACTCTTTTTCGTAGAACCCATTGAAAGTCTCTGCAACAATCAAGCACAACATTACTGGAACAGAAAACAGATTCAAGATCGAAGGTGTGATTGCAAAGGGAGTGTACGTCATCTATCCATTTGCAAGAGAACAAGGTGGTATTCCATCAATAACCCTTCAGAAACTGAGATTGCTCAAAGAAGAAGGTAGCTTGTTTGAAAGAGAATTCAAAGATTACAAATATTTCGAGGAGAATCTTGTTCAACGTGGAAAGCTGATGATGAGTTTGCCATCATTCCATAAACCAAGCATCTTCCCACCACTGCAACCACAAGATCGTGATAGAAAGGCAGTTCACATCCGTGATACAATCAGAAGTTTCATTTCTTTGATCCCAAAAGAAGCTCCAGTCCAGAGTGTAACACTTGTCCCAGCATTGTCAAGTGAGTTCTTACAGATCGTCAACAGTCTCCGTGATTGTGATGTTGAGCTGTTGGGCAGAGTCTGGCAGAAATGCAGCCAACCAGCCGACAGAAAATGGCTCGTCTATGCTCTTAGCAATGTACAGACAGAAAGCAGTGTTGAGTTCGTGCAAAGAAAGATTCCCAAGATGACTGATAATTGCATTTTGAACTTCTTGCAAGGAGTTGGATTCTCTGGACAACCAACAAGAGTTATGCTCAATAAGATGCAGGTTTGTATTAGACAGTACACTGTTTTATACTGTATTTAAGTATTTGTAAGTCGTTGCTTCTTTACAATCCTATTTGGTATTCATTGTCTTGATCTCTAGCCGTTTTCATCACATTACTGTTGATTTAAGATTCTTAGATATTAGAGCAGCAAGACGAGCTGAGGCTAGAGTTGCTTAATTTTTCAACAAAACGAGCCTGAAAGTTCCTTATACTGTTCCTTATCCTGAAATATGTTTGAATACTCATTGTTACAGCGAATTCATTTAAACTTGCCTCATTTTAAGTACAATGAATAATATGTTGTTATTCGGTTATCTAGTTGCATCAACTGTCTTGTTGTTGAAAAAGTTATTCTTAGTTTTTCCACCAACACCAAGCCTCGATAGTTCGATAAAGTTCTTAATTTTTTTGGAATTGTTAACCTCGCGTTCCTAACAATATTGTTCCTTGCTAAAACTTGATTAGATATTAGCAACTTAGATGAGGACCTGGAACAGTGAATAAAGTTTTGTCCGATCAATTGCTGGTTAATTCAAATTTATTTATCTTTCTTTAGAAAATCTGTACTCTTCCAAGAATCACATCAAAGGCCGTCCTTTCTCAAGCATGCTGGATCAGTTCAAGCAACATTGCTAAAGGTTTCTGCAAAATCAACAAGATCTGCAAATCATGGGTTGAAGATGTAAGCGACTTTTTATCACTCTACTTCTTTAAGCTATCATCGTGCGAATCGACCAGATCTCAAAATGGCTGCTAGAATTCGCTTTCTTTCAATCTGAATAGGACAGAAAATTATAGCATTATGAATGATCCATTATTACGTTGCTGAATTCGAAAATGCGAGCTTAATTGTACAGATATGTAACTTCCGATGCGAATTTATTTGACGTTTGAAGCGAATTTTACAGCTACATTTGGGTGAATAGAACAACGTTATGCAAGTTCAAGATATGTTTGTGCAGCCTGGGGCAATCACTAGGGAATCTCATAAGACATCCTTGCTGAAATTTGATAGAAATCATATAGAACCTGTTTGTTTTAAAGCATCAGAGGAAAACTATCTTTATTGTTACATATCATATTATCTTGTCCCACCAACATTGTTTTCCTTCTTTTCTCTAGGAAATCCTGAAAGCATTGCAGAAGATCCCAACCCAATGCCTCACTACTGCTTCCAGCTGCCAACCAATTGAGCATTTGTCTCTTCACTACATCATCTCAATTGCTGAGAATCTTGGCCGACCAGCATTTTTGACTGCTTTGGAACAAATCATCACCACCCAACAATTGCCACTGAATGTCAGAATGCATGCCATCAGTGCCTGCCGTCCAATCATCAGAATCTCACCAAAAAGAGTAAGCACATTGTTTTCTTTTCCTCTCTTTGGTCTTTGAGAGATACGAGGCAGAAATAGTGGTCCTCACATTTATTTGAATGTGAATGCTCCACCAGGGACATTGGGTGGGCTAATCCAACACTAACCCCTGCATTTCTCTCGCAATCTGTCTGTCCTAGTGTTGATTGGCTAAACAGAAGAATATTAAACGACACCGTATTAGACATGATAGTCACCACCCATCATGACAAGTCTTCGATATTTAGTTGGGCAACGTTTCGGGAGAGATCCGTCTCCCATCATCGGGCAATGAGAAATGTGGTTATATTAAACGAACAATATTAAACGAATTCAGACTCCAGTATTTTCGATTTACATCCAAATTCACGAAGAGGACAACTATCCGACCCCTTTTATTCAACGAAGCATGATCCAAGATCGTTATACTGGCTATTATTCCTGGGGCAGGTCTTTTCTGGCTGCTATTTCTAGTGTAGAAATTTCAACATCACATCTAGCCAGTCATATAGAAGACACAGTGCCTTTAGATTAATCTTGGTTCTCCTCACAGCTGTCCTATCTAATATCTCTAGATTAGTAGGGATAATATCTTCACCAAGGCTCCACATCTTGGTTACAAACGCTTTTTAGGCAATGTAAAAGCACAAAATTTAAATGGATCCATGCAACCCTCTCTGTTCAATATGAATGTTCTCCTTTCGACCTAGTATCTTCATCACAGGCTTCTTAAAAACACTTCACAGAGAGGACACATTTTCGTCTTTTCGACTATTTCCATTGACTGCCGTCTGTCTGTTTCTGTGAACGGAATCGTGTGTAGCAAACTTAGCTACTGCATACAGAGCCTACTGTATTGTTAGATTAATTTGCTCCTTGCATAAGCGTCTAATGTTAATCTTTGTTTTCTTAGACTCAACTTCTCTTATTGAGACTCTTCCGAAGCTTCCAATACGATACTCAATTGAGATCATTGGCATTCTCTGTTCTTATGGAACAACCACACCCACATCTCATCCAGATAACTGCACGTCATCTCTACACCGAGCCAAGTGTCAACATCAGAAAATACGTACATGAAACTTTCACACAGATGGTAAAATCAAGGCTGTCCTACAACGACACAGTGTAAGTATAGCTATCTGTTATACTAAAATCAATACTGTAGATAGAACCCCCGCCCCCCAAAAACAAAATGTATTTAAACAATCAATAACTATTTGCCCTATCTCTATCTATTGGGTCTAATTGAAGGCACCTTGAAAATGTTTTTTACTCCTCTACTTGATTTAGTCAATGTCCAATTTTGATCACTGTTTTAATGTCTATAGTTGCCTGATCAAAATTATAGTTATTTTCATAGCTCTGATCTCGCTTATATATCTTCAGATCACTTGAACATATACAGTGATAAACAAGGGACATAAAGCACGTTTGAGGAGGTTTCCTTAATAGAGAGCGGAGGAGTTTCTAAAGAATTTCCATCCAATGTGAATTTCAACGAAGGTGTACGAGATTCTAAAGACTCGATTGCCCCTCCGTGATATCTACAAGCTTTTTTTATACTACGAGAGCTGTTATTCTATCAATTATTATTACTTCATTCTGATCATTTTCCAGCCGCCAGACCTGCAAGACTGTTCTCAAACTGTACCGTGATCTCTACTTGCCATCAAAGATGACAAACTACAGAAGCAGACATTACACTCTCGCTGGACAGATACCTGGTTATGCCGTCGGAGCTGAAATGGAAAGTATCATGATTGCTAACAACAGAAGTTACATCCCACGATTCTCACAGACAAGACTAAAGGCTACAGTTCTTGGAAGGAAGTTCGAAGTTTTTGATGTAAGATCTGAGTTTCCTTATTTTTATTTGAATTATTCTTTTCATTAATGAACGATTCAGCGGGAGACAAGCAACTGAAAACTGTACTGAGTTGATTGGTACTCAAAATGCAATACAAAGTTTTTGTTGTTATCTTTCATCCAATGACCCTTTACCATCCAATTATATACACTTTGCAGCGTTACGCAACATTGGTTAGTAATCTTATAATGCGAGTTAGTACCCTGCAAAACCAACCCCTGTCTCTCTCTTTCTCTCTCCTCGGGCTTAGAGCTCTCCTTGTCTTGAATATCTTACTAGTGTTCAAGATAGAATACGTTGTTAATAAAGACGTTTTTACCTTCAAAAATGTAGTATACAGCTAATTAATCCACTCTCCAAGGGATGTAGAGATATACATCCAGAGGTTAGGAGTTTATATTCTCTTTGATTTCAACTTTTTAAACTTTTTTATCTGATAGGGTCAAGTGTACATGCAAGGTATCCAAGATTACATCAACTGGATGATGTCAATGATGAGACCATACAGCTTTGAAGATGAATACGATGAGCAATTCATTAATGTACAGAAGAAGATTGATGAGGTTAATGAGAAGACAAGCCATAGACCAAGAGAACCAGAAAGCTTGATCTATGAAACACAGATGAAATTCTTCGATAAGCTTGTTGGCATTCAAGAATTGCACTTGAATAAGAGCAGCAGCTTCTTGGAACATCTGATGACACATCTTCCAGAAATCATGAGAATCGCTAAAATGCTTTCTGAAGGAAAAACATGGACTTGGTTCAAGGTATGTATTGTTTTTTAACGTATCACAATCACTATCGTAATCATAATCTTAATCATAATTGTAATCATGCTCGTAATCGTAACCCTAATCTTAATCATGATCATAATCCAAAATTTTGATTGTAATCATTAGCATAACCATTAGTGCTAGTAATATCATTATCAAAATGTAATGAAAATCGTAATAACAATCATAATCATAATCTTAATCATAATCGTAATCGTACTCGTAATTGTAGCCCTAATCATAATAATTATCATAATTAAAATGTTAATTGCAGTCATTACTATAATCATAACTATAGTAACATCATGATTATCAAAATTCAATAATAATCACAATCATAATCATAATCGTACTCATAATCGTAGTCCTAAGCATAATAATTATCATAATCATAATCTTAATTGCAGTCCTTACCATGAGCATAAGTGAAAGAATCATTAAAATTTAATGAGAATGATAATAATTGTGCAAGTTCTCTAAATACTGAGACGTCTTCTTCTCCAAAGTATCTTGCTTGCAAATATATATTAGCTTTGATGCTTTTTCTTCTTTTAAGCCCATCATGCCTGTTGAAGTCATCTACACTGTGCCATCACTTGTTGGTATCCCACTCAACTACAACTTGTCAAGTGTTGTTTTGCCATATGTCAAATCTGCAATGAAAGTTGATATTCAACCTGATCCACTCAAACCAAGCTTCTGGATCCAGAAGAAGAAACTCGAATCAATCAAGGTTACTGGCAGCCAGAACTCTAAGTAAGTAGCAAACACTTGTCTCCAATATTTTCTACTTGTTTCCATTGATTACACGTGGTTTTTTCTTATAAGAGACTCTAATGTAAAAAGCAAGAAATTTCGCGTTTTCAGATCACAATAGCTCCACCACTTCAGAAATTTGACCAAAATTTCTTGCACGAAATACTTAGTATTGCCTTTCGCATAGGCAAACGTGTTAAAGTTTCAATTCTCTTGCCTTGGGCTGTATGTCCAGTATGACTTGGAGAGTAACTGACGATTTCCTTGAGCTTTTTAGCTCGGAGGAAACATCGTTGGCTCTCTGATCATGCAGTCCAAATTCGAATCCCATTTATTATGATTAGCATGTAACAAACTTTAAGAAAATTTCTGCAATGGGTTAAGTTCATATACAAAGGTTTAAAGGTTTCGTTTCAAAAATATTCTTTTCTATATAAAGACATAGAGATTTCAACATAAATCAGCGTTTTAAACAAGACACAGTAGATTTAATCAAAGAGACATAGACTAAAACATAAAGCAGCTGATCTAGTACTTCTGTGTAATTATTATTTTTCTTATTTATCCTCTTTCTTTTTAGCTCATTGACTGAAGTCCGTGGTAGAATCGTATTCCGTCTTCCATTCCTTGAAGTTGGTGCCCTCACAAGAAAGATCATGAATACATCCTCCCATTGCACTGGTATGACATCATACAATTTCAAGACTGCTGAATACAATGAAGCTGTCGTTCTTCCAAAATCAGTACAAGAAGTCTTGATGACTCGCACTGAATCTGCACATTTCATCAAAGCAACACAAGAGCCTGTTTTTGTACGTTTCGTTGGCTTAGGACCAGACCAATTGGGAAAGGTAGTCTTGCATATGTTCAATTATCAGCATAATTTCTACACTATTACGTAGCATATTCTTTCTATACGTGTTATTCTGTGGGGGCAGTTTTATTCGAAGCCTGTCATTTGTGTATATCTAACCAAGGGGCCTTTCACTCCTTGAAGAGTGTACGAGATTTCTGCTGAAACAAAAAGGATTTTTAAGAGATTTCTGTGAAAACTATAGGAATCCCAACAAAGGGTTTAGAGATTCCAAACAGTCAATTGTCCCTCGTATTTAACCATTAGGTATTTGGAAGTCATTTTGCGTTCGTTTCTCCGTCTTTCCCGAAATCCTCAAAAAGCCTCTAAAATCGTTCCAGCTTTGCATGAAATTCTATTGTTTTATCAGTTGTTTTCTCTTTGGTTTTCAAAATTTCTCAATAATGCGACCCACTGTAACATTGGCTGCTTCATCTAAATCCAAATTGCTTCCTTGCCAGTGTACACATCAGTTAGATCAAGGGACAAATTGTTTAAATTCCTGCAGATCTCTTCAATAGGTTAGGTTGTTTGTCAGAAATCTGTCGGAAAACCCCTTGAAATCCTTCTTAGAAATCTTAAAATCTTGGGAAAATTTTTGAAGATGTAAGCTTTCCCTGCCTCGGGTGTGTTAGAGAACCATTTATTTTCCAGACATTTTTATTTAGGTTCTTAACCACTGACTTCGTATACATTATGATTGCTGATTATTGAATGTTATTTGTTGGTTTCTATGATGACTGATTGTTAAATTGTTATTTCCTAACAGGTTGACATCATAAATGTAACTGGACCATGTGTTGGCCAATGCAGACATGAGGAATGGCATCTCCGTGCTTCCAATGGCAAATACTTGAACGTGCAAGACAACAAAGTCGTCCTCAAGGAACAGCCATTGAAATTCAAGGTTATGTTCCATGGCAGAAACAGAAGAATCATCAGCCTCTATGTTCCAGGACAAGGTTTCGTCGTTCTGTCAAGAAAATCACCTAACCTCCTCGTTCAACAAACTGACTGTGGCAAATACTTTATTGTTGACTTTACCAACACCAAACAGACCTTGATAAGATCACTTGTTCATTTGGAAACCACTCCTTCTGGTTGGGGAATCCCTGATAGAGATGAAATTGAAGAGATCAGAAGAGTCGAACGTCTTGCCATGAAAGAAACAGTTTTGTTGAGTGAAGAAAATACATTGAGAAAGGTGAAGTTGACCCAACTAAAGGACTTGTCCGATTGACATACATCACAGTTGCACCATCTGGCATTGTACGTTTGTCTCCAAAACAAAACCAAGCCATGAACATAACTTCTGAACGCCAGGCAAACTACACATCTATTCTAAGAAGATTCTCATATGGAAACGTAAGCTATTTTCAACTTTTATCCTCTTCTATTACTGTTATAGATTCTTAGAAAAACTGATGACTCTGTTAATTCTCCTCAGTAACATCCGTCAGTTTACTCTGTCGAGTACCATCTCACAGAGGTTTGAAAAAATATCCGAGTTGTATTTCAACATCTTGGCATTGATTTGTTCTGCTGCGTCTTGTTTCTTTTCTACCTTTAATGACATTATGTCTTTGCCATTTCAATAATCAACATTCGCACCTGGGGAGGGGATATCATGAGTTGTAATTCCAAGAAAGGGCACATCTTGCTAATTTTCTGAGGATGCATTGCATTCGTCTTTACAGTGTCTCTTTATATATACCTAACTACTAGTGTCTCTTTTCTTTCTCTTGTCTCTTCCATTGATATACCTCCCTATTATACCTCTGTTATATACTACACTGTCTGTCATCACTTAAATAAGCCAAATTTACAACTTGTTTGGTATACTCACATTTGAAATATTGAAGGGTTTAACATCCGTACATATTTCATTCACAGAGATCATGCATTGGAAAGCCATGGGGATTCAACCTTTGCGCTCATGGATACTTGCCACAAGAATTATCTCGTTCTCTGCTTACAATGATCTATGCTCCAATGGAATACAGAGTCACATGCCGTCCAGACAAAGACAACCAAGTCAGGAAGATCACAACCAACGGACGTGTTGTTTCCAACACAACCAACATGCTAAAGTATGAGATCAATACCAAACTCGTTGGAACACCCAGAAATATCAAAACTGAAATCTCTTGGTACAAACAAGATTACCGATTGAAAATTGATGTATTGCCAACTCATTTTGATCTTCTGCAGTTCCAGAAAATGTGCTACAGAGAGCATTTCAAACCAGATAACTATTCTTTGAAAATCAGTCTCCATCCAGAATGCCAGGTCAACCATGTCCAGGTATGCCTCATAATTACTACACGCTCTTGCACTCTCATAGTTCTTAAAGGAATGCTCCTTAATGAAGACTTCTTATTAGATTATGACCCACCACGGAGTGGTATTTCCATAATAAAGGTACCTGTAGATGTGCCATGCTGCAGGGTATACTTTTTGGGCTTCTGATCTAGCCATGGGTATACTATAGATTAAGAAGCCTTTGAAAGTAGAAATTCCATCCTACACATCTATATAAAAAAACTAGTAAGCGAAACAAGTCAACCTTTGAAATATTACGATTTGAGACCAGCAAGTTCGAGAGCATTAGTGAAGCCAAGAGTATCAGTTTTGTAGAAATTGGTCTAGCCAAGGATACAATTTTCTCGTAAACCTTAAAATAAGTGACTTTAAATATGTGACGGTTTTTGTAGGCTGACTTCTTAGCACCAAAGCAATTCCCACGTCACCAAATGGCCTTCAGAATCAACTTCACCAACCAAGCTCTCCCTCAATTCTGGCAACGTGCTATGTCATCCCTCAGCCGCAATGTCGTCGTTCCTCTCTTGAGAAATTCAAGCGATTTCTGGTACGCAAACAGGACATACTACCAAAACACAACATTATTCAGAAATGGAACACAGCGTACTGATGTGCCTTACAATGGAACAACATACGTCAGGTATTTCTTGACAAGGAATGATACCATGACATTCAAGATCCAATCTCCAAGTGAATCATATGTCTGGGAGGATGTTAAATTGAATGCTTACATCAGAAGTTTCCCAATTGGCTCTCGATTTACACCTGTTGTTGCAAAGATGTATTGGAGTTATGGAAAAGGTAATGATATTCCTCTTCATTCTATAAACATTAATTGCTATTAGGTAATCTATAACAGACACAAACAATTCTTCGCAAAACTCCTTCAGGCCATTGATTTTTAAAGATAGTACATCTTTCATTACTTGATGTGGAAATTATATGAACCCTTTTGCTCTTGAATGCGGCATGGTAATCTTACTTCGCTGCATGCATTAGTCTCTTTGCGTCAATGGCAAACGTCTACGATTTGATAGAAAATAGAGAAACATTCTTTTATCTTGCCCAACACCCCTAATTCGTTTCGTAATTATCTGATGTTCACAGACTGTGATAATTTTCCTATTAGCCCTACTGTTTGCTTGGTAAAAGCTCGTAATTCATCGTCATATTCTCGTAGAATATATAGGATACTTTTATTTGAAATTAAACAAACATAGATACTATCAATCGGCGTTAAAATGGTTCTTTATACCAATGTCTTATCAAATGATATAGAATCTGATCGAATACCGGTTTTTCTGTCTTTCTTTTCTACAGCTTGCTGCACACATAGCAACTCGACCTTCATTACATTCGACAAAGTTGTCTTCAACTATACTTTGAAACGCCAGTGTGATCACATACTTATGCGCAGCTGCTACAAGAACATGACACAATTCTTGGTATTGACCAAACGGGTTCCAGGACAAAAGAATCAACTGAAGAGAATCGTCAATACTTTCATTGATAGATACCAAATTGAGTTCATCCCAGGACCACAATATTCCTCAAAACCAACTGTTCGTGTAAGTAATTTGACTTTATTGGTTTTTCCATTCTTGATCTCTAATTAGAAATACCATACTAGATAGGGACATGAAGTGTAAAGATCACTGCAAGCTACAAAACAGCTGTTCCTTTTCATATAATCAGAGTTTGAAGCAGTTCCATAGCCTTATACAGATGTAGCATGCAACTTATATCAACCTATAGGTAGTGCTATTAGGCAAATATTCTAGAATCAATCCCCCCGGAAACTCTTTTTACAGCAGTAGAGGTTATATTCTTATGTAACATCAAATCGCTGTGCCAAGCAAAGCACTGTACCTAGCAGTCGAACACTATTCACTGTAAGAACGAAGAAACACTAGGCTAGGCTACGATTTGGGTTAAAGTGTTTTCGCCTATCTCAGAAACTTCTTGAGTTTCATACAGAACAACGTCTGCTGGCATACAGGCCTTGCCCTGCTCGGTAACGTGTTTTAAGTATGTTTTTGGGATGGTTAGTGGGTAGTAAAAACCTGTCCAGAAATCAGAAATACCCAAGCTCAAAACGAAGCTTGATGTAAAAAAAAGCAGGAAGAAGATTTTTTGGGAATTCCTTTTATTCATGATTCTGAGCTCCAATCGTTATCGATGCATAACATAGTTGTTTCCTAAGACATAAACGCATCTTGTAGCTCTTAACATTAATTCTTTAAACGGACCATTTGATTTGTATTCTAGGTTAATGGCAAACCAATTCAATTCCAATTGAAATACGACATCTTGAAGGACGGCAGACCATCCATTTACATTGTCTGGGAACCAAAACTGCAGAACATTGGTCTTTATCACGTACAGACCGGTCTCTATGTCAGCTTGAGAAGAAGCTTCAAGGTCAGATCATCAATCTCACAACAGTTCTTCAGCAAGGTCTGTGGTCTCTGTGGTGATTTCAATGGAGAACCAAAGAACGAATTCATCACACCAGAAGGTCAGCTTATCCGTGATGTACAGAAACCAAAATTGTATGACCCAGAATTGGAATTCTACCAAGAACATATCTTTGGAAACAGTTGGTTTGTACCTGGAAGAAAGTGTGTCAGAGATGGTAAGTTTCTAATGACTTTGTTTTGTATTGGTTATGGCCCTGAGATATGTGCAAAATCTATCAAGTTAATTGGGCAATACGAAATGATGTTGGGAGGTAATTCTTAGCTGTTTTCACTGGTCATATAATCACTTTCAAAATTCTCAAAAGGACGTCCTCGCTTTTCAAGATTGCTTAAGATTCCTTAGATTAGAAATCCTCTTGTTTTTATTGGCCGGGATCCAGTGCTCGTTTTTCCTTTGGGTTTACAACTCGCTACTACGATTCATCGTCTGTTCACCATCTTGAAGGGGCTGTGGCAACGTGACCTAATCCAGCTGGCTCTAGGTTTCGGAAGCTTAGCGAGGTCCAAGCTACTGTAGCTTCACAACTAGGGTGGAAGTCTTGATTAGTTGATCTACTACTGAGATCCTGGCGACTGGCGCTAAATACACCATTTCACCTTTACAAAAAGTCCCAAGTTAAATAGATGTATCACACTGATAATGTGCATTGGTTGGTTACAAATACAATGCTACTGGTTAAAAAGGCTTACTGCATGTCAATATGTTGTACACTGCAACTTTTATATTTCTTTTGTCGACTATTGCTCCTTCAATAGCTAAGCTTGATTTTCGATATTACAGGCTGCAAATTCGTCCGTGAGAATGTCAAGGTTGAAGCAAATGATCAACCAGAGAAATATTGTTTGACATCATTCAAAGTTCCCCAATGTTTGAAGAAATGCACACCATCGCAATCTGAACGCATCAAAGTGCCAATTACATGTGTTGCCAAGAATGAAACATCTCAATTGAACAGACAGCTTAAAACTGGAGAACCAATCTCTCTGTTCACTGCAACTCAGAAACTTGTACCAATCACCGTGCCACACAAATGCAATTGCCCATGTGGAAACAAGTAAGAATACCTTGTTGTAAATATCTTTTTATGTGTTAGTTTATGTTCAACATAGAGGAAACACAAGCCAAACGGGAGAAGAGCCTTTGGCTGCATGATCAAAGAGCCAATGAAGATGTCACTATGCTAAAGAGCTCAATTAATTGCAACCCTCCAAATCACACATACATCCTAAGGCTGTCATCCCATCTGGCTTTGTTGCTCGGCCATATTACGTCTTCTTTACCGTAATATCAAGTGTTATTATATCTGCATTAAATCTATACTTTCCCTAATTGGTGGGACTCCAACAGACTGCATGATGAGAGAGCAAACTAAAATGCCACTGATTTGAACAGCCCAAGGAAATTGTCCATAAACTTTCTCAGCAGGAAACATCCCAAGGCTCTCCCCGCGTTTGGCTTTGTGTTTCAGTTATTTGAAGCCTTCTAGAGCGCCATGTAGAGGTTTTTGTATTTGAACCTGGACCGTATGATCAGAGAGTTAATAACAAATCCACTAAGCTGAAAAGCCCAATGAAATTCTCAAGTAACTCTCCGAGTCATGGCCAGCCCATGGATCCCCTCCCATTTGGCTATATGTTAAACTTCAGCAGTGTTTTATTGATTATCACTGTTTTTATCGAATTAAGAGGCAATTTTTTGCGCAGTCGTCACCGTTAAAATGCTAAGAGGGAAACGAAAACCATGTTTAAGCAAGTCCGCGAGAATTAATGACGCAAAATTAAAGGCGCAATAATAAAGGGTAAAGGGAGCAAAGAAGGGAATAAGACTAAGATAATATTTTTAACTATCATTGTTATCAGTCATCAGTCCTTCATTGGTACTCCTACGATATAAACCATAGATCTGATTCTGATATTTAATTTTCAGCTACAAGTACTATGAGAATGATGGTGAGGAATACGAGAAACCAAGCTACTCTGATGACAAGGATAGCCATTGGTACGATCTATACCGTCACTACTTCGATGAATACTAAAGACAAATGACAATATAAACTTTCTTTAATCATTTATTATCTATATAATTCGCTGGTAGAATCATAAGGCTTGTCTACAATTTTTTGCAGACATTAAGCCAGTTCAGTTTTGTTGCTGTCATTTTTGTGATTTAAGCTTCATAACTACCAAAAGAGAATAAATATTAATTTTTTCATTGTTTATAATATCTTGAAGTTCACATTTGTATTTCGATTTTTTTGTTTGAATTTCTCAGACACGTCCTCAGTCCCTATTTTCTCTTGCACGACGAACACAAGGGCAGCTTAAACAATTAAACTTTTAATCAATCTATGGGCCTACAGAAAAGCTTTTTAGTAGCTCAATTGATCGAGGTAGACCCAAAATATCAAGAGACTTGGACCAAAAGGCAAAGCTTTGCTAAGACAGCATGGCCGAAAATCGCTCAACATCTAGGGTTTCCATATCGATCAAAATCATCAAAAATACCTTCCTAAGAGCAGGAAAACCCGATCCAATCCCCTTTCCAGCTTATTATTAAGGTATTTAGCCCAAAAAAGGGGCAAAATAAAAACCCTAAAAATCGGCCGATTTTGGCAAAAAAGGTAAGGCTATACTATGGAAAAATGGGCAAAAATCGTTCAAAATCGGGGGTTTCCAAATCGATCCAAATCATCAAAATACCTTCCTAAGAGCAGAAAAACCTGATCCAATCCCCTTTCCAGGTTATTATAAAGGTATTTAGCCCAAAAAAGGGGCAAAATAAAAATCCTAAAAATCGGCCGATTTTGGCAAAAAAGGTAAGGCTATACTATGGAAAAATGGGCAAAAATCGCTCAAAATCGGGGGTTTCCAAATCGATCCAAATCATCAAAAATACCTTCCTAAGAGCAGGAAAACCCGATCCAATCAACTTTCCAGCTTATTATTAAGGTGTTTAGCCCAAAAAAGGGGCAAACTAAAAACCCTAAAAATCAGCCGATTTTGGCAAAAAGGTAAGGCTATACTATGGAAAATGGGCAAAATCGCTCAAAATCAGGGGTTTCCAAATCGCTCCAAATCATCAAAAATACCTTCCTAAGAGCAGAAAAACCCGATCCAATCCCCTTTCCAGGTTATTATAAAGGTATTTAGCCCAAAAAAGGGGCAAAATAAAAACCCTAAAAATCGGCCGATTTTGGCAAAAAAGGTAAGGCTATACTATGGAAAAATGGGCAAAATCGCTCAAAATCGGGGGTTTCCAAATCGATCCAAATCATCAAAAATACCTTCCTAAGAGCAGGAAAACCGATCCAATCAACTTTCCAGGTTATTATTAAAGGTATTTAGCCCAAAAAGGGCAAAATAAAACCCTAAAAATCGGCCGATTTTGGCAAAAAAGGTAAGGCTATACTATGGAAAAATGGGCAAAAATCGCTCAAAATCGGGGGTTTCCAAATCGATCCAAATCATCAAAAATACCTTCCTAAGAGCAGGAAAACCCGATCCAATCAACTTTCCAGCTTATTATTAAGGTGTTTAGCCCAAAAAAGGGGCAAACTAAAAACCCTAAAAATCGGCCGATTTTGGCAAAAAAGGTAAGGCTATACTATGGAAAAATGGGCAAAAATCGCTCAAAATCAGGGGTTTCCAAATCGCTCCAAATCATCAAAAATACCTTCCTAAGAGCAGAAAAACCCGATCCAATCCCTTTCCAGCTTATTATTAAGGTATTTAGCCCAAAAAAGGGGCAAAATAAAAACCCTAAAAATCGGCCGATTTTGGCAAAAAAGGTAAGGCTATACTATGGAAAAATGGGCAAAATCGCTCAAAATCGGGGTTTCAAATCGATCCAAATCATCAAAAATACCTTCCTAAGAGCAGGAAAACCCGATCCAATCAACTTTCCAGCTTATTATTAAGGTATTTAGCCCAAAAAAGGGGCAAAATAAAAACCCTAAAAATCGGCCGATTTTGGCAAAAAAGGTAAGGCTATACTATGGAAAAATGGGCAAAAATCGCTCAAAATCAGGGGTTTCCAAATCGCTCCAAATCATCAAAAATACCTTCCTAAGAGCAGAAAAACCCGATCCAATCCCCTTTCCAGCTTATTATTAAGGTATTTAGCCCAAAAAGGGCAAAATAAAACCCTAAAAATCGGCCGATTTTGGCAAAAAGGTAAGGCTATACTATGGAAAAATGGGAAAAATCGTTCAAAATCGGGGGTTTCCAAATCGATCCAAATCATCAAAAATACCTTCCTAAGAGCAGGAAAACCCGATCCAATCAACTTTCCAGCTTATTATTAAGGTGTTTAGCCCAAAAAAGGGGCAAACTAAAAACCCTAAAAATCGGCCGATTTTGGCAAAAAAGGTAAGGCTATACTATGGAAAAATGGGCAAAAATCGCTCAAAATCGGGGGTTTCCAAATCGATCCAAATCATCAAAAATACCTTCCTAAGAGCAGGAAAACCCGATCCAATCAACTTTCCAGCTTATTATTAAGGTGTTTAGCCCAAAAAGGGCAAAATAAAACCCTAAAAATCGGCCGATTTTGGCAAAAAGGTAAGGCTATACTATGGAAAAATGGGCAAAAATCGCTCAAAATCAGGGGTTTCAAATCGATCCAAATCATCAAAATACCTTCCTAAGAGCAGGAAAACCCGATCCAATCCCTTTCCAGGTTATTATTAAGGTATTTAGCCCAAAAAGGGCAAAATAAAACCCTAAAAATCGGCCGATTTTGGCAAAAAGGTAAGGCTATACTATGGAAAAATGGGCTCGCTCAAAATCGGGGTTTCAAATCGATCCAAATCATCAAAAAACCTTCCTAAGAGCAGGAAATCCGATCCAATCAGGTTATTTTAAAGGTATTTAGCCCAAAAAGGGCAAAATAAAAACCCTAAAAATCGGCCGATTTTGGCAAAAAGGTAAGGCTATACTATGAAAAATGGGAAAAATCGCTCAAAATCGCGGGTTTCCAAATCGATCCAAATCATCAAAATACCTTCCTAAGAGCAGGAAAACCCGATCCAATCAACTTTCCAGGTTATTATTAAAGGTATTTAGCCCAAAAAGGGCAAAATAAAACCCTAAAAATCGGCCGATTTTGGCAAAAAGGTAAGGCTATACTATGGAAAAATGGGCAAAAATCGCTCAAAATCGGGGTTTCAAATCGATCCAAATCATCAAAATACCTTCCTAAGAGCAGGAAAACCCGATCCAATCAACTTTCCAGGTTATTATAAAAGTATTTAGCCCAAAAAAGGGGCAAAATAAAAACCCTAAAAATCGGCCGATTTTGGCAAAAAAGGTAAGGCTATACTATGGAAAAATGGGCAAAAATCGCTCAAAATCGGGGGTTTCCAAATCGATCCAAATCATCAAAAATACCTTCCTAAGAGCAGGAAAACCCGATCCAATCAACTTTCCAGCTTATTATTAAGGTGTTTAGCCCAAAAAAGGGGCAAACTAAAAACCCTAAAAATCGGCCGATTTTGGCAAAAAGGTAAGGCTATACTATGGAAAAATGGGCAAAATCGCTCAAAATCAGGGGTTTCAAATCGATCCAAATCATCAAAATACCTTCCTAAGAGCAGGAAAACCCGATCCAATCCCTTTCCAGGTTATTATAAAGGTATTTAGCCCAAAAAAGGGGCAAAATAAAACCCTAAAAATCGGCCGATTTTGGCAAAAAAGGTAAGGCTATACTATGGAAAAATGGGCAAAAATCGCTCAAAATCGGGGGTTTCCAAATCGATCCAAATCATCAAAAATACCTTCCTAAGAGCAGGAAAACCCGATCCAATCCCTTTCCAGGTTATTATAAAAGTATTTAGCCCAAAAAGAGGCAAAATAAAACCCTAAAATCGCCCGATTTTGGCAAAAAGGTAAGGCTATACTATGGAAAAATGGGCAAAATTGCTCAAAATCAGGGGTTTCAAATCGATCCAAATCATCAAAATACCTTCCTAAGAGTAGGAAAACCCGATCCAATCCCTTTCCAGGTTATTATAAAGGTATTTAGCCCAAAAAGGGCAAAATAAAACCCTAAAAATCAGCCGATTTTGGCAAAAAAGGTAAGGCTATACTATGGAAAAATGGGCAAAAATCGTTCAAAATCGGGGGTTTCCAAATCGATCCAAATCATCAAAAATACCTTCCTAAGAGCAGGAAAACCCGATCCAATCAACTTTCCAGCTTATTATTAAGGTGTTTAGCCCAAAAAAGGGGCAAACTAAAAACCCTAAAAATCGGCCGATTTTGGCAAAAAAGGTAAGGCTATACTATGGAAAAATGGGCAAAAATCGCTCAAAATCAGGGGTTTCCAAATCGATCCAAATCATCAAAAATACCTTCCTAAGAGCAGGAAAACCCGATCCAATCCCTTTCCAGGTTATTTTAAAGGTATTTAGCCCAAAAAGGGCAAAATAAAACCCTAAAAATCGGCCGATTTTGGCAAAAAAGGTAAGGCTATACTATGGAAAATGGGCAAAAATCGCTCAAAATCGGGGTTTCAAATCGATCCAAATCATCAAAATACCTTCCTAAGAGCAGGAAAACCCAATCCAATCAACTTTCCAGGTTATTATAAAGGTATTTAGCCCAAAAAGGGCAAAATAAAACCCTAAAAATCAGCCGATTTTGGCAAAAAGGTAAGGCTATACTATGGAAAATGGGCAAAAATCGCTCAAAATCAGGGGTTTCCAAATCGATCCAAATCATCAAAATACCTTCCTAAGAGCAGGAAAACCCGATCCAATCCCTTTCCAGGTTATTATAAAGGTATTTAGCCCAAAAAGGCAAAATAAAACCCTAAAAATCGGCCGATTTTGGCAAAAAGGTAAGGCTATACTATGGAAAAATGGGAAAAAATCGCTCAAAATCGGGGTTTCCAAATCGATCCAAATCATCAAAATACCTTCCTAAGAGCAGGAAAATCCGATCCAATCCCTTTCCAGGTTATTATAAAGGTATTTAGCCCAAAAAGGGCAAAATAAAACCCTAAAAATCAGCCGATTTTGGCAAAAAGGTAAGGCTATACTATGGAAAAATGGGCAAAAATCGCTCAAAATCAGGGGTTTCAAATCGATCCAAATCATCAAAATACCTTCCTAAGAGCAGGAAACCCGATCCAATCCCTTTCCAGGTTATTATAAAGGTATTTAGCCCAAAAAGGGCAAAATAAAACCCTAAAAATCGGCCGATTTTGGCAAAAAAGGTAAGGCTATACTATGGAAAAATGGGAAAAAATCGCTCAAAATCGGGGTTTCAAATCGATCCAAATCATCAAAATACCTTCCTAAGAGCAGGAAAACCCGATCCAATCCCTTTCCAGGTTATTATTAAAGGTATTTAGCCCAAAAAGGGCAAAATAAAACCCTAAAAATCGGCCGATTTTGGCAAAAAAGGTAAGGCTATACTATGAAAAAATGGGAAAAAATCGCTCAAAATCGCGGGTTTCCAAATCGATCCAAATCATCAAAAATACCTTCCTAAGAGCAGGGAAACCCGATCCAATTCCCTTTCCAGGTTATTATTAAGGTATTTAGCCCAAAAAGGCAAAATAAAACCCTAAAATCGGCCGATTTTGGCAAAAAAGGTAAGGCTATACTATGGAAAAATGGGAAAAATCGCTCAAAATCGGGGTTTCAAATCGATCCAAATCATCAAAATACCTTCCTAAGAGCAGGAAAACCCGATCCAATCCCTTTCCAGGTTATTATAAAAGGTATTTAGCCCAAAAAGGGCAAAATAAAACCCTAAAAATCGGCCGATTTTGGCAAAAAGGTAAGGCTATACTATGGAAAAATGGGAAAAATCGCTCAAAATCGGGGTTTCCAAATCGATCCAAATCATCAAAAATACCTTCCTAAGAGCAGGAAAACCCGATCCAATCCCTTTCCAGGTTATTTTAAAGGTATTTAGCCCAAAAAGGGCAAAATAAAACCCTAAAAATCGGCCGATTTTGGCAAAAAAGGTAAGGCTATACTATGGAAAAATGGGAAAAATCGCTCAAAATCGGGGTTTCAAATCGATCCAAATCATCAAAATACCTTCCTAAGAGCAGGAAAACCCGATCCAATCAACTTTCCAGGTTATTATAAAGGTATTTAGCCCAAAAAGGCAAAATAAAACCCTAAAAATCGGCCGATTTTGGCAAAAAGGTAAGGCTATACTATGGAAAAATGGGCAAAAATCGCTCAAAATCGGGGTTTCAAATCGATCCAAATCATCAAAATACCTTCCTAAGAGCAGGAAAACCCGATCCAATCCCTTTCCAGGTTATTATAAAGGTATTTAGCCCAAAAAGGCAAAATAAAACCCTAAAAATCGGCCGATTTTGGCAAAAAAGGTAAGGCTATACTATGGAAAAATGGGCAAAAATCGCTCAAAATCGGGGGTTTCCAAATCGATCCAAATCATCAAAAATACCTTCCTAAGAGCAGGGAAACCCGATCCAATCCCCTTTCCAGGTTATTATAAAGGTATTTAGCCCAAAAAGGCAAAATAAAACCCTAAAAATCGGCCGATTTTGGCAAAAAGGTAAGGCTATACTATGGAAAAATGGGCAAAAATCGCTCAAAATCGGGGGTTTCCAAATCGATCCAAATCATCAAAAATACCTTCCTAAGAGCAGGAAAACCCGATCCAATCCCTTTCCAGCTTATTATTAAGGTATTTAGCCCAAAAAAGGGGCAAAATAAAAACCCTAAAAATCGGCCGATTTTGGCAAAAAAGGTAAGGCTATACTATGGAAAAATGGGCAAAAATCGCTCAAAATCGGGGGTTTCCAAATCGATCCAAATCATCAAAAATACCTTCCTAAGAGCAGGAAAACCCGATCCAATCCCTTTCCAGCTTATTATTAAGGTATTTAGCCCAAAAAAGGGGCAAAATAAAAACCCTAAAAATCGGCCGATTTTGGCAAAAAGGTAAGGCTATACTATGGAAAAATGGGCAAAAATCGCTCAAAATCGGGGGTTTCCAAATCGATCCAAATCATCAAAATACCTTCCTAAGAGCAGGAAAACCCGATCCAATCCCTTTCCA
Source organism: Chrysaora quinquecirrha (assembly GCA_014526335.1). Lineage (NCBI taxonomy): Eukaryota > Metazoa > Cnidaria > Scyphozoa > Semaeostomeae > Pelagiidae > Chrysaora > Chrysaora quinquecirrha. The sequence goes on along the minus strand of JACTAT010000039.1, from coordinate 3,346,943 downwards.
GGTTATTATAAAACTATTTAGCCCAAAAAGGGCAAAATAAAACCCTAAAAATCGGCCGATTTTGGCAAAAAGGTAAGGCTATACTATGGAAAAATGGGCAAAAATCGCTCAAAATCGGGGGTTTCCAAATCGATCCAAATCATCAAAAATACCTTCCTAAGAGCAGGAAAACCCTATCCAATCCCCTTTCCAGGTTATTATAAAGGTATTTAGCCCAAAAAGGCAAAATAAAACCCTAAAAATCGGCCGATTTTGGCAAAAAAGGTAAGGCTATACTATGGAAAAATGGGCAAAAATCGCTCAAAATCGGGGTTTCAAATCGATCCAAATCATCAAAATACCTTCCTAAGAGCAGGAAAACCCGATCCAATCCTATTTCCAGCTTATTATTAAAGGTATTTAGCCCAAAAAGGGCAAAATAAAACCCTAAAATCGGCCGATTTTGGCAAAAAGGTAAGGCTATACTATGGAAAAATGGGCAAAATTCGCTCAAAATCGGGGTTTCAAATCGATCCAAATCATCAAAATACCTTCCTAAGAGCAGGAAAACCCGATCCAATCTCCTTTCCAGGATATTATTAAGGTATTTAGCCCAAAAAGGGCAAAATAAAAACCCTAAAATCGGCCGATTTTGGCAAAAAAGGTAAGGCTATACTATGGAAAAATGGGCAAAATCGCTCAAAATCGGGGTTTCCAAATCGATCCAAATCATCAAAAATACCTTCCTAAGAGCAGGAAAACCCAATCCAATCCCTTTCCAGGTTATTATAAAGGTATTTAGCCCAAAAAGGGCAAAATAAAACCCTAAAATCGGCCGATTTTGGCAAAAAGGTAAGGCTATACTATGGAAAAATGGGCAAAAATCGCTCAAAATCGGGGGTTTCCAAATCGATCCAAATCATCAAAAATACCTTCCTAAGAGCAGGAAAACCCAATCCAATCCCTTTCCAGGATTATTATAAAGGTATTTAGCCCAAAAAGGGCAAAATAAAAACCCTAAAATCGGCCGATTTTGGCAAAAAGGTAAGGCTATACTATGGAAAAATGGGCAAAATCGCTCAAAATCGGGGTTTCAAATCGATCCAAATCATCAAAATACCTTCCTAAGAGCAGGAAAACCCGATCCAATCCCTTTCCAGGTTATTATAAAGGTATTTAGCCCAAAAAGGCAAAATAAAACCCTAAAATCGGCCGATTTTGGCAAAAAGGTAAGGCTATACTATGGAAAAATGGGCAAAAATCGCTCAAAATCGGGGTTTCAAATCGATCCAAATCATCAAAATACCTTCCTAAGAGCAGGAAAACCCGATCCAATCCCTTTCCAGGTTATTATTAAAGGTATTTAGCCCAAAAAGGGCAAAATAAAACCCTAAAAATCGGCCGATTTTGGCAAAAAGGTAAGGCTATACTATGGAAAAATGGGCAAAAATCGCTCAAAATCGGGGGTTTCCAAATCGATCCAAATCATCAAAAATACCTTCCTAAGAGCAGGAAAACCCGATCCAATCCCCTTTCCAGGTTATTATAAAGGTATTTAGCCCAAAAAAGGGGCAAAATAAAAACCCTAAAAATCGGCCGATTTTGGCAAAAAAGGTAAGGCTATACTATGGAAAAATGGGCAAAAATCGCTCAAAATCGGGGGTTTCCAAATCGATCCAAATCATCAAAAATACCTTCCTAAGAGCAGGAAAACCCGATCCAATCCCTTTCCAGGTTATTATAAAGGTATTTAGCCCAAAAAGGGCAAAATAAAACCCTAAAAATCGGCCGATTTTGGCAAAAAGGTAAGGCTATACTATGGAAAAATGGGCAAAAATCGCTCAAAATCGGGGTTTCAAATCGATCCAAATCATCAAAAATACCTTCCTAAGAGCAGGAAAACCCGATCCAATCCCTTTCCAGCTTATTATTAAGGTATTTAGCCCAAAAAAGGGGCAAAATAAAAACCCTAAAAATCGGCCGATTTTGGCAAAAAAGGTAAGGCTATACTATGGAAAAATGGGCAAAAATCGCTCAAAATCAGGGGTTTCCAAATCGATCCAAATCATCAAAAATACCTTCCTAAGAGCAGGAAAACCCGATCCAATCCCTTTCCAGGTTATTATAAAGGTATTTAGCCCAAAAAGGGCAAAATAAAACCCTAAAATCGGCCGATTTTGGCAAAAAGGTAAGGCTATACTATGGAAAAATGGGCAAAAATCGCTCAAAATCGGGGTTTCAAATCGATCCAAATCATCAAAATACCTTCCTAAGAGCAGGAAAACCCGATCCAATCCCTTTCCAGGTTATTATTAAAGGTATTTAGCCCAAAAAGGGCAAAATAAAACCCTAAAAATCGGCCGATTTTGGCAAAAAGGTAAGGCTATACTATGGAAAAATGGGCAAAATCGCTCAAAATCGGGGTTTCCAAATCGATCCAAATCATCAAAATACCTTCCTAAGAGCAGGAAAACCCGATCCAATCCCCTTTCCAGGTTATTATAAAGGTATTTAGCCCAAAAAAGGGGCAAAATAAAAACCCTAAAAATCGGCCGATTTTGGCAAAAAAGGTAAGGCTATACTATGGAAAAATGGGCAAAAATCGCTCAAAATCGGGGGTTTCCAAATCGATCCAAATCATCAAAAATACCTTCCTAAGAGCAGGAAAACCCAATCCAATCCCCTTTCCAGGTTATTATAAAGGTATTTAGCCCAAAAAAGGGGCAAAATAAAAACCCTAAAAATCGGCCGATTTTGGCAAAAAGGCAAGGCTATACTATGGAAAAATGGGCAAAAATCGCTCAAAATCGGGGGTTTCCAAATCGATCCAAATCATCAAAAATACCTTCCTAAGAGCAGGAAAAGCCGATTTAATCCCATTTCCAGGTTATTATAAAGGTATTTAGCCCAAAAAGGGCAAAATAAAACCCTAAAAATCGGCCGATTTTGGCAAAAAGGTAAGGCTATACTATGGAAAAATGGGCAAAATCGCTCAAAATCGGGGTTTCAAATCGATCCAAATCATCAAAAATACCTTCCTAAGAGCGGGAAAACCCAATCCAATCTCCTTTCCAGGATATTATAAAGGTATTTAGCCCAAAAAAGGGGCAAAATAAAAACCCTAAAAATCGTCCGATTTTGGCAAAAAAGGTAAGGCTATACTATGGAAAAATGGGCAAAATCGCTCAAAATCGGGGGTTTCCAAATCGATCCAAATCATCAAAAATACCTTCCTAAGAGCAGGAAAACCCGATCCAATCCCCTTTCCAGGTTATTATAAAGGTATTTAGCCCAAAAAAGGGGCAAAATAAAAACCCTAAAAATCGTCCGATTTTGGCAAAAAAGGTAAGGCTATACTATGGAAAAATGGGCAAAAATCGCTCAAAATCGGGGGTTTCGAAATCGATCCAAATCATCAAAAATACCTTCCTAAGAGCAGGAAAAGCCGATTTAATCCTATTTCCAGGTTATTATAAAGGTATTTAGCCCAAAAAAGGGGCAAAATAAAAACCCTAAAAATCGGCCGATTTTTGCAAAAAGGGTAAGGCTATACTATGGAAAAATGGGCAAAAATTGCTCAAAATCGGGGGTTTCCAAATCGATCCAAATCATCAAAAATACCTTCCTAAGAGCGGGAAAACCCAATCCAATCTCCTTTCCAGGATATTATAAAGGTATTTAGCCCAAAAAAAGGGCAAAATGAAAACCCTAAAAATCGTCGGATTTTTGCAAAAAAAGGTAAGGCTATACTATGGAAAAATGGGCAAAAATCGCTCAAAATCGGGGGTTTCCAAATCGATCCAAATCATCAAAAATACCTTCCTAAGAGCAGGAAAACCCAATCCAATCCCCTTTCCAGGTTATTATAAAGGTATTTAGCCCAAAAAAGGGGCAAAATAAAAACCCTAAAAATCGTCCGATTTTGGGAAAAAAGGTAAGGCTATACTATGGAAAAATGGGCAAAAATCGCTCAAAATCGGGGGTTTCCAAATCGATCCAAATCATCAAAAATACCTTCCTAAGAGCAGGAAAACCCGATCCAATCCCCTTTCCAGGTTATTATAAAGGTATTTTGCCCAAAAAAGGGGCAAAATAAAAATCTTAAAAATCGTCCGATTTTGGCAAAAAAGGTATGGCTATACTATGGAAAAATGGGCAAAAATCGCTCAAAATCGGGGGTTTCCAAATCGATCCAAATCATCAAAAATACCTTCCTAAGAGCAGGAAAACCCGATCCAATCCCCTTTCCAGGTTATTATAAAGGTATTTAGCCCAAAAAAGGGGCAAATAAAAAACCCTAAAAATCGGAAAAATGGGCAAAAATCGCCCAGAATCGAGGGTTTCCAAATCGATCAAAATCATCAAAAATACCTTCCTAACAGCAGTAAAACCCAATCCAATCCCCTCTCCAGGTTATTATAAAGGTATTTAGCCCAAGAAAGGGGCAAAATAAAAACCCTCAAAATCGGCCGATTTTGGCAAAAAAGGCAAGGCTATACTATGGAAAAATGGGCAAAAATCGCCCAAAATCGAGGGTTTCCAAATCGATCAAAATCCTCAAAAATACCTTCCTAAAAGCAGGAAAACCCAATCCAATCCCCTCTCCAGGTTATAATAAAGGTATTTAGCCCAAAAAAGGGGCAAAATAAAAACCCTCAAAATCGGCCGATTTTGGCAAAAAAGGCAAGGCTATACTATGGAAAAGTGGGCAAAAATCGCCCAAAGTCGAGGGTTTCCAAATCGATCCAAATCATCAAAAATACCTTCCTAAGAGTAGGAAAACCCGATCCAATCCCCTTTCCAGGTTATTATAAAGGTATTTAGCCCAAAAAAGGGGCAAAATAAAAACCCTAAAAATCAGCCGATTTTGGCAAAAAAGGTAAGGCTATACTATGGAAAAATGGGCAAAAATCGCTCAAAATCGGGGTTTCAAATCGATCCAAATCATCAAAATACCTTCCTAAGAGCAGGAAACCCGATCCAATCCCCTTTCCAGGTTATTATAAAGGTATTTAGCCCAAAAAGGGCAAAATAAAACCCTAAATATCGGCCGATTTTGGCAAAAAGGTAAGGCTATACTATGGAAAAATGGGAAAAATCGCTCAAAATCGGGGTTTCCAAATCGATCCAAATCATCAAAAATACCTTCCTAAGAGCAGGAAAACCGATCCAATCCCTTTCCAGGTTATTATAAAGGTATTTAGCCCAAAAAGGGCAAAATAAAACCCTAAAAATCGGCCGATTTTGGCAAAAAGGTAAGGCTATACTATGGAAAAATGGGAAAAAATCGCTCAAAATCGGGGTTTCAAATCGATCCAAATCATCAAAATACCTTCCTAAGAGGCAGGAAAACCCAATCCAATCCACTTTCCAGGTTATTATAAAGGTATTTAGCCCAAAAAGGGCAAAATAAAACCCTAAAATCGTCCGATTTTGGCAAAAAAGGTAAGGCTATACTATGGAAAAATGGGCAAAATCGCTCAAAATCGGGGTTTCAAATCGATCCAAATCATCAAAATACCTTCCTAAGAGCAGGAAAACCCGATCCAATCCCTTTCCAGGTTATTATAAAGGTATTTAGCCCAAAAAGGGCAAAATAAAACCCTAAAAATCGGCCGATTTTGGCAAAAAAGGTAAGGCTATACTATGGAAAAATGGGCAAAATTGCTCAAAATCGGGGTTTCAAATCGATCCAAATCATCAAAATACCTTCCTAAGAGCAGGAAAATCCGATCCAATCCCTTTCCAGGTTATTATAAAGGTATTTAGCCCAAAAAGGGCAAAATAAAACCCTAAAAATCAGCCGATTTTGGCAAAAAGGTAAGGCTATACTATGGAAAAATGGGCAAAAATCGCTCAAAATCGGGGTTTCCAAATCGATCCAAATCATCAAAATACCTTCCTAAGAGCAGGAAAACCCGATCCAATCCCTTTCCAGGTTATTATAAAGGTATTTAGCCCAAAAAGGGCAAAATAAAACCCTAAAAATCGGCCGATTTTGGCAAAAAGGTAAGGCTATACTATGGAAAAATGGGAAAAATCGCTCAAAATCGGGGTTTCCAAATCGATCCAAATCATCAAAATACCTTCCTAAGAGCAGGAAAACCCGATCCAATCCCTTTCCAGGTTATTATAAAGGTATTTAGCCCAAAAAGGGCAAAATAAAACCCTAAAATCGGCCGATTTTGGCAAAAAAGGTAAGGCTATACTATGGAAAAATGGGAAAAATCGCTCAAAATCGGGGTTTCAAATCGATCCAAATCATCAAAATACCTTCCTAAGAGCAGGGAAACCCGATCCAATCCCCTTTCCAGGTTATTATAAAGGTATTTAGCCCAAAAAAGGGGCAAAATAAAAACCCTAAAAATCGGCCGATTTTGGCAAAAAAGGTAAGGCTATACTATGGAAAAATGGGAAAAAATCGCTCAAAATCGGGGGTTTCCAAATCGATCCAAATCATCAAAAATACCTTCCTAAGAGCAGGAAAACCCGACCCAATCCCCTTTCCAGGTTATTATAAAAGTATTTAGCCCAAAAAAGGGGCAAAATAAAAACCCTAAAAATCGGCCGATTTTGGCAAAAAAGGTAAGGCTATACTATGGAAAAATGGGAAAAAATCGCTCAAAATTTGGGGTTTCCAAATCGATCCAAATCATCAAAAATACCTTCCTAAGAGCAGGGAAACCCGATCCAATTCCCTTTCCAGGTTATTTTAAAGGTATTTAGCCCAAAAAAGGGGCAAAATAAAAACCCTAAAAATCGGCCGATTTTGGCAAAAAAGGTAAGGCTATACTATGGAAAAATGGGAAAAAATCGCTCAAAATCGGGGTTTCAAATCGATCCAAATCATCAAAAATACCTTCCTAAGAGCAGGAAACCCGATCCAATCCCTTTCCAGGTTATTATAAAGGTATTTAGCCCAAAAAAGGGGCAAAATAAAAACCCTAAAAATCGGCCGATTTTGGCAAAAAAGGTAAGGCTATACTATGGAAAAATGGGAAAAAATCGCTCAAAATCGGGGGTTTCCAAATCGATCCAAATCATCAAAAATACCTTCCTAAGAGCAGGAAAACCCGATCCAATCCCCTTTCCAGGTTATTTTAAAGGTATTTAGCCCAAAAAAGGGGCAAAATAAAAACCCTAAAAATCGGCCGATTTTGGCAAAAAGGTAAGGCTATACTATGGAAAAATGGGCAAAAATCGCTCAAAATCGGGGTTTCAAATCGATCCAAATCATCAAAAATACCTTCCTAAGAGCAGGAAAACCCAATCCAATCCCCTTTCCAGGTTATTATAAAGGTATTTAGCCTAAAAAAGGGGCAAAATAAAAACCCTAAAAATCGTCCGATTTTGGCAAAAAAGGTAAGGCTATACTATGGAAAAATGGGCAAAAATCGCTCAAAATCGGGGGTTTCCAAATCGATCCAAATCATCAAAAATACCTTCCTAAGAGCAGGAAAACCCTATCCAATCCCGTCTCCAGGTTATTATAAAGGTATTTAGCCCAAAAAAGGGCAAAATAAAAACCCTAAAAATCGGCCGATTTTGGCAAAAAGGTAAGGCTATACTATGGAAAAATGGGCAAAATCGCTCAAAATCGGGGTTTCAAATCGATCCAAATCATCAAAATACCTTCCTAAGAGCAGGAAAATCCGATCCAATCCCCTTTCCAGGTTATTATAAAGGTATTTAGCCCAAAAAAGGGGCAAAATAAAAACCCTAAAAATCGGCCGATTTTGGCAAAAAAGGTAAGGCTATACTATGGAAAAATGGGCAAAAATCGCTCAAAATCGGGGTTTCAAATCGATCCAAATCATCAAAATACCTTCCTAAGAGCAGGAAAACCCGATCCAATCCCTTTCCAGGTTATTATAAAGGTATTTAGCCCAAAAAAGGGGCAAAATAAAAACCCTAAAAATCGGCCGATTTTGGCAAAAAAGGTAAGGCTATACTATGGAAAAATGGGAAAAATCGCTCAAAATCGGGGGTTTCCAAATCGATCCAAATCATCAAAAATACCTTCCTAAGAGCAGGAAAACCCGATCCAATCCCCTTTCCAGGTTATTATAAAGGTATTTAGCCCAAAAAGTGGCAAAATAAAAACCCTAAAAATCGGCCGATTTTGGCAAAAAAGGTAAGGCTATACTATGGAAAAATGGGCTAAGATCGCCTAGAATCAAGGGTTTCCAAATCGATCAAAATTATCAAAAATACCTTCCTAAGAGCAGGAAAACCCGATCCAATCCCCTTTCCAGGTTATTATAAAGGTATTTAGCTCAAAAAGGGGCAAAATAAAGACCCTAAAAATCGGCCGATTTTGGCAAAAAAGGTAAGGCTATGGAAAAATGGGCATAAATCTCCCAAAATCGAGGGTTTCCAAATCGATCAAAATCATAAAAAATACCTTTCTAAGAGCAGGAAAACCCTATCCAATCCCCTCTCCAGGTTATTATAAAGGTATTTAGCCCAAAAAAGGGGCAAAATAAAAACACTAAAAATCGGCCGATTTTGGCAAAAAGGCAAGACTATACTATGGAAAAATGGGCAAAATCGCCCAAAATCGAGGGTTTGCAGAACGATCAAAGTCATCAAAAATACCTTTCTAAGAGCAGGAAAACCCCTATCCAATCCCCTTTTCAGGTTATTATAAAGGTATCTAGCCCAAAAAAGGGGCAAAATAAAAACACTAAAAATCGGCCGATTTTGGCAAAAAAGGCAAGACTATACTATGGAAAAATGGGCAAAAATCGCCCAAAATCGAGGGTTTCAAAACGATCAAAGTCATCAAAAATACCTTCCTAAGAGCAGGAAACCTGATCCAATGCCCTTTCCAGGTTGTTATAGAGGTATTTAGACCAAAAAATGGCAAAATAAAAAAGCTCAAAATCGGTCGATGTTGGCCAATAAAGGCAAGGTTATACTATGGAAAAATGGGCAATAATTTCTTATACTGGTAGTAGAAAGTAAAGGAATTTATAGAATGAAAAAAAATGCGACTGAGATTTCTCTTGAAAAAAGGTTTGATTTTAAACACAAGATTTAAAATTTTTACTATAAAAACTATTATTGTCAATCTTTTACTCAAATTGATTCTGATGATAGATAAAAATCAAAATCAGTTGAAAATTTCCAGGTTTTATTAGAAATTGAATATACAATTGTGAAATCGTTTGTTTAATTGCGGTAATAGCTCTATTTAGCCTGTTGTGGTTTCATATTGGAAGTTTTTGAGGGAAACTTTTTAGAGAGGGGGGTTATTAGGGATAGGGGGTTTAATGAATTTTGGCATATTTTGCTATTTATTTGTCAAGATCAATGTTACAGACATTCAAAAAAGAACTATAGAAGAAAGTTTTGTGGTCTCTGTGGCGCAGTGGTTAGCGTGCTGGGCTCACAACGAGAATGTTGTGGGTTCGAGCCACGGTCTTTCCACTTGTGATTGCAGAGATAACAACCTTAGGCAAGTTGTTAACACAAATGTGCCTCTCTCTACCCAGGTATATAAATGGGTACCTGGTCGGTAGTTATGAGCACCGTGTGTGGCTGCACCCTGCTATATGCTATATGCATCCAGACCAGGGGTAAAGTGTAAAGTCGACTGAGTAGCCCTAGGCTAGTAGTAGACTCAAAAACGGCAACTTTACAACTTTACTTTAATCGCATGAAATTTGTACTAAGTAGTAGTTATTAGTAGTTATAATAAGACACAAGTTTGGGATATCAAACATGTTACCAATTAATTTCATTTAACTTCGTACATTAACTATTGAACAGTCAACCAAAAATAGGAGGGAGGCTTAATGGAGAGGGGGGTTATTTCAAGTTTCCATTTAAAAAGGGGTCCCAATAGATAGGGGACTTAAAAGTGACAGGGGCTTAATAGAGCTTTCATTCTACTAAAACTTATGAAGGAATTGAATTATCTCTGTATCATTAGAATGTTTTATCTTCTATTACAAGTCCAACATAGAATACAAATTACTAATGATGCACCAGAAAAATACCTAATATAAAGAAGGCAGTCCCTGGGTATGTAGCAACAGTGCCATTATAGATGCTGTTTGAGATGACATTACCTAAAAGTGCACCAAGTGCATCCATAAACTCAATTGCTGCTAAAACTGATCCATGAGAATCATCTGTTACTTGTTTACTGATCAAAGACCTAATACCACTTGTTGCAACCCCAATGCCAATACCACTCATTGTTACTAAATATAGCATTAATTTTGAATTAGCTAAGCCAACAAGAATATAGTTACTGGTCTGACTGATTAGTCCAAAGCAGATCAAAACATAGTCACTGCATCTGAAGCATCGTACTGCAATCTGAGGTAAGAGAATGGCACCAATACCTCTTGTTAATGACATGAATACCATATAATACCCAATTTGCTCAGGAGAAAGGCTAAATGGACGGTGCTTGTGTAGAGTACAGTGATATAAAGCTCGCCTGCTATAGCAACAAGTGCTAATCCAAAACTTATCAATAATGGTATGAGTAATCTCAGCCGTTTCCCATGAGTTATCACCGAATAAACTGTTCTCAGATGATGCAGAGGATTCAGACTTAGCATACCAGTGTTATTCTGGTTTATGTTATTTATATTAGAACAAATTATTGGCATTTCTTCAGATGATGAGTCACTTGACTCTTCATTTTTCCCATCTTCGTTAATTTGATCTTGTTCTTCAGATTGTCTCTCTTCTCTCTGTGGTGTTGGAAGAATAAAACAAACATAGCAAAGCATGGCCGCACATAAGCTTCCAGTCGTTATAAAAACCGGTCCAAAACCCAGTCTTTGAAGGATGTATCCGCTAATCAAACCAGCTGGTGCCCCACTTATAAACATGATTCCTTCCAAAATGGCCATTCTCATTGTTCTTTTGGAACTCTTTTCTGTAACATCAGCCATATAGGAATACGCAAGGGCATAAGCTCCTTGGAAATCACCATAAATTGAAGTAGTAAAAGCTCCAAATATCAAATACCCTATTGGACTTGACATGAATTTTGTGCTGTTGAGGTAATAAATGACACTTTGGATTCCAAGGAACACTGGAGGGATTGCCATGGCTCTTTTTCGACCAATAATATCAGCAATAGGCCCCCAAATAAGAACAGTAAACATGCTAGGCAACAATGTCGACATCAAGAGAATAAGCATCCAAAGCGAGGAATGTTCTTGCACGACATTTTCTTCACTTTTGTATTTGTTGTTGTTGTGGAGCTCATTGCAAATTGTCGAATTGTACAGCTGGTTGCAGGACTTTTCAAAGACCAATTGTGGAAGAACTATCATGTTTATTGAATAAACAAGATTGTAGAATACAACAAACGGTTCTGCAGTTATAAATGCCATGTTTTACTTCTGAAAATTCTTCAAAACCAAGCGAGAAAGTCTCTCAGGACGACACCCAGCGTCCAAAACTCCAAACTGTCTCAAATGACGACGAACATCGATAACATGCATCGATTTGAGTTTTCAAAAAGAGGCTCAAGCAAATCGAGATTGTGTGCGCAGGGGGTCGGGAGTGGACTCATGACACCACACGACACCAGTCTCTAGTTTTCGCTCCCCTGATTCTGATTTGTCACCCCTGAAGAGCGATTCTAGAAAACAACAACAACAACAGCAGCAACGAGTGAAGTGGTGGGACTTATGTAGTGAGTCTACCTGACACTGACTAGTCCGCTAGTCAACACTTAAACGCATGCGCACAATATTCTTCCCACAATTATTTGATTTATTGGAAGAAATTCTGTGAGTGAAAAGACGATGTTATTACATAATTGATTCAGTGTGTGAGTCGGAAGCTGGCGGGATATCCAAGCGTAAGCACATGGTCTGGGGGCCGGATAGTCCCACCCCTTGGCTGGTCGAAGATTCACGGGAGAATAGCGATTTCCTGTAACGGGAACCACCGTAAGATGCGACGCCTCAGCCACATTGTCTCGGCATTGTGGATGCAAGTGGGGAGCATTCATCTCCAGCACTGAGCGATGTTTTTGGTTTTGCTCTTTTCAGTTCTATCCTTTAAATGCGGCTGCTTACAAAACAGAGCGGCCAGAATGGTTACGGGAAGCCGTTATGACGCTGAAACTGCACCAATAATCAGACGTCTTGATTAATTCAGAGACCAAAATTATGGTCTTTAAATCGCTGGATGGTCTTGCTCCTCCGTATTTAAAAGAACTTTTTGTTAGAAATTCACGAGTCCTTGCACGCATTACGAAATAAATCTACGGTTGCCACTCATGAAAACTGCAAATGGTAAAAAATGTTGTTCATTTAGAGGAGCTAAACAATGGAATTGCCTCTCAGCTAATTCAGAAACTGCCTCATCTCTGAATTCCTTTAAATCATCAATTTTGTTCTTTCTTTTCTCTTGATAATTTTTTTTTCTTTAGAAGATATTCTGTAGATAATTATCATTATGTCATAGGGTAATACATTAAGATATTAGATTTTGAAAGTTTATATTGAGTAGTAATTAGATGGAGAAATGAAAAAATAAATATTTGAAAATGAAATGAAAAATGAAATTACTAGTTTCTCCTAAAACTAGGGATAAGCGAGGGGGTCGTACATTTGTGTTACTTGGGCATCGCACGCCACAGAGAAAACACAAGGAAAAGAGTTCGTTTACAAACATCTCTGACACACATAAATACATTTTACAAAGTGCTATAAACAAGTGAAAAAGGTTTGAAAAATCTAAAAAAGTGCGTGTAATTTATAAAAAAAACCTGCTTTCCATAGCTAAAATAATCAGTCAGCAAACCCTATATACACGAAATATGATAATAATGATTGACGTAAAAAAGGAACTTTTGCTACTTTATATTCTTTAATATTACACTCGTATCTTCTAAAATGAAAACATAAGGAAAGGTGTTGGCACTGACAAACAGTTTCCCATTAGTAGATCAGACTAGCTTTTTACTTTGATGCCCACGACGCAGGCGACCATTTGTACCAGCTTCAGTTGGAGAATTTGCTGACTTGGGGAATGGAAATGCATGATAAGCTTAAGTCAAAGTCATTGAATGGAGTCTCTGTCGTCATCCCAAGGCTAACCATGTACTAATGGTCTCTTACATCGCGGGCATGATTGTAAAAGAATTAGTATATATCATAACCGGATTATATTGTATAAAAATTGGCAGAAGTAGACCACTGCAGAACTAGTAGCAAATATATTTAGAAAGAAAACAAGTGTATTGAAAAACTGCTTGGGAGCAATATCAACTGTTAAAATTAGGAAGTATGCTGGGTTTCTTTCAACGGATCTTAAATAAGGGGTAAAAACAATTGTTCTTCGGAGAAAAGGGTAAACGAATATTGGTCAGAACAATAAGAGAACTGGAAGAGCAAAAACTTTCCCTGGCCTAAGTACTATGCCAAACGAGGACTTTATTGTTCAAATCGAATACTTGTTAAAATATATGGATAAGTTGATACTTTGCTTCTACTATGAACATGCGTCAAAGTTCTAACCTTGTTTCAGCTTACTCTTTCTGAATAGTCAATTATCTGTATATTGCAAGGGCTTCTTCACACTGAAACGAGACAGTCTCTACTCTGGACGGCAGCAAGTTATATTTCAAAGGGTCTTGTCCTCCTAGAAAGAAAACATTTCATATTATTTATATAGCAGTTATGCTAACATAGTAATGAAGGTAAAGTTGAAATGGTGCATTTAGGGCCAGTTGCTGTAACCCTACCGTAGTTTGGGCTTGAAACTCCGACCACGCTGAGCTTCTGACAGCTAGCTGGATTAGGCCACAACGCCACAGCACTTTCACCGGGGGGGGGGGGTTAGACAGCAACAGAACAACAAGGAAATGCAGAATATAATTCTCTGTAACCATAAAGAGTATAATAAGAGCTGAATAGGACGGCACGAATTAGAATCTTATTGTTAGAGTAGTGTGCTGATAAATTACCTTAAGTTAGAAAGACGGTTTGTACACTGTCTGCCAACTCAATCTCTGCTTCCAGCATGTCTATTAAAGATAATAAAAAATTAATACATATCTAGTAAAGATGATTAGAAAAATCAACACCTCTTTAAAACAAATAACAGCACAATAATGTTTAGAAGAAGCATAGAGAATAAAAACGAACTTACTGAACTCTTTATCGTCAGGATCAAAGGAAATGATGATTGGTGAAATTGGTTCAGAATCAACCGAAGAAACACTGATCAATTTAGGAACTCCAATCTAAAAATCAAAGTGAGATCTTTTAATTTAAAGATACTTTTGACAATACATTCAAGTTATCCATGATTTATTTCGAGAGAAAGTTAGTTCATAAAACCTCGAAAAAGTCTCTCCTTAAGGCCTGGCAAAACTAGGAGACATTTCGCGCACAACATTGTCACCAATGATATGTCCGCTCGATGTCTCCTAGATTAGCCACCTCGGAAACTTTGTAGAACGCGACAAAACTTGTTATGAGAGACAGGCAATTGTTTCTGGGAGATAACAGAAACATTTCTTGTCTCTATGACTCTGAGGACATGTTGGTCGGTTGTTACGCGCATGTTTAGCCACCCTAGGCGACACGCCAAATACACTGTCGAGATCGACATGTCTCTTAGTTTAGCAACAGCTTTATATACAGGTTATTGATCTGAAAACTGTCATGCAATGAAATTTGAAATTTGTACTCACCCTCAGTGATGTTTCAGTTCTTTTTTTATCTGGTGTTATACTTCGTCTCCCAATTGACGACTCCTCATCACTGCTTTCAATTTCTGGCAGATCTTCAACCTCGAATTCAATCTTTCTCTGTGTTATTCGAGACGAGACTGATATCTGTGAATCGATGGATGAATTTCGTTGAATTTTCATTGAGGACTTTTCTGATATGCTCTCTAATTTATCAAAATGCATCGATCGACGTTTATCTTCTAAAAAGCAACATCTTTGTTCTTCTTCAATAAATCCCTCAAATTCTTGTTTATCTTCAATTAATTCTTTCTGAAGAAACGGTTTCTCTTCAATCTGTTTCTCACTCAAATCATCATTAGAGCATAGACAGTCCAGATGTAGCGAGTAACTGCTATTTCGTACTTGTTCATTAAATACCTCAGATCTGACAGAATGCAGACTTTGAGAGTGAGGCAGAGAGTCTTGACTCAGTTGAATGATTTTATAAGATTGAAGTGATGAATAGGAACTGCATGGATTCAACGATTCTTTACTACTTTTGTTGCACACGTCATTACAATCCTCATGCTGATCACCACAATCATTATGATCATCACCACAATTAATATCATCATTATTTATGTGGTCATCATGAGAATCACCATCAACATCATAATCATGGAGCTCATTAGAATCATCCCGATCATGATTACTACAATCACCGTCATCATCATGATCAACATTCTCATCAAGGAAACTTGAATCTCTGTTCGATAACTCCTTTTCCTGAATGTCTTCTGAATCTGATTTCCCTATTTCGACCGTTGTTTCTGATCCATCATTCACCTGTTTATCTTTGGTCTTATCTTCATGCTCAGATTCGAAAACCGAACTGTAACTACTCCTGTTGTCTTTATCCTCTTGTAAATGAATCCCATTTGGTATGTATCCATTTCCATTTGGTTCTAATCTCGTTGTCAACTCGAGGCTTGTTTGAAACAGAGGCTCCTTCTCAGACACACTTCCGTTGCATTTTCTCCTTTCTCACTCTTCGTGCTTGATATCGCTAAAAAGGTCATTTTACACAAATAAGAAAGTGTATAAATATTAACAATTTGGCCACATATACTGGAAAACTGAAATGTTTTTCCTTTAACTTTGTCTCTTTGTACGACTTGTGCTTCAGCACACAATTCCTTTTTATATAAAATGCTGGTTCGATTTGGATTTCTTTTGCATACAACTAAACAGCTCAGGACAATAAAACACTTAAGGCACATTAGGCCATACCATACTCTAATAATATGTATCATAATACCATCTGCCTCTCATTATAATACCCTTTTTCACTTCTACTCAAGCAGCACTCTCATCAACTGTCTTATCCACAAGTTAAGAACTTTCCTATCATCAGATTTTAAAAAGTCAAGCTTACATCGTAATAGTGTGTATCTTCCAGCTTCACTTATGCTATCGTTGTTGTGAAACTAGGAAAGAAAAATAGAAAATCTTCAAGCATCTTTATACAGCTGTTTGACTTCAAAACATTTGAAACGTTATTTCGCTTCTGACTTCGCAAAATAGGGTTGCTCGTGAAATAGGAGGGGGCTCAAAGGAGAATACGATACCTCTATAACATAGGGGGGCCCGGGGGAAAGTTGCCCCCAAGAAAGATTTTGTATATAGGCTATTACTTCATTATTTTCTTAAAAGCACACTCTTTGCCCATTCATGGCGGATCTCTTGCTACACCAATGCTAAAATAGCTAAAAAAATAGAAATACAACCACTTACATGTTTTAATAAAGAGCGATCAAGCGAATCAGATTTTGTTCTTTTTGCAGAACTGTGAGATAAAGAACGATCCAGAGATCCAATAGATTTAACACTTCCACTCCATTTACGGAATTTCAACGATGATGAATACCCAGCTTTTTCATTATATTCATATCTTTTCTGGCATTTCAACAGACGAATATATTCACGTCGTACCTAAAAATACGCAAACAATCAGTCAATTTATCAATCAATAAATCAGTAAATCGACAAATTAATAAGCCATTTAATTAATTAAACAATGATAAATCATAAAAATAAATCGAATGAACAATCAATCAATGAATCAATAAATCAATCACCCAGAGTAAAAATAGAAGTCATACCCTTGAGTCAATGACACAGTGAAATATAAAGATGAACAAACCCTAAAAAGAAAACAGTAAAATTGGTGAAAAAAATCGAGGAATGAATTTATTTCTGTTTCAGAAAATCAATGAAACCAATTTTTCAATAGTCAATCGAAAAAGAATTATTCACGCCTCAAGAAATGTTAGGTGCAATATTCGCCAAACTTCGCCAACATTGCACCTAATGTGTCATCAAGATTTCGCTCAAGATTTTGTCTAACGTCTTTTGAATGTTTACTGCAGCTGAGGCAATGGTTGGCCAAACATTGCAAAAATTTCTTCCAACATAGATCATTGAGAAACTTTGAGTGAAATGCTGGCTACACTTGACCAGGGATTTTAGTTAAATTGCTAACGACTTCTAATTCGTCTGTAGTTTTACAATTACGGCATAAAAAAATAAATAGAGACCAACCTGCAGAGCATTAAGAATGGTAAAAAGATAAGCAAAGAAAACTGTATTGCTGTCGACATAGAAGAGACCAAGAATCCAGGTGACTCCCAACAAGGCACGTCAAAACGAGGCAGCCTTTAACCAGTACCTGAAAACAGCAAAACACTTATAAACGAGGGTCTACTATAAAGAACTTTTGAATTTTCGAGGAATTTAAATCGATGGATTAAACCTTACCAAACTTCAGCAAATTACTTGTCGAGTCAGTCTTTTTTCGTTTTCCACACATCACTCGCAGAGCATGAAACATCACTCCAAAATTTATCTAAAATAAAATGGAAATGGAATTGGAAATTCTATGTGAGGAACTCGAGCTAAGCAACAATGAAAAAGCTGCGAATTCACATCTCTCGGAGACTGCTTTGACGACAGGCAATGACGAAGAGCTGCTCAGGTGAAGGTGAAATGGTGCATCTAGGGTCAATAGATAGGGTCATAGAAGTAAATAAACTAACGAAATCTGTACCCTAGACAAAACCAAGGCTGGGACCTGAACCTGGAACTCGCTGGGCTCTTGACACCACGAGCTGAATTAGACCAAGGCATCATAGCACCATCAGATTTATACTCACAGAACACAGTTGAATTTAGATACTCCTCCTGAATGGCTGAATAACAATGCTGATGGCTTTTCCTGCTCAAGGATATATTCATCGCATGAAAATACTATGAAGGGGATGTCCGACGGACGGTCTCCCAAGCAGGATTACCTGTTATAAAAAGCTTTGTTTTAACTGAGAAAATCTCTCTCAGAGGGGCAATGGTAGATGTTAAGTATATTCGTGGATTGCTCAAAGGGTAGAATCAAACAGCAACAAAGAAAGCTCCCTACTAGAAGTTGGCTAAGTTCAAGAAAGCTTCATGGAACTAGAAGGCTTCTCTAAAGGGAATGGGACCAGATTAATGATCAGCAAATATTACATCTACTTACCAATAAGACGAGAATCACTGGGCCAACAAAACTCCATACAAATCCATCTTTTCGTGAAAGCCAGCAGCTAGAAATGGAAATTTGTCACAAATCAATAACTAAAGAGTTAAAAAAGTAAAGCAAATAGGAAATTGAGAAATGATTCTGTCTGTCTTTCAATGAATTCGGATTTATTGAACATAAAGCTTACAAGTCTTTATTTCCATAATATTTCGTTTGCAAGCTGCCAAGAATTGTCACATACAACGCAGGAACAACTAAAAAATAAGATATTAGATATAAGAAATGGGATACTATCCAATACAATAGTCAATAGAATAGGTACCTAATTATTTAGTTTAAACGCCCAGGGGCGTTTATAAAATTTTCAACTGTTAGTAGGGATGCGTATTCGTTAGGGCCATACAAAGGAGGGGCCTTTACTTTGAAATCAAGTTTTTGTAGCAAGATTATCAGTTACAAAAGGTCAAAATCTAATATTCAAGAAGGCCTGTACGAGGCCCTGTTTGGGTATTCGGGCTATGGTATATTTCCAAGCAAAAATCCAAGGATATGGGATAATTAGAAAACAAGCAAGGGTAGATGGGATATTTTTGGTAATTCTGGAATTAAGGACATATATTTTAAGAAAATACACAGTGGATACGAGATATTGGGATCCCCCTAACAGGGCCTCATGACAATGAAACAAAGGAATACCAAGGAATCTCACTAGGAATATCGAGGAAAATTAATTTGAAATCATACCCCAACATAACACCATGAATCGCTTCTTTTTGAGAAAATTACGATTGCTGAAGATTTTTTTCAACATGAAATAAAGTAGAACACCTTCCATTGCCATCCATACGAATGCAACAATAAAGAAATAATGCAGAAGAACTGCTATTACTGTGCAAACGGCCTAAAACGAAGATCAGAGTTAATATCACTTTAAGATATTAAATGTTTCCATAAAGAACTTTACACTGTTCCCAAAAAATTATTTTGAAATTCAATTCAATTCAAAGAGCCATCTTTCTGAAGAAGCTTTGACGTGCGTTATCATAACCTTCTAGCCTAACAAGTAGCAATGCCAATTGGAAGAAAAAAAGCAGACTCGTTTCGGTTCGTGCAAGCCTCGGTCAAAGGGGGGCACTAATGGCCTCCTCATAACCAGAGAAACAAAATGGCATTTTCTAGCTTTTTTGCTCCTTGGTTCTCTAACTTTAACTCTAAATGCAATTTAAATGCTTCCTGCTCCCAGAACACTGTACAAAGCTCTCTCTATCCCTGTTAATAAACTGAAATGTTCCTCTATTGAAATTACCATGTTCCTTTGTTCCAAACAACCCCAAAAACCCTCATAAGTGAATGAAATAGCTTAAAAGGTCTCCTTATACAAATTAGATGCAATCAAAAACATATAAAATATAACATTTGATGAACAGCATACCGCGTTTTCTGTTCTGTCAATACCAACAAGGAAAAGCAAATTAGCAATTATAAGAGAAGCAACCAATTGTTTGTGGTATGTTGTACGTGCTCCTTGAAGGAAACTAAAAAAAGAAATTTATAAGTTTGTTAAATCCAGGTACTCGATAAAATCTCGTAAAGAAACACACAACTTAAGCCCTGGCCAATAATCAAACATTGTTTGTAAAAAATTTGAGATTTGCTTGCTAAGCAATAAGTTTACCATTGGTCATGTCGATAACATTGCTTATAAATCGAAAACAGAAGCAGAATTTGCAAAGCAACACCTTTGAAAAAGATAAAAACATTTCTGTTGGTCGCATTTTTTGACATCTTGTCACATTTTGGCCACATGGTTATATTTGAAACATATTGAGTAATGTTTGAACATTTTGCTACGTCACGAGACATTGCTTGAAAAGTAATACAAACAAACTTAGATGCGCTATGTCTTTGAAAAAGTTCAAGACAATTTTTATATATGGGAAACTTGACGTTTGCCAAGCTATAAAGTAAGGTTAATTGATAGAGAGATTTTTGAAAATGATAAATGAAGTAAAATCTTAGAGGCAAACCTGAAACAGCAGAATGTCAAGAAAGCCAATATCATAGCACAAATAGATATTGTTAGGCCAATAAAAGTTATGATCCTCAATGTAAATTGATGCTTCAAGGCCTGAAAAAAAAGAAATGAATAAAGTCTAAATAACTGAAAGATACAGTATAAAGAGACAAAGAAAGCATCTAAACTATCTTTTATCTTTTGAGCCAATCACATTAACCTGGCAATGAAAGAAATGAGGAAGGAGAATATACAATACATGAGTAAATACAAAACTAACCTTAGCTTCGACTGGGGCATTAGATACTTTCATCAAAACTGCAAAATTTGTAAGATGATAACAATGACAAATGGTATAGTTTGATTCAGTGTGGTTCAAGTAACAGCCAGTATCAAGCCAACGGTTCTGGGAGCTGAAAGAAAATAACAGGATAAAATTAAACAATATAAGGCCAGCAAGAAATAAGTCACCTGCTTCTCATCTCATTTTTAACTCAATAATCAGTCTTAAGCCTTTTGCCAAACGATCAAACATTGTTAATCAAACATTTGAGAATGCTTTACAAGCAATGTTTGAGGGTTTGGCCACGTCATAAAACATTGCCTGGTAAGCAGAATTCACTCAGCAATGCTTCTGAAAAAACTACAGAAACATTTATGCTTGTATCAAGCAGAAAGTGTTTGACGAGTAAGACTCTGGCCAAACACTCAAACATTGTTTGCCAAACATTGTAAATCTGCTCATCAAGCAATGTTTGAACGTTTGGCCACGTCACAAAACATTGCTTGACAATATCAAATGTTTGAAAAACATTTTTTGATCATATGGCTGGGGCCTAATGTTTTGTGATGTGGTCAAGCAAAATTTTAATGTTTGACAAACAATGTTTGATCGTTTGCCAAGTCTTAAGATTCGGAGAAGAGAACTGCAATGTTTTCCTAAAGAATTTTAATTGCATCAGAAATCAGAGTTGTGTTTGTGATGGCAAAAAGCAATAAGATATATGAACAAATATAAAACTTACTTTTTAGATATGTTCAAAAATACACATGATGTGTTCAAGGTGTACTCTTCCTAGAATAACATTAAAACAAACTCAATGAATAATGAAATGAAAATGAAAAATTGTTAATATAAAAGAAAAACGAAAAGATAACAGGAAAAATGAATAAATGATACAAATCTTAATCAATAAATATATCAGTCAATGATAGAATAAATAGAGTTTGAAATAAATGAAAAGATGAACAAAGAAATAAATAAATCAATAGATCAATAAAAAATAAGACAATAAATGAATGAATAAACAAAGAAACGAATGAATAAATAAACAAATAAACAAGTAAATAAATGAACAAAAAGAAAAACAAAGAAAGGATAAGAACTCGATAAATTAAAGAAATGAATAAATACATAAGTAAATAAACGAATAAAATAATCAATACATAGATAGATAAAATAAATTAATCCTTATCCGAAGCAGAACGAGATACTTGGTTCTTGGTTCTTGGTCCTAGATTGTATGGGGAGAAATCATTGTGTAAACCAACCTTGACATGAGGCATTACAAGAACGACAGGTTTTGTGAATTTGATGCGGCCAACACCAAGTATTGAAGCAGAGACAATGTCTGAATTAAGAATATTCCACGTTTCACGCCTTGAGTTGCTCAACCTAGGGAATAATTTCTACTCACGATCAGCATTGCAATGGTTTGGTCACTCAGATAAAGACTGCAAACCTAGGAAAACCTAGTAAAGAAGACCTGGAAGGTGGAGGTTGATGGCAGATAGAGTAGTGGCGAACACATTTGACATGGCAGGGGAATGTAAGAAGGCAGGCTACAAGCAAGGTCGAAGCCAGAGGAATCATAGCATAGAACCCTATGAAGAAAAAAGTTGAAGATGCTTTTGATACCAAAAAGACAAGAAAAGCTCAACTTTCATGGTAAGGCCAAAGCTGGGTCATTTTTGCCAAAAGCAAAGCAATGAAAACAGGTTAAAAATATCAGAAAATAGTCTGGGAATCCTTTGTAAAGAGACAGAAAATTTTAAGACAAGCAATGATGACCTTCAAATGGTAACAAGCTCGGACAAGCTGAAGCATCTGCAATAGTTTATCAAGGAATACCAACAGGCATTCAAGGATATACAGAGAGAATACAAGGCAGTGAAAAAAGAGCCTGGTACAAAAACAAAGGTTGGCAAAGAAAACGAATTGGGAATCAAGGGCAAAGATTCGCCTGTGCTTAATAAGCCCTTGGTCTATTGAAGGTGCAAATATGTTTATATACTCACGGTAAATCGCTGAGAATTCTATTCAAGTTCGCCAAAGTATAAAACACAACTGAAGCATTCCTCGCGGCTAAAAAGATAGGAAAAACACAACAATTGTTAATACGTTTTGCAATTCATTTGACATGAATTTGAAGCATAGATTTGAAGGGAGATGCTTTATACTAATAAGAACCTCTGGTTTAGATAAAGTAGCATATTTATACTTCATATATAACAGTAGCTAAGTGATCAAATTACAATGTCTATTTGAGATGAATTTAGAATTTTTGCTTATCTCACCATGTGATCCAATGATTTCTTTTACAGGTAAAGTGATTTTAGATTGTACTTCAGAGGAGGAAGGTTGACCAAAACTTTGGCCAGAGAAGTCAAGACTTGTCGTTGAGTCACCGATTCTCTGAACCTTCAAATCTAAAAAATACACGAAATCGTTACCTTCCAGCATATGATGAATCTGACAGAATGTCTTGTATTTGTCTTGTAATTATCTGTATGATGCCTAAATATTACATGCAGAATAGCAATGTACCTTGCAATAGCTATAGCTGATACTTAAAAGATACGAAAATGATATCTGTATATTAACAATACATAACCTACAGGATACCTTAATGGTAATTGCAGAATAACAGTTAATACCTATAAGAGAATAGTATGATACCCAGGATACCTAAATAATAACTTTAGCTGATACCTATGAGATACGTATGTGATACCAATATCTATCTGATACCTCCATGATTGCTATATGATACCTATAAATGCGACCTAAATAATACCAATCCGTTATGTCACCTTTATAATACCTACATTACCCATAACAATATCTATAAGATTCCTGAATGATGCCTTATACATATGATACCTGTATGATACCTACATATTACATAAACGAAACCATTGTGATAGCTGAAGAGTAGCAATGAAAAACCTATAAAACACTTCTGGTAATATACCAATGATACCTTAACTCTTTTCTGTCACAAGGGATTTTGGAATTTTTGCAAATATTGTCCATCAATTCAAAAAAATATTAAAAATCATGTTTGATAGATAAATTGACATTGTAGTACATTTTCTGAAAGCCTGAAGCATGCTGAATATTTTAGAAGTATTTGTTGGAAAATCGGAGGGGTTAGAGAGCGTCATGGGGGGAAGATGCACATTCCCCCCAAAATTACACATTTTGCCCCAGGGCCCCTCATTTTGTCAGGGTTGCTCCCTTCTGAATTTTTTTGGTCTAGAATGAATCCCCAAATGATATTTTGTGAATTTTCAACATTTTGGTATTGTCTGAGACAACTCTTTTGGGATAGAGAGGGGAAAGTAGGTATTTTTCAAATTTCAAGTTACAGCTGTTCAAATAATGCAGCGCCCCTTTCTTGAAATAATATAGAGTAGTTGTACATGTTTTACTGCCAAAAAAAAGTTCCTTACTTCACTAAACTCAAGTCTATTCACTAAAGATAATATTTGGACTAATATGTAGAAGTAACAACAACAAACCAAGTAAATCTGAATAACTGAACTGAACAATAAAGAATAACGAGTTATATAAGAAAACGTCTGACTGTTCATTTGGGTCCTTTGTAATTTTGAGAGTGGTACACAGTAAAGCAGTTTCTCTGCTTCTTTTCACAAAGGTGAACTTCACAGTCACTGCAGATTATTTCAGATCTACCTTGTTTGTCACCATATTATGAGCATACGTTACATCGCCCACAAGAATCACTAAAGACAGGAAGATGAGTGGTGCCTTCTCTTCGAGATTGCAATGTTGCAGCAGCAGCAGCAGGTTGCAATAGGAGCCCTTGCATACTTATTGGAAAACTTACAGATCATTTCAAGCATTTGCCTTGTTAAGAACAGCATGAAAAATGATAATTCATTTGCGAACAATGACGATTTTCCTTTTCTAGTTTTCTCCACGATCTGAATTCCAGGAACTTTTTTTGGATTAAATTTCATATTTGTTGGAACATAGTCATCTTGTGTTGGATAGCCCTCATTCCAGGTAGAAATAACTCTTCTAGCTGATGCTACACCTTTTTTTGGCTCAGCCTTTTCTTGATGGTTTCGCGATACTTTTTCATTTAGGTTGTGCAGAAACGTCTTCTTCACTTTCATCTGAAATGTTCTGTTCATCCTCTGATGAGCTGGAGACCTCAGACTCATCCCATGAATCACTATCTATGCTTTCTAAATCACTCTCCTCTTCAAATGAAGACTCTGAGCTACTATTTTCGTTGGATAAGGGCATATTTACTGAATTTTTTTGATAAAAATTCAAGAAAAATCACTGGTTATATGCAAAAAAACTAAAAATGACTATGAAACATCCAAATTTGCTGTAAGAAGTTAATCCAAATGACCTCCTCAATCTTTCAGACGAGTGAGGACACTAAAAACGAGCTGAAAACTGAGAAAATGGCATAAAAAACAACGACTCAAGAAACCAAACCCTTCAAAATATTCAGATCAGCTGACTCTAGATCTTGAAAAAATCCAAAACTTTGAGAGAAAACTAAAAATTGATCCCGACTAACACATCGACCAACCTTAGGCTCATTTGAAAGCACATTCCAAGAGGAACATTTTGATATAGCCTCTGTATGAATCTAAGGCACTGTTAAGAACCGCTGACCACAAGCGTTGCTGGTACAAATTTGTACCAGAATCGGGGGTTTGGACAGAAAAGAGTTAATTATACCTAAAGCTGATACCTATAACATACCTATATACCTATATAAGCTACCTGTGTTGCGACTAGCTCATACCTGTATGTTCCCCATATGATACTTAATGCAACATAGGCTAAATAATACATACATGATCCTTCTATGATAGCTACATGATACCTGAACGATATCTTATATGATACCTAAATGATACCTATATGATACCTATATGATACCTATATCTAATTTCATGCAGAAAAGATCAAACCAAATTCATGCAAACAACCAGAAAGTTTTATATTACCAACATTGCTTGACAAGAAGCGTTCCTCAAACTGATTACTTCCAAACTGCTGTGAGATTTTCTCAGAAAGATTTTCTAGACTGTCGATCAATGAAGTGGCACCAATAGACCTTTGAATCTGTAGAAAAACAGGGATCATGAGGCAGAAAACGACGAGGATAGATGCAAAATTCAACTTGCGAACTGCAAAACATACAATCAATTCCATTTGGTGGCATGTTGTGATAAAGAAGCCAGTGATAACAAAATGATATGAATATAAGATGACATAAAATTATACCTTCGGTAGATCATTCCAAGCTGCAATCATTGAATTATTTAAAAGATTACTTGTAATGTCGATGAATATCTAACAAAAAAATAAATCAGCATTCATAATCACAAATCTAAGCTTATAAGAGTGCGAATAGTAAATTTGTAAATGGTTACTTCATACTGTATTATATAAGCTATGCGGTATAAGCCGTATATATAATAAACCATGATACCTGTATGATACTAACATAGGTTGGGTCTAGATTGGATTTGAACCTAGACTGTAAGATCAGAGGGCCTACAATAATTCCACTGAGTTCGAGGTCCACTGAGATCGTCGAGTAACTCCCCGAATCATAAGGCCAAGGGCTCTGCTCTGGTTGGGCTTTGAGCTTTGATCTACGTTCAGCCTTTTTTAGTACCATATATCTGTATATATATATATATTTGTCATAAATGGATAAACTAGGATGGATTTTTCCTACGAGTGGCATACAACAATTGATTGGATTTGAACCTGTACTGCATGATCAGAGGGCCAAAAACAATCCCACTGAGCTGAAGACCCCAATGAAATCCTCGAGTAACATTTCAAGCCATGTAGCCAAGGCTCTGTGTTTCAGCTATGTTGGCTCTGTGTTTCAGCTATGTTGGCTCTGTGTTTCAGCAATGTTGGCTCTGTGTTTCAGCTATGTTGGCTCTGTGTTTCAGCTATGTTGGCTCTGTGTTTCAGCTATGTTGGCTCTGTGTTTCAGCTATGTTGGCTCTGTGTTTCAGCTATGTTGGCTCTGTGTTTCAGCTATGTTGGCTCTGTGTTTCAGCTATGTTGGCTCTGTGTTTCAGCTATGTTGGCTCTGTGTTTCAGCTATGTTGGCTCTGTGTTTCAGCTATGTTGGCTCTGTGTTTCAGCTATGTTGGCTTTGTGTTTCAGCTATGTTGGCTTGTGTTTCAGCTATGTTGGCTTTTGTTTCAGCCATGTTGAGCCTTCTTCAGTACCATCTTTATATATTTTCATGAATGACAAACATTAGGACAGATTTTTCCACGGGTTAATAAAAACAATATTTACATAGGATAGCTACCTGTGCAGTTTTATTAATTTCCAAGTCATTGTGCAATTTTTCTTGAATCGTAACATCAAAATATTGAACAGTTTTCTTGATATCACCTCCATAAAATCGATTTGAAGTCTGAGTGACTTTCAGCATTCGATTCGCTACTAAAGATGCATTTGAAGTCGGATCGTCAACCTTACAAAAAATTTCAGATGTTAGTGAATATCATATCTTATTAAGGGAACATTAATGCTGAACAATTTTAAATAAAAGAATTTCATTTCATGTCAATTCAATCCAATTTTTTAGATTACAACTCAAGTTTTCTCAAGGCCACAAAAATTGATTTAGAAAATAAGCATTGTATTCCTATACGACTCGAGAAGGCTTTGAAATCAGTAGCACTATAAAAACCTGCATCTGCCTAAAAAGCCTTCGTCAAAAATAGCCTATAAAACAGCCTATTGCTAGAACAGCCTATTACTTACGTGCGGATCTTTACTGTAACCAATAGTCTCTAATAAAAACTTACAATTTCTCCAAGTAGAGCAACTTCTCTTGAAACGCAGTCACTCAAATTTGGCAAGTCATAAACAGCTCTATGATCTTTATCAAGGTTTTTATCATGACCATTATTTATACATCTTCTCGAAGCAAATCCTGAAGCATCAAACAACAAATTAAATTTGACGCCGAAATAGGACATTTTATTCTACAAAAATACCAAAAAAGGATAAAAACGATCTTTCATATGGGTCCATTTTGTGTTTTGCTGTCAAAGGCAATAATAGAGACACAGAAAGGAAAGAAAGCAAGAGGAATTCTATGACAGACAGAACAGACAGTAGTAAAAATGGCTTGCCAAACGTAGGTCCAGGGCTTTCTCTTTTAATAAACTATGACATGGCACATATGTTTGCCTTTAGATGATAAAAAAATCTAATCTTTTCCTACCGATAGTTCCGTTCGGACATCTCTTTACTGCGACTCCACCCTTGAAAATTCTTGGCCAAAAAATATCGCGAAATTTCTCAGAATTACAAAAATCCTCTTTTCTTGCATCAGGTGGAATGCCTAAAAAAGAAGATACAATTACAGATTCAAAACAACAAACAAAAAAAAACATGATTATTGCATATAAAAAGGGATAGGGTTGCTATTCAATTAAAAATAACAATTCTATTCAATAAAATCTTACGTCGACACGCTTTTCCATTTCCAACAAAACCAATTTTACACTGACAAAGATATGAACCTTCGACATTGTAACAATCTGCATTGTTGTCACAATTATTGCTTTTCGGATTTTTGCATTCATTTTTATCTGCAAAAAAACATAATAAATATAATAAAGCATCAGACTACTATAGGAGTGGTTTGAACTAGTCTTGCTTGACGTCTGTCATGTATCGATCAATCAACTGAAGCCTTTGAGCAATCTTACAAAAAGCTATTGTTTTGAATTTGGAATGCCAATTTATCATGGCCTAATGCCTTTAGTATAAACATATTACGAACAACTTTAGCCCTATAGCTTACGGTAAGAGTGAAGTTTTGCAGCAACAACAACACGAGACAAGACAAAAATGGACTCGATGGTCGAAGAATTCTGAGATGGACTGTGGTTAACTCACTTATTTGGTACCAGTCCTTGCAACAGAAACAGCAACCTTCCAGCAACAACAGCAACGTTTTATAACAAAAACAATCGCTGTTTGTTTCAGAGCGGTTGTTTGAGGGTTTAGCGACATACCTGGACAGGACAAAGACAAACATTTGAAGGCATTAAACAGCAGTATTCTTTGAAATTGCATTTCGCTTGGTAAATGAAGTTTTGTCTCATTTGGAAGAAGAAGAACGAACCAAGGCAAAATTTTAGAACTCAGCGTTCGCACCTGCAGTCGAATTTTACCCATGCTTGATAGAAAACTAATAGGTCATAGCACTGAGACACGGATCTGTCGGCCTAAAAGTGCGAGCTACGATTAATGTAACAAGTGGAAACATCTCAAATTGCTTATTTGGTTTACATACATTTTTAAAAGACTAACTTTCCTTAATTTCCAAAAGTCCTCACCTTTTGTTTTTACGGCAATATTCACAGCAAGTCTCGCTCCAGTGCCCCACTCATAACGAGGTTGGAAATCGATTGTGTATCTTGTGAATGGAATAAGATTCTTTATGGTCGTAGGGCTCTTGTTTGCATCAATATAAGTCTCTTTTCCATATCGAGGTTTGATAAAAATGCGATAGGAGATTATCTGCTGCGCACTTCGTGTCCATGTTACTTTAATTTTATCACTGTCAATCACGGAGACGTCAAACTTTGCAGGGACAAACGCGAAGGCTAAAACAAACAATAAAGAAATTACAATCAACATCTACAAGCGATAAAAAAGTGTTTGATATGTAACTAAAATCTCATCACTATGGCTTCGCATTTGCCACAAACATGCCTTTACCCAGTTTACGATTGAAGAGATGCACTCTTGCTCCTAAAAATAAAACACCAAACACATACCAAGCTTTTGGTAACTGATAGACAGGCAACTGACTTCCAACTGCCCCTAGCCTTGTCCCAGTGAGCCCTGGTTGTTTATCAAACGAAAGAGCGAACCATGATTTTCATATTTCATCAATCGATAACTAAAAGAAAACAATCTATAATGCTTTACTGACTTTAATAACTCACATTTAGTTATGGCAGTGGCATGTGCAGCCTTTCCTTTGTCAACTTTGCTGATGGAATTCACTTCAATCGTGTAATTTGTACCAGGGTGAAGATTAGTAACATTGACGATATACTTTGCAATCTGTGTTGGTCGTCTTTCACGGGCATTCAATTCAACTTTGAGTTTGTTTATCTGCCGTTTGGTATCTGTCACAGTAAGCTAAAAAAATCGAGTAATTGTTAACAGAACAACAATATACACTGAGAAAAATAAACATTTATTTAACCAACACAAAATTTGCAGCCTATAAGAATTATGCTCTCCATGCCATTTGCCTAATTGCATATTTTCATCCTTGTCAGTAAATTATAATTTTCATGCCCTCTCACTTAAGGCCCCAATCAAAAAATTCGGTGCGCCCGTGTGTGTGTGCTAATTAAGAGAAAGAGTTCTGCTTTCTTGTCAAATAGAATTCATAACATTCATGTTTGTTGGACAAGGTTGGCCAGTCTTGCAGAACAAGTGAGAAACAAAGTAAGAAATGATCATTTCAAACAGTGATGATCTTAAAAGCTCTGCCCCTTTCCCTCTCACCCTGAAAACAACTTAGAAAAACTACGGTTGCAATATTTACACCTAAAAATATTGAATGTTGCAGTCTTGTTGTTGATGATTTCCGCTGGGCAATAAGAGAAAGTAGTAAACTTAACGATATTGACATAGTTAACTGCTGAGACCAAAAACGCCAGTCATATTCAACACAGCATCAAATTTTAAAACTTAAAACGAAGAACGAGACAATTTACCAAATAGCTGGTTATTAATCCATTGGACGGTGAAGGTGTCTGCCATATTACTTCTAATGACGTCATTGTCTTCCCACTGATATAAAGATTCGGAGGATCTGGAACTAGATAGGAAAGAACCTCGTTTCAGAAAAATAATAATGGCTTAGAGGCTTAGACGAGCTTCTAGACTTATTACCTGAGTCGTAGTTATCGTTAAATGAATCGCTTGGACGCTCAAACTACGAGTTTAGCTATCCAGTTTGAGCGATCTCGGTTTGGTGTAGTCTCGATCTGATGGGCGATAACTGGGACTCAGGTTATAAGTCTAGACGAGCTTTGTTGAAGTCGTGATTTCAACAAAGCATCGCATTAAAACAGACAAAAAATCACGTAGAAAAATTTGAAACACAACGAAAGAAACGATGTTAAATCCTCAGCTATACCACATCTGATAATTGTAAACATTTTTGGAAACCAAATCCTGTTTAGATGGCTGAAAATTAGGCCATAGGAAAAAGAACCGAAATTAAAAGAAACTGGGTCAAAAATGTCTGGCATCGAGGCTGTGTTATTTCCACTACGGTTTGATGCAACGCCATTGGAAGCAGGTTTGGTTGGGTTTTTGCACCAAGTACACGATCAGTAAGAGAAATCAATTATGATGCAAAGAAAATAGAAGCAAAATTACATTCACCTCCATCTGTTGTTGCGCAAGAGAGAATTTTACTTCGAAAATACCCTTCAATATTCTTGACTTTCATATTGAGTGAAAAGTTATATGACATCAGGGCACCTAAAATAGAGCGCAAATAATCATTGATATAAGACGAAAATGAAATAAAATAACTGAAGCAGAAATAAGCAGCTAGGATCTTACTGTGCCAAGTTTTAATCTTGGTATTTGGATTAAGATAAAGGAAAATAACGAGTCGATTACCAAACTTAAAGAGAAGTTTAATTGTTATTTTCTGAGTGAAGCTCGAATAATATCACTGTCAATAAAGGGCAACCTTAAATCGAATTTAACAGAGAACAATTAGAATTAAGATTTTGTATCTAAGTAGAGCATTTAATACGAATCAAATGCGGATAAGTAAAACTGAATATACTAACTTATTATATCATTAAGAAATTATTATTACTATATTATTATTCAGAATATGGATGGATTTAGTTGTCCTTAAAAGAGATTTTCAAAGCGGTGGCAGACTGCCTCGGTATAAATAGACCTTTTCAAAGAGGACTGGGTCGGCGCAACATTTTCTGGAAGATGGCAGACATCTTGAGAAAAGGAATCCTCTCTTCGTGAAACGACCTGGATTGCAGACGCATCAGGAGATGTACTGCAGAAAATTTTGCTTCAAATTCACGAGTTATTAACTCATTCGATTAACTCATTCGCAAAAAGAAAAAGATTTCTAGAGAGTCCAGTAACAATACTTGAAAATGTAAGTGATTAGACGATCGTTATTTCTGTAATGTCTTAGTTCGATCATGTATTAAATATTAATCTCCCTTTTTTGCTTATAAGCTATAAATGAAGTTAGAAAATTGCAATTGTAATAATGGCTTGTATTGATGTTAACATGTCAGTAATATTTTAAGCAAAGAGTAGTTTAACTGTTTTTCTAAAATTGTAAAAGTTATGGTTAAGGGCCATCTCGGCCTAGATACTTGAATACAAAAAAAAAAAAATTGAATTAGAAATGAAAAAAAGGATTCGAGTCACAGCTGATCTACTCAAGGAGGCATACCACAAAACCAGTCGTTGCATGTGGAGAGGATTCCCTCACTCAAAATGTCGACCATCTTTCAGAAAAATGTCACGCCGACCCAGACCTTTTTGAAAAACTCTATTGCTTCTCTGCAAGAACATAGCCGTAGCCGTTCAGCCAAAAGCAGAGGAAGACATGGCTAGGGAGGTTATTTCAGAGGGCAGAAGCTCTAACATGACGGAATTAGAATGGGAATTGTTTTGCTGTTAGCTGCAAACTTACGGTAATAACATAGTATCCAGTAAAGGGTAAAGCATTATTGCAAGCTCGGTAAGCTGCTCGGTTTCACAAGTGATGACTTGGACTCTGAGCATTAGGCCATCCAATTCAGTAAATGTTGCTGTTGCTAAAGGCTGCCGTTGCTGTTTGTGAAGAGTGAGACTTATGTAATGAGTCTAGCAACCAGCAGGGCTTGTTAGCTACATAACCAAGAATAAGCTGCCTAATATTGCATTTTGACTTACCTAACATGCCTATGCAAAGTGTTGAGCTTACATTACGAAGAACGATTAAAGTCTGTTGATCGTACAGAGACTGGTAAGACAGCTTTGTGAACTGAATCTGTCCATATGGATCATCAGGAATTGTCCACGTTAAACATGCTGAAGATGCATTTGTCTCACATTTTGTGATTACTGGATCAACTGGTGGAAAAAGAATGGATAAACGTTAAAATGAATAAGATAAATATTGCAAAATGGTAAGGAGATAAATAAGATGTTATTGATGGTAAAATCTGAAAAATCAGGTGTGTCTTGTCACAAAAATTACGCTCATTTACAAGACGATTTTGCAAGGTTTTACAAGAACACTAGCCCAGATTTTAAATACAAAAAAGAGCAAACTCAGGCTGGCCTTAGCAGCATAGGCCCTAAGAATACCGGCAGAATATGAAACAATGACTAGCTTAAACTTCCTCGTAGGTGCTTATTTGCCTCATAGGCCAAAGAAACTGAAGACAAACCCTTAGTTCTCAAATTCTGCACAAGCTGAGCAGCTCTAAGTAAGAACGTAGTTGTTAATAAAAAGGCTGAATGTTATCGCTTAGGAATTCCCTACCTAGGGAATGTGGCGGGCTCCCAGAGCTAACCATAGCTGCTTAAGATTACAAACTAACTGGCTTTCTTCAGGACTGCAATCCAGAATATTTGACTGATAGAAGCTTTGCCTCGTGCTGTAGTTGGCTGTCAGAGGACACGTAATCGAAAGCTTCGAGCTGGAATTTGTGGGTCTGGACTGAAATTCTATAAGTGCCTGTCTTGAAATGAGGTAGCGTTTGGCATTTTGAGGTAATTCAAGATGAAGTATGAACTCGAGAAACCAGGATAAGAAAGATGAAAGGAAATAACAATCTCCACCCAAAATCACAAAATACTCAAAAGAAACAACACTTTAAGTTGATAAGCAATTTAACTGTCAGCAGCTAAAGATGAAACATAGAAATGGAACATTGAACTGATCAACAAGAAGCAGAAAGAAGGCGTTTGGTCGATGCTAGACACAAAATGTGGTTAATGTGGAAAGTTGGTTAAGACAGATAAATAGCATAGTCAACCACCATTTGACAACTGTTAATTTATGAAATGCAACTGGATATATGAGAGAATCCTAAAAATTGTAGTTTAAGTGATATAAAGAAGAATTAGCGAGTAGAATAAGGATAAAATGTTCTGCTCTCTCAGACAGTGTTAGATATACGATGAGCAAATGGATTATAACATTTAAGATAACTATTATATGAACACTTTATGTTGTTAATCCATCCATTTTTCATTATTGGTGTACGTTTTTCGTTGATCAAGCTCTCCCAGGCCCTGAAATTTCACAAATACTGATGATGTAATCCAGCTGACTCGTGGTGTCAGGAACTCAGTGTGGTCAGGGTTCGAGCCCAGCCACGGTAGCGTCACAGCCAGGGTTGAGGTCTCGAATAGTTAACCTACTACTGAGATCCTAGTGACAGGCGCTAAAACACCATATCACCTTCACCTTCACTATGATGTTATGAATATTAATATTCTGGCAAATTCTAGGCCTTTCAAGCACTGAAATTAGGCCTCCTTGATACCTCCCTCTTCTTCTCAATCTTATACGCAGAAAGACGTCCAGACGTTTGAATGAAACAAGGCTTTTAATTGAGGTAATAGGGTTATAATAACAGCCTCGTACACAAACATAGATAATATCATACTGACCTATATTTCCACGGTAAACGGCTGAAGCCTCGGTTTCATTCAAAATTCCCTCCCAAAACATGACATCATCATAATCAGCATCGATTTTGAACCCATGCCTCCCAAGGCTGAGCATCGTGTTTGCTACATCTCTTGTCTGCCTCGCTTCATGTCTTGCATCCTCGTTCTGAAAAGGCATTGAATCTCGTTTTGTACGTGTTTGAACTCTTTCCAGAAATTTCTTTCCATTTTGATAGACGATGATTCTTTTTCCATCCCACGTGATTAGATGGTGTGACCACGTGTTTGTTTTTACTGGATATTTCGCGTAAAATCTTTGTCTATTGTTTACGTATGACATAATCATTTCTTTGTTCTTTGTCCGTAGCAATCTGAAACCTCTTTCATCTGAATATGCAAGGCTGTTTCCAAGTATATACTGTGTATTGCTTTTGATATCGCGAAACCGAAGCCAAAGGGAGACTGTCATGCCTCGTTTGCAGTTGATTATGTCTCCAAGGCAACCATCAAATCGACCCAGTTCAATACTAGAGCCATTCCCCTCCAGGAACAGAAAGCTGTTGCCTGATAACTTTCCAATGCTTATCAACTTTGCGCCTCCTTGCCGGATGGTGCCACGTTTGCCAGTCACCTCATCAGCAATACCATAAAGTGATTTTGCCTTATTGAATCTCCAATAGTGTTTTGCAGTTTGCAAAACTAAAATGAAAAGCATTAAATTAGAACAGTTTATGCTTTCAATTATAGGTTATATAGGCAGTGGTGTCAGGTTCAAAGGGAGCGAGGACCCGAGTTAACCAGTGGAAGCTGAGTGTTATAACTTTGATTCTACTTTTCGTTTTCACAAATTTCATCCTTCACCTCCCATCAGGGATGTAGCAAGCTCTTCAAAAGCTATAGGTTAACGAAAAAATGGAACACTCTAACATTAGCGACGTTTAACTAAAGGCATATAGTTTTTCAGGGCCTCTTTTGTCAAACCAACTAGGGGGCATTGCACCAACATAAGGAGTCCTCTTCAGCAGCGGCACAGGCACCTCATAGCAACTGAAAAGGTTCTTCAGGCTCCAAAAGAGGGGTTTTTCAGTTGTAAGAAATGGGTCCTAATAAAAGGGGCAATTTTGATTGATTTTTGGAAGAGTGGGGGGCATTGCCCCCTGGGCCTACTCGGTTCCTTTATCTGTGTCCCCTTTCCTTCGAGTAACCTGGCATCGAAACCAAAAACATTGAAATGAAGAAAAAAATTAATTATTGCACCTTAAATGTAGGAGTCATTCCTGCAGGTAAAGGGTTGAGGCGAAATGTTCTAAGATGAGCTTGTACTTTTACTGTTCAGTTATCAGTTGTTTGCGTGACAAGAAATTTTGTTTTATTTATTAATCTTTTCATCTTCTGTCAGCTTAAATGTTTCTTTAATTACTTTAATCTCAAAGACGATTCTTAATGAATTTGAAATCATTATGATTTCCTCTAAGAGTAAACGCGAGTTAAATTATAAAGCACTCCTTAATTGGTGCAACGATCGAACGTCCAAAACCCTCTTAAATGGTATATCAAAAGAGATGCTATAAACAGGCGTTTCAATGGAATTCTTGACAAAACTAGGAAACCATTTCAAGTGATTTTTCAGAGTATAAAAGACAAGTTATTAAGTCGAAATGCGTTCAAAGCAAAAGGGATCACGAGCTAAATCATTGTCCGTTCTAGAAAGAGGTGGTTTGTAAATGAGCATTTAAAAAGAGATTCCATTTTTCGATTGGATTTTTATCATGCGTCGGTCTTTTTGTTATTCTGAAAATTACAATCCCGCAAAATGTTTGTTGTTCGAGTAAAACAGCTGATGCACATCTTAGACAAGGTGACATAAAGGGGTTTGAGTCAGTTAAAGGGGTTCGAACAAGAGGTCGGACACATTAAAGGGGGATATAGACCAGTCTACGCTAGTCAGATTCAAGGGGGATTTAGGAGTGTTTACGTCAGTCAGATTCATTTGAGGCATTTGACGTCAGTCAGAATCAAGGGGAAGTAGGGTAAGTTGACTTCAGTCAGATTCAAGGGCGAGTTGGTTCAGTTTACGTCAGTCAGATTCAAGGGGGGATTTTTTGCGTTGTCCTTGCGTCAGTCAGATTCAAGGGGATTTGAGACAGTTGGCGTCAGACAGATTCAAGGAGGGTTGGGTAAGTTGACGTAAGTCATATTCAGGGGGAGTTTGGGCTAGTTTCCGTCATTCAGATTCAAGAGAGATTTGAAGTAGTTTACGTCAGTCAAATCGGGGACTTGGTCCAGTTTACGTCAGTCAGATTCAAGGCGGATTTGGTTTGGTTGACGTTGGACAGGTCAGTTGGCCTGCGGACCGAGAATACTTGCAAAATGAATTTAAAGCATGAAAAGTTTACATACCAGAACTGAAGGGAATATCAGCATTATTTTCAGCAGAATCTAAAAGGTAACAATGATAATTGAAAGATTTCATTTCCTACAGATCGAGAATCGAGCAAAGGCTCAAACATCCAATAAAAACGTCCAATTAAACTGCTACTTTATTACGACATGACACAAGATGACATCAAATTGATTGAAAATTCATCAACAAAAAACAAGTTGTGATTTAAATCATACGTCTGCAACTAGGATATTAAAAACTGTAATATCTAAAGCGCTTCTGAAAGCTTTAGTTTCGATTAATACGAATGACATCTGAATAGGATCAAAAGGATAGCCTTCATTCTTTGGAAGGACTTGAAAAGTAATCGGAGAATCGGTTATGTCAGAATCAATCAAAAGAGAAAACGAAGCCTCAAATGGAGACTATTCAAGACGAGCCTAAGAGCAACCTCTAGCATTAGATGACAGATGTTCACAAACCAGGAGCGACGCTCGACGCATTTGGGCCCGGGGACGAAGCTGTGATTGTACAAAATCTAGAATCGAAACACCCACAGTTGTAAACACCCACAGTTGTGGGTTAACTCAAAACCGTTTCACCGAAAACCACAACATCTTGGTTAAAAATTAACCGAGACATAGGACGGTGAAAACCAACGTTGCATGTTGAAAACTAAACACAAGGTCTTTGTTCATATGTTCATATCAGAAGAACTGTCATAAAGGCACGGGGGGTCTTGGCTAAATTTTGGGTTGGGGACTGCCGCTGGTATATTCAAAATAGTACCGTTAGCTAGACTAATTTTTACCAATATGATACCCTTGGCTAGACAAATACGCTCGAAATTGTTGGTCTTAAGTCTGAAAATTCAAAGAGCGACTTACTGTATTCCTTTTACCAGTTTCTTTTAGAAATGTTTACAATGAAACTTCTACTCTCCAAGGCTACTCAAGACGAAAACATGGCCGCTCCATTGCTAAATATGATACCCTTTGCTAGACCGAAATTGCCAAAAGGTATAAACTTGGCTAGACTAGAAGTCCGAAAAAGTATACCCTCTAGCGCGGCGCATCCCCAGGTACCTTTACTATGGAAGAACCCCCCACGTGCACAATGGCTCTTAGAGTGGATAACTTTATTAACTGTAGCTCCCACGATAAAACTTCTAAACTCCATAGAATATAATCTCAAATCATAAATCAAAAATCATAAATCACGTAAGGTTTGATTTATTGAGACCATTTAATGAGTTCTCTCTAGGTGATTTCAAATCTTCTTCGACTGATCTACAGTTCTTTGCTCGGTTTGAGCAAAGAACTGTAGATCAGTCGAAGAAGATTTGAAATCTGAGCATTAGGTCATCCAATTCAATAATTTAGGTAAACAGTTGCTGCTGTTGCTAAAGACTGTCGTTACCGTTTACGAAGAGTGGGACTAATGTAATGAGTCTAACAAGACCCTGGTCTGCAGACTGTGACAGTTCGTAGAAGGAAAAGTTGAACCAACGCAACCTTTTGAAAATAATGACATCAAGTTCAACCCTTGGGGTTTGCCGCAGCCGAAAATAACGATGGAAGCATTAATCTCCCTGAATGGTAGCGAGTTACGCGTCTACACAAATCTCATACTATAAGCTTACCGACAATTTGTTCCCTCTTAGAAACTGAGATATTAAGAAGAGATTAAGAACATAGCCTACGCGCAGACTCGGACACTTTCAAAAGTCTACAACCTTGAAAGATTTTGCGTCTGCGCCCAGACTATAAGAACATAAATATAGCTGAAAATATAAGAACGGCATGTCTCGGTCAAAATCTACTGGTTTTGATTCTTGCAGTATTCAAAAACAGTGCCGTGAAACAAGTTGAAAGCTACCAGACAAACAGCATGCAGAAATCTACCCAAAGAGACAAAACACTGGTAGAGAAAGCATTCGCGAAAACCAGCAATGTCAAACGAAAAGCGAAACAGCAAAAAACCCAGGTAGCGCGGACTTCTTTGCGGAATTTCGCATCTTCAAAATTGAAATTTCAAACATTTTCAGACATTTTCCAGACGGCTGAGACATTCTCGGAGGCCAAATGTAAACCTCATGAACTTAATTTATGGAATAAAATTGGATCTTAATTTTGCGTGCCTTATATCGGATTTGCTTCCAATACTAATTAGCGAAAATTTCTTGAGCAGAGGAAGTCTTATGGCCTAAAATATATCGGATTATGAAAAGATTCTTTCTTCTCTCGAGATGTAAATTATTCTTTTCAAGCTAAGAACCTATAAATCATTTTCTAAATTATATCTTTTGACATCCTTATAGGTTAAACATGAGTCATCTGAACCGTGCAAATCAAGGGTAAACATTGAGTTTGGACAGCGGCAGTTTTGCGGGGCATTGGGGTAAATATACCCCAAGAAACTGAAAATCTCGGCAGATATGGTAAAAAAGCGACCGAAAATTGGCAATTTCTAACAAAAGAAGGAAAAGTGGGCTAACATGGGGCTATGGACAGTGGAGGTTTTTAGGGGGGCATGGGACAACTACCCCTAGAACCAAGAAAACTCGGCTCGGAAAAAGTTCCCCAGATGCGGTACAAGGTGCTCCTCTTGAATTCGGTGAAAACCGTCACTGGCTTCTATGGGGAACAAGAAACGAACGATTCCGAAAAACTGTCAACTCCCTCTGTGGAATTTCTTGGAATGTTTCAGTGTTAAGAAACTCTTTCTACAAGAACATTTCATCCCACGTGTTGCTTATTTTTCAACTGATTTTCTACCATCATACTGTATCAACAACTACCCTTTTCGCAAAATGGGAGTCGTGGAAGATAAAATGTAAGGAAGGTCGTCCGGTTCTTCATCCATTGTTTAAGTGTTTATGAAAATTTTGCCACTTTTTCCCCGAATATGGCTGTTTTTGAAAGATTTTCTCGCAGGTGGGAAATATGGGGAGCTGTGTCCTTGTTAGTCCCACCTTTCCTTCAAAGAATATGCTAAAAAACATGTGGAGAGTGTGTTTCAAGAGTGTTTCTTTCTGCAGAATCCCTGTTACTCAAACGGCTTCTGATATTTAAAGTATATTTAACCCAGGTCTCAACCTCTTGCTTCCTATTATGAAGGTTACTGTATTCTTATGAAAGCGGA
Organism: Chrysaora quinquecirrha; assembly: GCA_014526335.1. Taxonomy (NCBI): domain Eukaryota; kingdom Metazoa; phylum Cnidaria; class Scyphozoa; order Semaeostomeae; family Pelagiidae; genus Chrysaora; species Chrysaora quinquecirrha. The sequence goes on along the minus strand of JACTAT010000039.1, from coordinate 3,307,167 downwards.
GCGAAATTCATACACAAAGTCGGGTTGCATATAGCAAATCAATTAATGTACAACAAAGATATCAGGATTATTTGGAGCCGAAGTTTACACTGTGCAAATAAATCGGTTCCCACGCAGCTTCGCTTTTGTATGGTTCCAGAAATAAATCTTCAAAAAACCACTGACTTTTAGTTAATAATTACAAGTTTTCAGGCCAGTTGAATGCATTCATTTTGAAAGACCCGAGCCAGTAAAAAGTCAACGGAGGGTTTTCGCCTGTTTGCAGCCTATGAAATGCTCTTAATCTGTTCTTAATTTTCAAGTTTCTTGGAGGCTTAAATATTTTATAAAACGTAATGGAGAGGCACATTGAAGCAGAACTTGTATGTTTGCTTCTTTTTTGTGAGCTTTCTCATTCGGTTTTGATGGTAATTTGGTCTAATTTTCTTCAGTCTAATGCTAAGCCCAGCCTCAGTTTGTTCTAAGGTTAGGTCTTTCTTAATTTTTGGCGAAAAATTGGTTTTGTACCGTGTTCTTATAAACTGCTTTCAGAAAAGAGTGTATTTATCCTCGATACAAGAAAACTTGATTTGACAAACTTTGTGCTCGATTTAAATCGTAGCCTAAACTGTGGGGAAACAAAAAAACCTCAGTTAAAAATGTGTCAAATATAACAAATTCTATACATGAAACATGGGAAGAATTCTGTCAAGCTAGCACCGAACTACGGGGCATTTTCAATATCGAAAGTTCAGAGGGTTAGTTTGTGAAAAACAGCAAAAATGATAATTACAGAGAGATCAGATTTAATATCTTTTTATGATATCAAACGAGAACTTTTTAATTTGTGTTTGAGTAGTTTCAGGGTGTTCTTAATACCAGGGTGTTTTTGAAATACGTATGATGATAAATGGTTTATAACGCAAAATTTGTTGTCCTTGATTTACTAATTTACAGTGAATTTGAAAATTAGAAATTGAAGAATAAACTATCATTGAATTCGATAAATATTGGTGAAGTTTTTCTCAGAAAATTTTCTCCAACTTTTTCGCACGATAGTCTAGAGTAGTACCGTATCAATATTTTCAAGATAGTTGAAATCTGTCGCTTCAAAATATACCCCAGTGGCACGAAATTAAAAAAGAGCTACGATAAACCACAAATAAAATGAAATAAAAAGCGTTTAATCTTAAAAACTCACCAACTTGATTATATTTGAGGGCAAAAAGAGAGATGAATACGTAGAAATATGCAAACTTCGTAACATCCATAGCTGAACAAACCAATCGAGAATTCTGACAATCAAAGTTTGTCTCGTCCAAATCTAATCTTCACAACATAATGCTTCGCAAGCTTATGAACATTGTGGCGACCCGGCTTCTCTGTCATCTGAAATAGAGATAAGTAAGCTTAATTCCATTAATCAGGGGGTCGTGTATGTTGGTATTAATCGTGGTAAAGACGGAGGGAGGCCGAGGGCTGAGTTGGTTAACAAGGTGCAATTGTAAGTTCGTCGCAAATGAAAGGAACAAAAACTGATTTTACAATGTCCTGAACTCAATCTCAACTTCCCTGTCCATCTAACTATTAATTTTCGGAAATTGAAGACATTTTTTTCATAAGAAACCTGCACTTAGAGTCGAGCTTGTAGTTCTTTAATTTCTCGTGGAAAATAAGCCTCAGAGCTACTCAACCCACTAATTGTAACAAAGTAAGCTTCACTTCTGATTAAAAAAAACTACCACTGCAAAACCCTCAGTTCTATAATATCCGTTTCATAAAAGGCCTCGTCATCTTTTGGGCTTCACCCAAGCAAAATTTAGTCGTTTGCAAATTATGTTATCTATGTTTCAAGATATTTTGAACCCTTTACCGTCATCTTTATGGGACCTTTATATCTTTTATTCTCCCACCCATGGCAGCACTTTACGTGTTTCTTAGGTGTTTTGGAAAAGCTGTGTCCTCTAGAAAACGTGTAAGCAAGAACATTATAAGATGAAAAATTTAGCATTGAGTTATATATAGCTTAGTGGATAACATTCACTTTCATCAGTGCTAAGATGAATCGAGTCTAGGGGCAAATCATTCGTATGCTTTTTGATTTGATTAATCACGAACTAATCAAAGCAATCAAGCTGATGAACCAACTTATAGTAAGGTGCAGTAGGGCCTTTACTAAATTAGTCCATGATTATGGACGTTGAAAGTAGAGTAAAGTGGAGAAGGCCTTAAATTTCGTCGCTGGGATTGCTTTTCACAAATTTTTAGACAAATTAGTCATTCATTGCATAACAATAATAAACACACACTTTCACAACTCACGCTAGCGAATCTATAATCACTACTGTGGTGGATAATCAATACTGTGGTGGTACTATTTGCATACTGTGGTGGCAGTTTTGGCGTACTGTGGTGGATAATCACTACTTGTGGTGGTTTACTATGCTTGCGGTGGTGGCAGTTTTGGCGTACTGTGGTGGATAATCACTACTGTGGTGGTACTATTTGCGTACTGTGGTGGTAGTTTTTGCGTACTGTGGTGGATAATCACTACTTGTGGTGGGTTATAATGCTATATGTGGTGAATACGAAATCATAGCAAAACTCTATAGATCAAGCAAGAAAAAACCACAAAATCCACCACAGTACGCCAAAACTGCCACCACCGCAAGCATAGTAAACCACCACAAGTAGTGATTATCCACCACAGTATGCCAAAACTGCCACCACCGCAAGCATAGTAAACCACCACAAGTAATGATTATCCACCACAGTACGCCAAAACTGCCACCACCGCAAGCATAGTAAACCACCACAAGTAATGATTATCCACCACAGTACGCCAAAACTGCCACCACCGCAAGCATAGTAAACCACCACAAGTAGTGATTATCCACCACAGTACGCCAAAACTGCCACCACAGTATGCAAATAGTACCACCACAGTAGTGATTATCCACCACAGTAGTGATTATAGATTCGCTAGCGTGCAACTGATTGACGATCAAGTAAATTTTTTTAGAGAGTGATTTCCCCCTTGTGCAAAATAACAGGGGAACAGTCAGGCCTAGAAAAATTGGTGTCGCAAGAGTTGGGTTATTATTTTGTTGACATTAAAAGGCCTTTCCGGGGCTGAGCTGCAATTTTAATAATAACCTTTGGATTAAGAAATTAGTCATAAAATAAATTCAATAACGAAACTGTAGCGGTGACATAGTAAGGTTTGTTTTCAGTGGGTGTAAGGGCAACTCCTCGGAAAATAGACAGTGAACATTTAATTTGAAATGGTCAACAAAGTGCCGTTAGTCATAGACGAGTAAAATGATCAAATTACAAGAACAGATGAATCTTTGTTTGAATTGATACCCGACTGTCACGTAAGGAACTGTTGTAATACAAAGAATGTGTTTTTGAAAATGAAAAAGCTGCTTCCTCACTTCAATTTGGGATTAAACTCAGTCACACAACTACGATGTGCTGTGGTGAACACTATGAATATATTAGGATTGTCAAAATGGGAACAAAATATATAGGAAAGGATTCCTACATCACATTACATTGACACTTTTTGCATTTCGTCATACACGTCACTCTTGGAAAACAACAACAACAGCGCGAAAATTCGAGGAATGGAGTTAAGGTTTTGTTGTTGTTGCTGTAAGGTGGACACAGCCGGTTGGCAAGATGATGATAATGATCATGTTGGTGATTATGATTATGATAATGATCTTGATCATGATGAAGGCAATCGGTGAGGAGGATGAAATTTATGATGATGGTGATGATAGTGATGATGACGATGATGATGATGATAATGATGATGGTCATGATCATGATGATCATAGATCATGAGTGACCATGAAGGCTGTGATTATGGTTATGGTTGTGATCATGATGACGACAATCGATGAGGACTATGAAGTTGATGCTGATGGCTGTGATGATGATGATGATGTTCACGACGATGATCACGATATGTAATCATGATAATGATGATCCTAACAAGTAAAATGACGATTATGACGATGATCTTTTAGATTTTTAGAGGAGTAATAAGTCTGAAACTGAACGTAATACAGGTGAAGGATACTTTTGACCAGAAATTAAGTAATAATCTCCATTTGGGTACAAAAAGTAAGCCCAAATATAAAAAGAAATGAGCTAAATCAAAATATATTTCTTACATTTAGGTTTGGAATAATGGTGCCAGGAGACAAAAGATTTCTCTGATAATCTATGGTTTGACCCTAAAAAAGAGAAATGACATGAAAATGAAATAAAGATGGCCGTTGTTAATTCATCAATGAAGATAAAAATCTTTAATAACATTAACTTGTGTTATCAATACACAGTGTGTGTTTTAGCTTATACCAGTCAGTCTCTTGGGATTCCTGTATGTCTTTATCCTCTCCAGTTCCCAATGGCCAGGAGTTAGAATTAGCTTGGTAAAGCGGTGGTCAGGGGCAGATTAGGGAGGTCTTGCCATTTTTGTTAATATATCCTCTTCGTGTCAAGAACTAACCGACAAGATGATGTTGGTGATTATGATTATGATTATGATTGTGATCATGATCATAATTATGATAATGATTGTGAAAATGATCATGACGATGACGATCGATGAGGACGATGAAGTTTATGATGTCAATGATGATGATGATGTTGATGATGACGATTATAATGATGATAGTAATTATGATGATTATTATGATGATTACGATTATCATTGATGAAGATGATGATGGTAACGATGTCAATCGTATTCAGAGAAAAATTTCCGCGATTGGCTAATAAAATGAAGTCAAAATAAATGTGCAGCTTGCTATAGTACTATAGATAGAATATCGGTCTGGAGGTCCAAACTCATGTCTACATAAAAGCTGTATGACTGCCAGGGCCACTGACTTATCTAACAGATTGCTATTTCACTTGCCTTCTAGTTAGCCAGCATCTTTACATTCACCAAAACGTAGAGAGGTTAAGCAAAGTCGCAACTAAGAGGAAATGGGTCTTGAAGAGTATTCAGTTTATGAACTTTTTGTTTTTGAAGAAATAAAGTGATGTTTTTTACTAACGGAGTGGTAAATTATCTATAGAGATGTGAGACATTTTAATTGGATTTTTAAATTGATTTTATCAAGCACACGAGGTTAATCTGTAACAAAACTTTGCTAGGTCATCCAATAATGCAACAAGACCCAAAAAATTAATTTAGTCTTTCATAAAATAAGGTTAAGAAGTTATTTGGGTTGTGACGTGACATTAGGCCTAAGTATAAATACATGGAGCTTAGCGTGTCGTATGGTGTGCGAAGGACGTTCGTAGTCAACTAAATGAAGCAGGGACAAGTTATAACTGAAATTAATAAACCCGTTTTTATTTTCACCTAAACTAGAAGAAAACTTATCAATCGTAAATGTCGAAGTGCGAAATGGATGGGCTCCAGAGAATGGCGGCTTGCGAATAGAGGACCCTTGACCCAGACCTCTATCTAAGGGTCTTGTAAACATAGCATAGCTATAGAGTTAGGAATATAAAAACAGCTTTTTATATTCCTAACTCTATGAGCATAGCGAAATTCGATCAAATATTCGAGGACCAAAGAAGGCAGTGGCTCTTCAAATACTTCACTCCGGTCCGCAATAGCAGCGACACCCATTTCAGAGATAAAAGGGGCCATTTTCAATTTGATCAAAATCGTTGGGGCACGAGCAACAAGTTCCCCCTGTTTCAGCAACACCCATGTAATGAGTAAATTATGACTAAACAGCTTTAGCAAAATTTAGTGCGGAGTTGTATGAAAAATAACTGATTATTGACTCTACTCTAATCAATACAAATAACAAGCTTAGCATATTTCGTATTCGAAAATGGTTTCTTCATTATGAAATTGTAAACGTGTAAGATTTCGTTGGCATGGAATGATATCTCTTATACCTAACTTATTGATGAAATTAAGTATTGGAGTTTTGTTGTGCTAATCCACGAATAACAACAAGAAGACTTAACAGGGATAAGATTATTTACTGAGCACTAATAAATAGAGATCCATTCTTTAATTTAACAGCATTATTTTCAATTTGTTAATCTTACACGGCCTAATAATGGGACGAAGACAAAATATTACGCATGCTACTGACAATGCCAGTGGGCAACTAAGTAGAATGGACCTTATTACTATTTCTTGTAAAACATTCATTGCGAAGGAGGTTTTAATGTAGGAAGGCAGGCAAGAATTAGCATAGGAACATATTTTTATCTGAAGGCACTGTGCCGTCGTGGTCTGCAAATGGTTTAACCAGCTAAGTCGTGACGTCAGGGTTTCCTGGGATTACTTGATTAAAAAAAAAGCTTGGTCGTGTGAAGTCAGCATCTGGATAAGTGAGGGTGAGTTTCTAGATGAATTACAAAACAACTCATTCTGCCGTCCTTCGGAAGGGACGCTAAACTAGAGGTTCCATGCCTGGATGTGGCATGCATTGTAGGCCTAAATTAGCTGGAAAAGCTGGAAATAACAGCCTACTCAAAATAAGGTAACAACAACAACAACTTCTGAGATCCCAGTGACTGGCGCTGAATACACAACCTCATCTCCACTTTCTGACCTTTCTGAGAATGACGTAATAAAGATGATGATTATGACAATGATAATGATAAAGATTATGATGAAAATGTTGACTACACTTGATGCTTCTGCAGCGGACTTTTTATGAAAACGAGCGAGAAAGCCCCCCCTGATCTGAAGGTTTGGTTAGTTTCTTCTACCTTATTGTGCAAATGACAAGAAATAGGTGCAAATGACAAGAAATAGGCGCAAATGTTCAGCTTACCATGAAATACCATCAGAAATCTCAATCAATGCATGCAGGAGTTTTGTTGATCATCTAAAAATGTAATAAAAAGTGCAGTAATTTCAAAATCAAACAAGAAGCTTGAGTTTGATGAAACATTAAGAAATGAGAGAAAATTTTCAATATGTGATTGGACAATTGGGACAGACTTGGTTGGATGATTGCAATGTTCATGATGATCATGATCACTGGTGGTGATGATGGTGATTATGAGTTTGATGATGAAAAAAATGACAGAAATGATGACAATCAATGAGGATGATGATGATGAGGATAATTATGATGATGATGATGATGATGACGTTGATGATGATGATGAGGATGATGATGCTTATGGATGATGGCAATTAATGATGATGATTATCATGATTACAACAACAATTTTGATTTCAATAATAATGACAATGCCAATGGTGATGGTGATGATGATGGTGATGATTATGGTGATGATGATGTCAACAGTGATGATGATGATGCTGATATGTTGATGATTATGATGATGATGATGATTACAACAATGATTTGGATCATGATGAGGACAAAGATAAGGATCAAAGAACTTCTACATCCATTCATTGTTATGTTGTGAAAGAACACCTCAAAATTCGGATGACCTGGTTTTCCACTTATTCAAGAGGATTATCATAAGTTCATAAATAAAGAAATGGTTTGCTCAAAATCCTATAACAATGTAATAATGTACCAATTACTTTAAAAATAGTAACAGCAGCTTCTTAAAATAGAAAGCAATCAATCAAACTGCTCTAAAATAAAGAATATTTTAGGAAAGAAATATTTCAAAACCATTTGGCCTGAATCTGCATTCAGAAACTTTCTCATCAACTTGATATTTGGGTATCTGGAAGAATTCTGGGTAACTCAAGTATCATAATCATGGTTGTCTCTCGGAGGCCAAAAGAAGTTGATACATTGTATTTCATTGGTGAACATGCATGTGGGATGATTTCAATGATGATTATGGTGATCATGGTCATCTCATTGGAACATTGTTTATTAGGGCAAGTTTTATGCTAAAGGGAAATATAGTTGGTCTACAGATATTATTGTCTGTTGTAAACGTAAAGTGGTCTCTGTATGGAGGTTTGTTGTGAGAGAAATATGACCTTGGGGCAGTCTGACAAACACAAGAACTATTTCAGCTTGGTGCAATAGTTTACCAATTTTTGTTAGAACAGTGGTCACAGCAGTTAAAGTGGAAGTTGTGATACTACCGTACCTAGGGCTCAAACCCCGACCCCGCAGAACTTCTGACACCATGAGCCAGCTGGATTAGACCCTGACGCCACATTTGATCTAGATACTGTTTGAGTGTTTCAGGAATTTTGTATAAGTATGGGTAGGCATTTTGTCCCCATCCGAACGAAACTTAGTCTTTCTGTCCCCCCCCGGGCTTTGCTGAGTGGAGGTTCAACTGTTTATATCCCTGATCCAAAATACACTCCTTATGTTATTCTGATTGTATTTGTTAAATCTTATAGAAATGGCTTGAAAAATGTTGGCCTCGGTTTCTGCTTCACTGTTTCCATCTGGTCACTCACTTGCTGTACTGGTAGTTGTAGGACCTGTGACCTTTTAGGCCTGCTGGCTCTTCGGCCTAAATCAAATGGGCAACATGGCAACCTTCTTAAATTTTGGCGCTAAAAATTCTTGTACGAACGGAATAAAAATTCAGATATAGAAAGAAAAGATAAAGACGTTCTTACATGTTTTGCTAGTTTTTATTTTCATCAGATTGCAGAAGACTGAAAGACTGTTTCACCTTCGACTTGCCTGGAGTTGGAGATGGAAGGGAAGGTTGTTGTCGTCTGGAGGATAGAAGGTGTCACGTGTGGACACATCAAAAACGTTGTTGTTGTTGTTTTGATAAAAATCAGAATCGGGGAACAGGAACCTTCAGACAGGATACATTTAAAGGAAAACAACCTTTCTAAAGTTTAAGCGAAAATCAGTGATCATAAACATAATGCGTTACTCCTGATAAACACCAAAAAGTACTGCTACAACACACATTGTTGCATTTCGATAAGTACATGAAACATAATTGTCAAACCGTTCGTCCCAAATAAATCTACTGACTACACGCATTCCTTGACCATGCAAGGAATTGATGCTCACTTGAGAAACAAGCTTATAGCGATCAAAACCAAGAAGCTTGACTTTACTTTTAATCTCAGTAGCTAATTCCATGGTCAGGAATTTGCATCTTTCAGCATCATAAGTCATGTCGTTAATCTTCGTTTGAAGAACTTCTTCAATAATTTGCTTAACCAATTCCTGTTGGAAAACTCCATCCTTTTCTGGGGTCATTTTATAGGTGTTTGCTAATTGCACGTTCTTTGATTTTGCAGAATGATGCAAAGCTTCGTGTGAGCCCGTTTCATCGCTTAAAACGCTTGGGTGATGATGACTATGATGAGGGTGGGGATATAAACTCATTTTCTTCAGCATCTTGCTTAGAATCGGATCTGTTCACCTACACAAAACGAAAAATGTTTTTACTTTTAGCGCAACAACTAGATTCTTTTATAGAAGCTAAGCTCGCGATAAGCGAGCGATTAGAACTATATTCTTAACTTTTTGTTGATTCACGCGTTTCTTCCGAGGGGCAATTCCGCGAGGAATTCGCCTCGGAAATCTTCCTATACATCTTTGCTGGAAATCCCATTGTTTTCATAAAAATTCCTTGGAAATCCTTTTGTTTTAACGGGAATCTCGTACTCATACGCATTTTTTAAGAGTGAAATGCCCTTCGGTTTCTTGAAAATCTCTTTGTACCAAAACCCTAAAGGGCGCTAAAGGGCATCTTTCCAACTGAAAAAGGCCGTGCAAAAACGCAAAGAAATCTTAGCCCCGATTTCAGTTTGTTTGATTGTTATTTTTTTTATTGTTTTTTCACCTCCTTATCACCCCTCACCTTTTCAAAGACGTTTAATCTGCGTTTCTAGTAGTGGTAGCTGAAAACTATTACTTAGGTTTTGAAAACAAGTAGCAGCTAAACTTAACTTGCAGTTTCAGCTAGCCTAGCTGGTTGAAACTTTCAACCCGAACCTTAGCTCTGAAGGTGTTCCTTATATACAGGCTGTTGTAAATAAAAAAGGTCTATCGCCTTTGATCAGTTACTTACAAAAGAAAATGCTTGTAAGCCGCTAAAATACTAGTCGTGTTTCACCTACCAGTAAAAATGAAATGAAGCAAAACAGTCACTTGCCTGAAAAATATTTTGCTGACGAACAAATTCGCTATGAAGTTGAAACTTGAAATGTTGTTGTTTTTCTTTTTTTTTAATCAGAGGACATCAATAAGAAAAACAAGCGAGTTGATATGGTAACGAGTAACTTGCAACAAGCAGAGAAACAAAAGAAAAGGAAAACGATTGTTTCTGATTTCACCTGAGATCTGTTCAATTAAAAAACTCAAATTCACAGTGGAAATAATAAAATGCACCGTCATTCTTTGTAATTATTCTATTTCTACAAAAAAGGCTGTGCAGTGCAGAGGTTGTAATTTATATAGCCTACACTTTTTTTTCAATATGCAAATGGTCCAGCCCTCAAGAGTTGCTTAACATATCTAGAATTTCAGCTCTCGCAGAATGACTTGTACCCCCTAAAAACTCTTATTTTGGCTCTTTTCATGCTTTTCAATGTAATTGACAAGTTTGCAAGGATGTACAGTATGAAGAAAGCTATTTCACCAAAAATTTTAACAACATCTCAGCCCTAGTTGCTTATTGAACAGTTGCTTATTAAAAAAAGTGTATCTACTGTAATTGAGCCCAGAGCGATAAAAATGTCTAGAATATCGTTTTCTTCCAATAAAAACCATAAAACTCGTTAAAACCTCGATAAAATCCATTAAGTTTACAATCAAAATCACGCCATGAAATTTAAAGCATCAATAAGAAAAACACTAACATTCTTAAAACAAAAAAAATGATGCGATCTGTTTCAAACTGTAAAAAACTTTGCAGATCTTAAAATGGTTAAAAGGCTCAATGGATCTCATACTGCTAAAAAGTTAAAAATTGATTTAAAACAACAAAACCTAATCGTTAACTCATAAAAACTGCAAAAACTCAAAAAAAAACTCAAAAAAAACTTTGCAGTATCTTAAAATAGTTTAAAGTCTTAACGGATCTCATACTTCTAAAAAGTTAAAAATTGATTTAAAACAACAAAACTTAATCGTTAACTACCTAGAGCCTGGTCTTCATGAGATCTTTCGATCGAGGCGTAGTCGTTAGATTCAGGACATTTTTTTATCTTAATGATCATTGGTTTCTCTCACGCCACCGCTGTTGCAGCGACATTTTTGGAAGTCAGGTTTTATAATCTCAAATAAAACAAGCACCGTAATCTTTAAAGCGCTAAAGAGCTAACTATAAAAAATAGTTATCATATATATGCACGAAAATATTCGAGTTCATTTGATCGCGAAAGTATCGTCATGTGTTAAAATCGAATCGAATGTTAAAATCTACAAAAATTGCATTAATTCGTGCACGATGTCAGGTCTATTAATTTCCGCTGAAGCACTGATCAATTTTTTCAGTGTTGCTTGGTGTTCACTTGGGGTACGATAGCTTTGATTTACCCAGAGTCGTAGCATTTCACGACTGTTATCATAATCTGTAGAATGACCTCTCTCAATTTTATAAAGTATGTCCTCGCTGAATCCAAGTTGAATACCAAGTCTCATCCAATCTGACTTGATCATGCCTGCAACCACAACCATCAGTAAAGCTTCATTCGGTATTAAGGGAACATTATCTGTTCAAACAAGAATCACTGTTTTCATGTCTTGTAGCTAAAATAGAAATTACACGTATTCAGCAACAGTGACTATTCTTTAAGTTAAAATTGCGAAAAAAGCGGAAACTTCTTTAGACATACTAAAAAACCTTTTTCGTTTGACACTCCTCAGAGTAGAAACGTCAGAGAAACAAACCAATTTACTCTAAAGTTCTCTAAAGGAGGAATCTATAACCAAATGCAGATTGAAATGCACCAATCAGAATATTGAAGCTGGGTTAGAACACAATTTACGTTAGAATGTTTTCGGGGTTGATTATCTTTCGTAACAGGCTGTCGATTATTCTGAAAAGAAGCAGACTTCGGCTTCACTACAAGTAATAATGAATGAGGCAAAGTAATAACTAGTTTTACATTGAATTTCGCATGAAACTAAAAGTAAAAAACCACATGGAAGCAAACAGAGATCATAAGCTGTTATAAGTCCCGACAAATTGATTCACTATCTCATCTCTTTTGGACAGCGAGCTAGCAAATCCGGATACAAGCAGAAATCTTCATTATATCTATTTTATTCATTCTTTATACATGACATAAAATTTAGTATATGAAAACGAAATTTCTTACCATCGTTATTAATGATCATAACAGGCTGGTCTCCAACCATATTGATGCCTCCAAATATTTCAACATCGTAATCAATTGGAAGTCTTGGAATGGGTTCTACAAAAAATGGATAACCCATGGATAACAGATTCTCTATCACAGCTTCTTCGCTTGAAGGTATGCATTCTACTTTAAAAAGGAAACATGGCAAAACTAAAGGAGAAAATAAGTCTATTTATATATGATATTTACAAAAGCATAGGTAGATTACCTGACCCCGTTTGTCTTCCGTTATTTCGCGCATCATCCAACGACATAGCTAAAACACAAAAAGATAGACATATGCATAGACATAAAACTTGGATACTATAGAAAGCGGAGGCAAAAAAATAGACAAGATTTTTTGGCACACTGAGGCCTTTCGAACCTACGTTCTCATCAGAGTATGACTTGAATGATTTTAATGTTAGAGCTTGAAAAACTAAATATATTTACAAAAAATGTAATTATCAACACAGGAAACAACAGTTACTATGAGTTCATAACGGCATGTCCGGCTTTGAAAAGTTTATCTTCGTAGTTAAGTAAGAGGCGTGAGTCAGTTAATTTCATAAAAGCAAATATTTTAAAAAAAGGTTCTTGAAGACTGTGATTTGATGTTCCACAAGAAAAAACGTGTTTTGGAAAATTGCAAGTCGAAATTCCCGTTCTTGATTCTGATATGTGATTGTTCATTCGATTTCTTAGATTCGTCGTTTGCCCAATATAGTTTGTGATGCCATTGCACGAATTGCATGATAGGAAATATATTACATTTTTTGCTTGCGCATGTTATTTCTGATTTTATATTCCATACTGTTCCGTTCGCTGTTTTGAAACTGTTCACAGGTTGTAGGTAGAGCTTACAAAGTTTGCATCTATTGTTTGAACAAAGTTTGATACCAGGCACAGACTGAATTCGGGGTTGATTTACTGAACTGAACTTTGCTTTTGTTAAAATAGAAGAAAGATTAGGTGGTTGTTTGAAGGCTAACATTGGTGTGATATTTTTGAATTTGTCCTTTGTGTTTGGTTCTGAGATGTTTTTGAGTAGATTGGAAATAGTTGTCATCATGTGTTTGAAATTTAAGTTTGGATGATATGTTGTTACCAGTGGTATATTTTCCTTTTTTCGTTGCGGTGCTGGACCTTGTAATTTGGCACGATGAAAAGCTTGACGAATTTTCCCTATAGGATATTTACATTTTAAGAGCCAGTTTTCAAGTTCTGCAAGACGATAGTTGATCTGCTCTTCTTCAGATACGAAAACAATAATTCTTTTTGCCAGATTGAAAGGTATTGCATCTTTTGTATGGGATGGATGAGTACTGTAATAATTCAAATAATCATGTGGGTTGGTGTCTTTATAGTATATATCTGTTTTAATAAATTTGTTGTCTGTTAAAATAACTTCTATGTCTAAGAAATTTATTGATTCTGTGTTACTTGATTTGGATTTTCCTTGTTCCATTGTGAATCTTATTCCAGGGTGCATTTCATTTAAAGCTTGTTTTAAAACTTCAGAGTCAATCTTTGTAGGTAAAATGTCTATTTTTTTGCCTCCGCTTTCTATAGTATCCAAGTTTTAGTATAAACATATTTTACCAAATATTTTGTAAAGGATGGCAAATAATTTAGATACAAATAAAAGAGATCTGTTAGAGCTTTTTACGGATGAACAAATCAACTCCATCAAAGAAATTGTGCTTCAAAGCGTTATGAATATTCTACCAAACATAATCAAGGAAATCACACCGAATGTAGTAAAGTCAATTCAAGAATTCACTCAAACCCAACTGATGGAAACCTTACCTCAAGCTGAAATAGTTCAAGAAAGCCAAACGTCCATAAAGGAAACTGCCCGAAATTTCGAAAATAGCAAAAGCAATTATCTCAACAACAAGCTCAAAGCACGGAATGACTACAACTACAAGCTCACTCGCTGTCTGGAATTAACAAAATTATACACCGAAGGATTGAATGAAGAACCATCATACATTCCTAAGCAATTTAGAGAATCAAAGCCCCACAAAATGTCCAAGGAGGAAGAAATTATCTACACAAATCTTTCTACACAGAAGCTTCAAGCTGAAATTCAAGTTCTCCAAATAAGGGCAAATACGAATCGCGAAAAAGTAGAACAAATTGATTCTCAAGTAAAGGATTTTTTCATCTCCAATGTGGATAACCCCGCCGTTCTAGAAGAATTGAACAACAAGTGGGAATTAAATATCAATGCTGACGAGGAAAAGGTTATCAATTCTTGGAAAAAGAAAATCAACGACGAGAGAAAAATAATCCAAAAGGATAAAGCCAGCATTGCAAATGAAGACAGCACAGCTTCAGCAACCCCCAAACCAAATCAGAACACCCAAAGGCCACCAAGAAAATATTATAACACTAACCCATCAACCAATCAAAGGCAGCAAAATCAAAGATTTCCTCAAAACCCGAATTACAACGCTTCAAAAAACTACCAGAGCCGAATGCCGCCGCCTCCACGTCTTTTACCGCTAAACTCATCAACCTTTCATCCTTCCCACTGGCAGCCAAACATGTATCACTACTAACAAAAGGGCCAAAGTTTACACCGTTTTCAACAGCAAAAACCCCCATTCAAAAAGATTTAAAAGATTTTTCAAGAAAAATTAAAATACACGATGTTTTTTGGGACAAAGAAAATGAGGACATTTCATTGCACAGAAACAAATCAAACAGACCAATCTACACTAATAATACAGAAATAAATAACATTTGTAATCTATTGGAACTTCTACAGCCGGAAAGTAAAACAGTAAAAGATAATCTTACTCGAGAAGAACGGCAAGCTCTGCAGGACCTAACGAATAATAATGACGTCATCATCAAAAGAGCCGACAAAGGTGGTAATTTCGTCATGATGGATAAATCCTTTTACCGCGAAAAGCTTGTATTGGAATGTCATCTCAACACACCAGCTTACGAAAAAATTTCAATTGCACAAGACGAAAAAGTAATAAAAAACCTGAAATTTTTAGTGAGAAAATACGAAGATACCCTAACCAATAAAGAACAACAATTTATTACAAATTTCGAATGGAAAAGCAGCAATTTCTATGCATTGCCAAAAATTCATAAATGTAAGGAAATCATAGAACACATACATAAATCGCAAGATGAATACATTCAAATGACACCACCTGAAAATCTCAAAAGCAGACCGATTGTTGCCGGACCAGTATCACCCACACAAAGACTAAGCGAATTTCTTGATACCCTGTTGAAGCCGTTTGTACCAATTTTATCAACCTACGTCAAAGATGATTGGGATTTCCTTGCTAAAATCCCCAAAGAAATGGAAAGCAACAGCAAACTATTTTCGTATGATATAGTCAGTCTCTATACCAGTATTCCTCATGACCTTGGCCTAGAAGCCATTAATTTTGGTTGCAAAACGACCTGAACTTTTACCAGAGCGTTTCAAAAAGAATTTGTTTTAGATTCGGTGAATTTTGTTCTTAAAAATAACAACTTTTTATTTGATGGCACAATGTACAATCAGGTTTCTGGAACAGCAATGGGAACAAAATTTGCACCACCCTACGCTTGTTTAACAATTGGTTTTTTAGAAGAGACGAAACTCTTTCCTGTTATTTTAAAAAAGTATTTCGATGCACAAACTTGTAGTTATATAAAAAACAATTATCTTCGCTACATGGACGACGGTTTTATCATTTTACCTACAAAGATTGACTCTGAAGTTTTAAAACAAGCTTTAAATGAAATGCACCCTGGAATAAGATTCACAATGGAACAAGGAAAATCCAAATCAAGTAACACAGAATCAATAAATTTCTTAGACATAGAAGTTATTTTAACAGACAACAAATTTATTAAAACAGATATATACTATAAAGACACCAACCCACATGATTATTTGAATTATTACAGTACTCATCCATCCCATACAAAAGATGCAATACCTTTCAATCTGGCAAAAAGAATTATTGTTTTCGTATCTGAAGAAGAGCAGATCAACTATCGTCTTGCAGAACTTGAAAACTGGCTCTTAAAATGTAAATATCCTATAGGGAAAATTCGTCAAGCTTTTCATCGTGCCAAATTACAAGGTCCAGCACCGCAACGAAAAAAGGAAAATATACCACTGGTAACAACATATCATCCAAACTTAAATTTCAAACACATGATGACAACTATTTCCAATCTACTCAAAAACATCTCAGAACCAAACACAAAGGACAAATTCAAAAATATCACACCAATGTTAGCCTTCAAACAACCACCTAATCTTTCTTCTATTTTAACAAAAGCAAAGTTCAGTTCAGTAAATCAACCCCGAATTCAGTCTGTGCCTGGTATCAAACTTTGTTCAAACAATAGATGCAAACTTTGTAAGCTCTACCTACAACCTGTGAACAGTTTCAAAACAGCGAACGGAACAGTATGGAATATAAAATCAGAAATAACATGCGCAAGCAAAAATGTAATATATTTCCTATCATGCAATTCGTGCAATGGCATCACAAACTATATTGGGCAAACGACGAATCTAAGAAATCGAATGAACAATCACATATCAGAATCAAGAACGGGAATTTCGACTTGCAATTTTCCAAAACACGTTTTTTCTTGTGGAACATCAAATCACAGTCTTCAAGAACCTTTTTTAGTGCAGTAGGTTACCAATAAACTTGCGCACTTTGTGATAAAAGCATGAAAATTGGTACACAAGGGTAATTTAACATGCTGAAAAAGATAAGATGTAGACCCAAGCTGAAAAATGCCCCAAATGCTATTTTTAGAATGGGGTACTTGGAGCAACACCACACAATAACAGTATTGGAATAAATGTGTTTAAAATAGTAAAATGAAATTGAAAATTTGCATTTATGCACATTAGGATACGTAGAAGACGATGAGATATAGCCCCAATAGCAAAATGCCCCAAATCTATTTTTAGATTGGGGTATTAGTTATAAGACCCCCTAATACGAACACTGCAATAACAATGTAACAAATGATTAGATGTATATGAAAATTTGCAGTTATGCACATTGTGATACGTAGAAGACGATGAGATATAGCCCCAAATAGGAAAATGCCCCAAATCTATTTTTAGATTCTGGGGCACTAGTTATCAGACCCCCTAATACGAACACTGCAATAACAATGTAACAAATGAAAAGATGTATATGAAAATTTGCAGTTATGCACATTGTGATGCGTAGAAGACGATGAGATATAGCCCAAAATAGGAAAATGCCCCCAAGTCTATTTTTAGATTTTGGGGCACTAGTTATCAGACCCCTTAATAGGAAGACTGGAATAACAATGTAACAAATGATAAGATGTATATCAAAATTTGCGGTTATGCAAATTTTGATACGTAGAAGGCGATGAGATATAGCCTCAAATAGGAAAATGCCCCAAATCTATTTTTAGATTGGGGTACTAGTTATCAGACCCTCTAATACGAACATTGCAATAACAATGTAACAAATGAAAAGATGTATATGAAAATTTGCAGTTATGCACATTTTGATACGTAGAAGACGATAAGATATAGACCCAAATAGGGAAATGCCTCGCAGGTCCGGTTAATTTCACACCTTTCGATCCGACCTTTGTAATAAATAGGCAAGAAACCACATTTCTCATTGCCCGATGATGGGAGACGGATCTCTCCCGAAACGTTGCCCAACTAAATAGCAAAGGCTTGTCATGATAAGTGGTGACTTTCATGTCTAATACAGCCCCCGATTCTATTTTTAGAAAGAGGAACTAGCTATCAGACCCCCTAATACGAATACTACATTGTCTATGTAACAAATGTTATGATACAAATAAAATTTACAGGTATACACATTTCGTTATGTACAGTAGAACAACATGAGACATAGCTCAGACAGGAAAGTGTCCCCGATTCTGTTTTTGAAAGGGGTTCTAGATACCAGATCCTGTAAGACGAATACTATAGTTACTATATAACAAATGATAAAATATAAAGTTTGCAGTTATGAAAGTTTTGATACGCAGAAGACGCTAAGAAGTAGCCCGAGGAAAATACCCCCAAACTGTATTTTGATAAAGAAGAACTGGTTTTTTAAATTATCAAATAGCATTGAATAGAGGCAATAAAAGAAGTAAAATAATAGAATGCAAAACAGGAACATGTGTCAGATTTTACACACAGATACTTCCATACTTCATGCAACACCGTTGCAATTTCTCAAACAGGTTGCACACC
Source organism: Chrysaora quinquecirrha (assembly GCA_014526335.1). NCBI lineage: Eukaryota > Metazoa > Cnidaria > Scyphozoa > Semaeostomeae > Pelagiidae > Chrysaora > Chrysaora quinquecirrha. The sequence goes on along the minus strand of JACTAT010000039.1, from coordinate 3,288,673 downwards.
CACTTCTGTACTCATGGTATCCAAGCGACGTACTGATCATATTCCTCCGCTGTACTGCGCAACCACCGCTGTACTGCACATGCGTTATGTGGGGTGATGCTTTAACAGCAGTATTGCAATTATTCGACATTCTAATTTTTTTACTTCTGTTATTGCCTCTACACGTATTAAAACTAAAACATTAATCAAGTACTGAAAGTTTCTTAAGAGTTTCTTGAACATCCATATTGGCAACATAGTTTTTCTATCCGAATGATGTTCCAGGCCCATTTATCTATCTTATTTGAATGTATTTGGGATTCGCGTTTGTCTGCTTGTCACAGAAATGCGTTATTGCAAAGGAAACATGGGTAATAAGAGAAAAAGTTTGGCTATCTGAGGTGAAAAGTTTCTTACGTAAAAATTTTCCAGTACTGAAGTTTCTTAAATTTTTTTGCCATTCGAGAGTCTGGAGATAAAAATACGTGTATTCAATGCTATTTGATACTTTAAAAAACCAGTTCTTCTTTATCAAAATACAGTTTGGGGGCATTTTCCTCGGGCTACTTCTTAGCGTCTTCTGCGTATCAAAACTTTCATAACTGCAAACTTTCACTTATATTTTATCATTTGTTATATAGTTACTATAGTTTTCGTCTTAAAGGGTTTGGTATCTAGAGCCCCTTTCTAAAAGTAGAATCGGGGGCATTTCCTGTTTGGGGCTATATCTCATCGTCTTCTGCGTATCAAAATGTGCATAACTGCAAATTTTCATATATATCTTATCATTTGTTACATTGTTATTGTAGTGTTCGTATTAGGGGATCTGATAACTAGTACCCCAATCTAAAAAGAGATTTGGGGGCATTTTCCTATTAGGGCTATATCTTATCGTCTTCTACGTATCAAAATGTGCATAACTGCAAATTTTCATATACATCTTATCATTTGTTACATTGTTATTCCAGTGTTCGTATAAGGGGGTCTGATAACTAGTGCCCCTTTCTAAAAATAGATTTTGGGGCATTCTCCTATTGGGGGCTATATCTCATCGTCTTCTACGTATCAAAATGTGCATAACTGCAAATTTTCATATACATCTTACCATGTGTTACATTGTTATTGCAGTGTTCGTATTTGGGGGTCTGATAACTAGTACTCCTTTCTAAAAATAGAATCGGGGGCATTTTCCTATTTGGGGCTATATCTCATCGTCTTCTACGTATCAAAATGTGCATAACTGCAAATTTTCATGTACATCTTATCATTTGTTACATTGTTATTGCAGTGTTCGTATTTGGGAGTCTGATAACTAGTGCCCCAAAATCTAAAAATAGATTTGGGGGAATTTTGCAATTGGGGCTATATCTCATCGTCTTCTATGTATCCTAATGTGCATAAATGCAAATTTTCATGTACATCTTATCATTTGTTACATTGTTATTGCAGTCCTCGTATTAAGGGGTCTGATAACTAGTGCCCCAAAATCTAAAAATAGATTTGGGGGAATTTTGCAATTGGGGCTATATCTCATCGTCTTCTATGTATCCTAATGTGCATAACTGCAAATTTTCATGTACATCTTATCATTTGTTACATTGTTATTGCAGTGTTCGTATTTGGGGGTCTGATAACTAGTGCCCCAAAATCTAAAAATAGATTTGGGGGAATTTTGCAATTGGGGCTATATCTCATCGTCTTCTATGTATCCTAATGTGCATAAATGCAAATTTTCATTTTCATTTTACCATTTGTAACACAGTTATTCCAACCTTAATATTATGGCTTTGTTGATCTAAGTACCCCAGTCTAAAAATAGCATTTGGGGGCATTTTTCAGCTTGGGTCTACATCTCATCTTTTTCAGCATGTTAAATTACCCTTGTGTACCAATTTTCATGCTTTTATCACAAAGTGCGCAAGATTCATTTTTCAGGCTGCTAAGCTTCTACACTATTTTTAAAATATTTGCTTTTATGAAATTAACTGACTCACGCCTCTTACTTAACTACGAAGATAAACTTTTCAAAGCCGGACATGCCGTTATGAACTCATAGTAACTGTTGTTTCCTGTGTTGATAATTACATTTTTTGTAAATATATTTAGTTTTTCAAGCTCTAACATTAAAATCATTCAAGTCATACTCTGATGAGAACGTAGGTTCGAAAGGCCTCAGTGTGCCAAAAAATCTTGTCTATTTTTTTGCCTCCGCTTTCTATAGTATCCAAGTTTTAGTATAAACATATTTTACCAAATATGCTCCTGCCCTTTCTTAAGGAGGCAAAAGTACCCTTTCAATGTAAAACGATAATTGACTTTGACAACGTTAAATACGATATTTCGCCATTATTATGTCATCCAAAATGCGTACATGTGGAGACATAGCCTAAAAATGTCGAATAAAAACATGATTAATATTTGTTGAAAAACGTTTGTTGCACTTTAAGCCAATCTAAAGGGCGTGGACACAAAAAATTTCCTGGGGGAGTACCATCAAACAACACCTTTTTTATCTCAATTGTCCTTACGTTCCTGGTCGCCCTCCTTGCCCTACCGTCGCTCCGGCGTCCCCGATGTGACCGAAAGGCTAAACGTTCATCAGCAAAACAAACAAATAATATAAATGACGCTGCATAGAATTGAACTCAGTCAACTTACCATTTTGACCCTTATTCACAACCATAATTGGTTTACTTCCAATCATATTTGTCCCTTCTCTCGCTGTGACTTTATATTTTCCTTGTCTATCATCTGAAATGTACATAAACATTTTTAAAAACGTATTTTTGTGGTCTGCTGTAGTCATTGTTTGGAGTCTTGTCTGTCCAAGGCTAATCTGGTACTTAAGGTAGCCCAGGCGCTACGGAGAATTATCTCTAAATTTTAACACAGTTATTTGTAATCTTCCCAGTGTTCCCCAGACCTATTGTTATTTAAAAATTATACTCTTGGGTCTCTCTTGGGTGCTTTATTTCAATCCCTACCCACAAATTAATTTTTTTGAACGCTTTCCAGCCCCTAGGTCTTATTAAGACTTCCTGCTAATTAGACTTTCTGCAAGACTTGTACTATTTCCTGCATTTGGTAAAAAATATAAATTAGAAACATGTCAAATGTCATTACACTCAGACTTTCTGCAAACAACTTCATCTAGAGTAGTTAGCCCATAGTATCTTCAACTGAAATTTGGCTTATTCCCATCTCCCTGTCTATTTCAACCCCCACAAGCAATTAGGTACCTAACAGAAATTGAAAATATTTCTTTTTCATGCGTCAATCAAGGTGAAGTTTATGTAGTAACAAGATAAGAAAGACTTACTACTGGTTTGCTCAGGTTCTTGAGGAATGGCATATCGTGCTCTAGGATTTTCATTTACTGGATCTTGAAATAGATTCGGATTGGATGAGTTTGAATGGATTGGAGCTGTACTTGATCGATTTGGATTTGCTGTTGCATTCCAGGAAGGATATGGATTATTTGGAGCTTGACTATATGGATCTGGAATAATCTGAGGTGGAATAGATGGAGTTGGATTAGATGCAGCATGACTAAATGGACTTTGACCAACATGACTTTGAACTGATGAACCAGTATTGAGTGAATGAGCCTGAATGAATTGATTTTGATTCATATGAGCTTGATTGGATTGAGCTGAATTGCCTTGAGATTGAACGGTTGGGTTTGGGTTGACCAGAGCTTGGTAAGATAGGTTTGGATTGACTGAATCCTTACTAGCTGAATCTGGATTAGCTTGAGTCATTCTTGATTGATCTTCGTTGACTGGGGCTTGACTGCTCTTAGGTGAAACAAAAGATTGGCTTGGTAAATTTGGAAGAGCAGCAACTTGACTGCAAGAATCTAAACCAACAAGAGCTTCATGTGACCGTTTTTGATGAAGAGTTGCTTGACTGAGTGGATTCTGGATAACTTGAGCTTGCCTAGATGCATTTGGATTACTTGAAGGTTCATTTACTGGATTTGGATTTGCATCAACAATGGAATCATCAGTTGGGTTGGCATTGGTTGACCTCTCTTCTATCTGGATAGGAGGAGGTTTACGCACTGTAACTTCTGTTGAAGCTGCACAAGACTCTTGTTTTTCCTCATCATCTTGGGGACTTTTAAAATTCTTTATTCCAGGAGCTGCTGGCTGTCCATCAGTTTCATAGAAACTTGTTTCATTTTTTGTTGTGCCACCTATTAGATAAAGAAAATGATATAATTTGTTACTGCATTATGAATAAGAATAAGCAAAGACATGTCAACCTGCAAATGTCTATAATACAATGAAAATTTAATACCTAACATATTTTCCTCTTCCTCTTTCTTTGAATTTTGATTCTCTTTTTCTGTTTCTTCATGCTTCAACCAGATCAGGTGCTGCTCAGCAAATTTGATGCATCTTTCACAACCTTTACTTTCTTTAGCTTTTCCTGTTGATCCTGCACCTATATTAGACCCTTCAATTTCTGACTCTTCATCTTTTGATGTTTTATCTATAAACACTTCACCTTCTGACCCATTTTTTGACCTTTTACAATTTGACCCTTCACCTTTTGACCTTTGACCTTTTGACCTTTCATTTTCTGATCTTTCACCTTTTGACTCACCACTTTTTGATTCTTCATTTTCGACTCAACAACTTTCTCATAACACAAGTATATCAGTTCCAACAATGTCAAAATAAAAAAAGTAACATTAATACCAGAATATCCTTTATTGACCAGTGTTTGTTCATCAGCATGCGAGTAGGAACAAGTTGTATTTTCCAGATTTGGCAAGGCACAGTTATATTCTGATATAACTTTCCACTCATGAAAATAAAACAAATAGACAACTGCCATTGACAGGAAGAATGCCAATCTGATAAAAAGCCAGGCAAAGTACAAGACATCAATATGGAACACAAAATGTGACTTCTGATGATCTGTTCCACTTTTGACATATTTGAGAAATAAAACTTTGGTTATTATTCCTGAAATTAACCAAATACCAATTGGGCTGAAGAAACATATAGAAGGAAATGCTAAGCCAACTTGCAGAGGGAACAAGGCCTCAGATTTATAGCCTTTGAGGCAGTAATTCTTATCATATTCCAGTCCAGATTGACATGCAAAATAAAAGCGGATGTTTTGGTAATACCAAGTTGTTACTCCATAAATAGGCGTCCCAGCAACAATAAAGATCAGTGCTTGCAAGCCACCAAAAACAGTTTGAGTCCAAAAAACGTACTTTTCAAAAAATTCTTGAAACACCATATTGCTATATTGCTTTTCTATCAGTTTTTAAAAGAACTTGAAATTGAACATTTTGTGAGAACCAGATCCTGTTTCAAATTTAATGCTTGATGAATCAAATCCTTCAAGACATTGGTTCACTTTCAACTGATTGATTTGGCTAGGCCCTTTTTTTTGTAGCTGCAATAAGTCTTCTATCTCTTTGGGTGCTTTGCTTGCCAGCCGAAGTTTGCCACGAACAACATAAAAGAAAACCATTGCATTTTCAAAGCTGAAAACAGCAAAACGATTACAAAGCCATGTCCTTCCTCCACGGAAACAAACAACGTCTCCCTCCATCAGGAGCCTTTCTATTCTGCATTCTGACATTCTTCGAAACTGTTGAAGCAAAACATTGCACATGCGCATCTCAGCCTCTTTTTGATTTTAATTCCTAGAAACCGAAACAAGGAACTAAACAAGGAACTAAGGTCGATGGGGCATTGTTGCAATAAAGTTTCGATAAACAAGACAAACAACAGGATGTACAAAGTGCGTTTAATTACCTGATTACACAATACATGTGGATTACAAAAGCATAGATGCTGACGTATGCTAAAGGTTTAATGCATCACACTTCATCGATTGGATGTATCAATACACAATTTTTATTTCACAAGCAACTTGGAAATTTCTGAGTACTGAAAGTTTCTTAATTTTAATAATAATTGATTATTCAAAGTTTCTTAAAGGTTTCTTAAATTCTTGGGTGGAAGAAAAAACGATGATGCAAAAAAAAACAATAGTGCGGGAAATGCAACTCAAATGCAGTGGAGTAGCGACCAACACTGGCGCCCTTTGTTCAGGAATGTTTGTTGCGCCCCATTTATGGGGATTCCTTCCCTTTAGTATACGTAATTAGGGAGCTCGTTGTCTAGGGTATGCTTATGTGCAAGAAGTGGTGTTTTAATTCTTCTTTCTTTGCAATGTTGTTTGAAAGTCAAGATAACGAAAAACGTGAAGATGTATAAGAATAATCAAGAAAGCACCACACCAACAGTCAAACTGCACCCTTCAGCAGTTTAATTCAACAATGACTTTCACCTTTACAATTTCTATATCCCATTCCGCGCCCTTTTCCTCGGCGCACGGGCGCAGCAACCCCCCTCTGCCCCCTCGCTACGCCACTGCTCAAATGCTATTTTGCTGTAAAATGTGGTCAGTTTTATAGCGACAGGGAAAGACTACTGTTTAGTTTGCAGGACAGAAACGATTTTCTGACCATTACAGGACAAATAAAAACACTGTTTTTTATCTGACAAACGTAAAATTAGAAAAGTTTTTCCAGCATTTCTGAGCTAATTCTGGAAGTTTCTTAACTGTTTGACAACTCAAGCACTGAGTTTACAAGTGTGTATTGCTAAAATCAATTGTAAAAATATAAATTTCATTACTGATCAACTTAGAAAGTCATTTTAGCTACTTTCATAAAACCTGCATAAAAATCGCATTGTCATTATTATTATATAGCAGTTTCCATAGTCTTCTTCTCTTCATTTTCTTCAGAACCTGACAAGAAAGGTGAGAAGAATAGCATTATTTCCATCGTTAATAGATGATATAAACAGCTTAACAAAATGCAAAGCTGCTATACTTAACCTGTTGTAAAAGAAGATAGCAAATTCGTACACACTAAATTGGTGGCAACGCTCTACCAGGTTAATGTGATTAACAAGCTCTTTGAAGGAAGCAGGAATGTCCCTCTTGTAGACAGAGGGAGGTAAAAGTATCAAATGTTACTATTTCAAGAAAAATCGAACTTATCTTCGCCTATTCTAGTTTTCTCTACAAAATACTAAAATAAAGCACATAAAAATAAAATGCTTTCAGCTAAATGTTGTGCAGAATGAAGTGGTCTGTCTGTTTTTCTGTGAATCCTAAAGATTAGGATTACCATTGCTTAAAAACGATTTCTGCCGTCAGCTGTGGAATCCTTGATACTGAATCTTAGCCGAACGTCCTGACAAAAAATGCGTTTACAACTACAACTTTTGTATACTGGAAACTGGAAAAGGATTATTTTAGAATACCTTTACTAGCTACAACAATATCTGGTTTGTCATGATTTATCTTCACAGTTAATCCATCTCCAACTGTAGCTGTACCTCCAAATACTCTGACATTGAATTTGCTTGAACTAGACGTGACAGGATGGCTGTTTCCAGCTACATAAAATATAGTTTCGTTAAAACTTGATACAATTAACGTTAAAACATAATATTCAGAGTTTGCGATGATTAATGGTAACATCTTTGAACATCGAAATCGGCATATATAATGCCAATTGCTTCGGTCTGTTTACGACGTTCATATTCTGAGAAGTGTCAGACGAAACAGCTCTCTGTATGTTCCAGGATTTTTCCGTTATTCACCGCAGACCAAAGGTTCCATATCATATAAAAACGGGTATAAATGGATGGAAATGCAAAGCAAAGCCCAATAAACCAGTACGTTAACAGCAGACCAGGTTCAAAATATTCAAAAATCAAATCAGAAAAAAGACAAGAAAATACTGTCCTTACTTAAAAGCTCTTGTAACGATGACGCATGAATCTGTTTGGTTTGTAAATTAGAAGGAAGACTCTTGGCAGCTTGAGCTAGAAAAGAGAAAAACAGATGAACAATTTTTTTTACACCTGAGGATATTCTACATGAACGAAAAGCTTCGTGAATCCATAGTCAATAGAAGTGTCCTCACTTCTATTGACTATGGTGAATCATATATTATACATGATATATTGTTTGTTTGTTTTTAAAGATGAAAAGACTTTGAGGCAACGAAACAAAAGGATACATGAACAGGTAATAACAGTACCTAACTAGTTTGGCCACGTTTACCCGCTCACACTATACTTGTACAAATGAAAACGATATGAGACTATATACTGCATCGTCTTTCCCTTCACACTGAAACGTTTCCCATAAACACCGATAAAAAAGCTTTATATCCAAAGATGTTTCTGCTTTTCATCTTAATTTCATGAAGTTTTGTACGACTCAGATCAGACTACTAGTGAAAGGTTTTCATAACTGGCAATGACATCGAAAATGGCTGTCTGTTCTCCTTTTAACAATAAGTGGCTCGTCAAAATTTAAAGGTTAAAACACGTTATAATAATTAATAACAATAATGATAACTCAATTTTAAGTTGGTAAGAACACGAATAACTTCAAGAAAAACTTCAAGAATACCAACAAATTACCGAGGGGCAATTCACTCCTTGGAATCTCGTACACCCTCAAGTCGAGTCTCAATTGTTATCGAAGGAATCTTATAAGATACATTATAAGTTTTGTACGTTATAAATTTATGATAATTAATAATAAAAATGATAACTTACTTTAAAGTTGATACGAACACCAATAGCTTCAAGAAAAACTTACAATACACAAAATACCATACTAATTAAAAATATGACTGGTCATTCCATTGAGCTTTTATTATGAACTTTATTGCCTTTTATGAACCTTTTATCGTGTACATTGTTATTAGAGTTTTATTCTTTTAATTTTATTTACTGCATTTTAATTTGTGAACCAGGCTGTAAACAAGTTTTTAACTTAGCTCTGTAATTCACGTTAAAGAACTTTTATACATACATAAATACATACCAAAAGAATACCAACAAAATACCAAAAATACTATAAAACAAAGAGGAAATTTAAAGAAATATCAGGTACATACGTTGTTTATTATGATGAATTGTCATGCTAGCGAAATCTCCAACGAAGACATGGCCACCAAAGTTCTGAACGTTAAACTTGCTAGGAGTAGCTTCAAATGGAAAAGTTGAAAACACCATTATAGAATCACAAAGAAAAACAAGGGCTTAAAACTATCCTACGAAATTAGAAATTTAGAAGTGGGCAAAATTAATGATGTCTAGGCTGCTTTGAATTTCTATGTTTGATTATACGAATAAAAATTTGGGGGGTATGAACAAAAAAGCATGAAAATGGGTGGCTTCAATGCGACGAGTTGTCGACGATGGCTTCTATTCGGGGCAGATTCTTTTTAAAAGTATCCGTATGCAGATCCATCTTTGAAACTGCCGTAAGTTTATAGTATCATAACAGATCAACACAAGAAAATACCTTGGTTTTTTCCATCGTTTCCGCAGGATGATCAGTGTCTAATGAACTGCTTCGTCCTATTATCAATAAAAAGAACGTATTATCAAAAAAAATCTCTGAAATCTTGTCAAGCATAATACACGCTTTATATTTTATAAAGAACCTAGCTCAAGGTCTAGTACCAAAAGTTCCTTATTTTTGGACCTCTTTTGATTTAATCGTAGTACCAAAAGTTCCTTAATAGTTCCTTAATTTTAACTGCATATTAAGTGCCATGACGATCATAAAGAGACATCTGTATATGAGCAAAGCTAGAAACTACTTAAGGAAACATTTGATACATGCATAACATACGATTTATGTGAATTTTGACTGCAATGTATATAAACGAGGGGCAATTCACTTCCAAGAATCTCGTACACCCTCAGCTTGAATCTCTATTGTTTTCGTAAGAATCTTGAAAGAATCCTTTTGTTTCAATAGCAATAATCTAGTGCACTTTTTCGAGGAGGGAAATGCCCCTCGTATGGAAATGGCTTTCTAATTCTTTATTGTTTGCGTTGGCTAAAACAGTTCGTTATAAAAGTTCCTTATAAAGTAGTTCTTTTTAAAAAAGCGTGTATTTATGGGAAAATGTGGTTCAAATGCAGATATTTATACTACAACATTATTTAGCTCTATCTTGATTTGGCACACTGTGGACATTTTGAACCACAACCTTATAATCTTAAATAGCAAACGACACAATTGAAAAACTATTAAAGTGTATGCAAAAGATTGTCCGGGTAAATTGACAAATTGACAAAATGGAAAAATTGCAAAAAAAAAGAGAAAAACGTGAAAACTGACATGAAAGAAGGTTGTTTCGTTTTATAAGGCCAAAACATGTAAAAAGCAATCAAAATTTAAAAATATTACCATCTGTAATAGGTAGTTGATTTCCAGGAGGGTCCTTCACTTGATCTGCAGCAATTAAAATCAAATATTTAAGTGCAATAACTACAAAATAGACCAACATTTAATAGATGAATAATGCCAAGATGTCTCCCCCCTCCCTATTTCCTTCATTCTACAAAAAGTTAACAAAAGCAAGCCTGCCTACCTTCAGTCTCTTGAAATGGCAAGGAAAGATCCTGAGATGAATCTGGAAAACATTTGAAAACAATTAACACAGTTCTTTACATTTAACAATGCTTAAAAGCCATCTCAAAATTTCCAACATAAGTAAGAAGTACAAGGCATAATGGAACAGGGTTGGCAGGTAGTAGGTATTTTGGGAGCAAAATTTTGAAACTTTGGCTTCTTTTGAAGGCTTTAGCCTATTGATTTAAGTGCACTTTCAGCATGTGCATTCAGATATTCCTATAACTTTGTTGTGGGCTGACTTGTCCTGTTACCGAATAAACAAAATCAATTACAAAAAACAAAATGACATACTTTTCCCATCGATTGCATTTACAATATCTTTTCGTCCCATTCTTTCAAGACAATTTTTCAGATTTTCCACAGTAGCCTCATCTCCGTCATTCTTAATCCATTCTCTTAATACTTCATATGATTTATCAAATGCTTTTCTGTGATCTGCCTCAATTTGATCAATGACATCATCATCAACATCAAGATATCTACCAAGGCGTCTCCAATCTGCGGCAATTTTATTCGAAATTAACAGCAAAACCTCTCTGTTGGTTGTACCTCTTTTGTTATCTTTCACAACCTTTTCATCAACTGTCATTGAATTAAAAATTTGTGGAATAAATTTTTGAATACAAAGTGATTTTTACTTATAATCAGGAAGCTGAAGCTGTGTGCAGATGGATAAGAAATCATACAATATTTATAATATATATTTCCTTGGTAAAGCAGGTTCACCTTATTGCAACATTCTTCTGAGTGAGACCTGCAACTTATGCTCTGCAATGATATTCTAGAACATATACCCTAAGTACTCATTTACCCACCTAGGTAGGAGCAGGATGGACAGCTTGACTGTAGAGGGTAGATTGGATTGGCTTTAGGCTTACCCCAAGTGGGACCAGTGGTGCCATGACCTGCTGAGCTAAATGTTTTAGCATGTCACTGTTGTATTATCCATAAGGGGATAAAAAGAGGATTGGCAAGGGTCTGGGATCATCTGTGTTGATTTTCTGATTCAATTGATACATGCTCTCACTATCATTACAATTGCTGGTGATCATTATTCATAACTTACATCAAATCGTAAATGGAATATTGAAGAAGGGATAGTCGTAGACCGTCACCAATCTCTCTACGATTTTATTGAAACCAGGGCTTTGCCATCGCTATTACCATTGTTACTTAGCAATAAGACACCCAAAAGTATAACATTACAACCACAACTAACCTTGAGGGAGGCCATTGAGTTTTCTATATAAATCATCTCTGTCAATCAAATGCAACAATTTGGATAAAAAATCCCTTCCACCATCTCCAGTCTCATCAATTTCTTCAATCTTTTTAAAAAGTTCTAAAACTGTTGTTATTTTCTCAAGAGTTCCAGCAGGAATCACTTCAGAACAGAGTGTTTTCAAAGTCTTTAATTCTTTTTCTGTCAAGTGCTTGCTTATTTCAAATAATTTCAAAGTGTTGGAACTGATGTCCAGTGTTTTAGGTTTATCTTTGCTCATCTTTCTTCAATCTTTCATTATCATCCATTTATCTACAAATATTTAATATATATTTTAGCAAACCTGCAACATATAAATTCGCAATAGATATTTAAAAATGATTTAAGTGTAGATACAAGCAGAAATGCTTAGGCCACAGGGGGATCCCAGTCCGTCCAAATGTGAGTGGCCTAAAAAGATGATATCATTCATCAAAAAGAAAGATGCTGCAAAAGTCATACCAAAATGCTAGCATTTCTTCAAATGATCCTTGTTTTATTCTCCAGGAATTGAATTGACCATATGACATGCAATGTTCATCGTATTCCAGTTACATAAAGGAAGAGGAACTTGAAAACAGCACATCCAACTTCGCATCAAATCAAATCAATTCGAAATCACTGAGGTACTTGGTGTATGGTTTGATGTAAGCATCTCATTTCTCGAATCCTCAACCCCCCCACTTTGTGATCCAATCACTGATGCATAGTGGTAGTTTGAAATTCAGGCCGTTTGCACTGACGCCCACTTCCTGAAAAAAATTGAAAATATTCATCAATGTTATCTTGTTAGAATCTTTCATGGTAAGTAGTAATTCTATAAGTCGAAGCAGTCGAATAGAAGCATTTAAGTCCGAGTGTCAAAAACGTAGCGGATACGCGACAAAGTTTCTCCCACAATTGCCTGAATTACTTGAAGAAATTCTGTCAGTAAAAAGACGATGTATCACATAATTGTTCAGCGTGTGAGTCGGAAGCTGGCGGGATATCCAAGCGTAAGCACATGGTCTGGGGGCCGGATAGTCCCACCCCCTTGGCTGGCCGAAGATTCACGGGAGGATAGCGATTTCCTGTAACGGGAACCACCGTAAGATGCGACGCCTCAGCCACATTGTCTCGGCATTGTGGATGCAAGTGGGGAGCATTCATCTCCAGCAATGAGCAATGTTTTTGCTTTTCAAGCCATTTTGATTTACTACAAATAGACTCAATACATACATGAAATGCATGACAGCAACCGCAACAACAGTGCCGCAAACAAACAATAAACTGCTTCACGCAGCTCCGCAGCAATACCCAGGGCCACGACACCTTCAGAAGTTTCAAGCGATAAACCATGATATAAGCATGTGCGCTAAAAAGACCAGTTTTTTAGATTAACAACAAAAAAGATGACACTAAATAACTTTTGCGAGTTAATTAATCTAAAAAATTAAACACTGGTTATAGTCAATAATATTTTTTGTGTATAAAAACAACAAAGGTCTATTTTTTAGGTTTCAGTGACAAATAAAGTTTGCCATCAATAGTTTGTCTTTCTGGACCTATTTTCTTCAAAATGGCGGCAATAGTACTGACAGTTTGTTCTTTAGTCAAACCAGTTCGTTTTGTTTTGAATTTTTTAACTAAATCAGTTGTTGTCATTGGTTTGTGAGAGAGATATCTTCTGATTGTAACTTCAGTTATTGCTAGCGGTTCTTTTGCATCCGTTTGCTCCTTCTGTAGAGATTTCTGTGTATTTACGACATCCAGTGATTGTTTTTTCGATATATGTTTGTCTGAAAATAAAACGAAACAAAATATAATCAGCCATAATCATGATCAAAACTAAATCACGATGACAGCCAGAATTCTAAGCTCAATTAAGCTGTATGCGTTTGCGACGCGACGCTTGGTTCATTGGAGTAATAGAGACACTCGGGGCTCGTAGGAATTCAGTAAAATGGGGCCCTTATGCAGAGAGTGAAGCAAAGTCAGCTCTACGGTGAAAGGGGGATCGAAGTAATAGGGAAATTTTTGAGAAAAAGCCTTTAGAACCTTGAAAAAATGCATGTTACGTGTTCCCTGGTTAATGACTGATTATGGCATTCCCTTATACGATACAATAGTAATTGCCAAAAGGCACACAATACGTAAATATTTGTCGCAGGCCCGTTGATGGTCGGAGGCCCTTAGTTCTTTAACTGAATGAAGGTGAAAGTGAAATGGTTTTTTAGCTCTAGTCGCAAGGATCCCAGTAGTAGGTTTACAAATTGAGACCTCGACCTAGACTGTAACGCTACCTGGGCTGGACTCGAACCCTGGCCATACTGAGCTATTGACACCACGAGTCAGCTGGATTACACCACGACGCCACAACAACTTCACTACAACACGAGCATTAATTGCGTTGTGCCAGTGGCTTGGTACTTTGTATATCAATTGAAGGTGAAGGTAAAATGATTTTTTTTGTGCCATTTAGTTCTTGAACTGTAGGAAGGAGAAGGTGAAATGGTTTTTAGCTCTGGTCACTAGGATCCCAGTAGTAGGTTAACTAATCGAGACCTTGACCTTTTCTGTAACGCTACCGGGGTTTGAATCTCGACCTCACTGATTATCTGACAGCAAGAGCTTGCTAGATTAGAGCACGACGAAACAGCATCTAAATAATATAAAGAGACACCAAGCCTGATATGCCTCAAATATGATGTTTGAGTGTAGCATTATAGTATTACAAGGTTAGAGTTGTCTTGCAATGAGGCCAAGGAATTTTTAAGGCGAGCACGTTATATGTAAATGCCCTTTTAGGAGTATTTTTGAAGGCTGTGAATTACCTTGATTGATACTCTGTAACTTTTCCTTCTTGCTTGGTGGAGAGTGACCTTCTGGTGACTGCCTACTGCTAGGACGTTTTCTTGAAGACTGATAATCTAAAAGAGGAAAACAATGAAAACTTTAAGCAACAAGAATCAAACAGACCTATAAGTTCTATATAATTTTAGGATAATCTATTTCAACAAACAAAAAAGTTGTTAGTCTGGTACAACTGTTAAATGATAAGTTAGGCCCTCGTCAAAAGATCAAACATTGGTGACCAAACAATATAAATTAAGAGGTTGACTTTTAGAGGTAGACTTATTACATTCGCCGTACTCTTCGCAAACATAGGAGCGTCTTGTTACTAACCTATCGTTAACAAATTTAACTTACAGGAATAAAATTTGTACGAGTTAAAATCCAAAAACCTGGAGAAAACGGTAGATAAGTATGTATTTTAAAAGTTTCACTTAATACAAACCTTGTTTGTTAGATGGTGGTGTTAAAGTTGGAGTACTTCTGCTGGATGCTTGCTTTCTTTGTTGGGCTAAAATAAACAAATATTGCTATATAAATGAAACAAAAATAAATAGAAAAACATACTCTAAAAAGTAAATAAATCACTGAATAAATGACTAAATAAACAAAGAAATCAATATATAGATAGATTGATATATGAGTAAATATATAAATAAAGAAATGAAGAAGCAGATTAACTTTCAACCATGTTTATTGATTATCGGTTGATTATCATGGAATCAATAAACACGACGAGAAAGTTTAAGTTAGTCCTCTTGTTTCAACGGGAATCACGTACGCCATTTTGAGGAGTGAAATGCCCCTTGGTTTGAAGTTCTTTAGACTACAGGAATCATATGTCTCTGGTTATGGTTAATAAATTCAGTTATTCAAATACGTTCTGCAGCTACTCACAATCCTTACTTGATATTTTTCCAGACTGTGGTGTACCCGGCCTATTTGAATCACCAAGTTGAGTCGGAGTGGCTGATCGGCTGCTTGAACTTGAACCAGATACACTTCCAGATCTTCCAGACTTTTTCTTTTTACCATCGTTACCTTTAATTGACATTTCATCATTTAAATGTTCATTCAAATATTTTTGTATAGATAGCGATCCTTTGACCAGGGCCTTCTGGCAGAACAATCAAACAATGTTACTCAAACATAGGACATTCACTTGCCAAATATAATGTTTGACCGTTTGGTCACGTCGCACAACTCTGCACGTAAAGAATGTTTGCTTTCAAGCTTTGAAACATTTGAAACATTGATAAGCAAACACAGGCAATGTTTTGTGACGTAGCCAAACAATTAAAAATTGCTTGTAATGAGAATCTCAGATGATTTAAGAACAACGTTTGAACGTTAGCTATGAGCTCTGTCAAAGTACAAGCATAGAAATCTACAAATGTATTTGTCATGAATGGCGAACACTAGGACACTAGTGGTATACTGCAGTACATAGGATTCGAACCTGGACTGCATGACGGCATACCTCCACTGAGCCATAGAGGGATTTTCGAACCTGGACTGCATTTGCAGGGCACCATCGATAGAGGGCTTCTTTTGCGACGACGTTCACTAGAAGGCCACTATTTTTATAGAGCTCTATAGGACAGCCTTCAATCAATGAAATCGCCGAGTAACTCTCTAAGTCACACATCCCAAAACTGTCCACCCGTTTGACTTTTTCGTGTCTCGGCTATGTTGTGCCTTCTTCAGCACCAATTAAATTCAATTTCAGCACCTAAAGTGAAGCATATTTACAGATGTTTATCATGTATAGCGAACACTAGTTTGTCTGAAATATATACTGAACCTTAGATTAGATTAATATTTACGCTTACCTGGCATAAACAAAGCAGATTTAGAGTATTTTTCATTGTCATCGATATCTTCATCTTCATCTTCTTCATCAAGACTGCTCCCTTCATCACCAGCTTCTCTTTTAAGAATTTCTTTTAATTCCTTGCCAACGGATGTGAGTTCTTCTTCAGCTTCTTCTGAATCTGATTCTGATAAAACAACATTCAAATCATCTTTCGCTTTCACTTTGCCTTTGGCTTCAGGTTCAGGTTCATCTTGAAGTCCTTTCTCTTCATCAGCTAAAAACAAGACGGAATCAAGAATCAAAACATAATCATTAGAATCACTAGATAGCTACATTATTGTAATAAACCATTGACAATAAATCATTAAAATCAAAACAAAGTCAAGAGTCAAGGTGGAAGACTGATATCATCTTCAGCATCATCTTCATCATTATCATCATCATCATCATCGTCATCATCATCATCGTCGTCGTTGTCATCATCTTCAGCATCATCATCATCATCATCATCATCATCATCATCATCATCATTATAATCGTCATAAGCATCATCATCATCATCATCATTATCATCATCATGCGTGTTATTATCTTCCTCTTCATCATCATCGCCCAAAGCATCCAAATAACGATAAAAAAGATAATGATAATCACAAACTCAACTAACTTGATGACGATTCTGACATATAATCAAATTCTTTTGATTCAGCGTTATCTAATTCTTCTTCCTCATCACTATCAACGTCATTTTCATCATCATCGTCATTCTTTTTTTCTTTTGCTTCCATATTTGTCTTTCTTCTTAATTTTCGTTTTTGTCTTTTTGGGTTTCTCTGAAAATAAATAGTACCCAAATAAAGAATCAATAATATTCAGAAACGCTCTGAAACAATATTATTAATATCGCATAAACAAAAAAAATTGCATGAAAGATAAACTCCTTTAGTTTATTTAAGTCCTGGTCTTTGATAACTCAAAGATGGTTTTGATGGTACTTAAAAATCATTGACAACATTTCTACATCTATACCTACATCTACACAGTAATTAGGAACGGCACTGTTGCCACTGACTAGCACTGCATTAGTATAATAGGGACTAGTCCTTGTCCGTTATGCAGCTTCACATAATTGATTGGTGTTCATTTCATTCTGCATCTGGGTATAGCTTCGTCTAAACTTAAAAAAGTCATTGACAATATGTCTACATCTATATCTACATCTACACAGTAGTTAGGAACGGCACTGTTGCCACTGACTAGCACTGCATTAGTATAATAGAGACTAGTCCTTGCCTGCTATGCCAATGCAGCTTCATACAATTGACTGTTGTGCATTGAAATCAACATCTGGGTATAACTTCGCCTTAAAATTAAAAATGTTGTTGCCAACATGTGTGGATATACATCTATACAATATCACAAATGCCACTGCTGCCACTGACAACTACTGCATTAGTATAATAGAGACTAGTCCTTGCCCGTTTGCCAATGCAGCTTCATATAATTGATTGGTGTTCATTTCATTCTGCATCTGGGCATAACTTCGCCTCAACTTAAAAATGTCGTTGACAACATGTGTGGATATACATCTATACAATATCACAAATACCACTGCTGCCACATTCTACTACTGCACTAGTAAAATAGAGACCATGCCCGTTTGACCAATGCAGCTTCATATAAATGATTGGTGTGCATTGAAATCCATTCCACATATGGGTATGACTTCGCCTTAACTTAAAAAAGTTGTTGCCAACATATGCAGATCTACATCTATACAATATCACAAATGCCGCTGTTGTCACTTACTACTACTGCATTAGTATAATAAAGACTAGCCTTTGCCTGCTACGCCAGTCTGGCATCACTTTATTGACAGATGTGCATTATTTAAGACTGTTTCTGGCGTGTGCCAAAAGCAAAATGTTTCAGATGCGCAAGTTCTTTTAATAAAGCTTTTTGAGCTTTTGAAAAGGTTTGGACTTGAATATTAAAATATTAAAAGACATCTGTTTGTTATTGTCTAACTTTGATCATTGTACCTACTTCCTTTGTATGAAAAAATGCAATTCAACCAGGAAGAACAACGATATGAAAGACAGCAAGAATGACTGAAAATATATAGATTCATACTTACTCTCATTATCATCACTATCTTCCTCTGAAATATCCTCCTCATCATCTTCATCATCATGAATCATCTGATGAAATAAGCAAATGCAATATATCTTACTACGATTTGGATCCTCAAGACAAAATAGCAGGATGATAAGTTTCAAAATAAAGCTGCTTTAATGGCCCTGCAGACAAAATAACGGTTCCACTTCCTTAAACAGTAGGACAGAAACGAAACTTTCAGGGGTTTCTGCCACATTGAAAGTTGTTTTAATGACTTTGTTCCTATTTGCAGGGCCCCATCGATACCCTGAAGGCTTCTTTGGCGACCTTGAGAGCTCTCTTGTTCACCTGAAGGCTTGCACTATTTTTACAAGTTTCTCTACCCTGAGGACAGTTTTGCTGCCTTAAGCTCTTTTCTAAGCCTCTATTAAGTTCAAACAAAATAACGACATGAAGATGAAGTAACAGCCATGCCCTTAGTAAAAATAAATACTGGAATTCTTCAACAAATGTCTCAATAAGAGTGGAACTTGTGCAGAGCAGCAGCTTGGGTTTGCTGGCAACTTTATTCTTAAACAAATAAATGATTTAAGATACATACAAGATCATCACGGAATGTCTGTCTAACTTTTTCACCAATGATTTGGTCTTCTTCTTTTCCTCTATGGCTTGTAATCTTTTTTGCACCATCATATTATGGTAATTAATTGTTTTATCTCTTTTTGAAAATTCTTTCTCAACATCGTCAGATGATAAAACATGATAATCAATGCTGGATTTGAAATTATACCATGCTTGTATGGGCACTGCTTCAAAAACACCATCAGGGCATTGTGTTAGAATGTAATAGGATGAATTATCTAATATAGTTCCTTCTTTCTTTCCGTGAAATCTGAAGGAGAAGAAATCATTCTGGAAGTCAGTAAATTACAATCTAAGCAAAATAAGGGAGAAAAGAAACAATTTGCAGTGCAAATCAAAGTTCACAATTGCCATTTTTAAAACATTATCATTACCCTGGGTAAGGGAGCAAAATTCAGCAAAAAGCCAAATAAGGAGGAGGTGAAGAGTAAGACGAGGGAGCAAGACAAGGGGAAAGGTAGTTCTCTTTGTGACCATTGTGACATAATTAATCAGAAGACCGTAATATTAATCAGGGTGCCTTTATTTTAATCAACAAGATGAAAATTCGTTGTTTCTTTAAGAAATTTCACTACAGAAACTTTTGGAAAATTCAACCCTACATCAGCGGGTACCAAGGCTAGTTTCATATATTACCTTTTGTCTTTTTTGCCACAAAGTTGAAGAGAATAAAGCATATCTTCTGAATTGATTTCTTTTGGAGCTACACCTCTTCTACGTCTTTTTGATTCCTCTTTCTTCTCTTTTCCAAACTGGCTTCCTGCCCCAGACGAAGGACTCTCTGATCTTTCTTCTTCATTTTCCAAAGGGTTTTTCCTTGACAAATAAGCCTAGAACACAACAGAACAAAAAGAAATAAAAACTAGAAATAAAATAGTTTAGCTTTTCAACGATTAATATTAGAAGTTTCAGACTGTAAGACTTTGAACAAACACTTTTGAAGGTTATGTGGGGTACTGGTCTAATCTAGCTAGCTCCTGGTGTCAAGAGCATAACAAAGGTGGTGTTCAAGCCAGAGCAAAATGGGTAGTAGTGTTGTAGTATCACAGGCAGCATCAAGTTCTCATTAGTTCATGTACTTCTGAGATTCTAGTTACTGGCACTAAACACACCACTTTGAACAAAAACATTTTGGACTCTTTCTTTCAGAGCTGTTACAAAACATGCAATTTATTTACTTAACAATTTAGAATTTGGATAAATAGTGGGACACATCTTAGGAAGTACCTTTTTCAACTGAAGCTCTTGACTTAGGCAGATTTTATACCAAGATGCGGATTTAAATGCACCAATTGATGCACCAATGCACAAATCTGACTCTGTCTATATATGCCACCTTATTCAAATTCAATAGGCAATTCAGCAAAAGATGGTTTCAGGGGGCATTTTACCATGATGCATTGTTTAAATATCAAATTCTCAATAGAATAACTGTAAATTCCATTATAGGACACAATGTATCATGGTCAAATGCCTGTGATGCCATCTTTTGCAGAATCATCTATTGTTTTGGTTTGATTCTGATGCTTTATACTCTGTGGAGTATCAGATGACAAAAAAGACCCTAGTAAAAATTCCTTTCTGCCCAGGTTCCCTTCCATTATACATGAAGTACAACACTTGATGCCTTTTGTACAAGTAAAAACATAACATTTTTAGGTTTGATACTCACATTGTTGACGTCATTGAAATTAACTGGTCTTGGTGAGTTCAGTTTCATCACATAGTAATTTTTCACTAGATTTCTTGAATGAAGAAAGAGGAATTTTAAAAGTATATCCTAAAGACAAATCTAGGAGCTTCAACATTTGATATAATAGTTATTAAACCTGGACTAGTAAGGTCTTTATAGAAAACAGGACTACTGAAAGCCTGGGGGGGTGGAGTGGGCCTGTCTGCAAAGATTGTGAGTGTTGCACCAAAATAATTTTGTTGATTCCAACAATTTCTACATAGTACTTTTGGCCCCACCACAATGAATCATATTTTTAGTGATCTCATTGAACACTCTGCAGACCAGGCAATGGGAGTGTTTTTCCAATGTCCTAATAAAAATTGCAAACTTTTTGATTTTATTCCCCACCCCCCCATGAACTCAAAGCATCTGTCCCTATATAACCATGCATTGCTTCCAGCACTCCTGTTTGAATATAGCCTGTTATATTGTGATTCTTCAAAGATTTTCTTTTCATTGCCATTGGGCCCACCACAACTTCAATTATGCAACACCTTCTTGGTAGGCTATTTTATTTCACATTAAATTCCCTCTGGTTCTCTCCCTCTCGTACTGGTAATAGTGCACCAAAGGCTATTGTTCTTAGGTGAAGGTGAAATGGTGTTTTAGTGCCAGTTGCTAGGATCTCAGTGTAGGTTAACTAATCGAGACCTCGACCCTGGCCATGCGCTACCGTGGCTGGGCTCGAACCCTGACCAAACTGAGCATCTGACACCACGAGTCCAGTTCTTAGGACAATAGGGACATTGTTTTCTATTGTTTTCATTATTGGTGCACACATAAAAGTTTCCACACACTACTGCTGGGTAATTCATCGAGCAGAAAGGACATACTTAGGGACCCTCAACTTGTATTCCATTATATTGTCTGTCTTCGGTGGATTCATCTTTTAGCTTCTAGAAAAAAGAAAAAATTTTACGTTTAGATCATCATCATAATGCAATAACCTATTTTTAGGGATTTGATTGTTTGAATATAAATTCAACTTACACTTTCAAAAACTTTAAACCATCGTTGCTTTCTTCCTATACTTTATTCTTGTCTCTGAAGGTCGATGATTTCACTTTTCACAAAGACAACCCAGCTTTGCTTTCCATTCTTTTCGTTGGAGAAGAAATTCGCTTTCGCTTAGGCCTTTCGCCTCTCTTTCAGAACGGGACACCTGTGAACCATGCTGTGAACCAGGGTGACACGTGACATCAGACGTGACGTCAGAGCCAATCAGGAATACACATGATAGCAAAAATAGACAAGTTTTTGGACAAAACTCTACATGTGAAAATTAAGAACAGATAAAACATTTTCATTATTTTCTTTTCCTTATCCACTGTACATAAATCAGTTTTAATCAAACCAACAATTAATTTCTAGTAAAATCGACACACATTTTGCAAGAATACCTCAGTTTTTAAAGCAATATTTGTTCGCATTATGGCACCAGAAAAAAGCAATTCTTACATTTAAAACTGCATAAAAACTCGGATAAAAACCGCACGATTTGCGAAGTTTTAGGCAGGCCATTATTCTTAATTTATTCTTACGCTTTGGCAGTACCGAGCCTCAGTATTCTTATAAACTATATTCTTATAAAAAAGTGTGTATTTTTTCTTTCCTATCCTGCAAACGCTTTGTATAAAATTTCCTGGAAATTAGTTCTTAGGTGTTCGTTTTTTTGTCCCTCTTCGAGGTGTTGTGTCCAAAGAACTCCTTGGCTGAGTTTTTAGTGCAAGATGTTTCCAAGCATTTGAAATCTGTTCAACCTGAATGTAAAAATAAGTAAAATACAAACATGAATTCTGTGGGCTTTTTTTAATAAGCAGGTACACAAAGTACTCATCGATTCAAAATTGCAAGAAAGAACAGATACATCTTTAGGCTCTGGCCAAACGATCAAACATTGTTGATCCAACATTTAAGATTCGTTTCAGCAAAATGTTTGACCGTTTGGCCACGTCCAAAAACATTGCTCGTTCAATATTTTTGCTTGCGTCAATCAAAAATGTCTTTGAGTTTTTTCAGAAACATCACACCACAAAGATTGTTACTTTTGCTTGTCAAGCAATGTTCGGTCGTTTGACCGCCTTTCTAACATTGTTTGTCAAGCATTTCATACTTAGACTAGACATACTTAAAAGCTTTTCTCCTATTTCAAAAGTATGTCCAAAGATGTGGAATAATGTAAGCGCAGAACCTGACAACTATGACAACTCTTTCGCATATAAAGATATAAAGATATAAAGCCTCTTACAGGAATCAGATTATCCTCGTTTTCACTTTCGATATTCGACAATTCTTCAGATGTTAGCAAAGGCAAGCGTATGAAATTGGCAACCTCCTTTGCAATGTCACTGACAGGAATTCCAAGGGCTACCTACGAGAAAAATCAAGGCCAATTAAAACAGCGTTTTGTGTATCCAAAATGGCCTAAAATTTGCAGCAGATTTTTCATAGGGTTTGAAGCTCAAGGCCTCTTTTAACATACTTACTAGGGGGGGGGGATTTGTTCATCCAGCCCTCTCTTCTCTTGTTGTTTTGAACAATAGCCTTTTGTCCTATTTCTCAAAACAATCGAAGATGTCGTGTTGATCTGTGGAGTCGTGGTCTGATCCAGCTAACTTGAGGTGGATTAAACCTCAGAGCCTGTGACGTTGATCTTCGAGCCTTAGCCACGCCACGATAGCGTAACAGCCAGGGTCAAGGTCTCATTACTTCATCTGCTTATGAAATCCTAGCGAGTGGCACCACTAAACACATCTTCCTTCACCGGAGCTCACCTCCAAGCCCTGAGCCCCCCTGAGCTCGAACTCTAAGCAAGCTCTTAGCTTAAACTCGCCTCTTAGTTCTGTTCATTCACATGACATGATCCTGGCACTAACACTGACTATACTTTAAAGGCTCTCTTCCCTCCCTTTGGCTTCTTCGCTACATTATTTCAGACACAAGGATATATTTTTATTCAAGTCAAGTGGGATACCACAGCTGAAGCACAATAGCCATATGGGTTAAACAGAAATATCTCCACTTACTGAGCGTACTGTACTCCACTCTCTTACAATCGTATAAATGTCAAATTCGTCGATGTTGAGTTTACTGCTTTCAAGAATACGGGCCAAAGTTCGAGGTGACATTGTTTTAAAAGAATCTTGTTTGAAAATGTCCATTGTATGTCCCTCAAAATACAACATTGATTCTTCTTGCAGTTTCTTAAATTCAAATGCAACAGCGGCCTAAAATAAAGACAAATGCAATCACAACTATTAGATACGGTTTACATCAAGGATTAAGGCATTATTTAGGCTCAGTTCTCCAGTCCTGAATAGCATATACAAAAGACCATCAATAAGGGCTTTTGCAAACTGATATTCAGAGTCATCGGCTCGTTATCGATTGGTTATGTGGGATAGAATCTCAGCAAGAACACTTTGCACAAGCTTACAAACAAGCAAGCTGTCCATTCTTCCCAGATCGGTAAAAGAGAGCCTGGAGTATACCCTCATGATTTTTATACGCTCATAGTTTATCGACTGTGTTTTAGGAAGCAATTTGACTGCATTTAAACATGCTGATTTATGATTATCGCCTGCTTGACTACATTATACTCTTTTGGCATTATATCATAGCTACAAAGATCTATTCTAAAAAACAATTTATTACCGTTTTCCTTCTCTACCATAGAAGCCCTCCCGTTAGAAGATTAAGGCCCCCTTGTCAGAAGATTTTGGCACCACCCCTGAAAAATTGTGTTGTTATTTTCTAATTTTTCCTCACATAGCTACGAATAAAATGATGACAAAAATAATATACCTCCATAGATTCACAGGCTGTTGTTATGCTAAGCGTCTTCAAGAGGAAATCCTCACAGACCTGGCAAAATAGTATACAACAAAAATAATACAAATAGCGATACTGAAGGTGTGTTTCTGAGGGGAAGGATGGCACTTTCGATCAGGACCTGCGATACTTTGGCCAAATTTGACATCGTGATGGCTTGCTAACCTCCTGTTAGGGACGACGGGAAGAAGATAGTCTAAGACGATAGACACAGTGAGGCAACGTCTTGGTACGACCACATCAAGCGTTGGACAGGCAGGACAGAACAGGACAAGCACAAGCACAAGGACAGGACAAGGACAAGGAAAGGGACAGGACAAGAACAGGACAAGGGCAGGACAGGACAGGACAAGGACAAGGACAGGACAAGGATAGGACAAGACAGGACAGGACAGAACAGGACAAGGACAGGACAAGGACAGGACAGGGACAGGACGGGACAGGACAAGGACAAGCACAAGGACAGGACAAGGACAAGGAAAGGGACAGGACAAGAACAGGACAAGGGCAGGACAGGACAGGACAAGGACAAGGACAGGACAAGGATAGGACAAGACAGGACAGGACAGAACAGGACAAGGACAGGACAAGGACAGGACAGGGACAGGACGGGACAGGACAAGGACAAGCACAAGGACAGGACAAGGACAAGGAAAGGGACAGGACAAGAACAGGACTGGACAAGGACAACGACAGGACAGGGACAGGACGGGACAGGACAAGGACAAGGACAGGACAAGGACAAGGAAAGGGACAGAACAAGAACAGGACAAGGGCAGGACAGGACAGGACAGGACAGGACAGGACAGGACAAGGACAGGACAAGGACAAGGAAAGGGACAGGACAAGAACAGGACAGGACAAGGACAACGACAGGACAGGGACAGGACAGGGACAGGACGGGACAGGACTGTGTCAGAGGCAACTAGAGTTCAAGGACGCCGGAAGAATTCCGCTCTTTTTTCGCTATCTCACAAGATTTCAACCAAAATAAAAATTTAAGTATCACCTCTGCCATTTTGACCAAGCCGACTTTGTTAGCAGCTGTTAGTATGCTGAAAACCTAAAACGTAAAGCAGCATGGCAGAATTAGGAATTTAGTGCATATAAGGAGTAATTTATGAAGAAAATGCTAGAGACTGTTACGGCAGATAACACGACAGGCAAGGAGAGACTCAAACAGTTTTCTTAAAGTCTTTGAGTTGTGCAAAACTTAAAAATTGCAAGAAGAAGCGCATGACCTTCTTAATTACGAAAGTCCACTTATAATTAAAGACCGTCCGTTTCCCTTTAGATTAACTAGCTACTTCCAAACATATTGAAGCTTCATAATATAAAGCAATAAAATGAAACAAAATACGTTACATTTTCACGATTCAATCTCCTGCAGCAATTCGTGTAAATAAACTCAAGAAGAATTCTGAAATGCTCCGGAGTGATGTCATCAATCATGTGTCCATCATCAATATTATGATTGTCGAATAACTCCTTGAAGTATTCACATCTGAAACCAAAAAGAAAACTTTATTTATGAAAAATAATCAACGAATAACTAGACACTACTTATGAGCAAATGAAATGCGATTCGGATTCATATGAGGTTAACTGGGGCCCTTTTACACTGTGTTTCAGAAGTTTCCTGACAAATCCTATCATGCGAATTCCGACCCCCTCATCCGCTAATAAGATCCTTGCTGCTGTTCCGAACTCCACCTATGCCAGCCTCAGTAATTAGGCAAGCAAGCAAGCAAGCAAGCAAGCAAGCAAGCGAGCAAGCAAGCAAGCAAGCAGCAAGCAAGCAAGCAAGCAAGCAGGCAAGCAAGCAAGAAAGCAGGCAAGCAAGCAAGCAAGCAAGCAAGCAAGCAAGCAAGCAAGCAAGCAAGCAAGCAAGCAAGAAAGCAGGCAAGCAAGCAAGCAAGCAAGCAAGCAAGCAAGCAAGCAAGAAAGCAAGAAAGCAAGCAAGCAATTTGGGTTGCCAGCTAGGTAAGGTAAATGGCAGCACTGCTGCTGTTGTGGATACCTGATGTGAATCGTTGGAGTCTCTCCTTGTCTATGTTGGTCTCTGCCGTAACAACTTCTAGCATTTTCTTCGAAACTTACCTCATATAAAATGGCATAAAGGCAATTAGGCACATAAGATTTCTTACTTATTACACCGACAGTATTAAAAGAGCTTCTTAAGTAAGACTAGATGTACTAACCTTGAAGCTAGAATGCATTTATGACCATAGATTTCCGTCTCATCGGGAAAGACGAACTTTACATCACTGCAACAAACATTAGAGCATAACATTAAACAAAAATACAAAAAAAATGAAATATAGTGCTTGCACAAATACTAATAAAGGAGTGTCTGGGGCCAACCTGATGCCCGGCTTATAACAAAGGAGCGCTTGTTCGAGAGAGATCGCTTATTCGAGTAAATACGGTATCTGATAGACAGCCTCGGGGTTGTCCAGCTGAAGTTAAATCAGGCTTAACATGGTCTTAAATGAGCCTAATCAGGCGTAATGGAGTAGGCAAGCTTCAGCGTAGGTAGTTCTTGTGAAAGGTAAATACTGTTTTGTGGGGAAGGGGTTGCTTGCATGCACTATTCTGAAGTTAATGACGGCAAATAATCTACAAGAATCTTATTAACATAATCTATAAACTGTACCTATACTCTTGATTGTCTATCAACTGATACATGTCATTATAAAATGATGCAGAATCCCCACTGATAAGGTCATTCGTTTCTTCTTCATGATCTGTCGCCATTTTTCTTTCGGCTACTCGCTTTAAAAGACAGCCATTTTGAATAATCGGTTTCAAAGTGATCCGCGTGTTTCTGCAAAGAAAACAGACAGAGTAAAAGCCTTCCAGTAAACTTTCCTTACGCTAGCAAAACTAGCAACAAAAGAAAAAACATTGCTCAGTGCTGGAGATGAATGCTCCCCACTTGCATCCACAATGCCGAGACATTGTGGCTGAGGCGTCGCATCTTACGGTGGTTCCCGTTACAGGAAATCGCTATTCCCCCCATGAGTCTTCCGCCAGCCAACCGAGGGAGGGAATATCCGGCCCCTAGACCTGCTTACGCAATGGATACCCCTTGCTTACGCTTCGAACTCATGACACTGAACAATTGTATAAGGTCCTCTGTTTCTACTCATAGAATTTTTTCAATGAATCAAGATAATTGTGGGGAGAATATTCTGCGCATGCGTGTGCATCGGCTTGCAGACTAGAGAAAATCGGAGAAATTGCTGTAGATACAAACACAACAAGAATTACTAAATAGAGATAATTTAGTTTTCAAAGGTTGATTAACATTTATCACGTCTGACATTAAAAATTTGTGATAATGACGACTAGAAGTTCGGGATTTGAGCCCCAGCTAGTGATTAGTTAACGTACCACTAAGATCCTAGCAACTGGCACTATACCATTTCACCTTTACCTTCACCATGACGATTGTTAAAACCAAGCTGAAGCCTTGTGTATTAGATAGGTACTTTTAAGACCTCGTTTAGCCGACAGCATCAAAGTTTAGGCTCAAGCCAAGCACAGTTTCTCTTACTTTGAAAGACGCGAAAGACGTACCAAACAACTCCCACTGGCTACCACGCTTGAACACGACAGAAATGCGACTGAAAAAACTGCGTTCCCGCGTGAATGGAAGACGGAGGAACAATTACGTCACATGGAATCAAGAGGGTTAAAAAACACAAAAGCACATAATGGTGATAATTGAGGGATAAAAATACAAAATGACAAAAAATAATCGGTCTCTTAAGAGAAGTAGAAGAGGGACTAAGAGCCATTTGGGAAAAACTTGCAAATTTACGAGAACAATCGTATTAAAAGAGAACATAATTGCAAAAATTAGCTTTGATTTGAGTTGCCTTTAATCCTGCAAACTGCAAAAATAAATGTTTCGTTTGCAATTTCGTCATGTTGAGCTGTAAAACCACTGGCGGTTCTGTGGTTTTTGGTGAATTTGTCAAAACTGGTGCAGCTGAAAGATCCTGAAGTTCGTGACTGTGGAAATTTGGAATCGAATTTCTTCCTGATTTAAAAATCTACACGTTGCTTGACTTTCCTTTAAATGTTAACTACACTTTCAATAAACAACAATTCGCGAAGGTGAGATCATTCAGTAAATATTAAGATTCAGAACAGAAAACGAATTATGTCGATAGATTCATCTGATATACATGGATTTGAAAGATTTTAAGTTGGTATTTTATAAGAAAGGATTTTATTGATTTACCTTTTGTTGCTTGGCTTATACTTGTGTCCATATTTGATGTTTATGATAAAAGAATCCGAAATGTTGATAGAGACTGGGTTTGCTGACTCAAACGATTGCTTTTAACAATAATGAGTACTGAGAAACAAAGCTTCAAAAAGCGAGTTTACACAGCTATGAGCAACGGCGTACAAGATGACTTGGAACGACGAAAACTGCCAAATTTACCATCTTTTAAATACAGCCAAATAAGTAAGATTGGAGGGAGAAAGCCTGAACGGCAAAACAGCTTGAATTTATGCTCAAGAAACAACAGCCAGGTATCAAGAATAACTAAAGAGATTGTCGACATTATAAAATTAACAGAAGCGGAGGAATGCAGACAGCAGGTTAAAATGGCATCCGTTCGTAGGCAAGTTGATAGTTATCCAGAAATGCAGCCTTCAACAAAACATAACATTACCATAGTCGAAGGAACGTCACAGAGGATTGCAGGAATTATCGATTTATTTCAAGATCATGATGGATACTGGATTCGTAAGATTGAAATAACGAAAGTGCCAGGGCAAGGCCTCGGGTTTTCATCAAAAAAGGAAACGGATTCGATCGAAAAAATGGTGTATTTATATCACGTGTGTCTTTAGGAAGCATATTGGATATAAATGGTTTGTTGCATAGTGGTGATGAGGTACTCGAAGTAAATCGAGTGAATTTAAAAGGTTTTCCATTGAAAGATGTTGCTTTGATGATGCAGATTCCAGATAAGTTATTATTGACAACGAAATCGCACATACCGGTATATGGGAAAGCTGTGCCTAGGGGTGATAGGCTTTCTACAAATGGTGTAACACAGGGTGGCCATAGAAATAAAACAGTGCATCTAAGTTCGAATCAAAACGGCGAAAATCATCAAAAGTCGCCGAGATCATTTCAAAATCATCGTCACCACGGTCATTGAAATTACATGCAAAGGACAGTAGTAGACCAGAAATGGATACTTATCTCAGATCTGCATCCTCTTTAATCCAGTCACATACGAATGGTCGAATAGAGAGCAGAATCAAAAACTGATATCGAGAAATCGATTGTCCCAAAACTGTTTGAGATAGAAGATTCGAATCGAAATGAAAGATCCACCCGAACTCTCCCTGATACACCGAGATCGAACAGAAGTCCAAGAAAACTTCCCACTCCACCTCTGACAACAGAGGAATCTCAAACCAACGACAAGAGGGGAGACATGAGCCCTTCACATGATTCATTATCAACATCCCCCTCAGGTTTCAAAAGAGCAGAGCTCTATAGGGTGGATACCCCTCCCGATGCCCCAGTCCTTCAACCTCGCCAAAAATAGTTACAAGTTCTATTGATGAGTTAGTTCCTCCATTTTAAACTTCAAAGAGCAAAATATCCAAGAGTCGGCACCCTCAACTCCAGAACAAGGCTTTCGACGCGCAAAGTCAGTAGCAGAAACACCGAAGAACTCAAATAGATTAGGGTTTTTTAGAAGTCATTCAGCAAAAGACGTGAAAAAGGGGGAGAAACAAGAGTTGACGATGGAGCAGCATTTTGAGCCTTACAGAAGCGATAACTTGAACTCTGAGATGGACTTCACAAGGGCGTTTTCTGGTATGTTAGCAGTAAGCATAATCAGAATCGAAGACATGCAAACGAAATCAAGTAAAGAAAAGAAATGTTATTGCACGATTGAAATTGATGATGAATTCAAAGCATCAACATCGAAAAAGAAATTGGATAATTCTAGCAACCTAATTCATATCGATGAGCAATTTGATATAGAGATAAGTCATGCCAGCGAGTTTACATTGTATATTTTTACAATTGGTTCAGGGAAACAGCATAGCCTCGCGTCGAGTGGAGTGGTTTTCTTAGAAAGGTTACTAATCAAAGGAACTTCACACTATATTGCACTACAACTCGAAGACACAGGAATAATTTATATTTCGCTAGATTTCACAGAAGCTATTAAATATCTTAAGCGTACACCATCGAGTCGCAAAAGTGGGGTCTTCGGATTTAATATTGTATCCACGTTAGATGAAGAAAGAAATACCATACCCATCATAGTACGAAAGTGTGTCGAAGAAATCGAGTTACGCGGCATGCATATAGTTGGTTTGTATCGAATAAGTGGAAATGCAAAGAAAAAGAAGATTCTCAAAGCAGAGTTTGATCAAGACAGCAGCGCAGTAGATGTATCTGCGAATAATGGCGTTGACTGCAATGTCTTGACTGGTATCTTAAAAGATTACCTCCGTGAATTACCAGAACCCTTAATACCTGAGGAAGTATTCAATAAGATAAACAAAGCAAGGGAAAGAAACCCTTCGCCTGATCTTAACCAAAGACAGATTATTTTCTCCGAGCTATTAAAATTGCTGCATTATGGAAGCAGAGCGACATTGATATATATAATGGATCATTTAATAAGAGTCGGAGAGAATAAGGAAGTGAATAAAATGGATATAACTAATCTAGCTGTTTGTTTTGGACCTGTTTTGTTGTGTCCTGCATCGACAACGGCTGTTCTTGATTTCAAACGAATCATAGAAGCATTGGAGTTTCTGCTTAATATATGGCCAAAGAAACATGAGCGTGGTGTTGAAATTGAAATAACAAATATGTGAAATAAATGAATGAATTACCAGGAATGAAAATTCACAAAGACAAACAGCAGGATTTGAAGGCTTTTTTAACGACAACGAGGAACAGTGCTGATGGTTCTGGAATAATTAGAAAGTATATGGATGAAATTTTTTGAACTTGTCATATTCTCAGCTTTTTACATCAACTTGTCTCTTTTTTAGAATTTAACTCCATTTAGTAACCATAGCCATTGAGAATATTTTTCCAATTTTGTCTATAAATGATTGCTTATGCAAACGTTTTGGTAAAATCACTTTTCTTAGACTTGTCTGACTTTGAAATCCTTCTAAGTTGCAATGGAATGATTTCTTTCTGAAACAGTTTGGATACATGCAACATTTTCAGGAATGATAGATCTGTTGTTACTATGGCCTGTGTTGAAAGTTATTTGATGGGCATGGAAACGTTTTCATCCAGGCACACTGCCAAGATCTTATTGAGATGTGCACATTCGGCAGACAAGCTTCAGGAGTTAAGTGGCAGGGTCTTTCAAGCCACTTGAGCCAAATGGATCCTCTTTCATCTTAATGTATCATGCAGTTTGCGGAAAATTTGAGTGTCACACCCAAGATATTTTTGTTATTATTAACTTGATGCGGTGCACACAATTGCACACCAATATCTCATATAAACCAAGTCTATGGGGTTTGGCAATAGACGATTCCGCAAAAGTTGAAGTAGGGGGGCATATGACCATCGTGCATTGGGTTCTATAACGAGATTCATAGTGATTCTATTGGAAACCGATATTTAAACGCAATGCATCATGGTCAAATGCCCCTCATGCCATCTTTTGTGGAATCATCTATTCTCTGTCCTCAGATCTGGCGGGTGCAGAAGAGCATTTCCTTTTCTATTGTTCTATTGTTTGTCTGGTGCGTGTGCAAGGGTCACACTTTGGAGACCCAGACTGGAATTCTTTGCACACCACAACGAAGGCTATTGTTTTCCAAACAATAGGGGTATTGTTTTCTATTGCTTTGCCCAGCCCAGAGAACTTTGATGTGCACTGGGTATAAAAAGTGTTCCATCCTCTGCAACAGAGCAGAAGCTGAGAAAAATATGTGGACTTACAACTAACTACTTACCAAATCAGGGAAATCAAGAGGCAAAGATGTCTTGCACTTGCACAGCAGAGACAGGAAGGTACAACAAGAAACGAAACTGTTTCACTTCACTGTTTCAAAGAAGGAAGACCCAATGGGAAGACCAGGAAAAGAAAAGCAAATATCACAACAACAACAATTTGTCTCACTTTGGACACACTCAAAACGAGGTTGATAATTGATTGATTGATAAACAGCAGGAAGCCACCACAAAGTCATGTTGCGAAAGATCACTTCCACTGCGGAAGTGCTTCCTTCTTCAACCACAGTGCTCTGCTGACGGGTTTCTGCAGCTCTTCATCGACTGTCATACATGCCAAAAATACCAAGATTGATATCATACAATGGGTAAACAAAAAAGCGTAAAAGGTATTATGTTTTGAATGGTTTTCAAACAAGAGGGGGGTGATTCACATGGGATTTTCAGACTTTTAAAATACAAAAGGGTAGCCTAGACTCGCAAAATTTGTTTGTTGAGTTTTTGTGGAAGACCATGTTTTTTATCAAATGAAAATAAGAACAGTAAGTCAGGCCAACTGACTCACTGTGACAATGAAAATCATTGGCCCTTTGGGCACTTGGAAAGAAAAGCATGACACAGCAGTGAGAACAGGATGCTGGAATGGCAATTTATGTTTTCAGGCCCAACCAAGGTGGGAGCTTTGTTGTGCATATTGTAGAACTTTGGTGTGGAATTTTGGCTGAAAACAATACCCAATTGTTTGGAAAACAATAGCCTCAAGTACACAATACACAATAGCCTTAAGTACGTAATACAATCCCAAGGGCTGCATTCATTCGCCAAAGATCTCTAGCATGGAAGAGTGATTTTCTATTGTTCTTTCCATTGTTTTTTTGTTAAATCTTCAGTGTGGCATATACAAGGAATGCAACATGGAATATGTATAAACTTCAGTCTGTTGGTCAAGCCCCCATTGCAAGATTGCCCCCATTTATTAGCAATGCCACTGACCATAGTGTAAAACAATGCAAACCCCATAACTTAAAAGTTTCAAACATAATCTCGATGATCGTTCTAAACACAATAACACCCAACAAAAGACAGGCCAGAAAACAAATTATGAAAACAACAACTCAGTGGTTGATCTTCAAGAGCTTGTAAGAGCTACTTGAAGTGTTGGCTATTCTAAGGTAATGAATTGGGTGTAAGCTGGTGATGCATAATGTTCTACCCTCATTCTAAATGATTTCATAGGGTCCTCTGGAGCACCAACAAATGATGATGCTGTTTTCAACATGGACAAGTTTCTTGGAGAGGGTGTTATGTTTAATTGCAAGGTATTACATGCTTTTGGCAAACTAATTGCCACATATTTCATTATTGATTGCCTTCATTACATTATTCATCTTGATCATCATCATCGTCATCATTGTCATTGTCATCATCATTACCATGCTCATCATCATCATTGTCATCTTCATCATCATCATCATCATTGTTGTTGTTGTCATCACATTGTCAGAGTTATGCTATGGCTAAACAAGGAGAAATGTCATGCATGACACTGCATATGCCATGTCCCCTGGGTGGCTAAACATGCAAGGGACAAGCGAGCAACATGTTCCTCAGTCATTTGCATTTTGCAGAAAATTTTTGGATGCGCTACAAAGTTTCCGAGGTGGTAAGGTGGTAGCCAGGCCTTTTTAGTATCTTATTAGCTAAGTCTTAATTAATACCTTTTAAACATGCAACAAAATACCTGCATTGTCCTTTTCTGCAGCTTTTTGGGTCACTAAAGGTGGAAGCCCCAAGAGGAGACATGATCTGTGCCACTGCAATCAATAAACTGAAGGTTGGTTGTCCTAATTCCCTGAGCAAAATTTTTCTTTAATATGCTGTATGCTAAAATCTACAAACAGTGAACGATTAAGTGTTACTGTTTTTGTTTTTTGTAGCAACAAGCTAAACAACTGAATAAAGAAAGCAAAGTTCACAAACAAAGAATCTTTCTGAATATATCACTCAAAGGGATAAGAATT
This sequence comes from Chrysaora quinquecirrha, assembly GCA_014526335.1. Lineage (NCBI taxonomy): Eukaryota > Metazoa > Cnidaria > Scyphozoa > Semaeostomeae > Pelagiidae > Chrysaora > Chrysaora quinquecirrha. Next base: position 3,253,957 of record JACTAT010000039.1, on the reverse strand, counting down.
ATTGACCAGAAAACTAAGGTAAGATCTACTTCATTTGCCTAAGTTATGCCGCCAGCAAATTGATACTACTGTAAAATAAATGTGACATTTTAAAGTAATATTGAAGTTCATCTTAACAGTCCCACTACAGCGCCACTATTTGATGTTAACTTCAACCTGTGGTTCCACAGCCGCAATTGTTGAGGAGTAAGTGTGAAGATAAAGGTTCACAACTGAAATAAATTCACTGGGACATAACTTTGACAAATGAGTTATGTCTAAAATCAATTAATATATAGACGGGAAGTTATCAGTTGAACTGTGTGAAATATGCAGAGCAGAGCTGTGCACCTTAAAGCAAATTTTTTCTTGCCTGATTGAGCATCTCCCTATAAAGAACAAATAAAGCCCTCCCTGGAGAAATATCATGTTGCTAGTTGTTTGCCATTTAAATTTATTTTCTTTCTTTCAGAAATTAGAGCATGCTCATATTGTTCATAAAGTATCATATATTAGTCATGATAAAGATGACAGAAGAACGTTTGCCTACATTGTCAGTTTGCCGGATGGATATAATTTATTTGCATTCAGAACAGAGAAGAATGTAAGTGAAGTTTTTCTTCCTTTTAAGTTAATATTTTTTGAGTGGTTTCAAAATTTCAATCAAGCGAGAACCAGTGAAAACATGGTCAGGTATAGGGCAGACACCCCTCAGAGTATAAACCTCAGAAACAAACGGAAACAGTTAACTAAGATGGAATTAATACATATTCATATTTATACCTATAAGCAACAAATTGAATTTCCTGCTTTTGACTCCTACAAGAATGCTTTTTCTAGAATAAAATGAAGAAATTTGAACTATTTCGTTGCAAGAATTTCGGTAGTTCTTGCATAAACTCCTTCCCGAACTCCTTAAAATACAGTAGCGAATTATTTCTTGATCAGATCAAAGCCGTTCCAGTTCTTCTCGTCAAAACGCATTTGAAAAGAGGCAGAGCTGAGCCTATATCGGATCAGAATTGATCCAGTTTCTCTCGTGAAAAAGATGGTCTAATACAGTGGGGCCATAATCGTTTGATCATTTCAATTAGAATCTTGGCTTTAGATAGCGTTGCCTGGGCTCACGCTGGCTTTCATTCAATGGTACTTATTATTATCGTTGTTTTTTTTTCAGGCTGGTAATGTAACTGCAAGTCTCAAAGAGTTGTTTCATGTTATCTATCTAAAACATAAGCATGAACGTGAAAAGGCTGATCAAGCGAAAAACCCAGATGGAGCGAATGCAGGAAGCCAACAAGACAACGAAATTGAAACTGGTGTTGAAGAAACCGAACAAAAACAGGAAGATCCATATGCTGTGAGTGTGTATTTTCAAAACTTGGTTCCTACAAGATCGTAAGAGTCGATGACTTGTCGCCGATCCCTTCTTCAATCCTTCATAACGACCAGAGGAAAGTGTTTCCATTAATCAGGAAACTGTCAGCGTCAGTATGCAGAAAATTTCCTGGCAGCGCAGCAACAAAGAGCAAAACACACGGGATTGCTTTCCTAAGATTTGTTACCTGCACCAATGAAACAATTTTCCAACAATAGATAGATCGGCGACACGTTTTCCCTTACAATTATCCTTGATCGACAGGGTCGTGAAAGCCCGAAAGTTGAACTCACTTTTCAACTCTACCGGTTCTTCCGATTCACAGTCGGTACAGTTGTAATGATCGGAGAAAACTGTTACCATTAAAATTGGGGCCTAAGCAGACTGTCACCGACACTCTTACGATCTCATGGGAACCCGGCTTTACTTGACTTGCTACATTACCCAGCTGCGTCTTAGGCCCTGACTTAAGAAAAAAACATTGTCAAACATTTGAGATTTGCTTATCAAGCAATGTTAAAACGTTTGGCCACGTCACGAAACATTGACTGACAAGCAAAATTTGCTGTGCAATATTTTTGAAGAGGTTTAAAACCGTTTTTTTGCTTGATGCACTAAATTCCCCCAACAGAATGCCCCCGGACCTGAAAAACCCCAAGGGTTGATTTGATGTGACAAGCTGGTAAGTGAGAGGTGATGAAATGTTTGACAAGCAATGTTCGCGACGTGGCACAACTGTAAAACATTTGCTAGACTTGCAAATATCAAATGTTTGTCAAACAATGTTTGTTTGTTTGGCCAATGTCTTACTGTAATGTAACAATAACATATCTTTGACCAATGGTTAAAGCACTTGTTTGCTTTCTTTAAAGGTTCCTTCAAAGTTCCAACTTGTTGTTGAGAAGAACGAAGACGAAAATCATTATGCTGTGAGTCAAATTTTGAGATAAGATTCGATAGCATTTTGCACCAATTTATTTTGTAGCTATGTACTGTAAACCATGGCCAAAATGACTAGTTTTTGCGCTGGATGAAAATATACTGCTTCAGTCAAGCGGCTATACATTTTACTATACATAAAGCTCTTCTCTTAAGTTAGTGAACAAAGGCGTATAGCAAAGAAAATGAGCAACTTTGGCGTACCTTTTCCGAAGTAAGGGTGTGTCATCAATACAAAAGTCAAGAAACCGGCCAATCGATTATAAAATGTTACACATACAGACAAAACTGCACTAGATTGTTTTTTGAACCAGTTATACAGCTTTACATCGAAACAATCTATTGTAAAGCAAGGTGGCCAAACATCTAGATTTTTCCAAATTCAGCCAAAACACTAGTTTGTCCATTAGATTTGTCTTGTAAAAAGTCGAAAGTATTGCAGTTAATTCCCACCCTTAAGAAACCACTCTGTAAGAAACTCAGGCCCTGAATAACAAAAAAATAGGCAAACAATAGGATATTTAAGAGAAAACAATAGACTGAGATAGGAGGGTGGGTTTCTTCAGAGTTGGACTTAAAACTGCAACGCAACACTTTGATCTAAAGGATTATAACTGTACTCGTTTGATTTCGATTAATTTTTAGATTCCCAATTCAAGAAAAGAGCTGATTAGTAGCGAAGTTAGTCAGGTATTATTTCTTTGCTGTCAAACATTGTTTCCGCGATAATCACACGGTCGTCAGGCTCTAGCCAAACAATCAAACATTTTGCTTGTGAAAGCCAGAATATGTTTCTGAAACTTTTCAGCAACTTGGCTAAACAAATTCTGCTTTTCGAGGAATGTTTTGTGACGTTGCCAAACGGTCAAACACTGCCAAACAAATCTCAAATGTTTGATCGAGAATGTTTAATCGCTTGGCTAGGGCTTTACTTACAACCTTAGGGAAAACAATCTTAACCACTATTACGTCCAATATTGGTACAGTTGTGTTCATGCTAGCTGTAAAATTTTCTTTTAGAATGCAGACCAAAGTGGAGTCGAATCTACAAATCTTCTCGATTGGACAGATGTTAATGAGGAACTTGAATTTATGCACAAGGTGAGAGGATTAAGCATGCGTTTAAAGCATCTCTTGAGACTGAAGATTAAGGCTTGGCCGTATATTCAAACATTGTTAGTCAAGGATTTGCAAATGATATACAAGAAATGTTTTAACTGTTTGACCACGTCACAAAACATGGCTTGACAACAGAATTTGGTTAGCAGCGTTTTTCGCAACGTGGTCAAACGTTTCGCATGTTTTGTCGTTTGGCAAGAGCCTAACAGTCAATTCATTGAGATAAACGATGTATGCATAGATATAAATTTAGGCATTTTGATTTTTTTCAGGATATGAAGCGATCAGACACAAAGCAACTGTTGGCTGAATTAGGAGATCTAAACATGGATTCGAATCCACCCCAGTTATCAGAAAAGCAAAGTATATTTTCAGATGATCCATTCTTTGACGCATCACCTTTTTCTGCAGCTGCTGACCAAGGAGGAATGAAGGCGTCATCATCAGATCCAAACCTACAGCAGAAGAACAATCCGTTTCTGTTGACTGCAAATGATCATTCACAGCAGCCATCCACTAATTTGTCAATCAGCAAAAGTAAATCCATGGATAATGGCTTGTTTGATAATAACGATTTGTTTTCTTCGTCTCAAAACACTGCAAGCCAACCAGCCAATGCGACACTGCTTTCTGAAGTTGGTGATCTGTTCAGCAGTGTGCCAGCATCTCAGCAGCAATCTGCCTGGTCTTCCTCGCATCAACCGGCAGCTGGGGGCAACTGGGGTTTCTCCACCCCACATAGTAGCCCAATTGATGCTTTTAATCGACGTAACAGCCCATTTGATGCTTTTCATGCTGATCAACAACCTGTGTCTACACTATCACCGACAACGAACGAAAACTCATTATTTGCATCGATAGAGACCGAGCAATCATCACAATTAATGCCTGAGAAGATTTCAGAACCAAATCCAAGCAACAATGATCCTTTTGCAGCATTAGCGGGAGGCATCAGCAGCATCAAAGGCACACTGCCAGCAGCTGATGGTGGAAATGTGCCTCAATTTCCTAAGAAGAATAAACCTACACCAACATCACCTAGAAATTCGCCAATGACGATATCACAAGGTCCAACTCTGCATCCAACTCAGTTGCAAGCACCTCAAATGCCTCTCCAACAACAACAACAACCACAATCGAATATCTTTCAACCACAAACAAACCCATTCAGCCAACCGTCAATGCCTTACAACACTGGATTCCCCCACAAAATGCCCCCAGGCCTGAAATACCCCCAAGGGTTGATCTGATGTCAAAAGCTGGTAATTTTCCGTCTTCAGCATCGCCTATGATGCAGCATTCTACTGCACCTCCAATGCCGTATATGCAGTCAAACATGCCATCGTTTCAAACACAAGGTTTGTCATTCAATATGTTGCGTTGATGATACGAAATTGAAGGCCTATCACTTCACTGTGCATTGTCTGTGCCCTAAAATGATTATGTAGGTAATGCTTTGATATCGCCCCTCCGTGTCAGGGGTTAACCTGAGTTATCACAGGGGCTAACCGTGTGAAAGTCGAATCTCGTCGAGTCGTCTTTGTCCGTAGGTACATGGCTAAAAGTATCTTTGACGGTAGAACTATCCGTGACTGACGGTATGATGTGTCTTTATTGAGGCCAATGCATAGTGGATTAAGCCAAGTAAAAGGCACGAGGTAAAACCCAGCGATGGGTTAATGTTTCTGACCTCCTCGTGCAACTCGGTTTTCCATCCCTCCATACTGTATGTGTAAGTTAATGAGAACCGGGTATTTCAGGGACAGCTCCTGGGCTACCATCGATACGGGTTGCTCCTGTCGACAACGAAAGCAGTGTGGTCGTAGGCTATTACTCACGACGGGTCCTGTTGGCAGCTCGACGTCCTCTAGAAGGACGCATGTTCAAAGTTGCTGTTGTTTTTTCAGATTTCTCGTCGATAGTATCATTATTTGGCTTTGCTAAATAGCCTTTTATATATACTTGCACCATTCATTCCACTCACACACACGCCCGTGATAAATTCTAAATCGAGCTCAAATATTTAGCCTTATCTTTATCCAAAACCTTTCGCGTTAAATCGTTTATCTTAAAGTGACGTTTCTTTGTGTTTTTAGGCAATGCTATGTCTTCTGCTCCGGATCCTTTTGCCGGACTTGGAGGTGCGTTTTCGCTCGAAAGCACAGCAACAACATCAGACCCGCTGTATGCAACTGTCGATAAGTCAAGAAAAACAAACACCTCGCATGGAAATCAACAAAACAATGACATGTTTTCGATGTTTGATAATAAACAATCAGGCAACACGAATACAAGCATGCAGTCGAGTCAGGTAATGTATGAATTAATTCAAAAGGAATACTGCTCATTTGCTTTTTACATTAGATAGAAGGTCGTTTGTGGGTTCTAGGGTAAATGGGAACATACGAAATGTGTCCAGGAAACAAAGGAACGTGGTCATAATTAAAAGGGAACAAGGGAACATCGGGAAACAGGGGTCAGGTGAAATCATGGTTAAATCCTTCCAATAAGTCTGCTCGACTTTCAATCTGAAAGATAATCCTACAAAACTCCAGGGAACAAGGGGATTTTCTCAAGCGAACAGGGGAACATGTAACCCTAAGCGACCTTAAACGACCCTAAACGACCCTCAGAAAACTTGACATTACGTTAATTGAAGCAGCCCATATACGCGTGCAGCACATAAGCGTGCAATATAGTCACATTTGTTAAAATACTGTTGTCAAGTGTAAGATCAAGAGCCTTAGTCTTAAAGATCATTTGTGCTTTTTCGTAGGACCCTTTTGGAGATCTTGGCGCTTTCTAACCTGCATCGGGTGAGCTTTCTTTACATCTTTTACGTATTACAATCGCCCGAAATCGCTCTCAATCGAGGGTTTTCATAATCTTCCTGATACTCACTAGAATACCCTAATAAGGATATGAATAAGCTTTTTGTGGGGCCAAAGTGATGTCTTTTGGCCAGGATCAAAGTAAGCCTTATAAATTGATAGAGTTTGGCCACACAATGAGGGCATAAGCTGCCGTTCCTCGTAAGCTATTTGCTTCTAGAGCCTTCACTTGTGTTATTGCTTAAATGCTTGCTTTCAACCGGGCTAACTTTGGTAAAACCAGGGGTATCAATGCAGTGTCCGCTTTTGCCTGATGTCAGGTAAGTGAAAATTGCAATAAAATTCGAAGAAAAAGAAGAATTATTATTTAATTTTTATGCTAAAACTGATTATTTCGTTTTCATTCTTTTAGATCAAAGAATATGGAAAAGAAACGAAAAAATCAGTTGATGAACTCTCGTATTATCAATGATTGAGGTTTGGAGATAAAATATAAAGCAAAACTTAAATATATAATTTTTGAAATCGAGTATTTGTAGAAACGACATGCGTTCTTTTGACGACAAACAACAGCAAGCTCCAACCCCTTACATTTTGCTATTACACTCCTTTTTTATAAGAAACAGTTTATTTTATATCGATGAACTCAAGCGGCTGAGCAGCTAAGAAACTCTAAGTTCAGGCTCAAAATACATCGAAATTGCCAAAAAGAAGTTGTTTTTGTCGATAAGGACGCACTAAACGTGAGGGTTGTTTAGGGGCACTAAGGAACACTGGAACATAGGAACAAAGGAACGTTGGGAAAATCGAGAAACCAGGGATCAGGTAAAATCATCCCTATCAATTCACTTGACTATCAATGTGAGAATGATCCTATAAAACTCCAGTGACCAAGGGGATTTTTTCAATGGAACAGAAGAACATGTACCCCCAAAACGACCCTCAAAATTGTAGATTTATTTTCTGATTCTGATTTTCATTCTTTTCATTCAATTATTTTTTATTAAAAAGATACAGTAGATATTACTTTGCTTCGGACGATAAACATTTTGCTGGTTTTTTTCTACTATAGTTCAATATTAAATTGAGAATTAATAAAGTTTATGATTTTGTAAATACGCATCAAGATCAAGTATATACTATTGATTATTATAAATTATTGAAATGATTAAATTGATATATTTTGTATTTTGCTGAAAATTACATTTAGTAGTATATATGGTTTCATTTGTATTTCGTTGTTGCAAGCCTCAACTGTGTTTTCGAAAGAATTCTGCATGTGTATTACCCCAGCTGGTCTCTCTCAAGTTAAAGGCCTGGCTAAACTAGGAGACATCTCGTAGCGGGTGACATGTTCCCTCGATGTCTCCCAGTTCAGCCACCTCGGAAACTTTGTAACGTGCGACAAAATTTGTACAAAGAGACGCGCAAATGTTTCTTGGAGAATATAGAAACATTTCTTGTCTCCGTGACTCTGGGAGGGGGGTCATATTGCTTGCTTGTCACTCGCATGTTTAGCCACCCTGGGAGACGCCGAATACAAAGTCGCACGCGACACATCTCCTAATTTAGCCACAGATTTAGTAAGATGCCTGGTGAGGGCTGCGGGTACTTCAATATCGGGCAAAATGGGGATGTGCGTCGGTTTTGGAGTATGGTTTAGGCAGAAACTTCTTGGAATAAGGTATACTGTATACTTCTACTGACTTTTTCCCGGCTTTAGCTTCACCTTTGTTCCTGAAAGACTCATTCTTCTTCATCTCCTGAACAGGTACATCTTCATTAGAACTCACTGTCATGTCCTTTGAATAACAAGCTCTATACAACTGCTCTCAGTTTAACGAATTCTCAATGCAACGACTATTTCTCTGATTCCATTCAGGCATCGTTATTTCTAAGGTACTCTGAAGAGTGCGAGATGAAAAATAGCTGTTATTGCTGTTGTCATATCACTCTTTCGCTATTCCAAGCGATAATCATTAGGAGCAATATTCGGGACCCCTCTGAGTACGATTCTCCAGAAGTGAAATATTGTCAGACAAATCAAACAACAATGTTCAATCAATAAAGCGTTTCTCTTCTTACTGAATTAGCTACCTGTATTAATTTTAAATCTACAAAATAGAAATAAATTTCTTCTACGAAAATTAACTTCATTTATCTAGAACATAACAGAAAACCCATTCAAAGCTTTATCTTAAACCATACTAAACCGATTCTATATCTAATTAATATTATCTTGTTAGTAATTATTTATACTTAATCATTTCATAATCAACTGTAGCATCATACAAAAATATCCCTCAGCAATGTACATCAAGTAAATTCCTACCTTTAGGTCTCAAAGGATGTGGAAAAAAAGCAAGGAATCGTTAGAGATAGACCATCACTAGTGTTTATGTGGGGCAATGGTTCGCGTTAAGGACTTAATTCTTTAACGTTAAGGGTTCAAGCCAAGGTCTTTTCATCTATGATTGCAGAGATAACAAACTTGGGCAAGTTGTTAACACCGAGGGGCAATTCACTCCTTGAAAGTCTCGTACACCTTTGCTGGAAGTCCTATTGTTTTCTCGGAAGTCCCTTGAAAGTCCTTTTGTTTTAATGGAAATCTCGTATGCCTTTTTGCAGAGTGAAATGCCCTTCGGTTAACAGGTTAACACAATATGCGGCACTCTACCCAGGTGTATAAGTATAAATGGGTAGGTAACTGATCTGGTTGTTAGTTAAGTTAACCAAGGGTTTAAGGTCGAAGTACCAAACTAAAAAACGGCAACTTAAGAAAACAGAGTGGTGGAAACATGTGTGAAAGTTCATTCTGCAACGACCTACTTGCAGGATCGAGACCGTGATGTCACAAGTTGTTAGCAGAAAAGGAGCGAATAAACTCTAGTTTTCTCTTATACACCTTTTTAACTAAGAGCCTCGTTTTCAAAATTTACGAAAATTTGTTCGTACGAAACTTTTGACCCCAGATTCAGATTGAGCGCCTTCATTTTAGTGTTGACGCAAAGGGTGAAATTTTACACCCTCGGTCATTTTTCACGGTCAAATCCTTTATAGATTTTCAAACTTTAAATCGCTATAAAAAGAACATCGTAACGACTGGAAGCGTAAAAATTTTCCCAAACACTAAAACGAAGGTGCTGAATGACAGGGCATATTTTAACATATGTACTGGTGGGCCATTTGGCCCACCAGGCCCCTCAAGCTGGCCCACCACTGACGACCATTTTTGCCAAATTGGCCCACCACTGTGTGGGCCCTTTGCCCAATCTAGTAAATGACCTGGAGTTGTTTCAATACAATAAAACTGAAAAACGTTTTATTTTTGCTACAAAATTTTATTGAAAACATAAAAAAGTTGTTCACTTCTCCAAAAGAAATAATTGATGCCAGCAGGGAATTGGTCTGCGATGTTTTGTAGGGCCCCACAATGACCGATATCTACAGTTTTCGTGAGCCAATTCTAAAAACGGATGGATATGACAATCGTTTCGTGCCGTGCGTCGTGCGACGGCTGGAACCACACGCAAAATCATTCTCCTTATCTCGCATAGCAAACAAGATGGTTATTCTTCTCTAAGGTTTTGCATCACTTTTTCGTGGGTTTACTATTTCTTTCATTCCAAAGATGAGTTGCTCAAATTGCTAAAATAGACGTTTTAGAGGGTCTAGCAACCAAAATTTTCTTCGCCGCCCAACCATGGTGGGCGGCAGTTTTGGTCTTCCCCCTTGAAGTTTGCAGACATCTAAACTCGAAACAGCGAAAAAGTGCAAAAGTTTGTTTCTCAAATTGAAATACAAGCATAGTTCCCCTCAGCACATCTATCAGTTAATATCTAATATCGGCTGAGCGTATAAGATGAATTCTTTATTAGTGGAGTGGTTCATAAACTTTTTCTGCCACATCCTGAACAGGGCCCTTTTGATTTGCTAGCTACCCTGCAATTGTGGTGCCAGACCGCCCCTGCATCTCTGTGGACTTTCTCCGGGCTGGCAGTTAAAAAATAAATAATAAAAATTTCTTGGGCCCCATGTCCCCTTTGGCCCACCACTGAAAATTTCTTAAAATATGCATTGCTGAATGAAAAGGTGTATTGTTTAGCGACCCACGAAATAAAATTTTGGAGCTTGTTAGCTATACTTCTTGTTAAAAAGAAAATCAATTTCTTTCTAATTAAATAAATATCAAATAATCAAACTTATGAGAAATTCTACATTTCCTGAGTCAAATGTTGCTTATATTACGATAGAAATCTCTTGAAATTCTGTTTGCAGCTGGTAGATTCAAATCGAAGATTATTCCACCGCTTTTAAAAGCCACCGTCCATGTCAGGTAAAAGCGGGTTTATAATGATTTTCTGGTTGTCTCAAAACCTTATTCCTTATCAGGAATACTCCAATTCATAGTTAGTGTTTCTTGATAAAGCATAGCCATACCCGATAGTATCGATTTCGTGGTGATATGAAGTTTGGAATATCAATCTTGTCGTGAATCTTGTAATTCAAAGCATTTGAATGTCAATTTCAACATCAGTCTGTCTGAATGTCATCCTTAGTTTTTCATCCGAATTACAATCTGAATATCGTTCTTAGAGTCTTTCAGATTAGATTGGTCCAAATCGGCGATCTAAAGCACCTGGAGGTCAATACGAATCTCAGTCTCAATTTTAAACTCAATGTCAATCTAAATGTCCATCTGAATATCCTTCTGAAGTCTTTCTTATTACTATCTGGCCATCGATGATGGTTATAAAGATCAGGACATTATAGTGGTGCAATTCAAAGCATCTGAATGTCAATCCCAATCTCGGACTCAATTTTAATCTCAAAAATTCACCTGAACTTTATTCTGAGTTTCAATCTGAATCACCATCTGAATATCATTTTGAGTGTTTTTCCAAATGTCATTCTATAGCCGAATGCCATTAGGATCGAGGTTTGAGCTATGTTGGTTTAAGATTTGATATTTACAAGGACGATTATCTTCGTTAGTGAAATGTTCATTTACACAGGCATTTTGACTTTCAATTGATGACAGCCTATCTAAATCACTGGTCATCGTATTAGAAGAATCAACCGATATCTGCCTGCTAGTGCCATTCATTAATTTCTCACCCAAATTAGCATTTGAGAAGGGCATGTATTTCCCTATCTGAGGGGCTTTGCTCTGATCATCATTGCACGCAGCATTTTGCTCCGGGATTTGGCCAAGGTGTATTTTGACGTTTTCTTCATCTTTGCTAAAACCAACACGAAGCGAAGGCTTTTGACAGAACACATCATCAGATCCAGTTGAAGTGTGTCTTGATGATCTGGGAGACACCCCACTTGACAATCGTGGGGATGTTCGTCTGCTGCCCCAATTCTCCGCGTTGCCGTCTGGACACGGTGATGGAGTCGCACGGACTGACGCCATATACTGAGATTGCGTTTGAGCGGTAGAGCGGCGACGTCTCAAGTAGGATGAACGACTGATGAACTTAGAATTCCAATCGTATCGCCAATAATTTGGAAAGCAACATCCGAAGAACAGAGAGAGCGTTGACTTGCGGAATGATTTATGAAGGCGTGAGTAGATGATTGGGTTGACACACGAATTTGACAATTGCAATAACGTTACGATGCGATAAACATAAAACAATGGTTTTGAGAAGGGCAAGTGTCCAAAGGATAAAATCATGTGGAAGACATTAGAAGGCAGAACGAGGATGTAAAAAACCAAAACAACAGTGACAAATAATTTCGTTGCTTTTCTTTGTCTTCTATTGCGTATACGTGTGACGTTATCCGTTTCACTTAATCTTCGCGCAGACGCAGATCCAGAACTGAGTTTATAAGCAATGATGGAGTATAGAAATGTCATAATTGAAACGGGTAGTACCATTTGCAGCAGAAACAACGAAATTGTCAAAGCTTTATCTTGTGCTACAGTCACTGTGATATCTACTGCACAATGAAATGTCCCAGTATGATGGTCATAGATCTGAACCATCCAAAAGAAATATACGAAACCAAACGATCCACCGATGACCCATGTGTAAGCAACGATTATGTATATAATCATCCTATTGTCGCTTCGAATTTTCAATGGCCATGTCACTATAACAAATCTATCAACTGCGATGGCTACTAGTGTAACAGCGGAGACCGATATACACGTAGTCGTTAGCCATGCTGGGAACTGACAGGCGATAAAAACGCCACTGACTGTATCTGGTACTTTTAACGTGCTTCGCAGAATACTAAGTGGAAGAGTAAACGTCCCAATTAGGTCAGCGACAGCAAGGCTAACCATGAAAATCTCGCATGTTTTAAGACGAGTACAACGAACTGTGAATATCAATATGACCAAGAAATTCCCGCAAAAGCCAGTAACCATGACAACAATGCAGAACAATATAGTGAATCTGTCTAAATGGACATGTTCCTCAGGCTTGGGTCCATTAGGTCTTGATGTAGCATTAGGTGATATAGTGGTATTCATTATAATTGTTGTGTTATTGTTCGCGTGGGTTTGTATGACACAAAGTATTATGACAACCAGAATACAACTGATGCTTAATTTCATGCTGAACATTGCTGCTTAAACGTATGTTTCGATTTGTAGGTATGAGTTGCCTCTGGTTCTCAGAAGCCACGTATGGAAGATGCAACAGATAATACAAGCAGTAAAAATCGTACCTTTTCTATATAACAATCTCCAACCACACTAGCCATTGTTTCGTTTTCCTCTGTATAGTGACGTGGAATAAGGGATATACAAGTCATCTATACAGTGATCTGTTGATTGACCGCTTTGCTGATAATCACCATGGTGTTCTAAAAAAGACGAAATCATTGCTTGAAATACCTTAAAACATCGTTCTGCTAGTGTTGGGGTAGGTTGTAGGACTTCACGTTATAATAGCAGGCACTTCACTTCAGGACTTCACTTCACGTTATAATAGCAGGCACATTCAAAACAGTAGTTCCACAAACGATGTGCTGAAGAGCTGTTTTCTATCTTATTTAGTGTTTTATCTTTATTCAAAAAGAAAAGGGGTTGCAAAGAAACCATTAGATATTAATACAGCAGTTCATGGGTTTGTAGAGGCTAGAGTGCCAGGGGTTTCCATTCGAGCATGTGGGCCGGAAATCTTTTCCCTGTTCCAGGCATTGACTATAGGAGTAGTTTATCCCTATTTAAGGCCAGGGCTGTAGGAAATAGGTTATGCATGTGCGAGGGGCAATTCACTCCTTGAAAATCTCGTACACCTTTGCTGGAAGTCCTATTGTTTTCACGGAAGTCCCTTGAAAATCCTTTTGTTTTAATGGAAATCTCGTACGCCTTTTTGCAGAGTGAAATGCCCCTCGTGCATGTGCTCTTTGTCCCCTTGGGGGTTACTCATTTGTGGCTGACGCATTTGCGCCCAATTTTCTGACATTCCCTCCCGAGGTGGGAGGATTCAGTACAGTAATCAGGTAAATTGCTTTTTTCTCATCCCTTTCTCTTCGAGGTCATCTATCATCTATCAATCAAAATCGTCTCCCATCACCTTTCGTCCACGTGATTGTAACTTGAAAACGTGAGCGTGACTCTGTTGCAAAATGCCATCAAAACACAAAAGCCCTTTTGGACTTTCAGGCCGAGGCAGATGTGAGACTTTTTGCTGCAGTCCAACTTTATCTTTTTGTGAACAAATCTATTTGCAATTTTCCTGAACGCTGATCGCTCTCTATCTCAAGTAAAGCGAGCCATATAACATTATCTCACGGAAGTGCTTAGCAATCAATATCCATTACCAGATCGCCTACCCGGATGATATTGCGATCATGATATTATTATTTACTTTGTTCTAACACAACTTTGAAGTTAAAATTTCCAAATTTCTTTACGCATAAATAACGAATAATTTTTATATTATTCAAACTATTTCATCTCATCCACGATGCTAAATTACCACGTGCACGCGAGAGACTTCCATGCAAAGAATTTGCTTCCTAATAAAAACGTGTGCGGTGGCTAAAGTATCCTAACCCAAAAGAAAAAATACAGGAGATGCATATTTTAAACTACAATAACAATAAAATGTATTCAGTTTTTACCTCAATTGTTTACGAATTCGCTCTATATAGGACGGAAATATTTCACAGCAAAACACTCCGTTGTGCATTCGATTCAGGCCTAGTACCAGCAAGAAGACACGCAGGTCATGTGTTGTGGAAGCAGCTATTTCGTTGGTTTCTTGATTGATGGACCTGCAGAGATCACGCAAGGCGACAACATTACAACAAAGTCATGCTAAATGCTGTTTCATTACATTAGGTACAGTAACCAGCGCTTATTTCTGTCAGGAATACTTTTCCAGTAAATACGAAATGACCATTCATTCGTTGCTAAACTAGTGTACACGGAAAGTTCGCTTGAGTTGAGACGTTACGGTTTTGACTGCGTCACAAGACACCCTTGTCTCGACTGGACGAGGAAAAATTGATATTCTTTGAACTGGTTCAATGAATTGATGTGGTCAGCCAAAGTAACTAAACTCATTTAATACACAATATCCCTAATTATACTCTTTATCAGAAAAAGCCAAGAAGACAAAAAGAAAGGCTAAAATGGTATTATTCCTTTCAATAAAATCAAATAATTAATTTCTTCTCAAATTCATTTATTTCGCTCTTTTGTCCAGGCGTTTTTTAAGTTGTAAGAGCCTTTTCTTCAACATTTTCACGAGAATTTGTAATTCTTGCTCGTCAAATGTGAATGGTAATTGATGCAGATTTCTTTTCCTTTTTTATCCATTAACAAATAGCAAAATCTCTAGCTTTATCCGTTTGAAAACATGAGCTCATAGCCCAGACAAAAATGTAACGAAATACAAAGGATCAGAAGAAGCCGCACGTAAAAAATGTGTTCAGGTTGGGTCTGGTTCAAATGTGCCAGAGAGGGCCAGAGTCCACCGTGCCGTGTCGTGTCGTGCCGTGCCGGCACAGGCTTGACTCACACACTTTGCATGGCATGGCACGACGATTGGTCCACAGACGTTCTGCCGTGCCGTGCCCATTTTCTCTACATTCTCTCGGGCTTGCAACGAGAGAAGGGGCTTGGGCTTTGCAGTCAAGTTTATAATTGAAAGGTTTCTGGCACAGCATTGACTTGACGTCTTAACAAACGCCGAGCTAGTGTTGTCCCACAACAGGTAAAACGGGCCGTATCAAGATTTTAACTTGGGCAAAAAGGGCTAAAGTCACTCATTGGTTTAGACCTCGTGCCACTGCCGTGCCAGAAGTAGGCTAATAAGAAACGGTCGAGACTCGTGGACCTGCAGCTTGTGCCCCAAATCGATATTCCAGAACAAGCACCCTTGGTACTCTTCTACGGACCTCCACCCTTTGGAAGGTTGAACAGCTGAAGAGCTTGTCTGATTTCAGGTAATGATTCAGGTAATAGCGGGCTTCGAACCGACAAGCACAGCCAACGGTATTAGAAACCCAGTGCGGCCTTTGCCACGCAGCTAGACCACCGCACGACGAGAAAGAGCTGGAGTTTAATGGTTGGAGCAAAGGAGCCTGGCTATGAAAATAATAGAACTTGGGAACAGGGAAGGCACAAATCTCCCCAAGGTTGAGATATCTAGTCCACACAGCAGTTGAAGCTAGTTAGTTAGCTACTTAGTTAGTTAGTTAGTTAGTTAGTTAGTTAGTTAGCTTTTAAGTTCGTTAGTTAGTTAGTTAGATAGTTAGTTACCTTGTAAGTTCGTTAGTAAGTAAGTAAGCTAGTTAGTTAGTTAGTTAGTTAGTTAGTTAGTTAGTTAGTTAGTTAGTTAGTTAGTTAGTTAGTCAGTTAGTCAGTTAGTTAGTTAGTTAGTTAGTTAGTTAGTTAGTTAGTTAGCTTGTACGTTCGTTAGTAAGTAAGTTAGCTAGATAGTTAGTTAGTTAGTCAGTTAGTTCTTAGTTAGTTAGTTAGTTAGTTAGTTAGTTTGTTAGTTAGTTAGTTAGCTTGTAAGTTCGTTAGTAAGTAAGTTAGCTAGTTAGTTAGTTAGTTAGTTAGTTACCTTGTAAGTTCGTTAGTTAGTTAGTTAGCTTGTACGTTCGTTAGCAAGGAAGGAAGTTAGCTAGATAGTTAGTTAGTTAGTTAGTTAGTTAGTTAGGTAGTTAGTTAGTTAGTTAGTAAGTTAGAAGTTAGGCAGTTAGTTAGTTAGCTACCTAGTTAGTTAGTTAGTTAGTTAGTTAGTTAGTTAGTTAACTTCTAAGTTCGTTAGTAAGTAAGTTAGCTAGATAGTTAGTTAGATCGTTAATTAGTTAGTTAGCGTTATAGTTTGTTGGTTAGTTAGTTAGTTAGTTAGTTAGTTAGTGAGTTAGTCAGTTAGTTAGTTAGTTAGATCGTTGATTAGTAAGCACATCTTGTTAGAGATAGGAACGACGAGCCTATCAAAGCTTCTTACAGTAGCTATCTGATAAGAAAAGGACGTTCGGCAACAACTGAAGGAAAAATGGGAAAACTCACCTGAGAGAGACGTGGTCGAAAATCCAGGGACGGTCTTCTGAGTATGATCTAGCTTTATTCCTTCAGGGAGCTGCCAGTAATTTCAATGCTCGTTGCGTTGCGAAGCAAGAAAAACAGACCTGGACAGTGAAAATACATTTAAATTATATATATGGTTTTATAATATAGCGAATGAGTAGAACACCTAACTAGGACGTATGTAATATTAATGATTATATCAAGACCAACGTTATTTGTTTTGCGTAGTGCATCTGGTGTTATAATTAGGCTTTGTTTAAATTTAAACAGGTGCAGCCTGCCTGTTGCCCAAACATTATTGTCAAGGATGCGAATGTGGAACCAAAGTATTTTTCTCTATTTATAAATCGTCATACTGTCAATATATCACATTTGCAAGAGTTTTATAAAACAGACAAGGCTTCAAGAATGATTAGTATAAGTAATTGAGGTTTACCTTTAAGTAATCAACCCTAATTTATATAATATAACCAATTTTAAGACTTCCAATTTGTTCATACATGAATTATAAGATTTTAATTGCAAAGTAGAAAACAACAGAGACCAGAAACTGTTTACCAGGTGGTTTTAAAAATTAATGTCCATTATCTGCTTCTTCATATTGATTTCATTTAAACCATAATTCCGTAACCATCATGTTACTATACTATACTATACTATACTATACTATACTATACTATACTATACTATATTATAATATACTATACTATACTATACTATACTATACTTTGCTATACTATAGTATACTATACTATACTATACTTTGCTATACTATACAATACTATACGACACTAAACTATACCATACTATACTATACTATACTATACTATACTATACTATACTATACTATACTATACTATACTATACTATACTATACTATACTATACTTTACTATTCCATACTATACTATAGTCTACTATACTCTACTAAACTATACTATACTATTCTAAACTATACTATATTATACTTTACTATACTATACTATACTATACTATACTATACTATACGATACTATACTAAACTATACTTCACTATACTATACTATATCATACTATGCTATACTATACTTCACTATACTTTACTATATTATACTATGCTATACCATACTTAACTATACTACACTATACTATACTATATCATACTATACTATATTTTAAACTATACTATACTAAACTATACTATACTATACTATTCTAAACTATGCTTTACTATACTATACTATACTTATTATTAGCAAATCTAAACTGAATTCACTTGAGTTCTGCAGTGGTACTGATAAGTGGGTTTTTACGTTCATAAATTGTTAAGATTGGATGGCTTATAGCGGCAAAACTATGATGCGATTCGGTCGTGTTTTACAGCTACGTTTTAACGTTAAATTCAAGAACTTTGTTTATCATTTAAAAGCTGTTTTCCTATCTATCGCAATTATTAGCGCAGGTTTAATTAAACGCTGGTTATTAAGTCAATATGCACAGTGCATTCATACCTTAATCGTCAGTACTGTTTAATTAAGAAATTGTTATGAAAATTGAAGAACGGCTTCAATTAATTGCTGAACAATTGATCAGTCAAAATGAACAAAGTTTAGCTAGGAGCCCAGAAGGTGGGACACAGAGAGAACAGGGGCAGCAAGCCAAAAACTGAGATCAGTTCAGAGTTTGTGTTATAGCCTCTCGCCACAGAATAGGGACCAGTACTCATTTTGTGGCCCGTCGAAAAGGCCAAAAGTTATCAAATGAAAAATGAAAGTGTCCTTCTAATCTTGCAAGTGTCCCACTTTCATGTCCCATCCAATTTTGAAGTTTTCAATGCATTTTAAAGTGATTTCAACATCCATGAAGGAAAGTAATCATTATGAACTCTAGGTTTTTGTCTATAGCTATTATTGGGCTATTTTACAAAGTTCATATACAAGCAACATGCAGTAGGTGGGTAGGACTATGTTTCTCTCAAAATCCTCCTCCCCACCTACACTGGCACCACACAGTTAACGTCTGCACGCATGCTACTTGGACTAAGACTTAGCTTCATGAGTTGTAGTTTCGCTCCCTTCCCTATAAATTCAAGTCTATCCCAAATTGCATATTGAAAACAGTTGTCGTTTTCCATGGAGTTAAGGCCTGGATAAACTAGGAGACATGTCGCCGGCGACATTGTCGCGAGTGACATGTCCCCTAGATGTCTCCCAGTTTAGCCACCTTGAAAAATTTGTAGCGCGCGACAAAATTTGTAGCGAGAGACACGCAAATGTTTCTGGGAGACAACAGAAACATTTCGTGTTTCCACGACTCGGGGGACATGTTGCTCGCTTGTCACTCACATGTTTAGCCATCCAAGAAGACCCGCCGAATACAATGTCTCGTGCGACACGTCTCCTAGTTAGTTCAGCCAGAGCTCTAGCTCAAACTTGGCTTATCCACTAATGAAATCGAGACTCACGCAAAAATTTCCAGTAATTCAATTCAATAGCGATAAGTCATTGAACTATAAACAAAAAGAATCTTTACTTGCAGTTTAATGCGATAACTACTACTCAGGTAATAAGTCTAAGCTCAAATATGAGCGGGAGTGCAGGGGGTTGGGAGCGAATCTGCGACTTCTGTAATGAGTCTAGCTTCAACTCCCGTGTTTTAAAACAACTCTTTCCATTTTACTCAATATTTCAAGCCTGTTACTTAATCAATTTAGCAAAGCTTTTTGCGAGTAATGACTAATCGATGTGAGATAGATTTAATCAAGGTTTAATGAAGAATAGATGAAAATACGTGATAAAAGGGAAAGGTTAAATTAACCAAGTGTAAACAAAGTTAATAAATAGAAAGCCTTGTGCTGACTCAGACTCGCAAAACAGGTTGCTGTATTAACGAAAATGTCGCTTGTTTGATAAGAATTATCATTGTCTAACAATTAGTTGATCACGAATATTCATTCCTTTTTGCACCAGTATAACAATTCAGTGCGTTAAGGCCTTATTTGAGAGCAACCTCGTCCCCAGGCCCCAAATCGAATTTCCTCGAATCTCAACCGTCAAATCGATTTGGGCCCTGGTACCGGCCACAAAAATCTGCCAAAATACTGGCAAATTTGGCCTAGGCATCAAAACATGATGAAGATTCTGAAAGCAGATGCTCTTTGAAAGGAAATGCAAAGAATTTCATCGATAACTGTAACGCAAGATACAATATCTCATTTAGCATAATTTTTTTGGTTTTTATAGATGTTTTTACACAGTTTTCGGCCTATTTTGGTGTGAAATTTTGAAGAAACTGTGACGTCACTTAAAATTTCTATTGTTTGAACAGCCAATCAAATTACGAATAGACAAGGCCGATACCAGGGTCGAATATGGACAGCGGAGTTTCACGTAGAGGCCTATTCGCCCTGGGGACGAGGTTGCAAGATGAAAATCTGAGCATGCGCAGTTGAGAAAAACGAACCCCATTTCTCTGTCAACTTTGGAGCGCTCTTTCAAGCGTCGGAAGCTTAGCCAAGGAACCTTCAGCATTTTTGTTTTACTCCCAAGCGCTCGGAGATGCTTATATAGAAAGCGGCCGTCAAACTAGGACACACCGCGCCTGCACTCAAATTACGATTCGCATTTGTGAATGACACAGTTGATTTGTTTTCCAAAACCAGAAACGGCGCGAGTGTTAAAGCTGCATAGCCTACGGTAAGGTTTTAAAGTCGAACGCACTCCTAGATGGAATCCTTCAGCGACCAACTTTTCGAAATAGTAAAACTTCCTATACGCGATAGTATAGTATCATTTGTACACAATCTGTACATCAATACCCACAGTATAATTGCCTAGAAAATTGTTAACGGCCAAGTTTATAATGGTGTCAGTAACTTGTTTTATTGAATAAGCGACCTCCCTTGAACAGGCGTCCCATCTAGATTGATCTGCCCATCAGGTTGGTCCCAGACACTTCTTTGATAGTTGTGTGCAAGCTCTTGATGGAAGGAATCGAGGGTCACAAATTGCAAGTTGGTACAAAACTTAGTTTTCATCAGAACGTTAGTTTATTCATAAATCTTCAATTAATTGCTACTCTTTGAGACAGATTTTGAAATAAGCGTAGCGCAAATCCGAGGGAAAAACAGTAAATTAGGCAAGAAAAAGAACTCTTAAAACACTCAAATTTTAGAAAAGCTTAGCTTATAATCTTCAGCAGCATTTACATCTAGTTTTAGTTACTTGAAAGAAATGAGTTTCTATTACACCTCCTTGAGCTTAGTTGAACTGAGTTATAAATTTTAAATGAACTAACATACTGATCCTTTATCTTCTGAAACTTCTTGTTTTATATCAGGAATATTTCTTAGAAGATCCCTTTTATAGATATAATAATTTTATGTTTATCTAATTGGAGAAACAAAAACACAGTAGATTATGCTGTAAAACTGTTTAACAAGAAGATCTAAGAATGTAGAGATTAACTGTAAGCTGTCATAGTGTTAACGGTTTTTATTGTCAGAAGCAGCTTAAATAATCAAACTTTAAATTCTGGAAAAGTTTTGAACTTGACAGCACGAAAAACGAGGCGTTGTTCATAAAATTCAATTGAAATTAAGTTTGCAAATGTAAATGCTAGCTATGTCTAACTGGTACAAAACGAGGGACATAAAATTTAATCCTAGCAAATATCTAAGCAAAGCAAAGCTCCTTAAAAATGTGTTGCATATAGAAGAAGACATGTATTATCTTTTTATATTATAAGAAACCAAGAAAAAGGACCAGAGCTGAAAGTTTCTTAAAAATAACAGGACAGCACGAAAAGCGTGGCGTATAGTTCATAAAATTCAATTTCAAATTTCAATTAAAAGTTAATCGTAGCATATTACTAAGGAAAGCGATGCTCTGCTCCATAAAAATGTGCTGCATAGAAGCATACGAGCTGAAAGTTTCAGATTTTAAGTATAAGCAAGTTTCTTAAAAGTAAATAGCGATATTCTATCTAAGTGATGCCTTAAACTTATGGAATAACTGTTTTGTATGCTTTTTGCTTTGTCATTTGCCTGATGGTTGTTTCCGAACCGATAGATTGTTGACGAAATGAGGGAAATAACCAAATGTATTTTGTAGACTGCAAAGACTAAAGAAGTAAAAAGTTTCTTATTACTAATAATTAGGAAAGAAAATTTTCCAGTTGTTGAGTTTCCTAAATTTCCAGCCATTCGAGAGTCCGAGTTTCTAAGATATATTCTAATAAGAAAATAAAAATAAAACGTGGAAATATCAGAAACAAAACTTACCAAGAAGATAAATGGGAGTTTATCCAGGGCAGCACCATAAATTTGAACTTCTTCCCAACGTTAACCAGAATTTATTTACAAGCCGCATTAATTATGCATTTGTAATGAGATTTGAGTAACATAAGCCCGCCTGCAGACGAAATAAGAACATTCATATATTGAAATGTGAAAAACAAGTTATTGAATTGTTGGGAGCCAGTTTCACAAGCAAAGCAAGCAATGATTGATAGAAGCATGTCACCTCGAGATACAAAGATGTATATGTTCTTTCGTAAAATTCAATGCAGCTGACTCAGAATGATTTTAACAGTATCTAGAAGTACGTCAAACGAAATAAACTTCTTACTGCATACAAAATGTGTTTCTTTGTACTGTATTAATATTTCTCCGGAAGATATTAAAGGATGCAGAAGATATTATGGAATAAATAATGAAAAGAATTTTCTTTCAAGAAAAACGACGAAGAAGCGAAGTCGCTTGGTACAAGGTTACAAAAACAATTGCAAATGTCACGTGATATATCTGCAATGAGAGAAATTTTCGGCAATATATTCATAAATAGAAAATGTTAATTATTGTATATCATTTATTGGGTTAACGGAAAGTTTTGGTCTAAAAACTAGCCTACCATAATTGGATCTATCTAAAACAGGCTATATCGGAAGAAAATATCTCAAAATTTGTTAGGTGGAGGCTAACAAGGGCTAACAATAAAATAAAAGTGATAGAAAAAAAATTATATTGACATAAACTATAGTATAGCAGTATACAGCGGTTTTCATTTGAATCAAAATGACTGTAAACAAAACTCGATTACCTTGGCAAAGTATCTTCATCACTGAACTTGAGTTCTGACAAGAAGCACTGTCCTTCTATCTTTAAAACTATCTACATTAACAGCTAACGTAGCTAGAATTTAAACTTATTTGAATTTTTACACGTAAAACATATAGACGTACATAGACGCAAAATTGGTGACTTTTGATTGGTCATGCTAAGCATTCAGGTCATGTCTTAGCGAAAAATGTCTTAATGTGAAAGATAACGTAACGAAAATTGTTAATAACAGCTTATCTAATATTTATCACTATAGAATGTAAAGTTTGTTTACAAGAGTAACAGTAAACAACCAATTCCACGACCTAGAGGGAATCTACAAAAAAGGAAATATTAAATACTGCACTGTAGGCAGGGAGGAGGGCCTACTTCCTAATCCTAGATAGCAACGCTCTGAAGATCACAAAAAACGAAAGCTTCAGCGAAAGCTATAAATTTAATAGATTCAGAGAACTTCTCAAATTTGGTTTTGGAGTTTTAAAAAACTTTGGGGATCAAAGAGCATGGGGCAGGTGCGGTCAATTTGTTTCATAGCAACGCAATGTGAAGCGAAAAATTGGCAAACTTCATTACAAACCGAAATTAATGTTTGAAATAGGGCATGGTGACCCAGCTAGTGCTAAATTGGCTTTTACTGGGAGCGAAATTCAGTACACTTATACTTTTTTGTAAGAAACCTCTTATAACAAGCTATATAAGATTTTTCAGGAGGATTTCGAATGTTTATAGGCCAAAATCATTTTAGAATTGCGATAAACAGCGGAAACATTTTCGATCATACTAGTTTAGGATTTGGTTCGGGCTTTAGTTCATTGTTTCGGTCTGTTTCTGACGTTCAAACTCGGATGAGTGTCAGACGAAAAAAGGCTTTTAAGTATGCCTGAAAATGCTTCCACTGTTTATCACAATTCTGAAGTTTTGTACTACTCTAAGCTATAAATCATAAATCACTTTCTTCGTAACAATCCTTATTTCTTTCGTTCTCGTAGTTCCTAATGGTACAGTGTTTTGGCGAATATGCTTTCTGACAAGGTGATAGGCTGAAAACTTAAGAAAACCCGCTATACAAGGTAACGGACAAGTTTCTAACAAAAAAGAACGTTATCGATAATTATGAGGATGGAAAAACATGTACCAAAACAAATAAAATCACCGAAAACAAATCTGGATTAAGAAATTATGAAGAGACCGAAAATTGAATTCAATTGATGGAAAGGGTGAAAAAACGTGTTTTTGGTTTTAATTCCATTATATAAATAAAAATCTGGTCAAGCACGAGATAAATCTTTGGTTTTCTCATCAAAAGAATAAAATCTGACCACTTAATCTAGCCAGAGAAAAATGTGCTCTATTTTGCGCTCTATTTTCTTTTTGCACTAATAAGCGACGTCGCCAATCTTCCTACGTTCGCGTTTTTCCTACAATCGAAATTTTGCATGGAACACGCGTTGTACTAAGTAAATATAAAAATTAGCGAAGACAGCGAGCATAAAGCCTATTTCCAGCTGCTTCTACTACAATACCAACAGGAAATCTACGAACGTAATAGACGAGGTACACGAAGCTTTGCACAAGGAAATGAAATAGATCAATTTTGAGATAAAAAGTAGAATAATCGTGAAATTATTTATTTTTATATGAATAATTTACAGTAAAACGTGATTCTCAAAAAGCTCTTTTTCTCATTCTATTTCCTCCTAATGCAATAACAAATATTATGAATTTTAGTATGTTAGTGTTAAGATTTTTAATGATCTATCACACTTTTCCCCTGTCCATTATCAATGAGTTCTTAATAGGATAAAATAGAAAGCTGTATTACCTTTTTAAGAAAATTTCCATCCTTAATAATGAAATACCTTCAAGTCAGCCATTGAATACAATTTCTGATGTGATTTTTTCATCTATTTTGTCCAACTGACTTTTTGTATGTCATAATGTTCAGAAAGACCATCCAAATACTGGTTTAACTCCTAACAGAAAAGGAAAACTCCATTTAAGACATATCCATAAAGAGCAGAGCTGCTAGCAAGTTAAGCTGCTCCAAAGCGGAAGAAAGTCCCTTTAGGGGGAGGTCAGAGTTTCCAGTATCCCTAACAATTTTTCTTTTATCTCCTGTATGATTTCTCCCTTTTATCCCAAAATTTCAAAAAAAAATATCCCGCACACCAATTATTTTGTCCAGAATTATCCTGTATCCTCTTGATTTTTTCTGTAAACATTCCATAACCTGAATACCAGAATTGGGCATCAGAAAAGGAGCCAGAGCATTGCAGGGTAGCCAGGGGGTGCATAAGGGGCAGTTACCCACAATCATTACAAAGATAGGTATTGTATACAGCCCTGAACTGTGACGAAGAAAATATCATGGGGTTACTCTTGGTTAGCATTTCCTAATGCCAGCCCCTGGTTTTTTTGACCATGCCCTTTATATTGTTTAATCTCTGGCTGTGACACTTTAGCAAAGGTTTTACCATGAGTATTGGATTTTAAAATGAATGAAGGGTTTTGATAATTTCTAGGGTGTGATTTCTTAAAAATTCAAGATTATAAGATTATACAAACCTCAACTCTTTGCTTGTGAGTCTTTGAAGCTTTCTTTAGAATTCTTTCTCCTGCCTAAAACATAAAGACAATAAAACAACACATAAATTTGGAGAATAGTAGGTAGAACTTTTCAGCAGACATTTTGCTTACTTTTGTGCAGATGATAAGCATACCAGGCTACCCAGTCTGGATTTCAAGGCAGGTTGTAGGAAAATGGGAATATGGGATAACCAATCAAATTAACTGAAAAGTCCAAGTGAGAAGGCTGGTGGCAATTGTTTCAGTCTGTTTCCTGAGCTGACCCTCTGTGGAGTGTCAGATGAAAAGAGCTTTTAACCATGTTCAAAATATTTTGCTCTTTCTGGTAATTTTAAAAATAGGAATGGGGAAATATAGCGGAAACGTTTTTGTGTGCCCTAAAAAACTTCTGTGTGCTATTTTGGACAAAACAATAGAAAACAATACCAGTATTGTTTGGACAACAATAAACTTCAATGCATGGTGGTTTGGTTGGGGAATTGGTTGGGGAACTGTTTTGTAAACGAGAAGCATTGCGTTGGAGTGCCAACTGTTGGAGTGCTGTCACAGCCAATCCAACCAAAAAAGGATAAAAAATCAAAAAACATGTTTACCCTTTTTTCCTGCGCTTTTTCAAACGCAATTTCTGCAGGCGTTCTTGTATCAATTTCGTCTTGTTCTTTTCCTTTTAGTTTCTAGTTGCTGTTGTTCAGCTTCAGTTGACGTGGCGAGCGATTCAATCTCGTCGGCTTTAGACTTCTTCTTCTTTTTCTTCCTACAACATAACAATAACGGTGTGTCATCATTTTTAGGCCACTTTTTTATCTGACCTTGATGACTTACCTTTGTCCACTGTTACAGTGTTCACGCAAATGATTCGGTTATTTTTCTGGACTAACGGTTAAAAATATTAATAATGACTAAAACAGATCTACAAAACTTACTTTTTAATGCCAGCATTCTTCGCTCCTTTCAATTTTAGTCCGCCAACAACAGTACTGTCGTAAATATCGTGTGACATTTTGTATTTTTTTCTTTGTTTTGTTTGCAGTGCGAAACAATCTCGTTTCCATTGTAATGCAAATGCTGCCTCGTTTTCAAAATCGCTAAAAATGCATTCATGCATGAACTGATGAAAGAAACCAGAAATGCCAAAAAGTGTAAAATGCCTAATAATTATAATTCTAAATCCACAATAATTAAATAGACTTTTCAAACTTTCTAGAAGCTGCAGTTATTCCAGTTTTTAGAAATTCTGTCCAGTTTTCAGATTTCTTCAAGCGCTGAAATCTTGTCGGTTTCTTGAGGAGCAATTTGATTTCTTCAGACATTTCAAATGGTATTTTCAGCTCTGTGAATACTTCTGGAAATTTCTGAGGCGATGCACAAGACAGGCAAACTATTTTTGTTCCAGATAAATTCACGCTGAATCTGAAAAATAAAAGTTTCTAAAAAGTTAAGAAACAATTAAGGCAAGTGCAATTTTGACCATGTCAGAGGAGCTTCGTTTCTAGGTGAAAATGATGAATGCATTCAATTTTTTCTCTCTAACCAGTCAGTCGAAAGTGCGAGGGCGCTGTGGTCTAATCCAGCTAGCTGGTGGTGTCGAGGGCTCAGCAAGGTCTCAACTACAGCCCCATTTATGACAGTGTCACAGCAGCCAGAGCCAGTGTCTCAGCTGTGGTCGACGTCTCGATAGTTCATTCACTTCAGAGATCCTAGCCAATGGGCCAAAATAGCAATGAACAAACCACTTCACCTTCACCTTAGTAGCTCCTGACGTGTCACACTCGTAGAGTGAAATCGTCGAGTAACTCTCCAAACCATACAAACCAAGGCTCTCCTCCCGATAGGTACTGAAGACGGCTCAACAAAGAGGCAAACAAAGCCGAAACACAAAGCCAGAAGGGAGGAAAGCCTTGGGGTGTTAACTTGGAGAGTAACTGAAAGTTCGTTGAGCTCTTTAGCTTCATTGGCTCTCTACCTCTCTAGTCATGCAGTACAGGTTAGAATCCCATCTATTGTGGAATGTCACTCGTGGAAAATCTATCCTAGTGTTAGCAATTCATTCTTGAAGTGAGATATTTCAAACGAAAATGATACCAGATATAGAAGCTACCTTTCAGGGTGTAGAGAAACAGCCATTGCAACTGCTGTGTGCGGCTCAATATGATAATTATGAGACTTCCATACTTCGCTGATGGCTTCTTTAACATGTGACTCAGAGACGGATGCTGATTGGATAACCTGTCGAATCTAAACGACACATGAATCGATTAGTTGAGACTATGATTGAGTGTGACCAAAAAAATCAAAAAAGATATGAATTTCTGAAAAAGGAAAATCTTACCTGCTGTAGAATATCATCAGGAATTATTACTCGTTTATCTTGCTTGAATTTGTCCATGATCTGAGTGATAACTTTAGAATTTCGTCCAGAGGCGAGGTACATTATTCGCTCTATATTTAGGGGTACCTAGAATCGAAAAAATCAAATGTTATTGGTAATGATTTCCACTTAATAAACACTGAGGAGAAGCAAATTTTGAAAAGAAATGTGACGCACCTATGAGAGATTCTCTTAAGAAACCTAGAGTAAAACAAATCTAGAAAGTACGGAACTTTAATGGTTCGATCCGCCTGGGAGTTTAACAAGAAAAGAAAGAGAATAAAAAAAGTGGCTTTCAAATTAGCCATTCAAAAATTTGTCTGAAATATGCCCACTGTCTCTAAAGAAATACCCACAATAGACTCAAACTTGTCCCTTGTCCCTTCATGCACGAGAACAAGACACTCAAGACATCCTATTTTGCTATTCTGAGTGCAGGTCGGGGCTTCAGGTAAGATAGATACTGTAGATAGCTGCACGGGTAGCGTAGCCGGGTGTTAAAGGCGCTCTTCTCACGATAGTAAGGTCTTGGGTTCGAACCTCGTCGGGACCACTTACCAACAACCTACAATCAACTCAGCTGTCCATCCTTCCGAGATCGTTGAATAAATATCCATAGGGTATACTCCCTAGAATGTCATTCTGTGTGCAGGTCTACATCCATAACTGCCAATGACCCAAGCCATTGCTAAATAAATATGATGCAGCTTGCTTGTTGACACGCACCGGTTCCCATTAGATCATCAAAGATAAGTTTGGTTCGGTCCAGGTTGATTTCCAGGATGGGTTACCTCTTGGGTGTGCTTGGACTGTTGTAGATACCACACCGTATCACTCCGTAAAATTGGTAGAATAGTGGTGAAGGCATCGTATCACAAAGTGTGGCTGCAGCAAAAAAAGTTAAACTCCCCAGAGAGTATAGCATAACATGAAAAAAAATCGGCCCGAGTAAAGGGGGCTATGATTGTGAAGTGCAGTTACGGATAACGACTCTTCATAAAAGTAAAGCAAAGTTAAAGTTGCCGTTTTTGAGTCTACTACTAGCCTAGGGCTACTCAGTCGACTTTACACTTTACCCCTGGTCTTGATGCATTAGCATATAGCAGGGTGCAGCCACACACGGCGCTCATAACTACCGACCAGGTACCCATTTATACACCTGGGTGGAGAGACACATTTGTGTTAATAACTTGCCCAAGGTCATTATCTCTGCAACACAAGTGGAAAGTTTCGTTGTGAGTCCAGCACGCTAACCACTGCGCCACAGAGACCACATAAAAGCAATGCCATTACCTTAAAATTGCAGCTAGTTCCTGCAGACTGATACGGATGCCCTGGGTACCCGTTTACCAATCTCAAAAGGATTGACGCTGAGTTGACTGTACCACAACGATTCTGGTCAAAATCGTGTGAGACAACTTGACGGTGGCGCCACCCGGCTTGGGGAGGGGGGTCTCCGGCCAGTATGTGTGCACGACTGTTGTCTCAATAATTTTTGCCATGATTGTAGATAGAAGGAAGGGTGAATTGACGTACCGTTATATCCATGGAACAAGAACTTGATTTCAATACTTCAGCTGGTTCACTGAAGTCACCTTTGCTGACGATTCTATGCACAGAGTCATTTTGATTGACAGCTGCCACAAGTTTAATAGGCAATCCCATTAAACTAGCAATGTAACCAGCTAAAAAAGAAGTTAGAGTTAGGTTGATTCTAAATGCTGGAAAATGCAGCTATGGGTTCAAAACCAAGGGGGGTCATTGAAAACCTATACTATAACAAATCACGAGGAGAACAAGAAAACCGCTTGCCCTCTTAAAAAGTCACAGAGAATCCTAGAGAATCTCGTAGACCCTTGCCGTAAATTCTATTGTTTTCACGGAAATCTCTCGAAAATCGTTTTGTTTCAACAGGAAGCTCGTACGCCCTTTAAAAATAGCGAATGCTTCTTGCGCAGGAAAGATACCACAAGAGTTTAGATTAATGGTACATTTTGTTATATAAAACTGGTTCGATTTTTGTCCCAGCCTAAAACTTTGAGATTAAAGAAACTTTACTTTAATAAATGTTTCCTCTTTTCATTGAAAAAAATTGTTGTTTAACATTACCTGTAAGATTTCCAAGACCACCAGATGGTACAACGACGGTAACCATCTCACCTACTTTATCCACACTTTTGAAGTACGAGTAAAAATAATGCACAATTTGAATCATGATTCTAACCCAGTTGAGTGAACTGAAGCTAATTATCTTGTGTTCAGTGGTGAATTTGTCATCAGAAAAGATCTCATCGATAACTTTATCAAAGTCATCAGAACTTCCCTCGGCACAGATAGCATGAATATTCTCTTCAGCTATACACGTCATCTGTCTCTCCTGAATCTCAGAGCAACGTCCTTCTGGAAATAGAGTGAACACATCAATGAATCTACATCCTCTCGCACTTTCCATTACGGAGCTGCCAGTGTCCCCTGAAGTTGCACAGATGACGTTAGCATGGATGTTTCTTTGACTGAAATAGTTCTCGGTAAAACAACAGACGCAGCTGACGGCAAGATCTTTGAATGCCAGACTTCTGCCATGCCATAGTTCTGCTACCAAAATGTTACCATTTCTCTGTATAGGGATGATTTCTTCACAGTCAAATGAGCGGAAGGCTTTCTCGATAAGAGCTGCAATGCAAGGGCAAAAACGTTACTTAATTTGCCGAATGTTAATTGGGACTTACCAACAGTTACTGTAGTGTAACGAAAATATTAAAAATTATCATCAAAGCATACCAATCGTTACTGTAAGGAAACCATATTTACTGTAGGGTAACCATTGGCAGCTAAACCTGAGCAATAGTTACTGTCAAGTAAACAATAGTAACTGTGAGGTAACCAACGGTTACTTCAATAAACCAACGATTACTTTCCGGTAACCAATGGTTACTGGAAAGTAACAAATCATTACTACAATTAATCAATGGTTATGTTTAGGTCATCAATGGTAAATACAATTAAATAAATGGTAAATGGTAACTATCAGGTTACCAGTTGTAAGGTAATTGATGGTAACTGTAAGGTAAAAGTCCAGTATTAAAATTTTACCAATAGTTAATATGAAGTAAACACCGGAATTTTGAGGTAACCAATGGTTACTGCCAGGTGACCAATGGTAACTACAATTAACCAATGGTAACTATTAGTTAACTGCGAGGTAACAAGGGGTTACTGTAAGGTAACACAAGGTTACTGTAAGATAAAATATGGTTGATGTAAGACATTGCCAACTGTTTATAATATGAAGTGAGCACAAAAGTTCTAGATAGGCTAGATGAATTAACATTTATGTACCATCTATCTTGAGGCTGCTGTATTCTTCAACATCGACAAATTCTTGAACGATTTTCTTGCAAAGGGTGACATAACCCAAAGATGACCAACAGGTTAACTGATCGTAGGATAATTCTGGAATTCTCTCCGGTAAATAAAGGCCTCCATCTTCAGCATAGGCGTTAATCAATACATATTCAAATGAACATCTTTTGGTGGAGCCCCGAGTACTTTCGTATTTCATGTTTTTACTTATTGATACTTTCTTATGGTTTTGAAGTTAGGCTGCCTGCTAAACGTGTAAAGAGAAGCAAAACAAAAGCGCTATCATGAGCCGGAAACGGAAATGAAGAGGGAGACTGGGATAAAGAATACGAAGCGGAAATGAAATAAGATACGTCGCTTTGGACTTTGTTCGAATTAACTTAGGCGCAAACATTTCGGTCTAAATGTGGTCGCCTAACAAACTTTCCTTCTTTGTTGCACTCCTTACAGCGATGTGGTGGCTGCCAAAACTGTCCTTGTTTTTTGCACTCCTTGCAGTAGCTCTTTATGGCATTAGAAAGTGGGCTGATGGTGGGGTATGCACAAGCAAGGTAAGACTGGATGGCAAAACAGTTGTAATCACTGGAGGCAATACAGGTATTGGCAAGGAAACTGCAATCGACCTTGCAAAACGTGGAGCTAAAGTAATCATCGGATGTAGAAATAAACAAAGAGGTGAAAATGCAGTTGTTGACATCAGAGAGAAAAGTGGCAGCAAAAATGTGCATTTGGGCATTTTAGATCTAGCATCGTTTGCATCAATTCATGCATTTGCTGACGAAATCAAAAAGTCTGAATCAAGATTAGATATTTTGATCAACAATGCTGGTAAAATGTGGTGTCCCTACTGGAAAACTGAAGATGGATTTGAAATGCAATTTGCAGTTAACCATCTTGGACATTTCTTGTTGACTAATTTGCTTCTTGATCTTATTGAGAAATCAGCTCCAAGTAGAATTGTCATTGTGTCTTCTATGGCACATAGATTTACTTGGTCTGCTGATTTTGAAAATGTGAATGATGAAAAAACTTACCATCGACGACAAGCTTATTACAAGAGCAAGCTTGCAAATGTTCTATTTGCTAAGGAGCTCAGCAAACGTTTGAAAGGTAGAAATATGTCAGTCTTTTCCTTGCACCCTGGCGCTATTGTAACTGAGCTTGGACGATATGCCTTTGAAAAATATCCTTCACTGACTAAAATAATGACTGAAATTGTAAGGCTGGTTGGCAAAATAATTTTTAAAACTCCCCAACAAGGTGCTCAAACTACTATTTGCTGTGCAGTTGAAGAAGGGCTTGAGAAGTACTCTGGGGAATATTTTGCAGACTGTGCAGTGGCACCCACATCAGAATTGGCAAAAGATGAAAGACTGGCCAAGAAGTTGTGGGATTTGAGCATGAAATGGACCAAACTCACTTAATGAAATTAAGATGGCTCATTAGCTCTGTTTTTCTCAATATTTCTTATGCAGCATTCTTGCTCATTCTGTTTTGAACTTCAAAGAAAACTGAGTTTTGATCTAATCTACAATCTTAGTCTTTTGATGATATCCAGGTTGATGTAATTCTTCATAAACATTTTCTTCAAGAGAATTTTTTAAAGTTAAAGATTTATAATCTTGTGTTTTAAAGCTGCAAAATCGAGATGATTATTTTCATAAGATTTGTCCTGTTTACTTTGATCTCAATATTAAAGCTAACTCCCCTTAGGTCTGTAGTAATGTAAAATCCTTTGGAGAAAAAATGGGCGTTGCCCATCATGAGATACACATTTGCTCCAGAGATTGGCTCCAGTGCCTGCTGGGATTCTATGCAGAGAAGCATATGGGTAGTTTTAATTGCGATAAAACCATCAGAAACACAGTCACTTTCTAAGACAAGCATACACGTAAAATTGTCCATAATGATCAATGAAATCCAGCATAATATAATACTATTTTTTTATTGGCTATTTCACTTGTACAATTATTTTGTTATTTTGTGAAATCTATTAGGTGCAATGTGCTTTACCATATTTAACTTAAACAATGAAAGTATTAGTTAGTTTTCTCAAGAGTTTTTGTGTTTTCTGTATCATTTCTGTTTTATGAATTCCATGCTCACATCCCACAACTGTTTTGCCAGCTTTTCATCTTTTGCCAATGCTGATGTACTCGCAACAGCACAATCAGCAAAATACTCTCCACTGTACTTCTCAAGGCCTTCTTGGACAGCACAGTGAATAGATGTTTGGGCTCCTTGTGTTGGGCTTTTGAAGGTTAGCTTTAAAACGGAACATCAAAACTTCTCTTATTGCATCTGCCCTAAGAGAATGACGCTGGAGCTCAGTAGCAACTGCACCTGGATGCAGACAGAAAACGGAAACATTTTTGTCTTTCAGACGTTTGCTCAGTTCCTTGGTAAACAGAATATTAGACAGTTTGCTAACACCATAAGCACCCCAGGGTGTGTAAGATTTCTCATCGTTCACCTTTTCAAAATCAGCACTCCAAGCAAATTTGTGAGCTGAAGAGGACACGTTGACAATTCTGCTTGGGGCTGACTTCTCGATGAGGTCGAGCAGCAGAGTAGTCAACAAGAAATGCCCAAGATGATTCACTCCAAACTGAATTTGAATCCATCTTCAGTTTTCCAGAAAGGGCATGCCATGATACCAGCATTGTTGATCAAAATATCTAATCTGGACTCTGACTTATTGATTTCTTCAGCGAACGCCCGAATCGACGCAAACGATGCCAGATCTAAAGCGTGCAAATGCACGTCTTTGCTGCCACTTGCTGCAGCGATTTCAACAACTGCTTCCTCGCCTTTTTGTTTATTTCTGCATCCTATGATTACTTTAGCTCCACGCTTTGCAAGATCAATTGCAGTTTCCTTTCCAATGCCTGTATTACCTCCAGTGATTACCACTGTTTTGCCATCCAGTCTTGCTTTACTTGTGCATACACCACCATCACACCACTTTCTTATGCCATACAACGATGCACCAACGACAGCAGCACCAATTACTACTGGTAACATGATTCAGCACCAACTTTTATCTCGAATGGCTTCCTTCCTCTGTTTTCTTAATCAAGATGGCGACGGTACCAAAGCAGGTAACCAGCTCGCGTGCAGCTTTCACGATGACGATGCTTTTTGATGTTGATGTTGCGAGCTTTTTGTTGACTTTTGGATGTTGGTTCGGCATCTTTGTGGGCGGGTCTCCTATTGTGTTAGAAACAAAAGCAAAAAGCGGCTTCCGCAAAAACAACAATAAACTCGACCCAGGTCTTTTCGCGAGATGCAAAGTTTTTCAGCTTTCTCACCTGACGTCACAAGATATACAACACTAAATAGCTCGAAATTTAAGAAGACAAAGATAAGTAGAATCAATCATCAATTGAAGGAAGAAGGAAGGAGGGTTTGAAGTTTTGTAAAAAATAGAATATCCGGTCTTCCTCTGCGATGGATTCTGCCTCGTTTATTTCTGACAAAAAAGCGCCAAACAATTGGCGCCAAAATCAATTTATGCCATGTGGGTGGACAAGTAAATTTGATAAACACAGTACCTGACAAATATCATTCATTCTGTATTTTATTCAAATGACAGTTGATTCATGGTACAGAAATTGCACTGAAAGCATGATTTGACAAGCTGAAAGAATACAGAATGCTTTGAGCTGTCGCAAGAGTGCGATTTTTAAGAAAAGGTTGCGCTGTTTGTAAAACTGCTTGAAGAAAAGACGTTTTAATTGAAGAAGCAATTTCAGGTACGGAGAGAAAAGATATTAGAAATCTCAAGTTCAGGAGTATAGGATATATATTATACATAGAGAAGTGTATATAGTATAGTATATAGAAGTATCCTAATGGATATCTCAAACGGAGACCTCGACCACCAGCAAGACAGCTTAAACAATAATGATGTGTATAATGGAATTGGAATAAAGAGACGTCGAATGGTAGACACTCTTAATATGATAACAGACAAGACATTGTCAACTCCAAATGACGTTAAAATCGTCATCTTCAAATGCTATCAAGAAAAGCAGAAAATTTCTACATTTAGAAAGCAACAGAGGGGTGTACCAAACTGACAATTTGAAGCAATCAAAAGATGGTGATACGTTATATCTGCCATTAAATGGAGATCTTTTTGTGAATATGCAAAATGCAGATGAAATAACATTCGAGGATGGTATATTTTTTATTGCTGATGTTTCTGGGAGATACTCAAGTTCAATAGAAGGTAGAGCTACAAAACTTGCAGATTTCTGACACTACTTCTGCTATTGTAGAAAATTAAGTTGTAAAATGATCTTAATTTTATTATAGGAACAGCAATGAATATATGGAGATACAGTGATTCAAGACAGCAGATGATTGTTGCAAGATCTTTGCTCATTACTCAGCCAGCAGTAAGTTGCATTCATTTTAAGTGATGGTTATCATAATGCTGATGCTAATAATGGTGAAAGTCATTATGTTGATGATAATCATGATGATGATAATGATGGTAATGGTTGAGGTGATGATGATGATGATGATGGTGATGATGATGATGATGATGATGATGATGATACAGATGATTATGATGATGGTGATGATGCTGTAGATGATTATGCTCATGATCATAATCAAAATAGTGATCAGTTGATTGCAATGATTATAATGATACAAGGTGATGATGATGACATGTCTATGAATTGATTTCAACTTTTCTTGCAATTTGATTATCTTTCTAGGTCTTTGAAAAGATTAAAGATTATCTTCTGGACTTATAATTTGTAATTTTGCAACTGTTTTCACTTAATAGCAGATGTTCTGCAGAGTCACATAAGCAATATTGCATATGTTAGGCTATACTGAGGACCCAATACTGGTTTATATAGAAACTGCAATGACAGTGGATATTAATACTTTTAGTGTACTTACAAGTTGAGATGGTTTCAAATTCCTAAAATATACATGTTTATTTAAGAAATAATCAATTTATTATTATCAATAAATACCTTTTGTTAGTTAGTTGCCATTTTGTTCTCTTTTTGAATGAATTCATACAACAGTTTAGCACATTTTTCATTCCCCAATATTTCTGCAAGTTCACTTTCACCAAGGTTGATCAGTTCATTCATGTCCTTCACTTTGTTAAGAATCAATCTAGGAATGAGAAGATTAGGAATGAGTGAGATATCATCGAAAGAAGCAGCTATGAGTTATCTAGTGTATTTGAAAAAATACAAGGTCAGCTTAATGTTACCTGTAATTCTTTGAGTTTATGCCTGGCATCTTCTGAATGAAATCCTAAAGGAACAAAATATAACATCAGAAATAGGGGGAAACAGACCAAAACAATTGATTAAGAGCACAAATTCTGCCTTAGCCAATTGTTTTAGTCTGTTTCTGATGTTTATACTCAGAAGAGTGTTAAGCAAAATAATAATGTTAAAAGATGTTTTTGCTATTTCTTGCAATTACAAATTAAAGACAAAGTTAAAGATAATGAAAGATGAAAACCTGTGGTCCTATACTGTATTTTACATTGGTAGCCACCTCTTCTGTGTTCAGCCCAACTGACATGGCAATTTCTGGATCTGGGTCTGGGTAATTTGACTGGAAAATACATGCAATAGAGGTTTATAAAATTGATTAAATAATGATGACAATGATGATGCTGATTATAATTATAAATGACAATAATTATCATGATAAAGGTGATGACAGGGATAATGATGATGATGATGATGATGACCAAGATTATAATCTGATGCTTATGATGATGATAATCAGTGCTGAAAATGCTGGTGGTGATTGTGATAATGATAATGATTATGATCATGATTAAGATCATGATTATGACAATGATGATGATGCAGATAATGACAATGATTGGTGATCATGACATCAACAGAAACAATGATGATGACAATAATGATGACAACAATGACAAAACCTTACAGACCTTAAGATCCTCAAATATTTCTGCAGTTGCATATGGACTTTGGGTCCAAATGATTCTCAACTAAAAATACAAAGAAAGCAAAGAGTGAATAATCTTAAAAAATAAAATTTAACTGAGCAAGAGTAAAGGCAAATTTTATTTTAATTTTCCAAAAGTTAATAAAGCAATAAATAAAATGCTATATGAAATGCTAAAAAAGTACTATAATACCAAGATAAAACAGCATAGGCATTGAAGCTTTAGTAAGAATCGATACCTTTGGAAAATGTATTGTAAGTAATGTGAGCTTTGAAGAGACATGTTGAATCGAGATTTCATTTCCCAACAATGATTTTGCCTGGAAAAGAGTCAATCGTATACATGGGGATCTATCGTAGTTGGAGGTTCTAAAAACAAAGGTTTTATATCTTTAATTATTCAAGAAAAAATTTTGCGGAAAGTTCGGGCATACAGAAAGTTCAGATAAACGAGGACCATAATCTTGCTCCTTTTTGAACCATAAGCTGAACCCTTAGTTATCAATATAAACTTTAATACGTGTTAAAGAAAATAAGATAACCTAGCTTCGGTTAATCGAGATCTAAACAATTGAGTGTGTACTGTACAGTATTACTATCGACAGAGTTAATCTTATTCTATTAGGCAAAATTTTCAAACCTGAAGTGAAAATGGTTTGTTTTTGTCGAATTCAATCAGTAGAATCGGCTTTTTGTAGTATCTTGTCATCGCCAAAGCTTGGTTGTGTCTGAGATGCAAAGCAAAAGCTAGAGAAAAATGAAACTGTATACATGCACAATCAAAGCAGTTAAGCTTTATATGGTCTTACAAGAAATGGGGTAAAACATTAAATATGACCTTACGATTAAAGAATAAGGAGAACAGAGGATATCCAGCTCTCAATGCAGAAGAACTTCAGGAACCTAATGGTCAGTGACAACAGTGCCCATTAACTATTCCCAAAAATGACCATATAAGGCAACCGATAGATAATACCACAAACTACATGACCTTATATAGAAATATGTAATGGCGTTATGACTTTATATGGTGAATACAAGGATTACTTTATATAACCTGATAAGGTAAATGAGGATGAAGTAGAGAGATGTATACAAAAGTTACTCACAATCTACCATTGTTTAACGAGCCAATAAGATCTGATACACTTTTTCTTTCCACGCACATATCAGGCGATAGGATATAATCACCAACCTGTAACAGCGAGCAAGAATAAGACAGAATCAAGAATTCTCGTGAGACGTTCTCTCAGCTGGACTGTATACGAGAAAATAATGTCGAAACTGAGTTGCCGCTGTCCGAATGCCAGAACATAGACTCCCGAAGTCTGCTTTGTAAAGAAAACTAACCA
The DNA here is from genome assembly GCA_014526335.1 of Chrysaora quinquecirrha. NCBI lineage: Eukaryota > Metazoa > Cnidaria > Scyphozoa > Semaeostomeae > Pelagiidae > Chrysaora > Chrysaora quinquecirrha. The sequence goes on along the minus strand of JACTAT010000039.1, from coordinate 3,215,472 downwards.
AGGGCAAGAGGAAAACTGGAGGACAGAAGTTGGGCTTCAAAGTCCTCATGACGTGAAGAGATACTTTTAGGCAGACTCATGGGAGGGAAAAGCAAACGACCGAAAGACGTGGAGACAAGTGGTCAAAAAATCAATAACATCGTTCGAAAAAAGCGCCAAGTGGAGTATGAGAGAGTGCACTGGACTGGCATGCTGCAGATGCAGTCGAAAATGCCACTCAAAAGCGGGACTTATGGCCCAGCAGAGGTCTTACGAGACCAAACATCCAGTGGAGCAGTCAAAACCGGAAACGATGGACCACCGATGATGATGATACAAGAAAATAATGTCGAAATTGAGCTGCTGGCTTGCTTACATGGAACAAATTAGCTACCCATGCACTGATTTTCTTGCCATCTTTCCATGATATTTCCTACAACCAACAGAACTGCAAAATGGTTAAACGTTTCTATTTGTACCTCTAACGTCACGGGATCGATATCGATTCCTCTTCTATGTATTAACGATGGCAGCTCACTTCTGAATTCACGAAGATCCACTATAATCTGTAATGCAAATTTCAATTTATTATTAGTGCAATGGAGCCAGAGGCAGACTGGCAGCGAATCTCGAGGGTTGCTATTTCCAGTAAAAGGGGCCTGTTTTCACTATAGTAATTTGTCTTGTTAGTTGCTTCTAGCGAGCTCCTGTGTAAAAAATCAATTCAAGGCAAGGGCTACTGTTCATGTTAATACTTCTTTTCTTATTTGCGACATTTCCATGGCAAAATCGTCTCCCTTTTATACATAAGTTCGAATTTCTATATTTTCTTGCTTCCATATTTTAGTGCGCATATGTAAGCTGGTTATCTTTTTATTTTTACTTCTTTCCAATTATCTGCATTGAGAAACAATTTCTATCATTTCCAACTGTTTTCAGACAGAGTGAAACCAATGCAAATCTCTTCGAAATCCCGAGAAATCGAATAGATTTGCTCAAGAAACAACAGAAACAGTTTGTTAAAGCCTCTATATAACAAGAAGGCCCGGGTTGCAATCGCAACCTAGCATCCCTGCCAGTCCGCCACTGAATGGAGCCTCACGATAAACCTGTTACTAGTCAAGCTTCTAGCCGTTTCTTCGTAAGCCTGTAATAACATTTTCTAAGGACATGGCCATGACACCTAATGATTGAAAACTCGTGTTTCAAGCCATTACAACGAAATCATTTGGTGCTGCGCTGTCAGCCTAAAAATTACAAACTTTCGGTATATTGAGCGGGCTTTACTGAAATTAGGTTGTCAGCCAATCCGACTGCATAACAGAGTTGCCACTCTGACCATAGGGTTACAAAATGTTCTACGTTCATCTTCATTAGATCGTTGGTAATCCAAAGTCAAACCAATAAAACGCGAATTGAAAGATTAAGCAATTCGGAACAGATTGAATGAATAGAAATGAAAAAAATCTCTTCAACCTTTCTTTGTACAGATTTTTCGTTTGTTCTTCCACCAGCCTTTCTTGAGTTGACAGTTTCATTAGCTTTTGAAGAATCCCTCAACATTTCGGAAGCGATTTCAGATTTGCCTTCTCTCTCCTCTGGAATCACCATTGACTTAAACAGAAAAAGACGTTAAGAAATATGAGAAATGAATGCAATTGATCGTTTAAAATGCCACTTAATCAGAATGCGGGCGATTCTAGGCTCCTGGAGAAAGAGCGAGTACAGTATTCATATATCTTGGAAAGTACGTTTGACAGAGAATGGTAAGGCCTTTGGATGACATTAATTCATCATTTAACTACTGCACCCTGTCCCCACCATGGCTGTCTAGGGCAATTCAAGGTAACAATGGATAGTGCAAGGTAATTATAAGTTATGCATGATGGTGAGTGGTTATGCAAGGTAGTGCAAGGTTATGCAAAGTAATGAAGGGTTGTGTCAGGTAATGAAAGACCATGCAATGTAATGCAGAGTTAAAAAAGGTAAAGATAGGTTATGCAAGGTTATGCAAGGTAACGCAAGGTAATGCAAGGCGATGCATTGTTAGACAAGGTGATGCAAGGCAATGAAAGGTTATGCAAGGTTATGCAATGTTATGCAAGGTAATGAAAGGTTATGCAAGGTAATGAAAGGTTATCCAAGGTAATGAAAGGCTACGCAAGGTAACCCAAGGTAATGCGAGGTAACGATAAGTTATGCAAGGTAACAAAAGGTTATGCAAGGTGGTGCAACGTAACGCAAGGTTATGCAAAGTGCAACAAATAACTGCCCCTCAAAGGTAACTGGTTAGTTCAAAGCAATTCTAAATATGTCATCACAATCAAAATAATAGATGACCCGTCCAATGAAAAGTAGCTCTTACATACTTATAACATGGCATTCTTTACATATGCCATGCTTAATTCAAAGCATGCTGCAAGGAAAAGGTATCACTAGACAACATCTGTATAAATACAACTCCAACTTACAGCTTTTTGTTTGATGAGCATTTCAAAAGCGTCCTTCTCTTTTCTTAATGTCGTCAAGTAGCGCTATAAAAATAAAATTAACCCTAGTTTGAGCAATTACCAACAAGCCCTTAGAATTCACTGATTATTAACTTTAGACATTAAGCAAAAATAGAAAATTTAGGCTTGGTGTTGATGCAGTGGTACAGGCATTTAGCTCATGGTAGCTTCATTGGGACAACTTTGCCCGCGAATTTTCCGTTAAAAAACTAATCAATGCGGTAATGGGGCTTAATTTCTGCTTAACTCACCTATCCAACCTTCCGAGGTCGGAAGTGCCCAGGGTATTGTATTCTTTCTAGAATATATCAAATTAGAAGTGCTGGTCGAGTAGTCAAGGCACTGGGCTCATGATCGACAAGTCGGGGTTCGATCTTATCAGTACAACTTTCCACAAACCAACTGTCCGGGAACATGTTCTCATACCAGCCTGGATGCACAAGCTGCATGCCTACATAATTTTTACCCTCCCAAGCTCAGCAACCTTTCTACACTGCTTCTTGAAAAGCCAGTTTATTTCAAGAACATTGACTTAAGAACAACGCAGCTTTGCCACGTAATGATCATGGGCAGCAGAAGCGACGTGTTGAGCCCAGCCACGGTAGCGTCACAGCCAGGGTCGATGTCTCGATTAGTTAACCTACTACTGAGATCCTAGCGACTGGCGCTAAAACACCATTCCACCTTCACCTTCACCACCTTCACCTTCACCGTTCTGCATGAAAAGCTGTAAAATTACTTGAGTTTTATTCAAGAGAGGTTATGATGACTGACAGAGAATATATAAGGGAAAAGTAAAGTAAAGTAAATTTATAAAGTACAATAGTTTTACCTGCTCCTCGACGGAACCTGAATAAATAATAAAGTAAACTCGCAGAAAATCTCCAGGTCTTGAAGCCTTATACACCTACAAAGACAAATAGATAACAGTTGAAAAGAAAAGGCTTTGATTAAACGTCGAGGCATTATTTGAAATTTCCAACGGATATCAGAATCCCCCAGCTACTAGAGGAGGCATTACAGAACACACTGTGAGAACTAACGTTATATTGAATCCATGATGAAGGTTAATTCATTGCTGGGATTATTAGGGGGCCATGTTAAGAGGGCTGCTTGCAGGAGAGGATGCTAATAAAAACAAGAATCCCCCAGCTTCTTGAGGGGGAATCGGATAACAAAATTTCACAACAAACGTTATATTGAGTCATAGATGAAAGTTAATTTATCTTTGGGATCTCTAGGAGGCCATGCTAAGAGTGCTGCTTATTGGAAAGGATAAGAGGATACTATTAAAACGAGAATCCCCCAGCTACTAGAAGGGGCATTGCAGAAAAAACAGTGGCAACAAATGTTCTATTAAATCCAGGATAAGGGTTAATTCATTTCTGGGATTTTTATGCTAAGAGGGTTGTTCATTGGAGAGCGGGTTAATAAAAACCAAAACATCCTCCCACCTTCCCAAACTCCTCAATAGTGACGCCCTTGCTATGAATAACGAGCGACCAGTGACAAAAATAGCAAGCTTCGCAGATGATTCAAAGTGCATGAAAGCAAAAATTACCATCTTGTGGATTTACATAATTAAATCAAGCACCTATGCATAATTTACAAGATCACAGGGCTCAAAGAGAGCTGATGAGGAAATCTGCCGAAAAGCGGGAAGTTTTCATGTTGAGCATACGTGATTGAGATGAAAATGCGCATTTCTTGTGGGCGGATTGAAGGTGTATAGAGTATCCCCGTCCACAATTGAGTGATGTTGAGAATAGTCATAAATTATTTATCAATCATTAAAATGCAACTACGAACAAACTTGAATAAATAGTTATCCAAGACTAGATATAGAGAACCTGCTAAATCTAAACACAACACCATTCTACACCGCTCTAAATGGATTTCTAGTGAAATAAAACCATGAAATACTAAGCCTAAAAACGACGTGCTTCTTATCTCAACGCTTCGTCTTGATTCTGAAAAATTTGGGATGTGATAAGATCAGAACTAAAGATTAGAATCATGGTTCACTCACAGACCAAGCGAAAGAAACAATCTCATCAGAAGACACTTCCTGAAATCGTAGTACAAGATTTCGGCGAGGACATGTTCGATTTAGGAACACCGAAAGATGTCGAGCATATGTACAAGTTCGTTCTGTCTCCACGACAATCGCCAGCAGCTGCCACAAAATGGAGTAGCGGCCTAGATCTACCCGAAAAGTTGGATATACCATACAATACAAATTCATGCGTACTATTAAGCCCAAGTCCTAGCCTCAATACGCGGCTTGACTGCGAAAATTGGGACGCCGTTTTCCAAGCAAATGGTGCCGAAGACCTTTTAAATGGCCCAGAGAAAAAACTAACTGACGATTTCCTTACTGAACTGGGGCTGAAATCACCACATAGTAAAGTCACTTTGTTTTCACCCAAGTTCCCAGATAACCTATTCTCTGTGAATTTCCTAAAGAAATTGGCTTGGATCATGGAGAAGTGACACTTGTCAGTCCCAAAGAAGCGAACATGATATCTACGAAGACGCCAGTGGTTGTTAAAAGGCAGAACGAAGGGAAATGCGAGTTAGGGATATACCTCCCACCTGTTATACTCCAGCATTGGTTGATTCGATACGTAGTACAATAAATGAAGAGGATTTGACGATGTTCCTTTTCCACCAGTGAGTGATGATTCAGTGTCAGATTGCAGTCACCTGGAAGATGTAGAAGACATGGATATCGATCTCCCTCAGAATGCACCAAACTTCTTCAGTTGTATACAAAATGCAGCTACAACTAAGGCAAGCTCCGGCATTGATGCGTATAATACTGGCAATGCTGGTATGATGAGTAAGAGCAGTACTAATATGATCAACAATAACAATAATAATATGATCAACAATAACAATAACATGGTCAACAACAACAACCAAAGTATGATCAATAATAACAATACAACTTTCAACAACAACGTAAACATGATGAACAACAACAACAACAATATAAACATGATGAACAACAACAATAACAACTCAACTATGATCAACAATAACACTAGCATAACCAACCCAAACAACACTATGCTCAGTAATCACACTACAAACATGATTAACAATCACAGCAATCATCCTAATCAGGGCAATCAGCCTTATCATAGCAATCAGCCAAATCACAGCAATCAGCCTAATCACGGCAATCATAATCGTATGTTTACACAACCAGGCCCCTGCAATCCAATGTCATCTGGCATGCATCAAGGCATCACGCTGCCGGGTAATTATGATTACACAGGCAGGCTCTCGCCCAATCACAATCAAATGCTCACTGCGCATAAACCAACTCAAAGACGACCCAAGATGGATGCTAAAGAAAGAAGAGCCAAACTAACGGAATTGAGAAAGCAATTCAAAGAGGTTCGCATCTTACATAACGATGTTGAGCGAAAACGCCGTGGTGAAATGCATTCCAAGTTTCAGAAATTGCGAGAGAGCATACCAGAAATCGAGACGGATAAGAAAGCAGCGAAAATCACCATTCTGAAAGTTGCAAAAAGATTCATCAAAGAACTGGAAGGTGAGAGTAAAAAAATGGAAGAAATCAAAGAATACGAAAAAAGCAGAAATCGCGAATTGCTTAGTCGACTTTGCAATCTAACAGGTACTACTGCACCTTCTTAGATTAAATTTCGCGTTGATTTCGCTAGCGTTTTTTAAACTTTATACTTCATTTGATTTCGCGTCAAATTTTGAACTAGTTATACTTGGCCTTATTTCCAGTCAATATCGCTAACATCTTTATAGGTGATTTGATTTCGCGTTTATTTCGTTTAAATTTTTAAGAAATTATACTTAACTCATTCATGTCACATTTGAGATTGTACTCTAATTTAACTGAAAATATTACCATCATATCATTAACTATAATGTCACATAACTTTAATATCTTATCATTAACTATAATGATGATTCTTAAAGGTACGATAAAGTTAAAAAATCAAGTTTTATAAAAAGCAGGGCAGCAGAAGCAGTTATCATTTTTAAAAGGGGTATTTGTAGTTAATTTATAACGAACTTTTCGATGTATTTGCTAATAAATATTAAATCAAAATAAATGTTAATAAACTTAGTTTAAAATCATTAAAAATGAACTGTACTGTAAAAGGTGTATTATGGTAGTTAAAAAGCTGCTAACAGAAGCTCAAGTTAATGTATTTTAGAGTAGAAAAGTCCCCCCTTACGTCATCAAGCTAACCAAACGATTTGGGGGCTTTAGGAAAAGGGGGTAGTTCTCTTTTCTCAGGAAAGGACATTCATTCTCAATACTAAAATAACAAGGGTACTTTACTGCTTAGAGCTTTATGTATATTGCATAGTGATGGGGTTCTTACTAAGCGGTCGATGTTTACAAATTGGACAATCTTTAGAAAGTGCAATATCATTATTGTATATATTATATCAATACCTGTATGTGTAGTATCTTGAAATATCTAAGCTTAACGACAATCATACTGTATAGTCTTGCTCTTGCCTCTTTAAGGGAAACTTTTAGCCCTCTAAGGGGAACTTCAAACAAGGGGCAATGTAGTCCTTGGCAATAAGGCAGCCATATTAAGAAAGGCAAAAATACACCTCAAATAACTCTCAAATAAGGCAGAAATATATCGATAAAGATGACAGGATAGGTGAGTTGGGCAATAAAGAAATATTCGACCAAATCTGCATATGAGAGGCATAAGAAATGCTAGGTGTGCTTCGATAAGGCTAGATCTTTCAAAGTTCCACGGCGATGAAAAAGTCCATGAAAGTTTGAGATCAGTTGTGCTACAGCCTGTATAACAGACGTTGTCAAGGGCTGGGAGGAAGGCCATTTGTCTCTTTCAAAGTCAAATTGACTTTATAACAAACTTTCGTAAAGAGTTTTTGCTTTAATTCACAAGAACTATGCTTGTTTTTAGCAGCAGTTCGTCCTTGCCTAACTTAAAGGCAACCTTCTTTAATTTAAAGTCCTCCAAGCTATGTTCCTAAGAAATTTTTGACAACACATGTCAAGCAAAGGAAACGAAATCCTGGAAGCAAGATTAGACAGCACAAAGATAAGCAAAAAGCCAGAGAAATGACTGGAAAGTATCCAGTATAGAAATTCGATTTCTGTTCAAATGATAAGCAATTGAGCAGTTGTTCTGTTCGAAGAAAGACGAGCAGGTGTTTTACTGACAAGCTAACCGGGGGAACGATTCAAGGTCATCATACAACGAGGATAGCATAGTGTAGTAATTAGTACTTGCGCCATTTGTGTTTTAGTTCTTTGGCTCAAATCCAGGCCAGGGATCCCAAATTACAAAGTGGTTAGCACTTGCGCCATTTGTGCAAACGTCTTTGGTCCAAAACCAGGCTAGGTAGCACAAAATACTTCAAATCCAGGTCAGGGAGCCCAGATTACAAGGTCTTAAAACCTTACTCTCTGTGACTCGGATGATCACGTAAAATGGTGGATCTGTCTCAAAATTAATTGGGACCCTAAAAGAACAACTAATGACGTAACAAGCCCTCTAGCAGTGACCACCCTAAGGGCCAGTGAAGAGGTCGGTCTGGCGTTGCTATTCCAAAAATGACTGCTGAGTGCACGAGACCTCAAAATTAGCCACACTAGCCAGCAGTAGAAATGAAATGTTGCCGGGTACTGTTGGAAACAATTATAAACTATAAACTATACACAACAGAAAACGGAACTCTAAACAGAAAATTTGACTTCAGTCATCGTCCAAAAGTTAAAGATAACGGCAATGAGGACTGCAAGGATAGAGAAGCTGATTCGCTGTTGAAAAGTATGAAGCTAAATTACTATCACTAACCTCTATCTGACGAACGAATTCCATATCAGCATCATACAGGACGATGAAACGAGGCTGTAGTTCTGTAAGGGTCCGTAATAGGCTGTGAGGATCACTAGAAAAAATAGAAAACGTTGAATTGTTAAATTGATGATTAAATTTATCGTCGGACAAAGTCGGAAAGAAATCTGAGGACGCGGCTCCTCCTTTATTCTGAAATATTCTTAGTTAGGGTTGGGCACGACTTCAAACTAGTCTGACACGACTTTCAATCATGCCTTGGTGTTGTGTACTATCAAAGGAAGCAATTGTACCATTTTAGAAGTCTCTTGTTTGTCTGGTCAAAGTTGGAAGCCCACGAAGCATTAGAAGCTATGAGGCATGGTTTAACAACCCCGCGATATCCTTAGAAGCAAAAGGAAGCTGAGGCTTATTTACAAAACAAATAAACCATAAAAACGTTAGTATTTTCAGCAAGCAAGGAAGCAGGCAAAATACTTGTTAATGCATGTCGGAGAAATTGCAGCTATAAAGCAGGTGTTGACCTGCAGCTTGTGCCCCCAGACTGATATTCTAGAACGAATACCCTGGGTACTCATTTTACCGATCTCAGAAGGATGGACAGCTGAGTTGACTGTAGGCTTGTGGAAATTGGTCCCAACGAAATTCACAATGATCTGCCGATTTGAGCCGAACACCTTGACCACTTGAACATGAAGTCACCTCGCCACGCCACTTCTTAGGTTGTAAGAAATTTCGAAAGATCGAATTTCTCTTTCAAGATAAAGAAATCACTTGAAAATAGCAGTAATAGTATAACGGAACTTTAACTTAAGAGAAAGGGTTTTTTACCCTGGTGAGGAAACTAGGAAGGAGATGGGAGAGAAACATCTTAATTCCCTCTTTCCTGCTCAGACGCTACGGCTGTGATACCCAGGGTCAGGTTAGGTCAGGTCACTCCCGTAGCCTGCTGGCCGTTGGGGCACTTTGATGATTCCACAATTCTCCTCCGGCTCTCACGTTCCCTCGCTGGACCGACACAGGTCGCTGGGCCTCACTTCATCCAAGCCACGATGTCTCCCATCCACGTGTTTCATGGCCGCCCTCTGCATCTTTTTCCTTCAACTGCTCCGTGCATTATGTTGTAGGCAAGATTGCCAACCAAACTTATCAGCCAAGCTTCTAGCAATATATTCAGCGGAATATAAAGGAATACACTTTATTAGGAATAGAATACTATCTACCTGTTGCCTTTTAAAGGATGTATAACAGTGAAAGAATCTGATAGTATTTCTATGTGATATTCATCATCATCGTTGTCATCTGTAACCTAAAGAATAAAATCAATGATGAGCTAAATTATGTTGGTACCAAAACAAATCATTTAAGCTTATATCAAAAGTAAAAATTCAGTATGGCAATGCAAGAACCTTAAGAATAAAATCGTTAAGTTGTTAAGTTATAGTGAATATGCCTGATAACATACAAAAATCTGATTAATCAATAGAATATTCACGAACTTTTCTTTTTTGCCTTTTCTCAAAGTTTATTTTGTTAGAGTTGGAAGGACCTAAAAAAGAAGGAAACGAACATTAGATAGGTTTTATATTCAAGAATATCACAGTGCTTAACATAGTAGAATCAAGTATATAGTAGCATTAAACACCTGCAGAATTGTCCTTTTTCTTGAACGTTTTCTCGTACAATCTTTGAAGTAGTTGTTTACCTCCGCAACATAAATACTAAAAACAAGAATCAGATGCATCATAGACATGCAGCAGAAATTAATAAGGAAAAAGAGTTAAATCGACTTTATACTCTACATATATTTTGCGAAAAGGCGAGCCCAGCTTTACATTGCAGCCCAATGGTTGGGATTTGGTGTCGTGAAGAATGCCTATTTTTCCCATGGGCCTGTGTTCAAGCATGCCAGAGATTCATAGTAACAATCAAGCAAACAAACATGGGAAGGCGAGTGGGAAATTTTCAAACGAAATTAAGAACGTTACCAACCAATGTCAACTTTCTATAGGTATAAGACGGCTTTGGAATGGAATGGAGTCCCCGACAAAAGGATAACCCAGATAGAGGGACAAAAATACTCAATCCCTAATTAACTGGAAATACAGTTGCAGTTTAATTCCCATTTGTGTCATTTACCTCTCTCAGTTGGGAGCATGTCCGCTCGTCACTCGCTGCTATCAAAGTACGACCTTGAAGACCTACAATAAAAACGTAAGACAAACAATGGAATCGCTTTTAGCAAAACCTTGCTGTTACAAAGATCTAGTTCAGAGCTTGTCAAACAGTTGAGAATCTGAACACCAACAGGACTCAAATTCTGTAGATATATATTCTACATGATAGACGTTTGCACGAGTGGCATACCACACTTCATGGGAATCTGGACAGCATGACCAGAGAGCAACTCTGTGCGAGGTTTTCAGCAGAGCCTTAAAAAGTAATATAAATAGGCACAGAGTTCTTGCCAATCTTTCTTGTAGTTTTACTAATAAATTTTCATGTCGTTACAAAGTTTAATTATGTTATTAAGAGTTTAACCATGTAGTTTAGGTTGGTATGAATTAGCTTTAATATTAAGCTATTGTAAAGACCAACGGAAAATAAAGAAATAGGGAAAAGGAGCCAACGACGGTGCCACTGAGTTAAAGAGCTCAATGAAATCGACAGAGTTATATAGAGTAGATTTTTGCACGAGTGGCATACCACAATAGATGGCAACCTGGACTGCATGATCAGAGAGACAAAGACGTTTCCAAGAGCTCAATATGAAACCTTCGATTAACTCTCCAAGTCATATAATCAAAGGCTCTCCTCCCGTTTGTCTTATATTATCAAATACTGATAGTTTTTACACATACATTAATAAATGTTTCACCTGTTGACTGACTGTCTGTTTTATCTCTTCTAGGACTTCAGATAATGCTTTCCATTTTGGGCTTTCTTCTATATCTATAAGAATTAGAAATCAATTAAGGTACAGATTTGGATAAGCATTGTTTAAATAGATAAATGCAACATATAGATATCTATGAAGAAACACATTCTCGCTGTCCAGGTAGGCTGTAGATTGATGATAAGGAAAAATAACTATGACATAAATCCTTTAATAAACACTAGGTAACTTACCATCTATAGATTCGTTAATTTTCCTGAAAAAAAATAAACTTTTGCTATTAAACTTCGGAAAAAGTGCCGAGAGACGAACAATTTGAAAAAATATTTCTAAGAAGATCATGAATACATACTGGGCAGTTCTTTTGTTTTTCTCTTTAGTGCTCGACTTTGAGTTTTTGAACCGTATATTCTAGCTCTTGCGTTCTGAAAGCAAAACAGATGATTAGTGACTGCAGAACACCTAGGAAATCTTCCTTTACGTTAGGACAATGATCTTCTGGATTTAAAACTATTTTTCTTATTCATGGATTTTATTTATTTCAATGAGCACCCCTACCCAAAGAGTGTTAGTGCCCCATCTCTGCCCCCATCGAATAAGCACCCTGTATCTGAGACCGCTAAATTAAATTAGCGACCCTCTGACCATAACAGAGAGAGGAGAGAAAAATGCGGCACTTGACGGCACGTATTTCATAGAAAACTTAACATGCAGCGCTGTGATCCTACTTTACAAAAAAGGCCTATCTTCCAAATAAGATACTTCAACGTAAGTAGGAACAAAATATAGGAAGTAAAGAATATGTATCATATGCATCAGTATAGTAGATATATGTTATGAAGAGTTAACTTACTATAAATAAAGTGTTGGCTGCATCCATAAAAAGCCAAAGACTTGGGTTCGTTGCATTTTTCTCATTCGTTCTGTAAGAAAATAATATAGAAAATGATTAAACGTGATTTAACTCGAGGCCATATGATGAAGTTTTTCAACAACATTGCTTAAAGAAATTCTGCATGTCAAGCAAGTATTGCGACGTGGCCAAACGGTAAACCTTTGATTGAAAAGCAACTCTGAGATGCTTTACAAAATATGGTTTGATCGTTTGGCCAGGGTCTTAGTCTGTGTAGCAACTTTTCTTTTTCCTATAAACGCTTTTTTATAAGGAACCTACCTCAAGGCCTAGTTCTTAAAGTTCCTTATTTTCGGACCTCTTTTCAGGCAATTGTAGTTCCAAAAGTTTCTTAATAGTTCCTCAATTTTAACTGCACATACAGTGGCCTTAACAATGAAAGAGAGACATTTGCATGTGAGCAAAGCTCGAGACTACTCAAAGAAACATTGGATACATGCTTAACGTACAATTTATGTGATTTTCGACTGCAAATGAATGGAACCGGCTTTCTAATTCTTGATTATTTGCAGTGATAAAAGCATTCAACATTGAAAAGTTCCTTAATGATTTTCTCTTTATTAGTATAAGTTCTTTAAATTTTCGGGCCTTCTACATGTAGGTTCCTTATAAAGTGGTTCTTTATAAAAAAAGCGTGTAACATGGAAGATCAAACTCTTGATCGTCACTAATTTCAAAGTGAACGATCTTTTCTTATCGAAAATTCAAGGACATTACCTAAGTGACTCCAAAAATGCATAGAACGTAACAGCATCATATTGCGTCAAATACCTGAAAGGAAAAATCAATGGTTAAAAACTCGACTAGGCTAAATGAACATAAACATAATATAACACTTTATAACAGGCACTGTATCTCCGTTCTAGCGCTACTATCAAGGATGATGTTTTAAGGAAAGCATCATATTTGGGTTCTAACAGTAAACTATGTCAGCATCACTATTGCTTCGTTTTACACAACCAGAACACTATACCAGACACTTAAAGACTAGAAGCTTTTATCCCTATAGACGTTGTCCTTTTTCTGAAAATCTCCTTAGCCATGTCATATAATTCGACCATAGATACTGGTCTTCAGGCCTTCAGGTTACTACAATCGTGGACAAAGTATGTTGAGACAAATACTCAAGTCATATTGATTTTGGGTCTGTCTCTTTGCCCTCCCTCCTCCCCCCATCATAGGCAAAAGAATAAACACATGTTTATTTTATTGACTATGCCCCCATTCAATGTTTATCACTTGTTCACGGATTTCATGACACATTGTTGCCCGCATGATGAATCGCTTACTGCTGATGTGAATTGAAGAAAATATCCAACATTGAAGTTGGGGAAGGGGCTAGATGGGGCAACAAGGGATATGAGCGTACTTTTCCAGATTTGTCTCTACAGTTGTCTCCATGATTTAGTTTTCATCTTCTATCCCTTAGCTAAATGTCTCCTCTTTCCGATCTTCGAGTAGTTGTACATTCAATAAGGGATAATTATCGTAACGGGCCAGAATCATCATGAAATAATGGATGTCCAAAAGAGGGCTTTTTGAAAGATAGAATCGTAACAAATAAAACCACAAAATAGTCTACAACTTACAACATTAGAGTCCTGAGAACTTTTAGATCAGACACAAGCTGTCTTGTCTTGCTGCTCTGGAATCAAAACAAAAAAAAACAACTTGAAAACACTCATTCTGCTTCAGAAACTCACCTGGGCATTTCACTCTTCAAAAAAGTGTACGAGAAGTCCATCAAAACAAAAGGATTTTCAAGGGATTTCAATGAAAAATAGGGATTTCAGCAAATAAGTAGGAGATTTTAATGAGTGATTTACCGTTCGGACAACACGAGTACTAAAGGCATTTAGGGAAAATTAAGAAACCTAATAACAAGAAGAAGCCTACAAATAAGAAACAGATTAATGTCTGCGTCTAGCATTGCTATTTGAACATCATTTGTTATAAGAAGGAGATGCAATTTTTAATATACAAAATATAATATTGTCTGGAAAGCAGAAAATGTAACTCCAGAGAGTGACATAACTCTGCTGCTTTCTACTTTTCAAAAACAGCAGTAAATAGAGCGAAAAAGTTGCACGAGGTAGAGAAATCTTCTTCCTGTTCATACCAATTGGTGCCAGACAGGATCGAGTTGACTCCTTAAATATTTATCAAATGGTTTTTCGATGCAGTTTTCAACAGTGAGTTCATCTTCGTCCAGCTGTATAAAATAGGTGAAAAAACGAATTTAAAAGAGCAGTGAAAATCATTGTTAAGCAGTATAAACCCGTTTGTATGAAATGGTAACAATTTCGTTTCTTTTACTCTTAGGTGCCTAAAATAAATTTTTCATTTATGCGTATTGATTTTTTGAAAATTTCTAGCCCTCCCATCTCACTAGGACCCCACCAATTATTAAGATTTGCAGTAATATTGGTGTCGATAATATTACTGCTTTTACTGTAACTTTCTTGGTATGAAACTCTATTTTTTTGTTAGAACCATGGATTGTCTAAGCTTATAAGTGCTATAAGGCCCTATCGCACTGCGTTTCAGCAGTTTCCTTACAAAGTTTGTCAAGCAAATTTAGACCATCCCGTTTATTTGACCCCTGCTAACTAGATCCTTAATGCCTTTCCAGCCCTTTCCAGCCCTCCCCGCCTATTCCAACCCAAAGGCAGCAATTAGGCACCAAAGACTACTTTATTTATCTGTAAAATACTCTCTCTCCACCAATACTTCAATAGAACTGTTAAATCAGTTAGGTGAAACGGCCTCCATGCAGATCTTGGTGGTAGTAGCAAATATAGACAATTTTCATGGACAACGAATCGTCTTTGAGCAGTACAAAATTTCAATATTGCAAGAAAGACAATGAATAAGAACATATGAGCTTTACTTACAGATTGATAAGATCTTTTAAGTTCACGTAAACAACACCCCATAAGATCAAGAACCGCCATTTGCACTGACGTCATCAACGGTGTCAGCTCGACGTGTAATTCTACTACATCAGGCTGCAATAAAAATGCATGAAGTCTTCATCTGAGAGATCAAAAAATAAGTAGAAAGAATCTTTGCTGATCAGTTTTCTGGGAGCACTGGAAAGGGGGTATGGGGGCTTAAAATGGAAAACGTGTATCAGGGCATGCAAAAGATAATAATAGTTCAAGCCCCTTTGAAAGTAGAGTTTTCAACACTTCGTTGCCCCATCCAAGTCACAAACTCTTTTATTATTATTTAAGAAGTCAACTCGATCATGTCTGGCACCAATTTCTATGAAAATAAAGAAGATTTTCTCTATCTTTACAGCATTCTTGCTCTATTTGTTGCCCAGTTATATCACCCTCTGGTCTAGTTCATGCTTCGAAGTCTTGATGCAGCTGATTAAGACTGAATTAAGTGCGCATTTAATTCGACATAACTGTAACATAACTGCGACGTATGAAACCAATACCGAAGTTAATGCTAACTGCACCAGAACTCCGCCACTACTTCAGCAGCTCTGTCGCACAAAACTCCCTAACTGCACCTTCAGCTGATTTAACTTCAATCGATGAATAGTATGGGCGAAGGTAAAGGTTCACAACTGAATTAAATTCGCTTTGGCAAAACCTCGACGCATGAACGAGGCATCCAGACGGTAATATATTTGCTCCGAAGACCCGTCTTTGCCCCATTAAGGTCATGATTATGAAATACTGATTACTAAAGCGACCTGCCCTTATGTATATACTAAACAAAACGCAAAACCTCACAGGGTACCTTGTGTTTCTCCAAGACGTCAGTCACTGATGCTTGGAACCTAGAAAGAGACGACATACTCATTTTCAATAAGAAACTTCTGATCTTCTTTATCCGACAGCAAACGATGGAAACAAATCAGGAACAATTGATTTATTGTTTAAAACCACTAGAGTTGTGGTTGAATTTTGACAAATTTCCCCGGGAACGTACTTGACCCTGAAATGTACAGAGATGTGCCCCCGAGTTTTTACAAACCAACCCACCTTTAAGGTATTGCTTTATACATACAGCCATCCAGTTTTATGATTTTAGTATGCATTTGTGTACCAAATGTAAAGGAAATTTGATTCGATACCCACTTATAAGGTATTCTAAGCATAATTTGGACCCAGTTGTAGGTAATTTTTGAACAAAATTCTACTCATATGAGGGGCATATATATGTCAGCCTATATTAGGGACTACCCCACAGGTAAATTATCCACAAAACCTAACAATCAAATTCTAGGCCATTACTGGCATTTGCTTGTTTCAGAAAAACTTCGACAGAAATCTTTAGATTTTTGATCCTGTGATTTAAAGACATGCCAATCTTATATATACGATGGATTAAAAGCTTGGGTACGCTCCTTACCTTGGCCAAAGATATAATTTTCGTATAAACAGATTTCTCATGACTCTCTCGACTTGGAAAAATCCAGAAGTAAAAGCATTTGGCGAGTCGGAGAATGCCTTGATGAAACCAGTCTTAAAAAGAAGATATCATTTACCCAGGTTTCAGTTAAGTCTTGAGGAGATAATCCGAGAATCTGAGAACATCAAGATCATCTGGGTTTCTTTTTTCGATTAAGCCGACGCTATTCCATGATTTTGATAACAATTCTCACGATTTCCCCTCCCCCAAACGTGAATCATAAGCTCTGGTAGAAGATAGGTAACATGTGCAAGATTCCTGTCCTCTCTTAGTCTTCCATTATTCTTGAATTAGAAGTAAAATCTGCTGCACTACCTCTCGACAAGCGGCTGCAATCAAGATCGTTGCACGTGGAGAGGATCCCCTTACTCAATATATCTACCATTTTCCAGAAAAATGTCGTGCAGACCTAGACCTCTTTGAAAAGGTCTATTCACGATTTGTCGATCCTTACCTTATTTTTCTGACGATACATTCTCAAAATGAAAGCTTCTTGACCAGAATCCACAATTCTGAAAGAAATACGTTAAATTGTTAGGACAAAAGGGCTATCGACTTATTTTCACTGTTTTGGAACCAGTTATTAGACACTCAGGAGTAAAATTCTCCCAGGAAGGTACAAGACGTACGGGGATGTGCCACCAAGATTTCACAGACCAACCCACTTATAATGTAGACACAGACTGGGCACAGACCCTATATTATGGGTAAAACAATCGCTGTATGAGAGTAGTAAGACTTCCTAGGCTATCTTATTACTGAAATTGCACTTTGAACATTTTTAACGCTATATTAACAATATTCGAACTCAAATAAAAGAAATTATTAGTTTATTTCATCTTTCACCCTATTTTATGGAGATTTGGCTAGCGTCATATGCATGTTTAGAGAATGTAAAGGCTATACATACCCATACCGAAATTTGATCAAGTATCCCCCTCCTGGGGAAAACCATTGTAACCATTGTCAAAACCATCACCCAACAGCCCCTTTAATCAAGAACTCCACTGGACTGAGCACCCTTCTTGATTGAGAATAGAAATGTAGAATAACTTGCAGCATAACAAACCTGTGTGCTCGGTAAACAAGAATGCCAGTAACAAGATGAGTGGGAAGACGATTTGTCAACATATCAACGACCAGGATTCTTGATGTGATGAATAAAACACCACCTTTCATATAAACTGATTCTCTGAAAAACAAATTGATGCACAAATAAGATTGTAAACATGAGAATGTCAAGATCATCTGGGAAAAGGGGTTCTCTGTACAAAAGAGCAGATCAAATAAACATATCAATCCAAAACAACAGAACCATCAAGAGGGGAGTCCAGGGAAGTGAAAGATTTTGGGTCAAGTCTCGTCTCTCTCTCTCATAATCAGAAATAGCACAAAAAGCGCTGCTGTAGCTCATTGAGATGCCTCTGCAAGTCCTTGAACAGTCCAATGTTTAAATGTCCTTCATTCACACTGTTGCTGGCTGTCTTATTCGTCTCTTTCCTTCTTTGGTCCCTGGATGGCTGCCTGGAGGATATATCAAACCCACCTTGTCTCATCAAGTGCCCGAAATACTGCAATTTCCTCATGGCCATTTTCTTCCAAAGATTCATTCCAGTACCAATTGTCTTGAGGACCAAGAGATTGATTTTCCTTTCTGTCCAAGACACCCTCAATATACACCCCCCCCCCATAACCCTGCATTTCAAGAGTGCCCACTCTTCTTTCATCATTCTTTGTCATTCATATCCATCCATACATACCAAGCGTAAGAGACCCTGTAGCACCAGTCTCTAAAGGTCCCAAAAATTGAAACTCTGTTTGAAGATTCCCCAAGGAATGTCTAAAGTCCAGGTACAATCGCATTACCATGGGGCAGGTCTGTCTCTCGGCCTTGAAAACCACTAGTCAATAGGAAGCAAAGAATAGTCCACAGAGACCCACTTTGGTAGGGTATAACATATCTATAGCTGGGAGAAGTATGCTGACAGGCTGATAAAGATGGGTGGAGAGCCAAGCAACCTCCTCTGCAAGATGGCAAGCACATGATGATGATCAATCCAAAACAACTATAAAATCAAATCTTCTACCTTTCATTTGTTCCAAATTCATTTGTGATTTGTTTTGGCAATTGAGCAACACCCAGTCCTTTCAGTTCATCAATGAAAAACTCCTTGTGAAAAAAAGATTGCATTTAAAGTCTAATAGCTTATATGCACATCAAAAAGAGGGGGGTGTTGCCCTGCACAAGATAAAGAAGATTTCTGAAAATATGACAGCAGTTGTTATCAACCCTCCTCCTTATAATGAAGTTATCTTATACTATACTCCCTGTCTGGAATAGTAAATGCTTCACTGCATTGCAACTCTTGCTGCAAGTGTTTTCAGTATAAAAACTGCATTGTTTAGACAGGTTAAATTTCTAACAAATGCTTAACCAAAGCATGGTGAGGGGGCAACCATCCACAGTAGCTATGTTGGTTATTACCCCAGATTTCTAGGGTAATAACTGACAGTGTCCCCAATTAGTAGAAATGCTATATACCTTGACACTTAAATAAAGTCATTATATTATCATTATAGCCAAGGGGCAAAAGGGGACAGTTACTCCTCAATCAGTCACCCCCAATTCATTGCGAAAATGGATTCTAGATATAGAATTAATCTGATATAAAAGTGTCACAAGGTACAACTTGGTTATTTGTGAAGGTGAAAGGTGAAGGTGAGATGGTGTTTTAGCACCAGTCGCAAGGATCTCAGTAGTAGGTTAACTAATCGCGGCCTCGACCCTGGCCGTGACGCTACCGTGGCTGGGCTCGAACCCTAACCACACTGAGCTTCTGACACCATGAGTCAGCTGGATTGCACCACAACGCCACAGCACTATTTGTTCTTGAAAACCACATCAAAACTTTCCTTGACCACACCCATTTGCCCCATCTGGATGACTGATGATCCCACTGATACCCCCTGTCCCCTACTTCTAAATCACCGGTAGAACCTATATTCTAATCAACCTACTTCTTCTTCAATATTTGTATTCAGTACAAGAACCAAGAATGACGGCTCACAATACAGTTGGAGGAACGTCAGAAGAAGTCTTTCAATTCCAAGTCCTCTGAAAAATAAATTAGCAAAGAATAAGGTAAGGCATTGTCCAGTGTGCATTTCATGTAGCCTAGGCTGGAGATCTCCAGCGTGAAGCCTGAAATTTTATTGGCATACTGGCGTGGATTTTTCAAAAAACAATAGCCTAGACTATTGTTTAAATAAAAAAACAATAGATCTATTGTTTCTTTTGGCGTGAAGTCCAATTTGGTTGGCGTATTCTCTGGTGTGGTGGTAACATGGAATGCACCTCCTCGGTGCTAAGAAGTGGTAACTTCCTTCCAATAAATTGTCAAAAATACCTAATATGATAAACCTAATTTATAGCCCTATAAATATGAATCTAGATAATACATTTTACAAAACTAACTTGGCAGTTATTATCAAACCATCTTCTGTTTGCAGATCTGTGAACATCGTGACCTCATAGTCGAGAAGTCTTTCGACACAAGGAACGGCTATAAAGTCGCCATTTTGGCCTAGCCCTTCTTGTGGAGAAGTAACTGTGGTTTCGGCTTTACGGAGATCATCCACTTGTTTGTCACAACCTAAAGTAGCCATATTGAAAAATATGAACTTCAAAGGTTTAATTCAAGGTTGGTTCTTGTTTTAGAGTAATCTACGACATTTTTCAAGGTTTACAAACTCCCCAACTTTGTCTGTTGACTTTTTCAATTCGCGCTTCTTCTCAAACTTCAAAAAGAATGTAAACTCTCTCCAGTCTCCTTTTCAATACGAAAATTGCAGCAGGAACGCATGCGTATTAATGAAAATCAATGAAGTGGGAAGAAGTCCTTTTTCAAACAACTTAACTTTGGGAAGACAATCTTGTGTGTTTTGTGGAAATAAAATGTATGCAAAAGACAGTAGACGAATACAAGGCCCTGCCGAAAGCATACCCATTAATTCACTTATCAAGAGAGCAAATAAAGATTGTTCCGGAAAGAAGCTGCTAGATTCAAAAGGGTCGAGAATCGATGGAAGAAAATGGGATGAATTTAGGCCACTTTTTGTTCGAACTGGTAAGTAAAAAGAAATGAATCTTGATTATGTTTTTACGATAGCTTTTGTTTATTTTTCAACAAAAGTTTCGTCTGGCATAAATTTATTCAAGGAAAAAAACAAACAGGGAGCTTAAGTAACATCTCATTCAATTTCAATCTCCATTTTGGAGAAAGAAAAACTTTGAGTCAAGGTTTTGCTGTGTAAAAAAGGGTAGTATCAAGGCTGGCTATTCATTGTGAGGGTGCTGTTGCATTGTGGTCTTATCGAGCCAACTTATGGTGTCATAAGCTCAGCAAGGTCAGGTTTTAGCCCCA
Source organism: Chrysaora quinquecirrha (assembly GCA_014526335.1). Classification (NCBI taxonomy): domain Eukaryota; kingdom Metazoa; phylum Cnidaria; class Scyphozoa; order Semaeostomeae; family Pelagiidae; genus Chrysaora; species Chrysaora quinquecirrha. The sequence goes on along the minus strand of JACTAT010000039.1, from coordinate 3,194,476 downwards.
GCTATGGTAGTGCCAACGCCAGGGTCAAAGTCTCATTTAGTTGTCCCACTACTGAGATCCTAGCAATTGGGGCTAATACACCATTTCACCTTCATCTCAATAGTATGGCAACTGGTCGGCAATTTAGCAGTGAGGTCAGGATTTAGTCTAGTTCTGCATTAAACTCAATAATTCCCTGATGCCTTCACCGGTGTGCATTCCATGTAGCCTACACTTGACATCTCCAGCATGGAGGCTGAAACTTTACCAGCGTACTGGCATGGATCTTTCCAAAAAACAAAAGGCTAGACTATTATTTCAATTAGAAAACAATAGATCTATTGTTTCTTTTTGCGTGAAGTCTGATTTGGTTGGTGTGTTCTCCGGCGTGGCGGTAACACAGAATGCACCCTGGTGCCCTCATTCTTTATGGGAACACAGACCTGAAATACCTCCCCCTGTGCAGCCAATAAATGCCCTTGCTTGCTTGCAAACACCTTTTAGCACTTTGGCAATTTTGATATCAAAAGTGGACACTTATTGCTGCCAAGATAGGAGCAATCAAACATTCCTAAGTTATTCCAATAAGGATCCATTTACAACAATATCCATCAGCAAAATGTTTTTGTATCTCATGGGAGAGAGCACACTTCAGATGGAGAGGTTTGCTCCACGGAAATCAAGATACCACACCCAATAACCCCTTGGCACTTATGCTCATTAGTGAGTGACATCAAAGTTATGTACAAATACAGATGCAGATCCAGTAAAGTATCAAAATGATTCATACATTTTCAGGAATTGTAGAGAAGGCAAAAGGTTCATGTTATTATGAAACACATGATTCAAAAGTGGTTTGCTCTGTGTATGGCCCAAGAGAATCAAAGAGAAAAACAGAATTCAGTTCAAAAGGAAAACTCGTTTGTGAAGTTACGTTTGCACCATTTTCTCAACAAACAAGACAGCCATCTGTTCAAGAAGCAAAAACGAAGAACATTTCTAGTTTAGTTGAAACAGCTTTAGGATGTGCTGTATGTCTTGATTCATTCCCAAAATCACAACTTGATATTTACATTAAAGTGCTGCAAGACTCAGGAGATGTATTAACGCCTGCAATAATCAGTGCATCAATCGCAATCGCTGATGCTGGTATTGAGATGTATGATCTTGTGAGTGCATGCTCCGTTGCTTTTGATAACGAAAATATTGTAGTAGACCCTTCAAGTAATGAACTCAATTCTGAACAACCAATCGGGAGTTTAACCATTGGATATCTACCATCTCTTAATCTTATCTCATGCATGGTTCAAAAAGGCAAGATTGATTCTGAAAGGAATCCTGCTGCAGTCAAGGCATGCATTGAAGGATGCCTCAGAATACATACCAGTATGCAAGAATGCATTGTTAGTGGAGTTGAAAGAAAGAAACAGTTTCTGATAAATGAACAAAAATATAGTTAGAATTATTACAAGCATTTTTATTAATAACAAAAGGGTTTTTATGAATTCTTGGAATAGCAAAAACTATACAGTGTTCTATTGTTTCTGCATCAGTCATTAAAACAGCAAGCACCCCCTCCCTCAATAGAGTTCTACAAAACGTGCAGGATCAAAATTTCCTAAGGACCTCAAATTCAGGAGATTTTTTTATGTATTGAGGCTTTAGCCATTCAAACAGGCAAGGCTGCTGTCGTATGAAAGTTTTCCTTTTCCTTTGTTGACAATTCAAGCTATAGTACAATTAAAATTTGATAACAGCAACAATTTGCAACGCCTTTGATAATTTTAATAAACAAAACAAGTCTTGTTCAAACGTTTCTTGTTCTTCATAAGTGGTTCGAACTACGAAACCTTCACTTCAGGTCAACTGAATAGCTGCAGTCCAGAATCATAGTTATAGTCATCGTTATTTCTTTCGCACATCACCGAAAACTTCTTCGTAAACTCGCCATCATTTGCATCGGGTTTCTGCTTTTCGTTTCTCGCAACGATGATCTCGGTGAGTTACGAGGAGATCTTGTAAATGGTATTCCAAGATGGTTATCGTCTTCGAGTGGTCGTAGTCTGCATAAGCTCAAATCATGTTGAACTGAAAGTTTTTTCGTCAATGCAGTCTTCGATGTAAACGATGATGGGAACATTTCCTGGTAACATCGAAAAATTGATGCATAACACGATTCTATAACCGGCTTTGGGAGAAGTATTTTATCCTCGTACCCAGGCATTTTTCTACGCAGTTTTCCTCAATCTTTATTCTTCTGAATCTCAGTCTGAAAGATTTTCTTCAATCTGCAAGAAAAAAGATCAAAACAGCCTTAAAAACATACTCTTTCCAGAGGTGCTAGGTTTTACAACTTTTGAGAGCAGATCTTTTAATTTAACAGCACGAATGTTCAGCGTGTGTGATACTTGCGGTGAAAAATTAGAAATTTGTGGAGAGCCACAACAAACCGACAGAGCTCCGACTAAGAACCATACTCAAACCAAGATTGTTATTTTTACAAATATTTGTTTTACTATCCAGAAGTCCTTACTTATTAGAATATCATCGCAACCTTTTTGCTGCCAGCTCAGCTCCCCCAGCTCCGCACTTGTTTAACATCACGCTACCAACCTCAATTTTAGTTTGATTTTAGAAACAAGCTCTATTTCTTTGTTATGAAACACTTTTTTGCGTAATCTTTGACGTATGTGAATGAATATTTCTAGTAGAATCACGACACAATTCCCTTCACTTCGCTCGATGTTGTTGCTGTCGCTTAGTCTATTGGAGTGACCAATCAAAAGCAGAGGAGCGTGGACTAGACTTATTACCTGAGTCGTTAGTTTCCGCTCCTACACCTAGACTCACTACATAAGTCCCACTACTTTGCTCGATGTTGTTGTTGTTTTCTACAACCTCTCAGTGTGGAGTGACAAATCAAAATAAGGGGAGCGTAAACTGGAGACTCGGGTCTTGAGTCTATCCACCATCCAGTTTGAGTGATCTCATTTAAGTGTTAGCCTCGGTTTCATTACCGATAACTGGGACTCAGGTGATAACTCTAAGCGTGGACTAGAGACTCGTGTAGTGAGTTTAATTTCTACTACCATTCTTGTCAAAGGGCTGGAACACTTCGAATTGGTTCGAAATTCAAAGATGCATAATACACCCTCACCACCTTACTACAACTCACTGACTCTTTCATTCATTTCTGTTCTACTCTAAAACACTCTCAACTCCGTCGGTCATAGCAGTTTTCATTTACGGTATTAGTAATCTTAATAGAACCCTTGAAGGGTCAATTTATCGAACGAATTTATTCTGACCGTACACTTGGGAACAACTCGCTATTTCCAGGACTTCATCTTCCATTTCGTTGTATTTGACGTTTTAGCGAAAATGCACTACTTTATAAGTATAAATGGCAGGCCAGGCAATAAAGTTAAAACATTTAAGGTTGATTCCCTATGGCTTGGATCAAGTTAGACTCTTCAACATTATCAATACTTACAGACGCATGTTTCGAATAAAGAACTACACACGCACAGATAAGATCCTACGCTATTTTGCTCTTCCATTCGCATCAAATTATCTAAACAGTAGCAAACTTGTACTGTAAATTAATTTAATATTACTACACATCACTAACAAACACTTACATCTTTGAATCCAGTATGATAAATATTCACGTTCTCTAAAACCTTTCAACCACCTCTTTCCGTGAGCTTTGTCCACTACTTCTCCTAACCACATATCCTTCTTTCTTATACCCTCATTCAGAATTAATTAACTCTCATCGTCATAATAGCTAATAACAACTCATTGTCTATTCCGTTCTTCTTAAAATAGAGCTTAATTACTAAATGATAAACACACGATTGATTGCAATTACAAGGTGTGATATTTTGAAATTTTGTTTTATTGTTGTGTTTTTAGAGGGAAGTAATCATAATTATGAAATCTATTTGCTATTATGAAGTCACAATTAATTCACAAAATTATAGCCTCATTTCATTATGTGTTACAGTACGTGTTGATCAATACTGCACGCACGTTCTAATTAAAATTGGTACATTTTGTTCTAGCTTTCCTCGATTCGACCAGAGAACGTAGAACCATAGCAATAACTGTATTATACGCTTTTTTTTATAAAGAACCACTTATAAGCAACCTTTATGTAGAAGGCCGAAAATTTTTTTAAACTTTTATTACTGCAAAGCCCGGGGGGGTACTTCCATTGTTCGATATACTAGACGTGCCGCCCAAATGGGTAACTTTTTCAGCGCCAATTTCCCTACACATGGGTTGGTTTTTCGTAAAGAATCTCTACACATGGGTAGCAAAGTATATGTATAACATTTTAGACATGAATTAACATTTGAGATATTGGTACAAATAGGTAAAAAATTTCGTTGTTTTTCTATACATGGGTACCACGACAAACAGAATTTATCGGTAGACATGGGTGAGTTTGGAAAAATTGGGCGGCACGTCTAGTCTCTTGAACAATGAAGTACCCCCCCCCCCGGGCTGCAAAGTGCCAGCCAAGAGCTCAGGTCGTGCACATATACAGTATAGCGGGGGTTAGATAAACGTGATTGTTCATACACTTCAGGTTTAGCGATCATGTATTGCTAAGCTAAATCCGTTACCCCTAAAGATTTCTTGGATAAATTTCCGCTTACAAAGACTTGAATGGGGATAAAACGACCACCAGAAGGAAAAAATTGGTGATCAAAAAGTGAATGTAAGAAACAGTGTCATCAAACGTCGGTTATAATTCTACTGTACGGAAATATCTTAATCTGTTGACTATAGATTTTGTTATGAGTTTTTGGTTTGGGATTCGAAAAATATTACTACCAATATAAAAATTGCTTCCTGTTATCATCACATCCTGATTAGCTTTAATGATCATCATGATGATGATCACCATGATCAACACGATTGTGATCATTAACGTGATCATCATGATTATCGTCATCATCATCAATCACTCACTCAATCAATTATCATCATCATCACCATATATCATCATCATAATCATCATCATACTACTTCATTACTAAATCAATCAATCACTCAAACACTCATCATTGTCATCATCATCATCATCATCATCATATATCCTCATTGTTATCATAATAATCATCAACAGTCAATCAATTAATCAGTCACAATCATTATCATAAATTATTAACATCATAATAATCTTAATCATACGTAATTATCATAATCACCATAATCATACATCGTCATCATCGTAATCTTCATAATCGTAATAATTATCATCATTATTATCACCATCATCAGTCAATCAATTAGTCATCATTATCATATAATCTTCCATGATCATCATCATCATTATCATCACCATCATCGTTGTCACACAAACATTACTATAAATATACAATACATGCTGGAAAGAAGGATGAATACTATATCACATAATGGTCAAGGGAAAGGAAAAGAGTTCAATAGAAATATAAAAGAGACAAGTTATTGTAATCACGGTAAACTGTCTGCAAACTGTTTGTGTACAACAGGAGGTACAATACAGAATCGAGACAATAATGCTGCTTAATATCGGTAAAGTCACAAATCTTTTTAATTGCAAATAAATATTTAATGAAATTTTCATGACAAAAAGTTGTCGTGGGAAAATGAACTTGGAAATTAGAAGATGAGGAGAAATTCTCCAGCTCCAAATGCTGCATTAAGTTAAAAAAAAGGCAGAAGATTGCAACAGATTTTTTCACGGATTCACGAAAACAAGAAATAGGAAATAGGAAATACAACAGTAATGACTGAATACTGTCGGTCTGGTTGACTTTTGTTTCCCCGACTTTCAATATTTGTCTAGAGTTAGTTTTCCTATCTCCAAATAATCACAGGTTATTTCAGCAAAGGGTAAATAACTCTCTGAAAATCTCCCACAATCCTGCAAGAAATCCTCACTGTTTCAGCAGAAATCCTTGCAGAATCCTCTGATATTCTTGGAAATCCTCTACACATTGGCATAATAATGTTTGCATTACATAATGTGTTGCAGTGTGCCTATCTTATTTGAAAACAATGTGCTTCCTGTATTTTCTAGATTTTTAGACTAAAATTTCATGTCAGTAAAAGGTAATAATTTACAAAATTAGTAATTTTAGGACTTCTATCTTTAAGTATATGAAATATAAGAGATTCTTATAGTACTAACCTTGCGATCTTTTCTTTAGTTCTGCTATTTTCTGTTTGATGTTAGTGTGAAATAAGGATAAATGTTCCAATATGCCAATCGCAGATAAGAACTCCAAAACTGTTTATAAATATCGAAACCTCTGCAGAAGAAACCCTTGCACTACCAGAATATCGTATCAAATCAAATGACTTTGAATCACCACCGCTTTGCTTGTTCTTATGTTCTTATGCTGTTTTTCTCGAATCTCGGATGTGTACTCTCAGTCTCAGCAACCAACAAGTCTGAACCTCTATGCTGTTATAAAACAAATATCGACTTGAGGTCAACAGCTCAGACTGCGGTTTCTGAGCAGAATCCAATTCTTTCAGAGTTTATCCCGACACGTTACACGATTATCAAAAGTAAGGAAATTATATTCTGCTTCAAACATTTAGCAAAGAACTTTAATCTGCCTGTTCTGTCACAGGGGGTTATTGCGTCATCAACCTCTTTTTGGCTGTGCACGTGTTGCAGATATTACGTCAGAGATTTATAAGTATTATGAGTTTTACTGGTGATAGATACTTGTTATTAAGTATCAATAACACTTTTATTAATTGTTATTGCCATAATATCTGTCAGTTTCGCTGAGTGGAACCAAAACACAGTCTTGTGTCGGGTTGCGGAGCTGCAGGAGTTAAAATTTTGCGGTTCTACACTTGCTCTTCGTTGCTTTCAATTTCAGAGCCAAAAGTCTTTGGGACGAAGAGCGAACATTTCAGTGGGCATTCGATTTTTAAAACAGAGACGATTTGCTCCTCAGATGCCTCTCGCCTCAATCGGTCATTTTTTCATTGACAAGGGAAGACCTATTATACGCAAATTGTAGATCTATCGCAATTCTGACGACAATTTACAGAGTTTGCCGAGAACTACTCGTCACTTGAGAACTTTTTGGAACTTTTTAAGACGTCGACAAGGATTCACGTCATTCTTGAAATTTAAAACCTTTTCTTACTTCAACGAGAGCCCTGCGAAGTTAGCCGAGAATGTCTCGTCACTTCGAATTTTCTGGAATGCATTACGAAAGTGATAAGGATATGCGTCAGACGAGAAATTTGATACGCTTGTTCAAGGCTATGTCTCTTGCCAAGAATTTATGTTACTGTGTAGCTGTATCTTTTATCTGGTCACTGAATGACGCAAAATGTGGCTTATGGTTAGTTTTCAAACGTTATGACAAGGAGAGATAAGGCAATGGTATCTTGAAAACGAGGTTGGGGAAGCAAACCCCCGGTGCTTAAGGCATCACTAAGGCAACGGCATCATTCGATTTTTTAATCACTTCATTTGTGTCCGCGCAGCATCAACCACTGTACAAATAACTCATGACGTCATAACATCCTGGGTGCTGTTACTTGAAGTTGTTCTCATGTTGTGTACTGTACAATAAGATCATACTAACTCGGTGCCTGTGATTGAATGAGTATTTGATTTTGTTTATCTGTTAACGGAAAGCATTCAAGGCTAAGCTTTAAAATCTGCGCTGTTATTGAGAAACAGTTCTTTCTTCTTGTATAATCCATTTTAGTGGTTTGTTTGCTATAATGTTCAGGTCAATCATTGACACCGTCGGTCTTTTCTCTTAATATCATTACAACCAAGGCTACATGCACGTTTTCTCAGGACGAATTTTGAAAATAAACCGATTTGGGCTGATTTACTGCGATGTGAGATGCTTGCTCTTGTGTACGTACTCGACTGCCGTCTTCTCCGCTATTTAATTTTCTACAAATTTACCAACCGCTCGCTCTTATTAGCACCCTCCTCTTTTTTTCTCTTATTAGATTTCCGAAAGACGTTTCACCATTTTCTGTGTTGATAAAGAACTTTTGGTAACAACACGTCAAATTTCATAATATCTAACATAGGTGAGAGAGACAGGGGGCTGAGAGCCGTATTCAGGCAAATATTTCGCCAAATGTCGGACAAAGTTTCCGTAATCATTGGGCTGCAAATCGGACAGCCCCCTAAATTTTGTCTTCCCCAACGCTCGTAACATACAATTCTTTTATAAACAACTACCTATTGCGGCTTTTACTGACAGTTCTCCGTAGCTTTTCAAAATTCGAGAAGAAGAGTTTGTCTAGAATTTCTTCGACTGAAATTCGAACCCCTGCCGCTTGTTCCAACCTCTCTTTTGCATTAGATCTTGCTTGCTTGAACTTCCAATTCTCGAAATCTCCTGATAAATAAAACCCCACTATCAGCAATAACGGAGAATACAATATCAAAACACATAGAAACATGTATACCAACGCAAAGAGGGTAATCGGCGAAAGTGGTTCACTCCTCAAGCACATTCACGAAAGCAAAGAGTGTCCATTCATTCAGACCACCCAATCTGGGAAGATTTAATTTGATTTCTCTCTCATATAATCAACTGACATGGTTAACATATAATCATATATACTGCATGGATATCTAAAAGGATCTACATATATTATATGAATAGCTTTAGTTATACTTTTATCTTTGAGAATTCTAACCGATGTTTGTCGCTCCGAAAGAACAAAAGCATATCCATATCCTTCAATGCGTTCACTTTTCATTTCATAACTCGTTCCACGTTTCACTCCCTCTCTCCCCCCTCCCCTCCCCCCTCCTGCCCTCCCTCTTCATTTCATTACCTTACTCCTTTCATTCACTGTACATAAATTTACATAAAATACATAAAAAACACAGTTTTTAACACATTTATTGATCAAATATCTTGTCTTGAATTTCTTCTAAACTATCGTCCCCCATTGCACTAAAAACCATTTCCTAACACTTTGACATGACGAAGCAAAACTCAGACAACATTCGCCACAATCTAATCATTCACGATTCCCACACAGCCAGCATGGCCTGATCATCCACTGCAATGGCACCACTCCTTCTTCATTTTGATACTGCGCAGCGTATCAAATCAAAGATTATCATCATGATTAATTTTGTAGCACTTCTTTCGTCCTGAAAACAACTTCGTTGCTGAATATGTTGATTTATTATTATTATTACTCTGTAAAGCTCTTGCGCATGTTTCTTTGACAAGGCAATCTTGCTTTAGTTCTCCAATCCTAGTGTCGTCCAGATCAACATTATCTGAAGTTCCACTTTCTTTCTTAGTATATGTCCCTCTAAGATCACGTTCATAGTCAAGCCCATGTAATTCTATCTTTTCGATTTCTATTTTGTCAGATTCCTTGCGCGATAACGAGGCACTCAAGTCAAACTTGAAGTGAGGCGACTTTGCTGAAAGAGAGGCTTCGAATAGTTCTTCATAACAATGAAGCCAAGTTGCGTAAAATGAATCAGTAACTTGCTTCGGTAGTAAAACGTTATCAATGTAAACGGCCATCGTTGAGCGATCCCCTGAAGCGAGAATAAAAGAAGTATGCAAATTAGTATAATTAATTGCGTGGGGTATTTCTGGGATTTTATTACGTAGATCTCGAATGGGCGCCCTAAAATTGATGGGTCTTGATCGGGGGCATAATTTAAGGGAAGGGCTCTTCCAAGGGGAAGGGAAGCGCTCATATTTATCAAACATACTACACAGTCAACGAAAGGAGATTGTAGTGCAAGAAATAGTGTTGAATAAGAAACGGCAACTTCTTTAAAACACGAGAGTTTTTAAATTACATATAGTATTTACAGCAAACTAGTAATCAGTTTAATTGTTGCAGTGTAACCTATGTAACCTATGTAACAGTGAATAAGCGCGGTTCGATGCGAGTAAGGTGTGACGTAATGGCTGTTCTTCAGTAGAAATACGATGGCAGCGTCTAGATAGAGTTTTCAACCTGTTTTTACTCACGTTTTGCAACCAACAAACGAAGTTAACTCAACTTCTTAAAAAGCCTGCAATAGTTGAACTTCCTTAACTTTTCGAACAGCTCAGGGACCACTAATGTACCCTACTTTCCTTTAAAGTTACTTTATTATAAACAACGTAGTTTGCAGAAATCAAAATATGTTTAATATTAGCAGGTGAAGTCTCCTGCCGTTTGTATGTTGGATGAACGATCGAACGAGTAAATTATCCATATCTTTTGATATCTCTCTAACCTAAAAACTAACAACCTCTCCCATTTAATAACAAGAACATTTGCAAACAACCAGCATCACTCGCTTACCTGTTAATGCAGAAAACTTCAATACCAAAAATGCTTTAAATTAACAACAATGTTTCGTAAAGTTGAAACTTTCAAAGCATCGTGTATCTAGTGATCTCTATCTTGTGTTGTTACGTTCAATATAAATACGATAATAATGACTTTTCAAAAACCTGTCAAGCTCCCCCGACTCAAATCGATATAATTGTGCGAATCTTTCAGGTGGTATGATTATGCTAGTGTAATGTTATTATTTTTACTTTTCACCTCAGGTAAGAGCAAAACAACATACAAGCTTAGTAGGACTAAGCAGGAATTGTTTTTCAATTGCAGCGAAAGCGAACCCTCTTTCACTTTCTCTGTGCATTAATCATCATGAACACTTAAATCATCCTCCAGTAGGCGTCGGTCTTAGTTTTATTCAATGATGTTATATCTAAGAATTGCAGTAATAAAAGCTCACCACTTAAGACTACCAAAGTCGCTACAAACACTTGAATTTTCGCTGTTATAAGCCAATTTTGCTCAACTCATATCCGATCTCAGATCGATCTAGGAATTCCACACTACATCTGCTTCCCGCAGTAAACATAGCCTGCAGTAAACATCACTTGTAAACATTGTTCGAAAAACATCTGCTCCCATCTGTCCTCATTTGAACGCGGAAATCTTCCGTAAACAACGCTGACACGTGACTAAGGGGGTGTTTACCCATCGTTTTCTCTGATACCGGCAATGCCGATTCTTTTGTCAATACCAAATAAATACCAAATCCCAAGCCATCCCACCACAATGGTGAAGGAGTGAATCACTACATAAATCTCTTGACAATAAATCTTCATAAATCTTGCAGATCTGTTGGCTGATATAAATCCCACAAATCTCTTAAAAACATCCTATGTTTTAGCTTCAGGCATGTTCATTGCATAGACTTGATTCACCTCTACAGGACCCTTCTGAATGTGTGTTCTTGAATGCAGTAAACCCCATCTTGTAGGTCCATTTTGGAGTGATACACACCCTTCGCGGTTTACTTGAACATTTTTTATAATGGCTGCCGAAAGTGTTGGAACGCGTGTAGGCAATACTGTAAAGGCGGCCAAACGCTCAAACATTGCTTGACAAGCAAAAATAAGCAAAATTTGTGGCATGATGTTTTTGAAAACGTTCAAAAACATTTTTTGCTTGACGTACGCAAAAAATGTTGGACGAGCAATATTTTTGGACGTGGCCAAACGGCCAAACATTTTGCTTGACAAGCAAATTTCAAATGTTGGATCAACAATGTTTGATCGTTTGGCAAGGGCCTAATTTTGATTCTCAATCCGTTAATCAATGAAACAATTCTCAAATCGCCAAATCTGTACGTTCGCAAAGCACTAACCTACCACTAATAACCAAGCATGCGCAGCACCAGCATACAATACCCTGGTGACAACCTATGGAACTTTATCTTTCTACTTTCGCCCTCTCGCCTTGCAGATTCCAGCTAAGACGGGCTAAGACCAGTTCAGTTAAGGCTGCTACTGACACAAGGAGGCAATCTAGGGAATGTAACACCCTGCCTTTTTTCACTAATGTACACCAAGATATGCGGTCGGTAATATGATTTTCCCATTTTCGTCGATGTAGGAATAAACCGGAAAAAAATGACAAATATTCTATATTTTGCTTCAAGAAAATCCAAGACGACCTGACTCGACTACAAAGTCAAAGCATTTAATACTTACGTACATATTACCTCAAAATATATCATCAAAATATCATCAAAAATCATATTACCTAAGAATTTGGATCGATCATTCTTCATGCTTGTACTTCTAGTTCTTGGGCCTGAGTTGTAAAAAGCTGACTTAAATGAATTCTTTTTCTGCATGACTTGACTCCAAGATTAGTCTATATCTCATTCTTTTGGTGTAATTGATGCTCTAACTTTATAATAACGGCGACCAGTTTATCCTTGTTAGAGATAAAAGAACGAAGCTAGGCTGCATCGGATCACTCATTGTACTCCATCTTACGACTTACAGAAGTTCTGTAGTTAGATGTAACGTGATCTCTAAACTCTCTAGCACAGTTACTAGCAAATATTTTCGTAGATTACTACGAAGAGGTCACAAAATTAAAACCACATTATGGATTAGGTCGGCCACTCGTTAAATCTCAAACATGATTGAAAATATAAACAATTCTTTGCTACAGTATCTGTATTAATTCAAACATTCAAATCTGTTTATGATAATACATATCACTGAAAAGGACCGTTTTGTCTTGTATACAATTCAAAACGAAAACAATTCTTTGCTACAGTATCTTATGATTAATTAAAGTACGCGGATCTGTTTATGTTTACGAATAAAAGAGATTTTGTTTACGTATTGAGTTGTAAATAAAGAAAGACTGTTATCTGTTGAGCACATTTTCAGCGAAAATTAATGAATTTCTAGAATATTTATCTTATTATTCAGAAAGTTGGTTCATTATCCATTATTAACCATTATTCTCGATTGACAAAACAGGAGGGCATTTTGCCAAGCTTGCAACATTGTAGTCATTAGCATACCCAAGGTTAAAGTGCATTAGAAATTGACAAAAAATCTGCTGGTCTGCCAAAACCTGCATGGCTATTACTAAAAGGGGGATCGGGGAATTGGAGACAGGAATAGGGGAATATTTGAAATACTGTTACAGTGGAAGGAAAGGAAAGGAGATAAGTCTGAGAGTATTACTTTTTAATTGCATATACTAACTGATTCGCTGATTTGAAAAGAATCGGAAGAAAAGGTAGCATATGCAGAGCGATTTGTATCTACAATTAAAAAAATACCCTTCTTATTTCGTTATTCCCCGATTCTCCGATTCCTAAATTCCCTCTTTCAGTAATAGTGGTAGTTGCCAAAACTGCGAGAATTTCTATCTCAAATTTGGCATGGACATTTCCTGCACTGAAAAATTACAGCAACAAGAAAAAGCGTCTATACATACATGCGTTCCACAAACACCCTCTCATTATGTCCTTCGGACATAAAAAAGGCCTATAAGTCAGTTGAACGTACAGAGAATTAACTAAGTAGGATGTTTTGAAGTTGTTCTAAGAAATCCCAGAATACAATAACTTCAGCCTCAGTTTTTTCCGCAAACCTTGGAAGTTAACAATGACGTAAGCAAAAACAGGGAATCAAGGTATCGCATCAACTCAATCAAGAGTTCTTCAAACCAAACTGAAATTTGATCAAAGTTGGATCAAATCGAAAGCATGTGAAATTTCAAAACAAGATGATGACATAATGCATTTAAAGTCAAAATTAAAAGTTCTGGTTTTCTTCGCTCAGTTTTTCTTCGTTCTGCATTACGTTAAAGGTAGGTTTTGCATTTGCAAGATGAAGATCGGCACGAAGCTGCACTATACTACAGTAGACGTAGAGTTGCAAATGCAGACTTCGACCAGGCCATTATCAATTCACTTCCGCAATTATATTCTCCAGGACTTTGCAACGCTCTCTCAAAATATATATGTAGACTACAGATCACTTCATTATTTACATTTATTTATTTATTATAAATATTTCCACTCGTTTGGTTTCTTATCCATCTCTTCTTCTTTTATCTACAATAATAAAGATATAAAAGGATTTCAAAGAACCAAATATTTTTTAGAATAATGACAATCAAAACCAAGCAGCCTTGCTTAATCTTGTAGCATTTTTCTCATGTTTTTATTATCTTTACATTGCTTTTATTTCGTCAAAACGAATTAGTTTTGAAGTTGAAAAATCGAAAAAATCGTCATTTGAAAGCGGAAGTATTTTGGCGAGTGGCGTTTGGTTGCAAGCCTCAACCAGTAAATTGAGGAAATTGATATGCAAAACCAATACATTGTCAACAGCTTTGGGATCCTAGAAGCATTATGCTATCGCTCTGCCGTTCAAGATTATTGGTGGTCTCTGTGGTGCAGTGGTTAGCGTGCTGGACTCACAACGCAAATGTTGTGGGTTCGAGCCACGGTCTTTCCACTTGTGGTTGCAGAGATAACAACCTTGGGCAAGTTGTTAACACAATTGTGCCTCTCTCCACCCAGGTGTATAAATGGGTACCTGGTCGGTAGTTATGAGCGCCGTATGTGGCTGCACCCTGCTATATGCTAATGCATCCAGACCAGGGGTAAAGTGTAAAGTCGACTGATTAGCCCTAGGCTAGTAGTAGACTCAAAAACGGCAACTTTGAGGGTCGTTTAGGGGTGAGAGGCAGAGGGGCTTGTTCCTTGTTCCTTTGAAGGTGCTGTGGCGTCCTGGTGTGATCCAGCTGACTTTTGGTGTCAGGAGCTCAGTGTGGTCACTCAGGGTTTTAGCCCAACCACGGCAGCGTCACAGCCAGAGTCGAGGTCTTGATTAGTTAACCTACTACTGAGATTCATCCTATCGATTGGTGCTAAAACACCATTTCACCTTCACCTTCACCTTTGAGAAAATCCCCTTGTTCCCGGGATTTTGTATAATCATGTTTCAGATTGATAGTCAAATGGATTGGAAAATTTTACCTGATCCCTGTTTTGTTTCACGATGTTCCAATGTTCCCTTTTAATTTTGGCCACGTTCCTTGTTCCCTGGAATACATTTCGCATGTTCCCATATTCCCTAGAACCCTTAAACGACCCTCACCCGCAGAGCAAACTACGTCTTTGCTGTACGCACTGAAATTCAGTGACGCTTGCTCATATTTTCTATATACTTCGTATTCCTAGCTATATATTGATGATGAAACACTTATCAACAAAACAGAAAAATTCTTCGCCAGGTTGTTCAAGTCCAAGTCCACTCGGTCTTTCAAATGGATACATAAAGAATTACCAGATCACTGCCAGCTCATACAAGCAGCTTGGCAATCTAAAATACCTGCCTTCGCAAGCAAGACTTGGTATCAGAAGTTGTTGGTGCGGTAATTTTGCTGGCAAAGGGAACTGGGTCGATGATTGGGTTACAAGTTTCGTTTGATCAACCAGTTACAATCAAGGGAATCGCAACACAAGGAGACCCAAACGAAGTTTCGAGTTTTGTAACGAAGTTTTATTTGGAATTTAGTGATGATGGAAAGAAGTTTTATTATTTCAATGATACTTCAGGAAAACGAAAGGTAAAAACGAAACCAATTTTCTGTAATTTTAAACATATATTGACTAGTATTTGAGTGGTATAAAACTTCGAAATCGTGCAAACAATAGTGGAAACATATCTTTCGACATACATTAAACTTTTTTCGTCTGACACTCCTCAGAGTATAAACGTCAGAAACAGACCGAAACAATTTCGCCGTATTCAATTGTTTCGTTCTGTTTTTGGCGTTTATACTCTGCAGAGTGTAAGACCAAAAAAGCTTTTTAGTATGTCCACATATGTTTCGGCTATTGCTCGCAATATATTAAATACCTCTGCACTCTCAATTAACTCCTTGGAAATCTCGAACAACGTTGCCGAAATCCTATTGTTCTCCTGGAAATCCATTTGTTTAAACCTTTAAACGCAAATCTCATACCTTTTCTAAACAGTTAATTGCTCCTCATACGCTCCTATCTCCCTGACAATTTTAATCTTCAGGGTTTCTGTCGCTCTTTCGTTAAAGAGAGGAGAGGACCTCGTGGAGATACCCTTATAGGAGAACTAAAGAAAAGGTTTCTTGAGAAATTAAATGGATATGCACAGTAAAGGCTGTGAAGGAGTTATGCACAATGCACAGACCGTACCTAGAGCGTATTGTTTTAATGTGTAAACTATGCTGAGGATAGAGTATAATGCGCCCTAACAAGCATATAGCAAATTGATCCTGATGAGCTTTTTATATTCTTTGCTTTTTTGCAGGAGTTTGATGGAAATACGAATAACTTTGGTGTCAAATTCAACTGGATCTCCGAAAGTTTTTCTACGAGATTTGTGAGATTTCGAGCAACAAATCTGAATAACCCAAACGATGGTTCTGTTTGCTTACGGATGGAACTTTATGGTTGTCGAGCTGGGAAAGGTATATATGTTTTTATTTTCGTTTGAAACTTTTCTTCCAAAATCAACTAAATCAACGAATCACGAATCACGATGTTGATTTGAGTAGCAATCGTGATCATCTGAAAACGAGGCGGGAGAGGACTGGGCCTTCTTTCGCGCGATTTTTTTTGTTTTCAATTTCAAAGAGCTTGAAAAAAATGGCTTCTCAACAACAGCCTTCGCCCTTTTCCTTCTCTGGACTTTATGAGCGTAAGTACTGTTTAATGTATGAGTTTAAGTCGGAAAGAAAGGAATTTAACTCTTTGCAGCTTTAAGATTTAATGAAATAGGAAGAATCGTAAGAGGGATGGCTTTGATTTCTACTCCACCATTGAACTGCACTTTATTAGGCCCATTTTAGGCCATAACATAGGATAGGCCAGGCGTTGAGTTAGTCCGCATGTATGCCGCAATAGGCTCCAAAATTATGATACTGCAACAACAGAAAGTTGCTCCTGCATATGTGATCTCATT
The DNA here is from genome assembly GCA_014526335.1 of Chrysaora quinquecirrha. Taxonomy (NCBI): domain Eukaryota; kingdom Metazoa; phylum Cnidaria; class Scyphozoa; order Semaeostomeae; family Pelagiidae; genus Chrysaora; species Chrysaora quinquecirrha. The sequence goes on along the minus strand of JACTAT010000039.1, from coordinate 3,177,680 downwards.
GAAAACTGCCATACTCTGCAAACCTGGCTGTATAGGTTGTTAATCACTCACTAATTTGTGTTTGTGTTCAATATTCAGAAAAATCACAACATGGAAAAAGCCTTTTCCTCTTGGTATTGAAAATGGCCAGATTCAAGATAATGCAATTACTGCTTCAAGTGCAGTGGCAGGCAGAGATGCCAAACTTGCAAGACTTAACAATGCTGCTGGATGGTGTGCGTCATCAAATACAGATCAATGGCTGCAGGTTGATATTGGAAGGGAATTCTCAGTTGATGGAGTTGTAGTTCAAGGGTTTGGGGAACAAGAATCATCTGAGACTGTGAAAAGATTTCAAGTTTCTTATTCCATCACTTCTGATGCATCATCGTTTAGGATGGTTGAGGATCTTCCTGGAAGAGAAATGGTAAGTGATTGATTGATTGATTGATTGATTGTGATTAGGTGATTAGTCCTCCTAGACTGGGTGTGGCCCATTGATCAAAGCATTCAGTTCACTATTCAAACTCTTATATGCAATTGCTTAATGGAGGTGCGACACTTTGATTAAAACCCTTTGTGTACCCAATTGATTAAACCAAATAGATTACCATTATCAGTTATCAGGTTTGTGAATTTCTATTGTTTAACTGCCACACCCATTTTGCCAGGAATTTTATTTTGTTACACCATTCTTTATAAGATACCCACTGTCATCAAATAATAAATGTCCTCAGTCTCCCATTTCTAGTAGCAAGTGTTCTAACTGAAGATGTTTTCCTGGATAGCTGTTTGGTGTCAAGAGCTCCAAGAGGTGAGGTTTTGAGCCTCAGACACAGTAGCCAGGATCAAAGTCTTATTAGTTCATTGGATCCTAGTGACTTGTTCTAAATAAATCATTTTTTGTTCAAAAAGCCCATGTTCTAGGCTGGTCATGCTTCTCAAATTAGTTTTGCAAATGAATACCCATGCTAAAACATAAGTTTGGTTGTTTTTCAGTTGTTCTCTTCTGATGCTGAAACAAATCAAGATCCCTTCATGGCTGTCTTCCCAAACCCTGTCAAAGCAAGATTTGTAAGAATCAATCCAAAGACAAAAGGCTTTAATTCAACAATGTATTGCATGAGGATTGAAATATTTGGACACAAAGACAGTACGTTTTTGTTACCTTCCATTCTCATTTTCCGTCAATGCTGTTTTTTCATTAATTGATACTTGGTCTGATTGACTGATATAGGAGTGATCTCTTAATGCCCATCTATTTTAAAATTAAGATGGAACCTATACTCGTATGCTGAGGGCCGTCCTAAACAAATCGTGGAAGGAACACCCAACGAAGAAGATTCTCTATGGAGACATTCCTGACATCTCTGTCATAGTAAAAGAGAGGCGAACTCGATTTGCTGGACACTGCTACCGAAGTGAGAATGAACTGATCAGCAAACTGCTCTTCTGGAACCCAAGACACGGTACTACACTTCCAGGCCGACCAAAGCTCACCTACATCGACCAGCTAGTACGTGACACTGACATACCCGTTGAAGATATCAAAACGCAATGCAAGACAGAGACTTCTGGAGAAGTAGAGTCAACATGGTTCGGGCAAACCACCCGATACGATGATGATGATGTCCCTTATTTTACCTAAGAACCAGGAGCAAAGAATTTGGCTCTTAAACATTTGAAGTTTTTAAGCATGTCAAACAGTTTTAACGTTTGATCACATCATAAAAGATCGCTCACGCTTTAGCCACCCTGGGAGACACGCTGAATGCAGTGTCGGGCGCGACAAGTCTCTTAGTTTAGCCACAGCTTAACATGCGAATGACAAGCAAGCAACATGTCCCCCGACTCATTTGCATGTCGCGCAGACAAGAAATGTTTCTGTTGTCTTCCAGAAACATTTGCGTGTCTCTTGCGACAAATTTTGTCGCGTGCTACAAAGTTTCCGAGGTGGCTAAACTGGGAGACACCGAGGGGACATCAATGTCACGCACGACATGTCTCCTAGTTAAGCTAGGGCTTCAGACTCTCCTCCCGTATTGCTTTTGCTGCTTAAACAATGTATATAAGGATACCTGAATGTTCCAAAATCTTCTGTTTAGGTGAAATGAAGAGAATACCTCTTGGTATGCAAAGTGGCTTCTTGAGCACCAGTCAGATGTCAGCCTCATCATTTTACTCAGATAATATGAAATACGGACCAGGACAGGCAAGGCTCAGAATGAAAACTCGCTGGTGTGGAAAGAAAACTGGAACGAATTTTGTTCATGATTATCACGAAGTTGATTTTGGTAGAACGGTCGTTCTAACCGGAATAGCAACGCAAGGTGATCCTGATGGTCCTGGTAACAACTATGTCAAGAAATTCTATCTTGAAACGGCAAACTCAAGTAGGCTGTTTAGGCCGATCGAGAAATGCTCTACAACACAGGTTAGCAAAGATTTGATGTTACGTCTGTGAGTTGTAGCTACAAAAGATCAAGATAGCGAAAAAGAGCGGAAGCATCTTTGGTCTTAACGCTTTTTCGTCTAACACTGCTCAGAGTATAAACAGTTTTCGGACTGTTTCTACTTGTAATGAATGGGATCAAGAGCATTGGTCCTTATAAATTTTAAGGACACACCACCCATTTGCATGACACCTAGAGACTATACCACTGTTAAGTACTTGCAAAGCACGACTACCCCCCTATTTTTAGTATTTGCGGGCCAAAATACATATCTGTATTCGGCGTATTTGTTCCATTTTTTCAAATATTTATTACTGAAGCAACTGTATCAACGCTCAATAATTTTGTTGTGCTTATATTTTTTGTCGAAAAATGTTGAAATTGTGTTTCTATCTATCTTTTGTTTCGGTTCGGATTCAACTGCTAAACTTGGCATACGCATGATCTTAAAATTTTTGTCTCTACTAAGTTTTCTGTCCTTGTAAAAGAATGATTATTTTCCAGGAATTTACTGGCAATCTTGATCAAACAACAGTCAAATACAACTACTTTAGCAATGGTGTCAAAGCAAGATACGTCAGATTTCGCGCGACTGAATTAGGAAGAACGGACAACAATAGACATGTTTGCTTAAGGCTGGAATACTATGGTGTGGAATTGAACGGATATACAGGTAGTTGCTATTCAGAATTATTTCAACCCAATTATCACTCAGTAAAACAACAATAGGAGCAAATCGGTATGCGCTTGTGACACGGGCCACACGTATACTTGTAAATGAGAAACTCCATAAGAAACACAGACTTGTAGATCGCTAAGGCCTCGGCCACATGATCAAACATTGTTGGTCAAACATTTGCATTATGGAAATCAAACGAAATGCTTGAACGTTTGGCCACTTCAGAAATCACTGCTCGTCCAACATTCTTTGCTTGATTCAAGCATAAAATGTTTTTGAAGTTTTTCAGAAACATTGCTAAGCGAATTCTGCTTGTCAAGCAATGATTTGTGATGTGACAAAACCGTAAAAAATTGCTTGTAAAGCAAATCTCAAATGTTTGACCAATATTATTGTTTGATCTTTTGCTGTTGATACTTTTTGTTATAAAAGAGACATATTTTGGTGCTTTCCCTGCTAAAATGGCTGCTCAAAATGGCAAGATTTACATTGAGGTATAGTCAAGGTAATTTGAACTGAAGACAGTCAACAAAGGCAACATATCCCTTGTTGTATAGATATTTACAGATTCTTCGCTGAGTCCTTTTGTTGCTTTATGTTCATGTGGCCCCAGCCGTAGTTGCTTATGAACGCAGTTGCTTTTTATAGAAAAGTGTATATAACTGTGAGTTTGAGTGCTATGTAGCTCAATGGATAAAGCGATGGTTAGAGCTTGTTTCTTAGATGCTTGAGCTTAACGTAATTCATCCCGTTTATTGTTACTTGGCCATATGAAAGGTTACTCTCTTATCTGGATCTTCTTTTAGCTGCTGAAGGCAAGGGACAGTACGCACTTGGCATGGAAAATGGTCTTGCTTTGATAAAAGATTCGCAGCTAAGTGCTTCCTCTGAACACAACAGCAGCCCAGCTAGAAACGGTAGATTGAACCATGCGTACGGATGGTGCTCTGGATCAGCAAATGACGATTGGCTTCAAATCACCTTTCCTTATTCTGTGACAATCACTGCAGTTGCTTTACAAGGCCATGGTGGGGATGGTTCACCAGATAGGACATTCAAGTATCATGTTCAGTACAGGGATTCCTCAACATGGAAGAACGTGAAAGATATTTCTTCAAATGATAAGGTAAATTTTCGTTCCTGTCGTTTCATTTCATTTAGCATTACTATCGTACGATGTTGAAATGTATTTTCAAACCCCCTTTTATTCATATCCCCCCGTTAATTAGTTTCCAAACGTTTTCAAATCCCCCATTTTTTCCCACCCCCCTGATTATTCGGTACTCTAGAGTACACGAACAATAAATTATGGTTTAAGGTTTTGCAGTAGGGAAATATAAATTTTTACCATATGGAATGACACAGAATTTGCAACTTTTCATTATGATGATTCGATGCTATTTATATGCTAATTATATATTTCATGCATATTTGTCATGAATTGCCATCCATGACAAATATGTACAAATACGAAGGTGCCAAAGAAGGCTCAACATAGCCGAAACACAAAAAAAGTCAAATGGGAGGAGAGCCTTGGGCTGTATGACTCGGAGAGTTACTCGGCGATTTCATTGAGCTCTACAGCTCAGTGGAAACGTCGTTGGCTCTCTCTTCATGCAGTCCAGGCTCGTATCCCACCTACTAAAGTAAGCCACTTATGGCAAAATCGTTATAAATTGCAAAATTTCTTATTTTCTCTACTCTACAGTTATTCATTGGCAATAACGTAACATCAAGAGACCCTGTAATGGATTTTTTACCTCTGCCTCTAACAGTCGACAAGTTTCGAATAAATCCTTACATTCTGGGCGTAGGATCAACTGTTTACTGTCTGAGAGCAGAAATCTATGGCTACCACGCAGGTATGAGAACCATTTGTTCAAGTTTTTTTTGTTATAGTTATTTGAAATATATCTGAAATTCTCTTATCAAACAATGATGGAACGTTTGGCTACGTCATGAAACATTGCTTGACAAATTTAAAGCCTTCATTTAGCAGCCCAAACTAGATAAGAAACAAGAATAAAGATAAATATTGTACCAGTTGAAATTTTCTTATATTAAACAAACGACGTTTCGAGCATGAACTCGTTATCAAGTCGTTCTAACATTGTGCTGTACCGAACGCAAAACACTCTTCTTTTGTATTCAAACTAGATAAGCTCTGCTTTTTTGGGTTGCTAGTATGCAGGTTGCTTTTTTGTCAGCTTTTTATTCTTAAACCTTGTATTTTATGAAAAAAATTAGAATTGAATTGACAAGCAAAATTTGTTGAGCATTGTTTTTGGAGCACTTTAAAACATTTTTCGGTTAAAGCAAGACGAACTCATTTGACGAGCAATGTTTTGGGACGTGGCGAAACGGTAAAAAGTTTTTCTCGACTATTAGACTTGAAATGTTTCAAAAACAATGTCTGAGCGTTTGGCGAGGGCCTTAAATCAATTTGTTAGGTCGAGATGTAACAGGGAATGTAATTGAGCTTTGTATCTTAATAATAGTTGCACTGAGCTCCCTCCGTATCCAACGGTCTTAATTTTTCGTGATTAGGGGAAACTGAAAGGATTTACATGAAGTGTCATTTCTCTAACTGAAACTGGATATAATTGACTCACTAATGCTTGCTTATGTTTTTCTTGCTATGGCGGTACGTCCCTTTCAAAATTTGATCAAGTGCCCCCCACCCCCCGAGCCGGCTTCTAACCGTTCTAATTTTTGTTTTAGTGTGTTCTGACGATCTCACGAACTCAGTGAATACTCTTATAACTGGCTCATCACATGAATCAATCGACTACGCATCAACATCTCGTGTAAACAGCCCAGTAACTTGGTGTGCTAAAACCTCTGAGTCCAACCCTCATCTTCTGGTAAACCTTGGGTCTCCAAAGACAATAACTGGATTCGGCGTACAAGGCGACTCTAACGGGGACAACTGGGCAACAGAAGTGAAGATAAGCCATGGAAACGAGCAGTGTTGTATGACAGAAATGACAGAGGTGAATCACAAGATTTTAACCTTTCTTAACTACAAAATAATTGTTTCAAATCATAAACCTATAAGCTTTACAGGTGTCGATAATATCTATAACTTAGTTTATGACAGTCAGTTTGGAATTCTATGACAGTTTGTTTTTCTTGTAATTTGTTATTTCTGCCCCCACCACCGTGCCTTGCTTTCGGCGTCTCTTCACCCCATGTATGCATTAAAAATTTATGAAAGAACCCATGACTTTCCATACCAGGCTGACATATGTATTACTGATATAAAGGGTGTGTAGCAAGAAAACAGTCTCTACAGGTTCTTAAATTGATTCTTATTCTTTACAGAGTCTATATAATCGTGCTGCACAAGTATTTACTTGGTTATCTTGCCTAAGAATTCTTAAGAATTTCCTTACAATTTTTGTTTAGAAAATCCACAATGTTTCTTATGGTTGAATTTTCGTACTCTACTAAATTGTAATTATCTAAAATGAATGCTACAGTCAGCAGAAGTGCTTCAATATTCAGTAGTCTTTGTATAAGAATCTGTTCCACTTGCAAGACTGGAGCAATTCTTCTGGATATGGGAAAATCAGCCCTAAGGCTCTTAATTCACGGTTTCTTTATGCATGGTTTACTGTGTTAAGTCTACAGCCTGTTTTCTGCTGTAAGAGATTTCCAATCGAACTCTATCTTTCCGATGTAAGATTTTATCCATCCTCTATCTTCCGTTTCAGACGTTCAAGGGCAGTGTTGATCGAAATCGAGTGATTCGAAATTGGTTTTCTACGTTAGTAACGGCACAGTTTTTCAAAATCAAAATCAATACAAAAAATGGAAAAGCATGCATGAGGATTCAAGTTCTTGGCTGTGATACAGGTAATGTTGATTTTTAGGTGTTTTTAGAAATAACCAATATGTGAAAAAATGTATATAAATATTGATAAATGGGAAATTAACAAAATATTGACAACGTTTCCATCCATGATCTTCATCAGTAACCGTTCTTAGAAAAATCGGTATATTTTTCTAAATTATTTGTCTGGGCACAAGCTTCACGTTAGAACCAGCTTCTTAATCTTCTGAATCTGAATTAATGTCAGTCAAATTAATGTACCAAGAGGTTCATGGTCTATGCTTACAGAACAAGAAACCACCTTGACTTGCAAACCCCAAGAGCTAGGATGAGTATACGCAACGCATATTCATTTCTCTTCCACTAAAGTTGTAAATTCCGCTCGGTCGGTAATAGAACAAGCACTTCTCTAACTAGCTTCAAACAGGCTCTTAGAAACTTCCTTCTGATAAGACAGGAGGACCCAAACACGCCTCGTTGGAGGAGTAGCACCACTTAGGTTTAATAGACTTTCTTTTGAAATCAAGCAATTGATGAATTTAGTAATTCATAGACATATGTATACAATTGTGTAACTCTGTTATACTAACAGACAGCTGTATGTTAATTCCTCTAATTTACACTTTAATCTTGTAGGTCATGGCAGGACTCCTCTTGGTATGGGTAATGGATTCATAAAAGACAGCCAGATTACTGCATCTTCGCATTATTCAGACTCTTCCTCCACTACTGACTGGGACGCAAGTACCGGAAGATTAGGAGTTACTGCGAACAGATGGTGTAGTGCAAAACCTTTTAATGATCAAGATTGGCTTCAAGTTGATTTTAAAAGAAATGTTACAATTACTGGGATTGCTACGCAAGGCGATGATAATTATTATCTTAATTATGTCAAACAGTTCTTTCTTCGATTCAGCTTTGATGGTAATGTGTTTGCAAATGTTCCTAACCAGTTTGGAAAGAGGAAGGTGAGTCTAACTTGGCACGCGTTTACGCTTTCAGTCATAAAACTAGACCGAGGATAAAACTAGGCTTGTTTTTGTAGTGTGAACAGGGCCTATGTCTACTATTGTACACAACGTTATCTAACTGTATTTGTAGTTCACTCAGACTGATTGAAAAACCCCTAAATGAAACGGCTCATTTGCACTTACAATCACGAGGGACCGACTTCTGACCGTACCGGTTGTCCGCTTGTATACTGTTATGTTTTCAGACAACACTTACTCTATATCCCGAGCTGCACCTAAAGCTATACTGCTGTTACTTTTGTGCTATGAAACTCTAGGCTAGCCTGCGTGCAGCCTCAACTCATTTACCCGAAGAGTTAAGAAGAGTTTGAGGCTGCACGCAGGCTACTCTAGGCTAACTTATGTTGTATGCATGGGTATTGAAAATAACCCTTCGCATCTGGCTCAAGTCTTTGCTCAAGAAATGTCTAATATCAAGCATTTTCTTTTCCGGTAGGATTTTACTGGCAATACCAATAATAATGACGTTGTATACAATTGGCTGCCAGTCCCAACAAAAGCTCGATATGTGAGATTCAGAGCAAGCAGTGTATCTGGGGTTCATATCTGTGCACGATTAGAGTATTATGGAACAGCTGATGACCAAGGTATGTTCTATGAGCAAGGTGAAGTTGCCTTTTGTACGGTAGATTTTTTGAATTCACGACACACTTGAGAGTCCATTTAGACTAAGTCATTCTAGCTATTTTGTACTGCTGAGGGTCAACTTTAGTCTAGTGTATTGCAATCAAGGATCACAAAGAAATGCTGCTTTGATTCCTGTGACTCTCGCCTGGATAATACCATCTTCCGCAATCTGCCTAGTTCAGACGTCCTTCCAGAGTCGCACCGTGCCATGGATATTGTCAAAGGGCTAACGCTCGATGCTTTGCACGACCATTGATTCAGACGTCGTGCCGTGCCAATTTTCTCTTTTATTCTCTTGGTCTCGGTTGAGAATTTTATCCGCTGGACTTGCGAACGATATGAGGGGCTTCGGTCTATCAGTCAAGCTCAAACTGACAAGTTCTAGCATTACAGTGGCTAAACGTCTGGATAAACGCCATGCTTGTGTCGAGCAACTGCCGTGTTGCACGGGGCACAGCAAAGTGGGTCGTGCTAAAAGGTGTTAGCTCTAGCTAAAGTCACTGATTTATCCAGGCATCCTGCTACTACTGTGGTGACGAATCTGCCGCGACTACTGAACTAGGCCTAATTGAATAGCGATTCAGCTTTAGATTTAGCAATCATAGTGAGATCGCCATCTGCCTGTGTGCAACAGGGGCCTTTTTAATGGTGGTAATAGTTTCTTGTTAGCAATATAAAAAAATTCTGTTGGATTGTCTTCAGCTTTTGTTTTGACGACTTTAAAATTTTCTAGATTACAAAACCATGACTGTTTTGTTGTCTATAAACTGAATATTTTACAATAATGTTCTTTCTAGCTGCAGGAAAATCTCTTATATGCTCTTGGAATGGAGAGTGGAGTGATAGCTGATTCCCAGATAAGCAGTTCTGGAAATGCAAATAATAACGACGTTCCGAAAAATGCAAGATTTAAAAACATGATGTTGGTTGGTGTGCTCCAAATACGGATAATAATCAATGGCTCCAGATTGACTTTAAACAACGGATGGTTATAACTGCTGTTGCTACGCAGGGTCATGGAGGTGGAGCTGCAGAAACAACATACAAGTACTACCTCATGTATGGCAACAGTTCGTCAGGATCATTCGAGTTCGTCGGGAATGCTTCAGCTAATAAAATGGTACGAAAATTATAGATAAATTTTCAAAAAAAAGAATATTGCTAGGACTAGTAAAAGCTTGCTGGAGTAGGCCTATACTTCTTGTATTTAAATCTTGTTCGTCTGACACACCTTAAAGTATAAACGTCAGAGATGGGCATGACAATTGCGTACGATCGGAAAATGTACCCAGTTGAAGATCTCAATGTGACAATTAGAAATGTGAAACTGGATTGGTATTGTGTTTTGAACATCAAACAGCTGAAAGTATGCAACGAGTTAACAAAAAGAATTTTAATTGAAGAGTCGAAGTGAGAAGATGTTAAGTTCTGCCTACAGAATGCTTCTTTGGCTTATAAAAGATCTAATTTTGCCAGCTATAGAGAACCTTTTTCATCACTTCTAATGTTTCCATTATTGTAGTTACTTTTTCCTGTTTCATATACTCCGAAAAGTGTCAGGCAGAACTGTGAGCAGCGTTTGCAATGATCTGAAATATAGGAGGCCCAGGCCAAAAATAAACCATTGTTCGTTAAACATTTAAAATTTGTTTTCAAGCAATTTTTGGTCGTTTGATCATAGACTTATCACACGAGTCTCCGTTCCGCTCATTAAATCTGGATCAACAACAACAGCAATTCGCTACAATCCTTACACGAGTTCAAGTTTGAGCAGCTTTCCAACAACAACAACAGCTAAACGTGGTAGCTGCAACAACTGGAACTCGTGTAATAATACATTGATCACGCTAGCGAATCTATAATCACTACTGTGGTGGATAATCACTACTGTGGTGGATAATCACTACTGTGGTGGTACTATTTGCGTACTGTGGTGGTAGTTTCTGCGTACTGTGGTGGATAATCACTACTTGTGGTTGGTTACTATGCTTGCGGTGGTGGCAGTTTTGGCGTACTGTGGTGGATAATCACTACTGTGGCTGTACTATTTGCGTACTGTGGTGGTAGTTTTTGCTTACTGTGGTGGATAATCACTACTTGTGGTGGGTTATAATGCTTTATGTGGTGAATACGAAATCATAGCAAAACTCTATAGATCAAGCAAGAAAAAACCACAAAATCCACCACAGTACGCCAAAACTGCCACCACCGCAAGCATAGTAACCCACCACAAGTAGTGATTATCCACCACAGAACGCAGAAACTACCACCACAGTACGCAAATAGTACCACCACAGTAGTAATTATCCACGACAGTAGCGATTATAGATTCGCTAGCGTGTTGATCGCCAAGCAAATTTTGCTTTAAAACATTTTCTGCCTTGTTTTAAGCCAAATATGTTTGACTACCATTGTTTTATGTTGTGGCAAGATGATCAGACAAATTGTTTGACAAAGAAATTTCATATGTTTGACCAGCAATGTTTGATTAGTTCAAGAGCCTTACGTTTCATTTCTGTCTAAATTCATTCAAAATTCATTTATTTGTCGAAGCCATTTTCTCTTTTCAGCACTTTCTTTCACTTTTTTCATATATTTCTATATCTTTATTCCAGCTTTTTACTGGTAATAATATATACAAGAATGTTCCAGTTATGAACCTTCTTACAATTCCAATTACAACACAGTATTTACGAATTAATCCAATAACAAAAGGGGATGGATCGACTTTTAGATGTCTGAGAGCTGAAATCTACGGATATCATCCAGGTAATTTGCATATTTGGCTTGTTGTTTTTGTTGAACTTGTTAACAGTTATTTTTAACAGAGTGTTAATTTCATGGTGTAGTGAAATATTTCATGGGTTTGGTTGATTTGGATAAAATGGATAATTTGTAACAGTGGAAACTTCAGAAAAGAGCTCAAGTTTGCCATTTGTCTGAGAACAACATGAGAATACAATTGAGACTGCATTGTCTGAGAACTACAGGGAAAACAATAACCATTCGTTGGAGAATAATAGGAGAAAACAATAGCTATTTGTCTGAGAACAAATGGAGTTAACAATTTCTATTTGTCTGAGAAGAATAGGAGACAACAATTGTCATTTGTCTGAGAAGAATAGGAGACAACAATTACCATTTGTCTGTAGGACAATAGAAGAAAACAATTGCTATTTGTCTGAGAAAAATTTGTCTTGAAATTGTTGAAGAAGTTCTAAGTATCATCATAAACTATATTGCTAAAAATTGCGATTTTCTTTGATTTAGAATGCTCAGATGATCTAACTAGATTACAAGATACTGGCATTACTGCATCATCAACAAAAGCTGGGAAATTTGCATATAGAGCAACAATATACAGTGAAAATGCTTGGTGTCCATCTACGTCAGCACTGACTGAGTATATTCAAGTTGATCTTGGTAATGTCCATAGAATAACTGGATTGGAATTCAAGGCGATTCAGAGAACGATTTCTGGCCAAAAACATTCAAGATCAGTCATGGAAAGAATATTAAATGTCTAAAGAAATGACAAAAGTATGTTTACTTGCCTTTGTTTACTCATAGTTATTATTGTACAGAATCGTAGAATTTCTTCAAGTAGGATTGCCAAATGATCAGAAATTGTTGTCAAACAATGTTGTCAAATAAAAGGTTTATCCGTTTGGCCCCGTCGAAAAAAAATTCCTCAATTTCTCAACAAAATTTTGCTGCAAAAGCAGAAAATGCTTTGATTTTTCCAATGGTCGCTTGCCTGTTGTATTTCTGTCTCAGCAAGAAAGTAATTATACGAGTGTTTGCAAGAGTTTTGCCAGCACATTTAGAATACTCTGTCGCGATTCCTCGAGACCCAGATACAAGCAATGACGTATTGGAAATCAGGCTTTAAGATATGATTGAGGGCGAGACACCTCTTGGGGTAATGATAGGTCACTCAGTTGCCCTTTCACCATCAACAACGTTCCCCATCTCGAATGCGCTGATCTTGAGGGCAATGAGGACATAATTGTATCATTTTGCCACTTTTCCCAGAAATATAGTACTGATAACAATCCTTGTTTTTTTTCAAGGAATACACTGCTAACACTAATCGAAATGGTGTCACCAGACATTGGTTTCTGGAGAAAATCTTCGCGCGATTCATAAGAATTCGAGTTACTTCTTTTAATGGAGCAGGGTCTGTCTGTCTTAGGATTCAAGTTCTTGGATGTAAGGATATTATCAGAGAAAATTTAGGTATGTTATCGTATTTTCTCTAATTAGCGTCCAACCTTTTAAGCGTCCACGATATATCTGGGTAAAATTGTCATTATTGCTGAATACTATCGAAGATCGTTTGAGCTTAGAATTTAGGAGGCTTCATCATTATTTCTTCTAAATCATTTCTTTTGTTTCATCATCATCATCACCATTTTATATATCTTTCCAAGGCTAATCTGGTACATAATTAAACGCCCGGATCGTGGGTGTCAAGGTTAAATTGGCAAGTATTCTATTATCAGCAGATCTCAAATGGCTTATTGCGCCATTCAGCAGTTTTTCGCAGCTATGTACATGTTACAAGAGAATATTTGGCTCGATAAACTTATCTAGTGCAATGAATGATCAAGTGTTGCAAAACCATTGCAAAACCATTGGCTCTCGGTTTGCCAGCTGCATCTCTGCGCCCTCTCCAAAGGAGCTTTCTGCTGGCAACATTTAACCCGCGACAGTTAGTAACCCTGGTTTGTAACGTTGCTTTGAGGGGCTGTTGTAGGGGGCAAGCTACTTTTTAAGTTCCGTAGGCTTTTGTGCCTATGTTTTTTCGTTGTATAAGATCGATAGATCGACAGATTGCTACACAAGGCGATGAATTGTCTTATACCATGACCTTTTTCACGACAATTTTCACTCTTAATAACATTTCTAGACACAGGAAGAACTCCACTTGGAATGGGTAATGGATTCATAAAAGACAACCAGATTACTGCAACATCGCAATTCCTTTGGCCTAACGATAAAAGATGGAAGGGAAGTACTGGAAGACTAGGAGTTACTCATAACAGATGGTGTAGTGCGCAGCCGTTGAATTATCAAGATTGGCTTCAAGTTGATTTTAAGAGAAATGTTACGATAACTGGGATTGCTACACAAGGTGATGATAATCATAATCTAAATTATGTCAAGCAGTTCTATCTACAAGTCAGTTTTGATGGCACGATGTTTGCAAATGTTACGAACAAATTTTGTGAAGTTCAGGTGAGGAGAATTTACGCTCGTCGTCATCATCACATAGTTGTTATTAGCCTTGATCCATCTTCATCATGATCATGATCATAAAATGATAATTTTGATCATCGAAATGATGATGATTATCATGATCACCATAGTCTCTATCATCATCTTTATCACCACCATTATCATTGTAATTTATAAACAAGAAGTTGATCATTAGCATCGTCAACAGTATGATCTACATCATCTTCAACATCATCATCGTCATGATCCTAATCAATCGGTCAATCAATCAAGGAGTCATCATTGTCCTCATCATCATTGTCCTCATAATCATCATCATTATCATCATCAGCATATCATCATCATCATCACCATCATCATCATCATCATCATCATCATCATCATCATCATCATCATCATCATCATCCTCATTATCATCATTGTCGTCATTATCATCAACATCATCAACAACACCATCGTCATCAGAGTCATCATTTTTCATCATCACGTCATCTACATTATTATTATTATTATTATCATAATCTTCATCATCATCATCATTAACTGCCAATGTCTGCTTAAGTCTTTGTAATTTTCTTTTCGTTGTCAATAGGATTTCACTGGTAACACAAATAACAATGGCATTGTATACAACTGGCTGTCAGTCCCAACAAAAGCGCGTTATGTGAAATTCAGAGCAAGCAGTGTATCTGGTACTCATATCTGCGCACGATTAGAGTATTATGGAACAGCAGATGACCAAGGTAGGGAAAGTTCTCATGAATTCCTATCAAATAACGGTAGTTATTGCTATGTAGAATTCCTTTTCGATAATCCAGAATGAACATTATAATTTACATTGCAATAATATATCCTTCCACATCTAGTGAGGTCCCTGGGGCTTGGAAATATTCTTGACAAGGGGGATTTATTGTAGAGGTTATTATAGGAAACAAAAATTAGAATATTACTCTACTATCACTCTACTAAATTACTCTACACAATAACTCTTCTTTTTTCCCAATCTAGAAGGATGTTACAGACGTCTTGCTTGGTCTTGATAAGAAATTTTTAGTCTTATTCAGAAGTTAAATAATTAAGGTTGAGGTGTTTGAAGCATTAAACTAAATGTTGCAGTTCATTTCATTCTTACTGCTTTTTCGAGGTCATATTCATGATAAGAGGCTAATTGAAAGTCAGCTTATTTGATTAGAAGACTTTGCTTTGGAAGGGGAAATTTATACTTGATGGAGTGTAAGAGAGAGGATGGGTATATTAGGGAGGGGTACCTCTCCTTAATAAAAGGAGGGGTATACTAGAGCTTACCGCATTTAAATGTTTGCCTTTTTTTGATAGCTGCAGGAAAATCTCTATACGCCCTCGGAATGGAGAGTGGAGTGATAGCTGATTCCCAGATTAGCAGTTCTAGAAATGCAAATAATAACGACGTTCCCCAGAATGCAAGATTTAAAAAACCTGGCGCTGGTTGGTGTGCTCCAAATACTGATAATAATCAATGGCTTCAGATTGACTTCAAACAACGCATGGTTATAACTGCTGTTGCTACACAGGGTCATGGAGGTGGAGCTGCAGAAACAACATACAAGTACTACCTCATGTATGACATCAGTTCGTCAGGATCATATGAGTTCGTCAAGAATGCCACAGCTAATAAAATGGTATTTATATTTCTATTACTTTAACGTATAAGTCTTAATGAGCCAAAAGCATTCCAAAAGGGCAGTTGTTTATTTGAAAACTTTAGGGAACAAGTTTCATTCTGCACATAAGGGCTCCTTCATCTTTGCAGCTAGCCTGAAAGAAGATGCTCAGCCTGACCTTGGTGTCCCATCATATGACCCTGTGTTGAGACGAGACTGCTTTCCATCGTCCAGCTATCCTCCAAAAATGCGTAAGATACTCCTTATGGAGATCTCTAATTTAATCTGCAAGTCTGCATCAGTTATGCAGCTACCAACTCCCAGGGTTACAATTGCTTGTTTTAGGCTCCAAGCCTGATTGTAGATGAATAACAACAGCAGTTTGGTACAACTGTTTTAGGTGCCTCTACGACAATAACAACTTAATTTGGTGGCAGCGATAGATAGACTCATTCAATAGGTGTAGAACGTTTTCATATGTCCTGACAACCAGGATAGCTATTTGCTTTTTTTTGTTCTTGTATCTCTTCCCTTTCATTCCAGCTTTTTACTGGTAATAATATATACAAGAATGTTCCAGTTATGAACCTTCTTCCAATCTCAATCACAGCACAGTATTTACGAATTAACCCCATAACAAAAGGAGATGGATCAACTCTTAGATGTTTGAGAACTGAAATCTACGGATATCATCCAGGTATGAGAATCAAAGTAGTTGATTGGTTAAGTATCATTTAAACAGAGTATAAGACTTAAAGCTGAAACAAGAAATAATACCTCATCTATGGAGACGAGTTGTGACTATGGTTGAGACTATGGCTTGCTATATCACAGTATATTATAGTACAGTAGTCAGTAACTAAGGGGTTGTCCGAAAAGGTCCCAGGCTTAAGTCACAACAGATTCTTCTAGTAATTCTACATGCCCCATACCCACTAGTTTGTGGCTGTGGCCCAGTGCCAAATTGACATGGTTTATGGCCTAATCTTTGCAAAGCCCTACGAACATCGTAAACATTGTGTTCTATGTTGTAAAATTTGCAAAAAATGGAGTCCTTTGTTAAAGTTGTAGGTCCTTTCAGGATTTAAGTAACAGTCTGACTCTTCCCTATCAAGTGATTTACTGTGTTCTTAAAAGTGACGATAACTATGTGGTTGACGTACTTACTTAAGGCCCTTTACATGTCTCCCAGTTAAGCAACCTGGGAAACTTTGCAGCCTGCGACAAGGCACGCAAATGTTTCTGGGAGACGACAGAAACTTTTCTTCTCCCCGCAACTCGGGGGACATGTTGCTTTCTTGTCACTCGCATGTTTACCCACCCTTTGAGACACGCTGAATGCAATGTCGAGTGCCACATGTCTCCTAGTTTAGAGACAAGTATTCAGATAGCCCACATGCTCTCAGAATGTATTTTTATGTAATATTCAAAAGCTTAATTCAACAATGAATCTCATAATCATCGTCTGTTTTCCCTTAGTTTGCTACGATGATTTAACAAGAGGCAGTATCGTAACAGCATCAACAAATCTGGTTACAAATCAACCAAGAAACGCTTTTGTAAACAGTGGTAACACATGGTGTGCACAGTCGTCTGGTGCAACTGGATATATCGATGTAATATTATCTTCTCCAAGAGTAGTGACTGCAGTTGGCATTCAAGGAGACTCCAATGGCGATAACTGGATTAAGACGTTTAAAGTGAGTCATGCTCTTGATGCTGCTAATTATAAGGAAGTCACAAAAGTAAGTTTGTACTTCGTTCTAAGAAAAGCCTGCTCAATATTAGGGCTATGCCTCGCACGATATTTTGACAATGCTAGCAACATCTGATGGCCACAACCTGCCCTATCCTTATGTACAAGCTTTATCCCCACTTACGACAATAGTTCAGGAATATCAACACTTCACATTGTTTTTGTGTCTGTGTTTGTGTTTGTATTGCAATTTCCATTAGTTCGGGCAAGCAAAAAGATTTGAAAATGCTCATGTACCAAATATATTATGAGCGTTATCTCACTAAGGTACACTCTTGTATGGCTAGTAAGGACCAAGCAATTAAGTTAAGAGTGGCACCAAATTCGAGCCCTACCTCACTAAGGCACACTTTTGTTTCGCTTGTGAGGACTAAGCAATTAAGTTGCACTGCATTGTAAGAATCATTGAATGACAGGCCCATTTTACCGAGAGATATTCATATTTTTACAAAGCCTATTGCAGTCTTGGTCTCTAATAACCAGCCAGTCACAACCAAATCCCCAAGTTCTTTTATGAGTCCTGTTTTAAGCCATCCAGGAAATGAATTTCCATAGCAATTAACAATAACTACGATTCATATAATAGTCATACTTTGATAAAGCTAGATAATCAGTCAGTTATTCTAGTGGATGCTCGAGGACTTGTTACAACAACCTTTCGCTTTGCAAATGATTTAATGAAGCATTTATTTTTTCTTAGACATTTACTGGCAATACAGACCGAAATTCTGTTGTCCGTCATTGGTTGTTACCCCCTGTATTCGCAAAGTACATACGGATAAAAGCAGATACATTCAACAATAAAGTTTGTGCCAGAACACAAGTTATTGGCTGTTCCAAAGGTATGTTAAGGGGGTTGCGTCAGAGTTTCTTTTAGAAAGTAATTCAAATTCAAAATCAAGTCAATTATTATGGAGTAGTCTTCATTATCTGCCATTTTCTTATCCAGTTTTCACCATATATTTGCATCGTGAATGTCTTTGAAGTTATTCTCCTTGGTTTTAGAACCATAATATTTAGCGAGTCACAGATACTTCGAGGCTTCTAGTAGCTATCATCTGCCTACAAAGCAACGTTGATGATATGACCTGTTAGCGTTATCTCCCTTAACTTGTTTGTAGGCAAATATTCACTCGAGGCAATGGGCGCAAGACAAACCAGCTTTTCAACATCGAAACTAGAACTTCTTAACGGTTGAAGTGAATTTCCTCACATCAACGGAAGGAAATCAGGCATTCAATGAGAAAACTGGGCTTGTCAGGGCATCTTTTATAGTGGGGTAAGGACCTCGTTCAGTCTAATTAAGACTTCTGAGCTGTGATGGTATTTGGAAAGCAGATAATTCATGGTTACCTTACACTTGGACAGTGCAGTCAATGAAGATTGGAGTTCTCCAAACCTATTCACGTTTATATCTCTTTATTGTTTACTGGACTCTTGTAATAGGCTATTGTTTAGCTCTAATATACCTTTTTCTTATAGATTATGCTGTTATAAGTAATTTGAGTTCTGCTGTCATCAATATGCGAAGAGTAGATATAACATGGACCACAATCCACTCAGCCTCATCGAATTTCACCGTGCAGTATCGTAAGATCGGCGTCGCATCTTGGACAGATATCAATGATGTATCAAATAGCAAATTGAGGATTGCACCTTTGGAAAAATACAAGACGTATGAAGTCAGATTGAAGACAGTGAAGGGATTGCTTGTGCTACAGGATACAGTTACTGGGGGATCAGAGGTGTCAGAATCTCAGAGGTTCTTTTTCAGTGCAAGTAAGTGTACGTCAATGACAGTGATAATCTCTGCAAGTTCCATTTCCCTGTTTCTGCCAGATTACAGCTGGCCTGCAGTTAAGTGTGCGCTGTTTTGCAGGTCCTGTGGGTTGTATATATTCTACGCAATACCGTCTACGCTAGGTTTGAAATCGTTCAGTGACTTGTTTAATAAGGAATGTTAGAAGCCCCAACTCAGCAGTTTGAGTAACTAGATCTTAATTATCCTTTCCTACGATCCTGATGCAATACCTCTTAAGTCTTGTCAGTACTAGCTTTTTCAGTGTTCTATGAAGTTGAAAATGCATTATAGGCAAACGTGAACAAAGCAAACAAAGGCCTGTGAATAGCTCCCCATGGGGGTTTATTCGACGGGGGGGGGGGGGGTTATTTGCAAACATGAATTCGTAATTGGGGGCTTATTCAAGAGGTGGGGTTAAATCGAGGATTTAAAACTGTCTGTCCTATCTTTTAGAGCCACTCGTTATTCCAAACTCAGTCTCAGCTCAACAAAATGGTGCCAAGAAGATAGATATTCAGTGGAAGGTATGCTTTGAATCGTCTTATTTTTATTGATATTCCTGTCATGCTAGTGTACCTTATGATAAAGTCGGTTGTGACCCATCATCATGCTTCACATAATGAAAATTGATGTCGCTCTTATATTGATGTTCCGTGACGAAACCATGGAAAATTTTGCAGTTTGTGTCGTTACCTGAATGTACTTGTATAGTACAGGACACTTGGCGAAGAATAGTTAAAATACAGGGAAAATCGCTCCCAAAAAATTTGGTCCAGTTTTTGTAAAATTCCTAATTTTGAAGATGCTGTGGCGTCATGGCCTAATCCAGCTAGCTCGGGGTATCAGAAGTTCTGTGAGATCGGAGGTTGAGCGCCAACTACGGTAGCATCACAGCTAAGGTCGAGGTCTCGATTAGTCAACCTAATTCTGAGATCTTAGCGACTGGCGCTAAATACATCATGTCACTTTATGTTTTTTGAAAATCATTGAAAGTTTTCAGAAATCATTTTGCTCTTATATGAATTCTCAAAATCTCGGTTGTTGCTGCTACATTTCTCGTATGATATCTAAGGTCTTGATAGAATTAGACGAACTTTGATCTCTTTAATAATTTGCTTTTTAGAAGGTGACACAAGATCAGAACTTAGATTGGGATATTCAAGGATTAAGCATCACTGTCAGTTGCACAGTGGACCATACAACAAGGTCATGCAATTCATTTCAACCCAAGGAATACAACATAACCAATGCTGAACTCAATAGAACCACAATAGCAAATCTGACATCATGGACTAATTATACAATCAAAATTCAAGTGTATAATGGTCTCAGAAGAGGAGAGTTTAGTCCGGCTGTCACTGTTTTTACCGGCGAGGAAGGTATGAAAACTAAAGTAATTTCTATTTCTATATAAAAATCCAATAACTGAAAGGACAATACTCACACGACTATTCAACCATAGTCAATTGTTGATGTCTGTTTCTGATGTCCAAAGATCTTACGGTTTTCTTCGCATTATCGAAATTTTGTACGACTTCTATTCGCCTCCAAGTCTGGTCGGTTGTTCCTGATGATGTTGTTCTCAGATGGTTTACCGTTTGCTTCCATATAATCTCCACTTTCTCTATAGCCCCATGATCTATAGAACAGCTATTTGAGCTGCCACTACTCTAACTATCTTCAGGTCAATGCCAAACAGCTTTTTTGTAATACTACAACAATCTCCCAATAAAATTGATTTTGTTCTGTTTCCTTGTTGCAATATGTTTTTTCAATAGCAGTCGTTCTCTTCCGTGTTACCTGTGTAATTCTTTCTCGCCTGGAACATGTTCCTCGTCATATCTGTCAACACCTTTTCTATGTCATCAATATAAAACCCCTGCTTTCCATTTCCTCCTTATTGAAACACTAACAATTCTTAAACAGCTTCCATAAATTCTAAAATAAAACAGTTAGATTGAGGAGAATCATAATGTTTTGTTGGTTTTTTGCTGTCATTTTTTCTGGACTCATTGTAACTGCTTTGTCTTTACTTGATGACTTGGATATATTAGGTATACAGAACATTGTATTTTCACTTGTACTTTCCTCTTTCTCCTATCTTTACTCTACTTCCTTTACAAGCAATCGTGTGGCCTAGTGATAGAATGCTCGCCCGTTGGTTCTTGGTTATTCTAAAGACTTTAGAAGTGGTTCTTAATGTAGGAAGGTGGGTGGGTTGTCTTTGGATCAGGAATAGGAGGGGCATCTACACGCTTTCTTTATAAGAAACCACTTTATAAGGAACCTACATGTAGAAGGCCCAAAAATTTAAAGAACTTATACTACTAAAGAGAAAATCATTAAGGAACTTTTGAATGTTGAATACTTTTATCACTGCAAATAATAAAAAATTAGAAAGCCATTTCCATTCATTTGCAGTCGAAATCCACCTAAATTGTACGTTACGCATGTATCAAATGTTTCCTTCAGTAGTCCCGAGCTTTTCTCACATGCAAGTCTCTCTGTATTATTATGACTACTGTATGTGCAGTTAAAATTAAGGAACTATCAAGGAACTTTTTGAACTACGATTGCCTCAAAAGAGGTCCAAAAATAAGGAACTTTTAGAACTAAGCCTTGAGGTAGGTTCCTTATAAAAAAGCGTGTACTCCTATCTTCAAGAGTGGGAGCTATCGAAAGAGGATGTTTTGATTCTGGTCTGTTCTGTTCCTTGTCTTCTTCCTGTGATCCAAACAGTATAAGTATGAAGGAAACAAATTATTTTATAAAGTTCAAACTTGAATCTTTTTTTTCCAAAATGGATGAGTTTTCTCTCTCAAATATTGTATATATTGATTGCTAATTCTTTAAAGTCGAAATCGTTCTTATGCTAATTCCTTTTATTTGGTATTTTTGTAGCTCCCAGTGTGGCACCGAATATCGTAACAGCTAGTGGTAAAAGAA
Organism: Chrysaora quinquecirrha; assembly: GCA_014526335.1. NCBI lineage: Eukaryota > Metazoa > Cnidaria > Scyphozoa > Semaeostomeae > Pelagiidae > Chrysaora > Chrysaora quinquecirrha. The sequence continues at coordinate 3,155,692 of JACTAT010000039.1, read as the reverse complement.
GGACAATAGACCTAACTGCTGAGGTACATCTATCATAGTATTATTGCCTGGTGTTTTGATAGTTTATCCAAAAATCCAACTATCAAACTTTTAGGTTAAAAAGGTCATCTTTCCAACCCCGATTTTCGATGAAGAAACCCAAAAAATGAAATAACTGTATCTTAATTGCTTGCTTGCTTGCTTGCTTGAACACATACAATCTTATGATAATTATTCATCATAAGTGGGCTACCACAATTGTTATAATTGCCTTGATTGGGATTCGAACCAGTGACCTTCTAGACAACAAGCCAGTTGACTACTCCAGTCCAGTTCAATCTTATGATAATTTAAATGTATCGATTTTATCGTTCGGCAAATCTAAGCACTCCTTCTGCACGCTAGCGAGCCTAAATCACTACTGTGAAAGGGAATCACTACTTTGGTGGTAATTTTGTGAGTAAAATTATCACCACAGCAAGCATAGTAACCCACCACAGTAGTGCCAAATTACTACCACAACAAGCATAGTAACCCACCACAGTAAGCATAATATCCCACCACAGTAGTGATCATCCACCACAGTAGTGCAAAATTATCACCACAACAGCATGGTAACCCACCAGAGCGTGCTATGTTAATTTGTTTTCTTCGTTTGTTTTAGGTCTATCCGAAAGACAAAAGCAATGGAAAATTACTTGGCTATCATATTTTGTATCGATGCGTTCAAACAGATACTACAAGAGACTGTACTGACTTTTCATGGAATAACATTACCCATTACGACATAAGCAAGACCAATCTGGCTATTTCTGGATTAATGTCATGGACATTGTATGAAGTGACGATACAAGTGTTTAATAGTGCTGGTACAAGTCCAATTAGTGTTGCAAAGAACGTTACGACTGAAGAAACAGGTAAAGATTGCCTTCCATTGATATTTGATTAGAAATATATAATTTGTTGCTGCTAACGGCCTGGTCAATTGATCAAACATTGTTCGTTAATCATTTGAGTTTGCTTTTCAAGCAATGTTTAACTGTTTGACAGTTTGGCCACGTCGCAAAACATTGCTTGACAAGTAGACTTTCTTCAGCAATGTTTCTGAAATACTTCCAAAACATTCTATATTTGTAGCAAGCCCCAGGATAATTCTGCATTCGTCAACATTCTAATTTCGCAGTGTTTTCCTCAGCATTCTTATTTCGTACTATAGTCGTCACCGTCTTTGCTTATGCAGCATTCGCCATAAATATTCTTTTAACTTGAAAGGTTTTCAGAAAAAACAAGCTGGTTTATTCCTCCTACAACTCGTATAGAATTTTATGGATTTTGTGATTCTTACGAAACCAACTAGCACAAAAACAGCAATTTACCCCGGAAATGTTATATACGACTTATTGCTTAATGCTTTAACTATCTTTGTCTTCATTTTGTAGAGCCTTCATCTGCGCCATCACATGTCCAAGCTGTTGTCATCAACTCAACTTGCATCGAGGTTTCGTGGTCTCCACTGAAGAAAAACGAAACAAATGGAAATATAACAAAATATACACTGACGATCTCCAATGCTGATACTTCAAGTAACAGAGTGATAGAAGTATTCACAAATGAACACAATGTTACTGGATTGAAGCCTTTTACTAATTACAGTATTCAAGTAGCAGCCGTTAACAACGCTGGGACTGGACCTCACAGTGAAAAGGTTTCTAGGCAGACTCTGGAGGCTCGTAAGTGAATGATTCCTTTATTTGTGATATATAGATTGATATTTTGCATTTCATAAATCATTCGCGAGTTACGGTTGACTCTGACACTGCAATACGATTCCAAGACTAGGTTCCAGTAACCAGAGGTCGGAAAAAGAAGGGGCAAACGGGTGTGGTCAACAAAAATTAGGGTATGGTTTTTCAAAGCAATACAGATCCAGAATTGGCTCTAAACAGAGCCAGAAAAGGTACAGATCCAAGAAATCCTTTGTTAACGGAAAGCATTTTCGAGCCAAAACTGTTTAGCTCGGACCAGAGCCGATACAGTTATTCTCATGTAAAGTGGGTCTACGTAAGAGGTATCCTACGATATTTTTACGTCAGATTTAGGCCATATGTAGAAGCTATCTTGGCAATGATTCGGGGGCGACCACCCCCGCCCCCTAATGTTCCTTTTGGCTACGCCTTGTGAAAGACTCCGGTTGCGGGGTCCTTTGAGCCTGAGGGCCGTCACTCCAGCTTGCGTGTTCGGGTTACACCATGCGCAAAAATGAATGTTCTTTGTATTTGGGAGTGGTCAAATCTTTTCTTTAATATTTCACTCTTTTTTATAGCTCCAAATAAAGCCCCATCTATTCAAAGTACCTCGGCAACAAAATTTTCCGCAAAAATTAAGATACAGGTGAGTGATGAGTTTGCTCTAACTCTGTCTGTATTTAATGGATCTGAAGTGATCCCAAGTCTCAAGCATTAAAAGACTTTGAGACATTAAAATATTGTTCGATACTTTGTTAGTTAGCATTACGACTCCTTTCTTCTGCGAGTAGAATTTAGAATGATTTAATATTTGTCATCAATGACGAGCACTAGGATTGGAGCACACCGTACCACAAAAGAGGTGATTCAACTTGGACTGCCAAACTCAATGAAGTCGTCAAGGAACTATCAAAGTCATACAGCCCAAGGCTCTCCTCCCGTTTGGACGTTTTGTGTTTCGGCTGTGTTAAACTTCTTCAGCACCCTACATATTTATATATATTTTTTCATGAATGGCGAGCATTAGGATAGATTTCTCCACAAGTGGCATACCACAATAGATGGGATTCGAGCCTGGGCTGCATGGCAAGAGAGCCAACAACATTTCCACTGACCTATAGAGTTCAATGAAATCGTTGAGGAACTCTCAAAGTCATACAGCCTAAGGCTCTTATCCTGTTTGATGGAATGATTATTTTTTTATCCTGAAATCTCGTAACTTTGTTTAAAAACTGTGCGATTCCGTATTCGCATTAATGGTTTGTTAACGATCTTTCGTAAATTTGCCCTGCTTTTTCGTTTCAGAACATCGAGAAAGATGATGAGAATGGTGTAATTCTTGGATACAAAATATCATACAGATGTCTTGATAGTAATATTACAAGGCGTTGCCAATCTAAATCCTCAACTGTCATCGATTTTACTGGCTCAGGGATAACGGAGTTTTCGATAACAAACTTAATGTCTTGGACTGTCTATAATATCAAAATTTCAGTTTATAACAAGGCTGGTAGCAGTCCATATTCCAAAGAAGTTATGTTTACAACATTAGAAGAAGGTATATTTTCATACTTTTTAGTGTTAGAGTTTCCTCTTCTTTTCCCTTTTCTTCTTTCTCTTCTTCATCTTCAGCTTCTTTTTCGTCCTCTCTCTTCTTCTTCTTCTTCTTCTTCTTCTTCTTCTTCTTCTTCTTCTTCTTCTTCCTTTTCGTCCTCTTCTTCTTTTTTTCTTCTTCTTCTTCTTGTCTCCTTTTCTTATTGTCATTCTTCTTCTTCTGCAGCTTCTTTTCTTCCTCTTCCTTCTCCTCTTCTTCTCCTTCTTTTCTTCTTTTCTTCTCTTTCTTCTTCCTCTTATTGTTCGTCGTCTTCTTCTTCTTCTTCATCTTCTTCTTCAGCTTCTTTTTTTTCGTTCCATCATCAACTTTTCTTTTGGTTTTTGTTGTTTAAGCTCATCATTGTGTTTTTCTTATTCTTATCAACCTACTTCCCTGTTTTCTTTTGTTCTTTCACTCATCGTCCTTGTCGTCCTTGTCTTTCTATCTAATCCTGCTTCTTCTTCTTCTTGTTCTTCCTCTTCTTCTTCTTCATCATCACCTTCTTTTCCTTTTCTTACTTGAGTTCGTCGTCACTTTTTGCTTGTTTAGTTAATCATCTTGATCCTAATTATTATTAATAAAAAAAATAATTTTCCTCTAGCCCCAAGAATATCACCAAAGCCTATCACTCTAAAAGCATTAAGTTCAAGATCATTACTATTTGAATGGAGAAGTCTTGAATGGAATGATACAAATGGATTAATAATATCATATTCAATTGGAATAAAAGAATAAAAGGCCAAGAAACATTACTGAATGTATCTGCTAATGATCGAAGTTATGCATTCACTGGTCTGAAACCTTACACAAACTACACCGTCAGAATAGCTGCCATCAATAAAGCAGGATTTGGTCCATACAGTGATTATATTATGCAGCAGACCAAGGAAGAAGGTTTGGAATTTTTGTCTCTTAAATCTTATTATTTTACTGTTGCTGTCACGTATAATACAAACCCAGAAATAAAAACAAAAAATGTGGAGCCAGTCACTCAGTGGTTCTTAAGTTATTTCCAAATGTGAAAGTGACAAGGAATACCAAAACCCGAAATGGTGGACAAGCATAGTATAAGTGGACTTTATGAAAAAAGTTTGGACATCTAAAGTTTCTAGGTCAAGAGACTTTGAGTATCTCGATTCTTTGAACCGCTGATTCTTATTTTTGGAGTGTACTGTATCAGCCTTTTCCCCATTATTAAAGCACTAAATATCATAACCCCTAAATTTTTTTAGTCGAGAATTTGTAATACGATTTCTCCACAGTATAATTTTTCCTAATGTCAAATTTTAGCACCTTCTATGGCACCCACAATAACTAGAATAGAGACGTCGAGAAACAGTGCAAACATTTATATTCAGGTATGGTGATTTAATTGATTTAATTCCATGTTTTTCTAAGACTAAAAATCCATGCTTGTATGGTGATGTAAATCGATATTTGTGTTGTGGTAAGCATAAAAATGGCTACTGTAAAAAGCACAGCCTGTATTGGTTCTTATGTAATAATATGTATCCTTGATCAAGCTGGAGGCTCTTGAAAGAGAGTAAAGCATTTGCAAGGAAAAATAAAGCATTGTTCAAAGTTTAGCAGCTCTAGAAGGCCCCTGCTTATCAGTATTCTGAATACAATGTTTTGGAGCCCATGATAGAAGTTGACCCAATCACAAGTTGCACTTAAACCTCAGTGAGTGATTTGAGTCCTCTTAATTAAAACCTCTTTGGCTGATCGCTTTTTGGGTAGAAAGTATATAATTTCAGGCTGTAAGTTATTAATTTATGAAAGTTCTTATGTGCGGGTTTTTACTATACTATGGAGTGATATAATTATTCCACTTCTTCAACGACTGAAGTCCCTTCGTTTTAGAACATCGATAAAGCAGCAGCAAATGGCAAGTTACTTGGCTATCATATTTCCTATCGATGTATTTCTAACAAGTACACAAGAGATTGTCCTGAGCCAGTCAAAACAACAAATATCACTGTTCTTGGATACCCAGCGACAGTTATCAGCATTTCGAATCTCTTCTCATGGATGAAATACGCTGTGACAATCCAGGTTTATAATTCAGCTGGTGTCAGTAAACAGAGCAACGAAATCATTGCCTCAACTAAAGAGGATAGTGAGTAAATAACCCAATATTATATTGTCCTCTTCTCCGTCATCTTTTTGTTATTTTCTTCTTCTTGTCGTCATCCTCTTCCTCGTTTTCGTCTTCTTCTTCTTCGTCCATTTCATTTCTTGCAAACAGTTAGTCTCTTTCTTTTTTTCTTCAGAATCCCCATTTTTTCTACTCTATACTTTTTCTTTGCTATATCTTTTTCGTCTGGTTTTGATTTTAGTTTCCTTCTTCTTTTTCTTCGTCCTTCTCTTCTTATTCTTCTTCTTGGTCTTTCTTCTTCTTCTATTTCTTCTTCTTCGTCTTTGTCTTTGCCTTCTTCCTCTTCTTTTCCTTTTCCTTTTTTTCTTCTTCTTCTTCTTCTTCTTCGTCTTCTTCTTCATCTTTTTCTTTGCCTACTTTTTTCTTCTCCTTCTCTTCTTCTTCGTCGTCTTCTTGTAATTTGTTATTTCTATTAGATTGTAATCTGCTACTGCTTGTACTCTTTGTTTTTATTTTTCTTCAACTCGTCCATCGTCTGTTCTTCTTCATTTTCTTTTTCTCAATTGAAAATTTTTGAACTTATACTCAACGTCAAAATATTCTTCCTTCTCTTCAAGCACCATCTACGGCTCCAAGTGACATAACAATCGATATCACTGGATCTAGAAGTTTAAGAATCAATTGGAACGCTCTTTCCAAGAATGATACGAATGGAAATATCACTGGTTATAGTATCAATATTCAGTTCACGAGAAGAGGAAGTCTGTTCAACATAACCAGATTCACAACTGAATTGCAGCTTCCTTTGGATAACCTGTTCCCATATACAGAATATACAATTAAAATTGCTGCTAAAAACTCTGCAGGACTGGGTGAATACAGCGTTGGAAAACAGAATCGCACACTTCAGGATGGTAAGTGACGCTGATGTCTTGTTAAATGTTGCTTCTGTTAGGGGTTCGTGGAACTAAGAGGGTTCCGCCAGGGCTTTGAATGGCTCATTGTCATAATTGTCGTCGTCATCATCAGCATCATCAGCATCATCATCATCATCATCATCATCGTCGTCATCATCATCATCATCTTCTGTTACAATAGGGATAGCTTGTAACAACCTACTAAAATCTACCTGAAAAAAAGTTAAAAGGAGTGAGAAGGCCGAAACGCTGAAGAGCTTACAATGCCTGCAAAAAGGGCTGGAAGAAACACCCAGTATGCTAAAATTTGCTTTGCCTTTCCTACTTTTCTTGAAGCTACATTGGCATCGTTGTCTAATCCAGCTGGCTGAGTTCTGTATGGTCTGAGCAGGAACCACATCCATGGTCACAGCCAGGATCATACTGCTAAACTCACCACTCCTCTTCATCAACTTTTCCTGCTCCATTTCGTCTCTTGATGTACCCAACAAAATTTTGTGACATTATATTGATGTTGTTTATTTTTCGCTCTTTTCTAAGAAATCTTTCTTGTATTTTCCATCAAACCATTAGAGATCCCTAATTGTGTTTCTCGATACCTAATTTTTTCAGCGCCATCGTCTCCAAGACTCATGCAAACAACACCAAGAGGAACCACTACGATCTACGTTCAATGGTCAGAACCTCTAGATCCAAATGGTATCATAACGAAATATGAACTTCAATATTGTCTCAAAAATTCCAACTGCACAACGCTGAATCTACCTGCTAATAAAACTGATAAAGTTGTTCAAGACTTGGAAACTCATGTTGATTACATTTTCAAGGTTAATAAATTTGTGTTCAAGTTTTAGTTCTTCGTTTATCGAGAGGCAAATCTAGAATTTAATTTTCTTGGCAATGCCTCTAACGACTGAGCTATCTGCTCTCAAGGGAAAAACCACCCTAATATTCCAAGCATATAGGAGGGTGTACACTCACTCGAGATGTTTTCTTTGATCTTGCTTTTCAATTTCTTGAATTTTTGCATTTAAGGTCAGAGCCTTCACCATTAAACCTGGAAATTGGAGTGAAGCAGTAACACAGAAAACAGAGGAAGGCAGTAAGTCAAACATATGTTCTTCTTCTTCTCTCTCTTCCTCCTCCTCCTGCTCCTCCTCCTTCTGCTCCTCCTCTTCTTCCACTTCTTCTTCTTCTTCTTCCTACTCCCCACTGTTCTCCTTCTTCTTCTTCTTCTTCTTCTTCTTCTTCTTCTTCTTCTCCCTCTTCTTCTTCTTCTTCTTCTTCTTTTCTTTTTTTCTCCTACTTCTTCTTCTACTTCTTCTTCTTCTTCTTCTTATTCCTCTTCCGCCTCTCCTTCTCATCCTCTTCTTCTTCTTTTTCTTCCTCCTCCTCTTATATTCCTCTTCTTCGTCTTTATGCTTATTAAAGGACGAGCTCTTTTTCAGTACCAACAATGCCACTGGACCCTGTCATATCAAATCGTCAGAAAACTTCACTGAAACTTACCTGGAAACAACCAAAGAAACCTAGAGGTGTTATCAGATATTATAAGGTATATTATGAAATATAAAATGTATATTTAGAACATGGATGGTATGATAGTCTTGGAATATGTGACTTGGGAATTCTGTTTCCTTCTATTCATCACACCCTTTGGTCGTCAGGATCTGTGGTCGTTTAGGGGTCGTGTAGTCCAAGCTTTAGTATTAGCTTGAGCCTATGAATCTTCACCACTTTGTGGAATAATCTTGCATCTCCATTATTCCTCTTTCTTTGCAATAGATAAGATGTACCTAACTTGATTTAATGGTAACTAATTTTAGATATCAAACTACTTGTTCAACGATATATTGTAATTGCCTTGCTTTCCTTACAAAGTTTACCGACCTTTGTTTTTCCCAATCTTATGTTGACAATGTTTTTATGCCTTAGAACTATGGTCGTTTTATTTCTATATTCTTTTTTCAGATCAAAGTATCGGGAAAGAAAGCTTACAATTCAAGCTTCAGTCACGTTTTCCAGATTCGACAGAGCTGCGGTGTCACTACTTGCAACTCGCATGTCATCGAACGTTTGATACCAAGCACGCTATACACATTAGATGTTGCAGTTGCTACGTCTGCTGGTCTAGGCCCATACAGTGTTGATGTCTCAGCAGAAACTCTGATTTCAGGTAAGTTAAGCGTATCAATATATATTATTGGTTGAAAGTTCTCTTGCGTCGCGATTCAGTCTTGTTTGTTTATGGTATCAGTTGTATCAGCAAGATGGGGTTTAGAGCCTCTGTCAGTGCTCCTGAGTTTTCATTATATAGCTTCATCTTAATCTTGGTCCTTGAACTAGTGACGCAAGGAGAAAGACCATTCGCACCACTTATGACTAGCTCATCACAAGCACAAGATTACCAAAGTTTCTTTCTTCTTGTTTCTCTGTTTTGTGTTTGTGTTGAAATTATCACCAGTCAAAAAAATTACAAACAATCATCTCATTAGTCATCAATAATCAATAATCAATCATCATTCACCTATCATCAACCATCAATGGCTAATTATCAATTGCCAATCAATCATCAATCGTAAATCATGAATCGTCAATCATTAATCCTGAATCATGAATCAACAACACTCAATCATCAATCGCCAATCATCAATCATCAGTCATCATCATTCTTCAATCATCATTCTTCAACCATCATTCTTCAACCATCATTCATCAATCGTCAATAATCATTCACTAGTCATGAATAATCAATCGCTAAAGCTTCTTACTAGGACGATAAAAACGTTATGGTAATTGTTGTTTGATTTCCATCTAGTCGTATTGTCATCGTAAAAGTTAAACTTTATATCTTATCTTGTCAGCAAAGATTCCGTTTTTTACGATAACTTTTTCCTTCAATAGAACCTCCGAAGCCATTCTTCACTGCTGTAAGCAAGTTACAAGATGGTGGAACAGAAAGAAATTTGACCATCAATACAGTTACAAACCTTTACGGTCCTATTATGTAAGAACTACAGCTTTTGCTTTACGTCTTTCATTTAAGTATTCTTATAAGTATAGGTTTAAGTATAAAACATGTAGCATCACACTCTGTATTCCTTTCGGATTGAAAGGCAATAGGACAGTTTATTCAGTTAGACAGACAAATTTTCACCCCGAAATCTTATCTGAAAGCAAATTCAACTCAATTCCAAATAAACAAATGCTTATAACGTCAAAACGGTATACAGTAAGATATGAAAGAATAATTGGCAATGTTGATTCAGGGTGCCACATTACCTTTAATCAAATAATAACAATTTCTGAGCTTAGGGAGCCGTTTATGTTGCTATGAGTCCATTTGGGAGACCCAATAAGGAGGGGGGTAGGAATATCCCATAGAATTTTTTCAAACATATCCATTATTCCCCTGAATGTTTCTTATAATAACTCCCCTTTGGGTATGTCAGTATTCGACAAAGAATCCTCCATGTACCAAAGAATCCTCCATGTATATTTTCTATTAATCTCTCTTGTCCTTTTGATTTTCTCTGGAAATATACCATATCACGAATAACCTAATAGGGCCTCATCAGTTGCTTCAGAACCTTATGATATATTCATATCAATGACTTTCTTATCACAGAGCCTACCAAGTCATCGTTCAAAAGATATCCACTGTCAGTTCGAAACCCATGACAAGCTTTCCAAGTTTGCGTTCAAAAACAGAAGCAGAAGAGCAAGGTTTCAGCTACTATCTTGCAACTGAGAAGAAAACCAGTGAAACACCGTTTTTAATAAGACTTAGACCTGGTATTGCGTACGTTGAAGCCTTTGATGCTGATTTAGATACGCCTGGACAATACTATTTGCATTTCAGAGCAGTTTCTCAAATGTACAGGAGACCTAAGGTACGTTCTTGCCTATAAATCCTTCTTTCTACTGACTGAACTTTTTTTAGATTCGCTTTCGAAGCATTTAAATGCTTTCAAGCTTTCGACATTATGCTTTCCGAGGGGCAAATCACTCCAAAAAATCTCGTCCTTTTTTTGAAAAATCCTATTGGTTTGTCGAAAAGCCTTTAATAATTTTCAGGAAATTCAATTGTTCTTTTGTGAAAATCCCAAAAATCTCGTCCACTTCTAAGGAAAGTGATTTGCCCCTCAATGCTTTCGAGCTTTCAACATTATGCTTTCGAGCTTTCGACATTATGCTTTCGAGCTTTCGACATTATCCTTTCATTATGCATTTCGAAATTTCGTTTCATGCCTACCACCACTTTCCAGCACTCATAGTTCTTATTATTTTGCTGGTCAATAGCCTAGGGTTTCAAAACAAACTCTTCTATTACCTTTGAATCTTACAAATATTTTTAAAGTAAATCTTCTTATAATAGTTCTTCTTCAGTGATAGTTCTTATTCATCCCTAAGTTCTTATTATTTCTTATTATTTTCTTGTTTGTTTGTTAGTCAAATCGATTGTACGGAGAATCTTCAGTTTATCAATTAGGTACGTTCAAATTTATTATTTTATCTTTTTTATTTCACTATACTGTTTAAGTTTAAGCTCGCTTTATGCTAAACAAGCAAAGTCATTTGGCGCTTATGTTCCATTCAATTTGAAGGTGCAGTGGCGTCGTGGCAAAACAAGGTGGCTGGTGGTGTCAGAAGGTCAGCGAGGTCGGGCTCGAGCCCAAGTTACGGTAGCATCACATCCAGGATCAAGGTCTCGATTAGTTAACCTATTACTGAGATCTTAGTGACTGGCCTGTAAATGATAAAGCCACCTGAGGCCTTTCCCTATAAAATGTAAGACACTGATGGAAGGCCAGTTCTGTACAGTGCAGTATTTCTTTGTTGGCCATGTCAAAGCCTTTTCAGAGGTTGCAAATGATTAAGACTTTCACTACCTTCATTTGTATACAACGCTAGTTATTCATTGCAACTCTTCTCCTTGAGATTCTATTGTTCTTCGAAAAAAGAATCTAAAAGGAATCTTAAAATGTCTCAGTAAACGTGGGACCTGTATACTGCAAGTTAGTAGTAAGCTGTTTCTTTCCTTGATTAAGAGTCTTTTCCTTTCCAGAGCGAAGTTTTCTGAAAAAGCTGCCTGAACCTAAACAGACAGACATCGGATCTAACACTATCAAGATAAAAATAACGACAACTCTACCTAAAGGATTTGTACCAACGTATGTATCACGAATGTATTGATTTTATGCCTCTACCTTATCTTGCATTTTAGTTTCAAATTTACCGAAAAAAATCGATACTCCAGTCATAGAAATTCAAATGTCATCACAAGTAATCTTTGTGACAACATCATGCGAAATTGTCGTAGATCATTTAATGAATTCTGTATTCTTTATCGAATACATGTCTAATTGGGAATTTTCTCCTGAATGGCAAATAAAAATAGATTACGAGTTGCACACCACACATTATAGGACTCGAACCAGGACTGCATGACCAGAGAGCCAACGAAAGTTCCATTGAGCTATAGAGCTCAATGAAATCGTCGAGTAACTTCAAGTCATACAGCCCAAGATTCACCTCCCGTTTAGCTTGTTGTGTTTCGGCTATGCTTTGCCTTCTTCAGCACCATAATTATTCATATATGAATGGCGAACACAAGGATAGATTTTTCCACAAAATGGCATACCTGAATTGAAGCGATTTGATTCCAAAGCTGCATGACCAGAGAGCAAACGAAAGTTCCACTGAGCTATAGAGCTCAATGAAATCATCGTTTAACTCTTCAAATCTTATAGCCCAAGGCTTTCCTCCTATTTGGTTTGGTATTTCGACTGTAGTATTAATCCATGTTCAGTTCCATCAATATTCTTGATATTCGTATCATATTTTTCTATAGGTATATCTTTCTTGCAACTTGCTCTTTTAATATTTTCCTTGCATTATTCCGCTTATTTAATAAAGGTCCTCAAATTGTAGGCATTATTATATCATCGCAGTCGAGCTAGCAAAGGGAACAAATCCAAAAGACCCTTCTTCATATAAACAAGAAGATTTGAAGAAATACGACGCAGCAGGTTATCAACCAGGAACTCCTTATATTGCCGCTGTTTTAACTACCAATGAATTCAGCAAAATTACGTATTTTACCCTTGGAGATGGTACAACAAGTCGGGCTCTGAAAAGTAGACGAAAACGACAAAGTAGGGCTGTAGCTGAGGAATATTTGAACTCCGCTTTGAAACCAGAAAAATCGTATTCTGTTTTTGTCCGTGCAGTGTCTGCTTCGGTAAGTATCTGGTACTCTTACTGCTATTACTTATGTTACTTCTGCTCCTACCACTACTGTTGTTGCGACTGCATCTGCCGCTGTTAGTGCTGCTTCTGCTACTACTATTTGATGCTACTGCTACAACTGCTGCTTTTAGCTTCCACTACTGCTACTACTAATGCTACTACTACTGCTGCTGTTTCTGTTACTGCTGCTGCTGCTACTTTTATTGCGAGTGCATCTTCTACTCTTACTACTGCAGCTAATACTTTTTGATACTACTACTACTACTGCTGCTTCAATGCTATTTCTTCTAGCACTCCTGCTTTGAAGATTGCTACCGATTCTACTTTGTTTTCCCTTCTAGTCAGCATATTATTCAACCCCATGGACTGCTGAAGTAAAGACAAAGGCCGCTCCTCCTTCTAAGAAGAAAACTTCCAGTAAGTCCCCCCCCTGTTCACATGTGTTTTCTATTGTCAAATACTAAAAATCCGGCTTTTTGCTGCTTGAATTTTCAGCTGTTATACGTCAATTTCCACTTCGATTCCCTTCATTTGTTATGGGTCAGCACCACCACTTTTACTATAAAAAATAAACGTATCTGCCTTGATCTAGCTTATCTCCATGAAGAAGCCTGCATCCCTCCGAAGAGATAACGTAAATAACCGATCAAACGCCCTCTTCCGAACGAACGACCCTCTCATATAAATTCCCAGGGTAAGTTATAAAAACCTTTTAAGAACAACATCTCTTGAATAAATACTCCTCCTGAATAAGCCCTCAGAGCTTTAGGGTTAATTGGCTAAACCCACATGTTTTTATTTTATTCAAGACAAATGCCCTTACTCATTCCTTTAATCACTTAGAATTACCTCGAATCATTTTGAAGTAAACACTATTAATGATTGTGCTGATTATGTTTTAGGCCCTGGTGGTGCGATCGGAGCTGGTGTCAGTGTTTCAATCATAATCGTCCTGGTTGGTGCTGGATTTGCTGTTTATTTCAAAAGGTTTGCTTATTTTTGTATTTGAATAGTCTTTTGACTAGAAAAGACTTCAAAATTGCAGAAACAACATACTTAAACTAGCCGTTAACACCGTTAGGGAGTGCTGCTCCAAGGTACAATGCAAGTATTGCAGGAGACTGCCATGAGTATATCGAAGCCTAGTCAATAGAATAAACAGTGTTCACTCTATTGATTGACTATGATCGATGTGAATAGCAAGGGTTATGGTTGTGTACTAGCAAGTAGTTCAAGTTGAACCAGAGTTTTCTTTGTATTGTATAACATTTTATGTTTCTGATATTTATATTCTGAGGAGTGTGAGGTTAAAAATGCTTCAAGTATGTCCAAAGATGTTTCTGCTGTTTGTCGTAATTTGTATTTGTTCCTTAAAGTCATTTCTCTTTCAGCTCGCTAGCTTGCTGTCTTTCAACATACTTTCTAGCTTCAGTCTTTTTATCTTGATTATAGAAGAAGGGATCACGGTAAATCAAGTCAAAGCACTGAGCAGCTAGATGAATTTGAAGAGCAGGAAATGAATGTTAAGAAGCCTAGGCTACTCCCGAAGCCTCAACAAGAAATCGCAACTACTGATGGTACTTGTTTATCTTGTCTTTATATTTGTTTTGTGATTTATTTCTTATCATTTGTTTTAAAGAAACAAGCAAATGCTGAACATCTTTCACAGTCGACGCAAAGGAATTAATTTTCTAGGAAATTTGGTTTTCTCTCTATGCTTTGCATACATATGATAATATGTATGTACTACTCTTCGTCTTGCTTTATATTTGGTTATTTGGTTGGGGGGGGGGCGGCCATCCCGTCGCCTTCGAATGCCGGTGATGTTCATAATATACTTGAGAATATCTCCACAGCTCGAAAAGATTGTAGAATAGAAGAAACCATGTTCCTTCATCTTGTGTGTCTTTGACCGCTTAAATCCTAACTTGAAGGATTGTTGAAGCATCGTGAGGTTGAATCATCATCTTCCACAGTCCTCTCTTTACTGTATCTCTTCTTTTGCTAATCTTCCCCTGCGAAGACTGTTCAAGAAGGAAAATCCTGATAGAAGTCGTTGTAGTATTCTCCTACTTCATCTCTGTCATCCCCTTGCTTGAGTCTGATTTCAGCTTCTACGTTCATCTGTCTCTATAGTCTGATTAACCTCGTCAAATGCCAGAAGGCATTGACTCAGGCATCAACAGTGGTAAACCTGCCCCATTTTTTAACTGTTTCAATGTTCACAATCTTAGTTGATGGCGTTCCATATGAACCGATCAATCTGAAAATAAATCAGAATGCAAATTTCCCTTCATTTGCTGCCAAGGATATCGTGCAAGTTGTCAAGCGAAAATCTGCCATGGAAGATGCAGGGTTCAACGAAGAGTTTCAGGTGAATAAAATTCTACCTATAATAAGTTGTCTTCTTAATATCATCCTTAGAATGAGTCCCTTTCTCCGATTCGTTTAAAAGTCATAAATTCACTTCAATGCTTGATAATGTAGCGCAAATGCAATTCAATTTACTGCATCGTTATCTGACGAATCCTACAATCGTGGATAAAATATATCCGGACTGGCATTGATGCCACAAAGCCAGCCCAAATTCACCCTACCCCTTCCCCCAAAAAGTCAATGTCGTTTCTGCGTTGTCCAACGTACTTTTGGCTGCATTAGTCAACCCTCAAACAACACTGATCGAGGGAGAGAGGAGGGGCGGGTGATTTCAAGAAAAGTCCAACTGATTTTTGTCCTTGATTGTAAACTGGACGTGTATTCTCATTAGGTTGTATCAACTAAGTTTTAAATCACTCGTTGTAATTATCTCGTACACCCTTTGCTTGAATTTCTATCGTTTTCATAGAAATCCTTTGAAATCCTTTTGTTTCGACGGAAATCTTGTACGCCTTTTCGAGGAGTGAAATGCCAAATGGTATCAACTTGTATTAAGTATTAATGCAATACCTTATTCGTTTTTCTAGAATTTACCCCAAGGACAACTCTTCACTTGGAAAGTTGGTGGAAACCCCGAAATTAAACCAAGAAATCGATTTGCAAATATCATTGCTTGTGAGTTCTCTTCTTTTCATTCAGTTGTCTACTCATGTACAGTAGATTTCATTTTATTTTACAATTATGTTCCAGCTCCCGGAATTAGCCTAACTCAATCGCTTTAGTAACTTCTTTTTCTTTTCATAGATGACTACAGCAGAGTTAAGCTTAGAAACTCACAAGATGGTTGTGATTACATCAATGCAAGTTATGTTGTGGTGAGATGAACATTGAAGTTTTCATAATTAACCTCTATTCATAATCCTTTTGCAAATTTTGGGACATTCCATAATTCAAAGTTTCCCAGAGAATTCTCCCTTTAAAACTGGACTCGAAAAGTCTGGACCCCCTTATGCCGTTCTCTGCAGGCTTATTAAACAGACTTTACCTCAACGTCCATATTTATACAGCCCCTATCTTTTCCAATGTGAATGTTAGTTTCACTCACTGTAAAAGACTGGAACACATCTCCTAGGCATTATACTTTAAGAATTAAGAAAAATTAAAAATTGAAATTTCCTTAGTTTTCTGATGAAGATCATAAGATCGAACGTTCAAAAAATGGGTCTTATATTTATGAATTTCTTCTTATGAAATAAAGATAACTGATGCAGATTTCAAAACTTCCTTTTCAGGACTACCATGGAAGACAAAGATACATAGCAAGCCAGGGTACGTCTTAAGACAATTAAGCCTTTTATTATTTATTAGATGTCACTGATGAAGACCACATAGATCAATGATCAATGCAGATCTTGCTTCTGTAATCTTTAATTTCTGTAGCTTTGTATTTTTTTCTTCAATTCTGCTCTTTTTACTTTTAAAATCAGATCATTTAGTCGTCAGTACTCCTGAGATACACAACTGTAATTTGATTGAGATGTTATTCTTCCACAGCTCCTGTTCCTAAAACAATCTGTGATTTCTGGACTATGATCTGGGAGCAAGAGCCACCAGCAATCGTCATGCTGACAAAATGCGTAGAAGGAAACAAGGTAAGTTTCCTTATTCCTAAGAGATTTATCACTTATATGACAATTGTCACTGGTTTTCATGCCTTTCTTGATTCTCTCCATAATGGGTTCTCAAGGCAAAGCAAGGCAGAAAAGAGCACTACCTGCTAAGTTTCCTCCAGGCAAAGCAAACCAAAGAAGAAAAAATGCTTTCTAGGTTGTCTTGAGGTTGAGACACCTTGCCTTTTGCGTTGTCTCTGCACTGTCTGGCCTTTGTTTGCCTTTCTTTTTCATGTTTTACTCTGTGTACAAAATTACCTGCACCAGGCTCAAGGATTCGATCCAGGGGGGTGTTCCCTGGGTTAACAGGATAGAATTACCGTCAATGTCGAACGATGGTTCGAAGCTAGACTCATTTCAATTTTTGCAACAAAGTATCAATAGAGGACTGCATGATTAAATATGAAACATAAAAGCTAATCAAGAATATAAGACGCAATAAAACAAGAAACCTATCACCTGATGAGATAGTCTACATAAGAAAAAGCTAGAATACGTGAGATTGTCCGTGTCAGTTCAGTCTGCTTCAGCTTAATTGTTCCAGTCCAAGATTCTATGTACAGCCATAATTCTTATCCTTGAAATTCCCTTCATACATCCATAATACATCACATCAACAGTAATAAAATTCCAATAATAAAATTTCAATAATACAATTAATGAAAAGGATAACAAGAAGCTTCATATTTTCTAATAAAATGAACAATGTTTCGCTTTATTACATACTATATATTCGACCACACTTTCCAGTGGTCATCTTCAGAGTGAATACAATTTCAACGGTAAAAACCGTTAAAAGCCAATAATACAATTCCAATACTATACTTCCATTGATAGAGAGTTCCAAAATATAAGATTATCTTCCAAAGAGTTCTTTCCTTGCAAGAGTGACTCTGACTTATCAAAAAATAAGCAACTGACTGACTGACTAGACACACGTTGTTTCATAATCGAAAATAAAACAAAAGAAAGAGCCCGAGGGCCCGAGGGTTGGGGCCTTTTTTCCACACTCTGCATTCGCTCAGCTCAATGTGCCCAAGCTACCCGATGCTTTCTGTTACGATTTGTCATCTTTACGTGGAGACCCAAAATAAGAAACCCACATTGAATTCTGGGAAAAGGGAAGCCTGTGGAAAATGCTGAACAAATTGTGCTCCTATTACACTCATAGAAAAATCATCTGTCTCTCGTTTTAAATTTTATTCAAACTTTGGATCTGTTTACTAAATATCCATGTCTTCAGTCAAATGAAAATCCGAATTGCAATTTGACTGAAGACATAGAGAAGACAAAGGGAACTTTGAAAATATATTTAAGTCTCCATAAATTTCAGCTGCTGGACTCTTAAAATTTTTAAATGACTGGCAAAGGTAGAAAATTAGAAGCTTGGAGAGTGATGTGACGGCCATTTGCAAACAGTGGCATTAAGAGCTAATACGACGATGATCGTGATGACGATTTAATGTTTAATTTTCATCTTTTAGAGGAAGTCGGAAGAGTACTGGCCTACTTCTGGTTCACAACAGCATGGTGATATACAGATTAGTTACTTAGGTGCCGAGGAGTATCCTGAGTACATTATTTCGACGCTTGAAATGCAAAAGGTATTTTCATTTGCTGCTAAAATTAGTTCTGTTTTCTCGTATTTTTACATGCTTATAAAAAATATGCGGCGAGGGATGCTTTCCAGCCGCCCAAAAATGTGTCTGTAAAACATTTCTGTTCTCTCGTAGATGTTAAGTTTCCTATCTCACTTACTTCTAGCTTGTACGTATAAGCTACTACAGTATAGTGGAAAAATACCAATAATAATAATAATAATAATAAGTTATGAGCCATTGCCCTACTTTAGTTTCAGTTTCATATTTTAAAAATTACTACATTCAAAATCCTTTAAACTAACAAAAATTTCGCTAAATACAAATGAAAAGATAAAGATGAAAATGATAAGCAATACCCTTAAACAAAATAAATAATACAGAAATTGGAGTTGATAAGGGAAGAATTATCTTAAGAAGGAGCTCTCTCAATAGATAAACTAATTGAGGACAGTGCACTTTCTATTTAGAATGCAGTGATGCCAAAATCAGATTCAATTGCCTGTCCATGGCAGTCAATCTTTCCGGCATTGACTGGTTCTTTGCAAGGTAATAGAAAATAGTTACTAGTAACGAAATGTACAGAAATTTTGGGATTTTTATTTATATTAAGGAAGGTCGAATTTCAACTGACACTATGACGACGTAATATATGTAGGAGATGCCCAATTTACCAAAATTACTGGTAATGCGCATTGGTCAGTGCAATGGTCAATGCGATGGTCAATGACTGTGCCGAGTCCGATTACTCAATCGGTACAGTAAGGCAATTAGGGGATGGCAAGAAGATGGCACGGTTGTTTGTCATTAGTTGTCTATTAATTCTATGAGTAATAAAATCGACGCTATTTCTTTGAATTATAGGGAGATTCAATCAGGACGTGCAAACACTTTCATTACATGACTTGGCCAGATCATGGAGTACCATCATACCCTACATCATTGCTCAGTTTCAGGCGAAGATTGAGACAAGCATTTCCATATGATTCTCAGAATAACAAGCCAATTATTGTTCATTGCAGGTCAGTTGTTTATTTGAATTTATCGGTTGTGCTGTGAATTTGCTACATCTGCTTAAGGCCCCGGCTAAACAATCAACCATTGTTCGTCAAGCACTTGACATTTGCTTTACAAGCAATGTTTGACCGTTTGT
This sequence comes from Chrysaora quinquecirrha, assembly GCA_014526335.1. Lineage (NCBI taxonomy): Eukaryota > Metazoa > Cnidaria > Scyphozoa > Semaeostomeae > Pelagiidae > Chrysaora > Chrysaora quinquecirrha. The sequence continues at coordinate 3,136,310 of JACTAT010000039.1, read as the reverse complement.
CCACGTCACAAAACATTTGTTGACAATCAGATTCGCTCAGCAATTTTGAAAACTTCAGCTGTTTCAAAACTTTTAGATGCTGTTTTTTGTCTTGTACACCCATTCAATGGTTTAACGCAGTTTAGGCTACCTTAGTTCATGAACTAAGAGTCCCAAAAGGGCCCCCAAAATTTCTCGTACTGTGGGTTTTTTGGCCATACTGTGCTAAAAGCCTTCCAAAGGCCAACCCAAACACCCTTTATTCACCTTGCTTTCACAACACTGGAATCGTTCATTCTATATTTCTTTATTTCTCGTAACCCCAAACCCCCTTTTTTGATGGTGTGAACTTTGATTTGGGGTCTCTACATAAGGGCCTCAACTTACTAAATTCCTAAGGACTTTTAGCTTCTCCATTATACGCTTATGCACCCATTGCTGTTAAATAACCTAAGACTGAGGTCTATAATGTTGTATTCAAGATACAAGCCTTCCGATTGTTGTTTAATGTTTCTCTTTCTACCTTTGCTACAGTGCTGGAGTTGGCAGAACTGGTGCATTTATTGCAGTCGATACTCTGATTCATCTTATTCATAAACAACGAATAGTTGATGTTTTCAGTTATGTCAATCTGCTTCGTTTGCAACGCCCAGAAATGGTTCAACGAGCGGTAAGTTCCTCATTAGTGATTCATCTCACCCTTAGTAGTGTAGATTCTTCATGAATATATGTAAACTTTTTAAATTATAAAGATTGTTTCATCTAAAGGTGCGTAGTTACTGTCATTAGAAACTTGAATACCCTAGCTCTGTTTGCCGGAATCTTAAGTCCTGGCTAAACTAGGAGACATGTCGCTCACGACATTGATGTCTCCTTGGTGTCTCCCAGTTTAGCCATTGTAGCGTGCAACAAAATTTGTAGCAAGAGACACGCAAATGTTTCTGGGAGACAACAGAAACATTTCTAGCCTCCGTGACATGCAAATTACTCAGGTGACGTTGCTCGCTTGTCACTCGCGTGTTTAACCACCCCGGGAGACACACCGAATACAATGTCGCACGTGACAAGTCTCCTAGTTTAACCTTAGCTTTATGAACCTGTCTTAATGTAAAAAGCCTAAACACCTCCTTCCTCCCATACCCTAGTCTTTTTCCTTAGCGTTTTCCTTACATGTTTTCTCTGGGTGCAATGGTCAGCATGCAGGGTTTACAACCTAAGGTTGTTGGTTCACGTCACGCTCTTTCCATTTGTGATTTCAGAGATAAAAAACTTTGGCAAGTTGTTGACACAAACGTGCCTTTCTTTCTACCCAGGCGTAAGAATGGGTACCTGGGTGCCTAAAAAAATTCTTAACCCCTAGCAAGCTCCGACTGAATTAACTGAGGGGTTTCTAATTTTGTTTCAGATACAGTATAAGTTTATATATGACTGTCTACTTGAAGCAGCTGTTTGCGGCGTTACTGAGATATCAGCACAGGAATTCAGACAGAGATTCAATAATCTTTCAAATAAAGACCAGAAGACTGGCAAAGATGGTTTTCATAGAGAATTCACTGTAAGTAGCTATTACTTATTGCAAGAAATCTTTGTTATATATACTCTAAGGCCGGAGCTAAACAGTATGATTGTTCTTGCTATGCCACAACCAGTGAAATCTAATAGAGATTAATTTCTTTCTAGTGTTTATCATTTGTTGCAATCGATATTGAAGAACAAGAGTTCTCATCTGCAAAACAATCCTGCATCGCTCACAAAAACAGAGATCCAACTGTTCTCCCAAGTTTGTTTGTTTGTTTTTCTATATTCTACCATTTTAAATTTTACACTTACCTGAGGCCTTCAAACCTTTTTTACAGTACCGTAAATTCTCTAATAAATGTCCTTAATTTTTTATATTTAAGGGGGGCATTATTCAGAGAGGGGGTTTATTAGAAGCTGGGGGTTTGTTGAAAAGCTCACTTAGCAAAAACAGTTACTTCGTAAGTCTAAACGAAGCACCCTTTGTCAGATTCCTTCTTCAGCTGTTTGATTAATATCCTTACAAGATTCTATACCTTTTGATTTGTTTTGTTATTGTAGGGAATACTCAAAGAGTCTTCCTGCCAGCTCTTGAATTCACAGAAGGATGTAACTACATTAATGCTGTATTCGTTGACGTAAGTTGTTTGTTTTAGTTCAGTGACCTCTGCAGCTTTAAGTCCGTAGCCAAACAATCAAGCGATCAGCAAAAAATTTGCAATTTGCTTATCAAGCAATGTTTGAATGTTTGGCCACGTCAGAAAATATTGCTTAGCAAGCAGAATTCATTGCACAATGTTTTTAAAAAGTTCAAAAACATTTTTGCTTGATGCGAGATAAAAGTGTTTGATTGGTATTGTTTAGTGACGTGACCAAACAAATTCTAAATGTTTGACAAACAATGTTTAATTGTTTGGGCAGGGCACAAGAGATGACAGGAAAAATAAGCCAGCCAGCCAGCTTGTGTAAGCCCCTGGCCAAACGATCAAACGTTGTTCATCAAACATTGGAAATTGTTTTTGCTAATCATAATGTGATTAACCAATGTTTTGTGACGTGGCAGAGCACTCAAAAATTGTTTGAAAAGCAAATTTCAGATGTTTGGCAAACAACGTTTGATTGTTTGAACGGGCCTTAAAACCTATTAAACAATGTTTAACAAGGTAAACTATTCCATTCTTTTCCTGATCGTTGCGAGTAGAACTTTTCCTTTTGACTTGGCCAAAAGCTCAAAACTAGTTTAAAAAGCAAATTTCAAATGTTTGACAAACAATGATTGATCATTTGGCCAGGGCTTTTGAGCCTAACTAGGTAAACTGTTCCATTATTTTGTGATTCGTTAAGAATAGAACTTTTTCCTCATATTCAAGTTACTCTTTTCAATTTCTATTTTGAAATTGTATCCTCTTGTATTATTTTTGTTTAATCTGTTGTTATACTGATCTGAATAACAAACATTTCCTTCTTGTATTGACAGGGCCAGCATCAAGATCAATTCATAGCCACACAAGCTCCACTTGAATCTACTATTGGTGATTTCTGGCGAATGGTCATTGATCGAGCATCCAGCACTGTTGTTTCTTTGGTTGATCATAACGAAGTATGTGTATCTATCTCTCTAGTCTGTAACGTTTTTATGGTTTTACGTTCGTAGGTTTGTGTGGCTGTGTTTGATTTAGAGTTACCATTTAAAACCCAGTGTTAGCTTAAAAGGCCAGAGTTACCTTCAAAGACCTAGAGTAGTCCTGAAGAACTCACTCCTTCTCTGCTTGAGTAAGCATTAAATGTTTTCAAAGACTCTAAGCTATCCTGGTAGATTCAGGGTAACCCCTTATGACCCAGTGTTACCCTGAAAGACTCAAAGTTACCCTTATGGACCCAGAGTTGCTCTTAAAGACGCAGAGATACCCCTGAAGCCCCAGAGTTGCTCTTAAAGACGCAGAGTTACCCCTGAAGCCCCAAAGTTACTCTTTAAGACGCAGAGTTACCCCTGAAGCCCCAGAGTTACTCTTAAAGACCCAGAGTTACCCTTGAAGCCCCAGAGTTACTCTTAAAGACGCAGAGTTACCCCTGAAGCCCCAGAGTTACTCTTAAAGACGCAGAGCTACCCTTGAAGCCCCAGAATTGCTCTTAAAGACCCATAGTTAACCTTGAAGACCCAGAGTTACCCTGATAGACTTGCTTGTGTAAATATTTTGTTTTTTGTTTTAAAGGCATTTCCGAAATACTATCCTGAAAATAACCAAGCAAAATACGATGATGGACAACTTACAGTAAGCTTACAGTCTTCTGAAGATATTGGAAATGATATAACTCTGAGACGATTTATTGCTACAGACAATATGGTAAGTTTGACAATCAATTTGTAGTAGTTTTTTAGCTATACTTTTGCATCTCCTAAATGTTCCGTGTAGCGCCGTAATCGAGGGGCATTTCACTCTGCAAAAAGGCGTACGAGATTTCCATTAAAACAAAAGGATTCCAAGGGATTTCAGAAAATACAATAGGACTTCCAGCAAAAGTGTACGAGATTTTCAAGGATTGAATTGTCCATCGGCCGTAATATACTGTACTCAGTGATACATCCTAGGCCTTGGCCGAACGACCAAACATTGTTTTGCAGCAACTGGCAAAATGTCTCATGATTCATCCCATCAAGGGCTTTCCGTGCACTATTTAAAGGCGTGTCAAGGAACAACCTGATAGGCAGCTAAATCCAGAGGGGGCGCTTACTCGACGGAGGGCGCTTATTCGAAGAAGTACGGTCTTAACGAAATATTCTCTTTATGTTTCTACAGTTCAACCGAACATCAAATGAGATCCATCATTACAGTCTCAAGTTTTGGCCAGAACATTCAGTTCCTGAATCGACTCTTTCGCTGATAAAACTCATCAATGAAGTCGAGAAAACCCAGAGATCCTTATGGTGGTGGGCCTATCATCGTACACTGCAGGTAACGATTACGTTTCTTTCTTTCATAACACAGTTATCAACAAAGCTCAACTTATTTACCAATCTTATCAAGCCCTCTTATCTAGAAAGCATATCTCGTATCTTGTGTAGCATCTTTATCTTCCTTACAACCCAAATATTTCCTCTTTTCGGAGCCATGAAGTTGTTTCGGAGCAATGGAGTTCAACCAGAAACCGCACGGTAGATAACAGAGGCGGGGCATTAACTACATTTTAGTTGTTCATAATTAACGGAACCGTTACCACATATCTTTAAATGTGCGGATGAGTGAATAGCTATGAGTATGAGGCCTAACTCTTCGTCAGAAAATCAGTCTGGGGTTGATAGTACGGGCGTAATTTTTAAATTATTATCCTATAATTATTAGTATGTCAAAAATGTTTCCGCTCTTTCTCTCGTAATTTTGAAATTTTGTACCACTGGAATACTATTTACGCATTAATCAGAGCATCATTTATTAAAATTAACAAGGTAATTGCACCCAATAATCAAGGCAATTTTTCATAAAACACTAATTAGCGTTCCATGTTACTAACACATAACATGTGTGATAATGAAGGCAATTTTTCATAAAAATAAACCTCTACTGACTATTAGCCCTCTTGAATCCTCTCTTCCTAGAAACGTTTGAAAGCATCCATTAGTGTTCTTTTTCTGAAAATTTTAAACTCTTTCTGAAAATGTTATACTAAGACCTGAATTAATCATTGAGGATACAAATTGCCTGGAAAGGCTGACTCCCAACCATAACATTGAGCAGATTTGGATGTGTACAGTTGATAGCTTCTTTAGCGTTAGAAATATTGATTGATTGGGAGTATAGAAGCTCTCAGCCTAGGCTAACCAGGGTAAAGAATCGGCAAAATACCCAAAAGCCGGGGCGGCACATGTGTACCACTCCTCCGTTCGGGGTTTACCCAAACCCTCTCGATTGATGTTCATTAGTTCTCTAATAGTTCAGGTCTGAAAATTCTTAAACAGCAAAATAATTAAGTTTTATGTAATTTCATTTCTAGTAATGGTGCTGGCAGGACTGGTACTTTTATTGCTGCATACATCATTCTTGAAAGACTGAAAAGCGAACAAATGCTTGATGTCTTCCAAGTTGTCAGAAGAATAAGAAAAACGAGGCCCAGATTTGTTGAAAATAGGGTACGTATTGTTCGTTTATTAGAGTCTTTAATTTATACCTTATGAGCTAGCATTTACTTAATGCTGTACTCATAAGCATTTTCATTAAATGCGCTTGCCAGCATGTTCTTTTGCCACTATATCACTCTGCATGTTCATTCATAAGGCACTCTCAGCTTATTTGTTTCATTTCATAGTGTATTCGTCAACTTGTTCATTACATCATGTGTTTGCGAGCATGTTCATTTCCTTCTGTATTCGTCAGCTTGTTCATTTTGTGCTGCATTCGTCAGCATGTTTATTTCATTCTGTATTCGTCAGCTTGTTCATTTTATGCTGCATTCGTCAGCATGTTTATTTCATTCTGTATTCGTCAGCTTGTTCATTTTATGCTGCATTCGTCAGCATGTTCATTTCATTCTGTATTCATCAGCATGTTCATTTCCTGCTGTATTCGTTAGCATGCTCATTTCATACTGCATTCATCAGCATGTTTATTTCATTCTGTATTTGTCAGCATGTTCATTTCATACTCTTTTCGTTAGCATGTTCATTTCATTCTGTATTCATCAGCATGTTCATTTCATACTGCATTCATCAGCAGCATGTTCATTTCCAACTACATTCTTCTGCCTACTCATTTCACACTGCATTTGTCAGCTTGTTCATTTCATACTGCATTCGCCAGCATGTTCATTTCAAACTGCATTCTTCTGCATGTTCATTTAATTCTGTATACGTCAGCATGTTCATTTCATACTGCATTCGTCATCATATTCATTTCATACCGCATTCGTCAGCATGCTCATTCCACACTATATTATTTAGGGTGTTCATTTCTTGTCATATTCCTCAACATTGATTTCATACTGCATTCTTGTAACTCATCTTGTACCCACGATTTTGATGTTTTGTTTAATACACTAATAAACATATTTGGCTTTGATCAATTCACCTTTGTTTTCCTTTACAGGAGCAGTACAAATTACTTTACGAAGTTGTCAGCAATTATCTTGCACAGTTCTCTACATACTCGAACTTCTAGAAAATGACCCGAAAAAACTCTGAAAAACTCTAAAAGATTTTGTCAGCACAAGATAAGGACAACGGCTGTATAAAATATTTTCTACTTTTTTAAATGTCAGATTATGATTTTGCAGATTTTTGGTAAGATTGAATTAAGCAGTGAAAAGGATAATTTATTTAGGTTTTGTAAATTTTATAATATGGAGAGTACTATTAAGGGAAGATCGCTTGAAAAATTGTTCTCAATTTTAGTTCAAGTTTCCTATTAACCAAATAACCCAGTTTCTTAAGTTCTAACGCACTTTCTTGAATAGAAAGACCTTTGAGAAGTTGATTTGGAAACTAAAATCTTTGCGGTGTCTGGGAAATCAAACAGAAGGTACAGTTTTTCAATGTTTTTTTATTTCTTATTTTAAAAAAGCGCGCAACTTGAAATGTGTTTCATTAATATTTAATTTTCTCTCTCAAGGTGTTGCTCATTCATAGCTGAATGCAGAGATATTGGGAAAGCAGGTGTCCTGTTTTGTCTGGAGAAGTTATTTATTGGTAAGCCATGCTTCAAAATTACCTATTCTTTAAGCCAGGCTTATTTTCATGTACAAAGCGATAGAACTAACGTCAAACTATAGTTGTAACATCTAACTTATGTCGACGTGTCAACAACTAGTCAGAACTTATAAGATAGTTGCCAACTACACTCTTTTTTTTATAAGAACCAGGAAATTTTAATCAAAGCTGGCTGTTCTTAAATTTTCGACTTTTTGACGGGAAATGTTCTTAATTGTTCAATTGGTTACAAGATATCTATAACATGTCTCAACTAGGTTCTGGAAAATGCAGCTTTTGTCTTCTCTGTTTGCTTCTTTTTACTTCAGTTGCCTGTCAACTTACATATCATACTTAGTTTTGAAAAGCCCAGCTAGTTCTTAATGTTCCTGAGAAAATCCAGGCGTTTCTTATGTTCTTATAAAAAAAAGTCAGTTGCCGGAGCGCTTATGTCGACAGGTCAGTTGCAATAAATTAGTTCCATAATATCGCTAATTAGCAGTCGACAAGTACTTTTGTCTGTGCGCAATGTCGACATAAGTCTGAATTTAAATTTCAAATACCTTATTGCCTTCAATTTCTTGAGCTAGAGGTGTACAAGATTCTTTTCCACTGAGTTTTTTATTTGAAGCTACTATGGAACATAACCTCAATTAATGGACACTTCTATACTAACCCTCTGAACAACTGTTTTTCTAACTGGTTCATTTTATTCAACATCTGAGTTGATATCTTTCTTTGGATATTTATTTTGCGTACTGTGGGGGTGTTTTTTGCGCACTTGGTGGATAAGCCCTACTGTGGTGGGTTATTATCCTTGATGTGGTGGGTTATTATGTTTGATGTGGTGGATTTTGTGTTTTTTCTTGCTTGATTTATAGACTTTAGCTATGATTTAGTACCACCACAGTATGCAAAAAAGCCACCACATCAAGCATAATAACCGCCCACAGTATTGCTTACCCACCACAGTACGCAAAAAATACCACCACAGTACGCAAAATATACCACCACAGTAGTGCGTATCCGCCACAGTAGTGCGTATAGATTCGCTAGCGTTAGTATGAAACACCTTGGAACGAAAGTATTGTCTCTTGTATGGCGGTGTACGTTTTAAGGAGATGTCCGGTAATCGTATGGATGTTCCACTGTATTCAAAACACGACTCAGTACCAGCCAATCTTAACCTCAGTTTGCAAAACACAGATCATGAAATTGTCTTGAAAGTCAACAAGCAGGTCTACTAGCCAGTAAATTAACTCTCTGTAGCAGTTGTGGCTTTTCCGTCTAGTGTCTTACAGAATGATTATGTCATATACCATCAAAACAACAATACATTGCATTAGATCCCTTTTATTTAGAATTATTGTCAAAATCCTAGACCTGCATGTACCAGATTTAGTAATTATTGGGGAGTTTTTCAATCTCGAACTTGTAGATTTAAGATTTATAAGTCACAGGAGGGAGTCATTTGTCGTATATAAATGAAGGCATGACGTTGTGTTTTACCAATTACCCGTCAGTCTATTCATGAAAATCCCTAACATTTAGAATTCCTTAATAGAAACCCATTGTGACTCTTAATAATTTATAATAATTCTAGACTGCCTAATGTTTAGTTGAAAATAGCTTCTTTTGCAAAGGAGTGTACAAATTTATTTTGGAAGTACTTTCACTGTTACAGCATTTAAAACTTTTTGTATTTTGTAAATTTCATGTATGTTTCCATTTCCAAATGATTATCAACGAAGAGATCTTACTTTAAATGCATGTTAAATTCCCAATATAGATGTTCTTGTTTAATAAACAGTTTTGTCTTTTTTCGATGTGGTTTTGATAGGAATCATCTGCCACCAGATGTCAGGTAGTTTCAATTTCTTCCATTTTAGCCTGAAAATTTCTTATCTAACTCAGTTTTCTCTTCTCTTCAGGTTGGCAGTGTCTTGCTCGAGCCCAAGAATGCTTGCAGTCAAAGTTGCAGTTCTGATTTGGTAAGAATGTCTTTATAATATTCATAATATTCATGAATCAAAATAAAACATGATATCATTGTAGTCATTATACCAAGTAACTTTCTCTGATCTATGGGGCTTTGGGCTGTGGGCACTTGATCTGATTTTGGTTAGGGACTTGCTGCAGGAGCTTCAAAAACATCCTCTTTAACTTACTTACTTTAGTTACCTCCGTTGGCTTCCATGACTGACTGCTTGAGTGAGTGACTGACTGACTGACTGACTGACTGACTGACTGACTGACTGACTGACTGACTGACTGACTGACTGACTGACTGACTGACTGACTGACTGACTGACTGACTGACTGACTGACTGACTGACTGACTGACTGACTGACTGACTGACTGACTGACTGACTGACTGACTGACTGACTGACTGACTGACTGACTGACTGACTGACTGACTGACTGACTGACTGACTGACTGACTGACTGACTGACTGACTGACTGACTGACTGACTGACTGACTGACTGACTGGGCTGAGTTTTTGTGTAAACTAATGCACATTATTGTTACAGGCTTTCGCTGGTGTGTAAGATACAATGCAGACTCAATGCTACCAGAATGACTGGCATAATTAACCATGTTTTGAATGGATATGCGAAGCAAATAGCACCTTTGGAGAATGGTAATATACACATTTCTACTTTTTCAAAACAGTATTTGATTTTTACAGAACTTCAGGATAGATAGTAAAATAAGGAAAATATCTTTGGACCTGCTTCAGATCATTGTCTGACAATCTTCAGATTATAAACGTCAGAAGCTGACCAAAACAATTGACTAAAGAAGAATACATACCTATATGGTATATACTCAGATTCTTTACATTTCCATCAGCAGAGCATCGGCATAATGGTATATGTTTCGTATTAATCAATTGTTTCAGTCGGTTTCTGGTGTTTATACTTTGAGGAGTGTCAGACGAAAAAGCTTCCAAGTATGGCCAGTTCTCTGGAGGGTATGTTCATCTTTATGTTGCTGTTCGATCAAGGTCACCCATTTAGCAGTTAAGTTTTAACGTCACAGAGGAAATTGTTTGCTTAACTAAGTTCTATCTTGTTCTAGATTCCCCTGTTAACGTCTCCGTTCAGTTGATATTCTCAGATATGTTTCCATATAATGCTGTTGATATGGTAAGTAAGCTTTAATATTTAACTTGAATGGTACCTAGCAAAAAATAAACCAACCAACAAACTAGCCTGCGTGCAGACGTTTACTGTGTGGTGTCAGTGTAGGTGGGGAGGAGGATTTTGAGAGAAACATAGTTCTGAGACTATGTTTCTCTCAAAATCCTCCTCCCCACCTACACTGACACCACACAGTAAACGTCTGCACGCAGGCTACCAACAAACCAATTAAATAACTAAATAGCTATCTGAATAACTTACTAACTTAGTAAATATGTAAATAATTAACTAGCTAACTTATGAACTAAATAACTTAGTAAGTAAGTGAGTAAGTAACTATCTAACTGATGAACTAAGTAGCCAGGTAACTAACAATAACTTGCTTACTAACTGTTTAACTACCTAACTAAGTATCCTTATAACTAATCAACTAACTAACTGATTAACTAACTAACTAACTAACTAATTTACTTACTTACTAAGTAAATTAATTTACTATTTTTTTAATTTTCTAAACAACTAACTAATAATGGACTAACGCACGAAATATTTAGATAACTGACCGACTAACTAACGAATTAACTAACTAACTGATTAACTTACTAACTAACTAACTAACTAACTTACTAAGTAAATAAATTTACTATTCTATTAATTTTCTAAACAACTAACTAATAATGTACTAACCAACGAAATATTTAGATAACTGACTGACTAACTAACGAATTAACTAACTAACTGATTAACTTACTAACTAATAATGACTAACTAACTAAATATTTAGATAACTGACTGAATAACTAACGAATTAAATAACTGGCTAACTAACTTACTGACTGACTGATTTTCCTGCTTGACAACAAATGAAAACTACCCAACCAGTACACTATATTATTAACTAAATTACTAACTTCCTAATTAACTAACTAACTTACTAACTAACAGACCGAGCTAACCGAATAACTTAGTAGCTAAGTACAAAGCTAAATTACTAATTGACTAACTAGAGTATGCATTTAAAATGTTGCTAGCTAACTTGGTAATAATTTGTTATAAGCTAGCTGCAGATAGCGTGCTAAATAACATATAAACTTATACCTATCTGGTCAGCAGTCTGAAGCCCTGACTTACTAACAAGATAAATAGCCAACCACCTAATTAAATATTTGTTTTCAAATTTTGCTTAATTTTCCTTTTATTAAATACATGTTTATTTCTACTTGTAGCATTACAGTGCTGACTTCTATATCAAGATGGTTTGGTATGATTATAGATTAGCATACAACAAATCCGACAATACAACTGCTATACCTCTAAAAGGTGATAAGCTATGGAAACCAGACATTTACTTTCCAATGGCCAAAAAAGGCTCACTTCATAGCGTCCCCGAGGTGAATGAAGGAAGCGTTCTCTTCGTTAATGGAACTGTTTCACATTCTCAGAGGTAAGAATTGCTCATTTGCATTCTTTGTTTCATTCTTTTGTATCACATAGTGACAGAATGTAGGTTCGAGTCCAACTTGGTCGCCGGTTCGAACCTTGGATAAATCATACAAGAGGCTTTGAACAAATCGAACAAGTTACCTCTTTGCTTAGTGCCCAAAATGGTTGAATTCTTTAACATTACAATTCTAAGCCGATACAAGAAATGTTCAAGCATGTTCACAAACAAAATAGCAAGTTTCTTGTGCAGTAATTAAGAAATTTGTGACAACATTGCATTGTGAGAGCTTGTATTCTGGAGAGACCAGGCATCAGCGCCTTTGAGAGCTGATAAAACTTCAGGCTACTTCTACAACTAGGATAAAGGAGAGCAACTCATTGTTTCTAATTTCAAGAAGCTAAGGCAAATTTATTTTCGGTAAGCTATATTTCACGCAAGTCAGCTTTTATAAGGAGTATGGATAGCTATTGTTCAGATGAGAAGAGTAGAGAAGATGAGAAGAGTAGAGAAGAATAGGTGAAGAGAGAAGTCCGTTGGAGACTATCTGGAAGAGGAAAGTAAAGTGGATTGGCCATTTTCTGAGGTCAGAGGGACTACTCAAAACAGTCATTGAAGGAAGGGTGCCAGGGAAGCGTCCAAGAGGAACAAAAGGACGAATGATGCTGGATGAGATCTTGAAAGAGCGTGGGTACCACGAGGTCAAGTAGTGTGCGCGAGATAGAGAAAGATGACGACGAATGCCTTGTGCAAGACCTGCCCAAGGGCAGCCCACCTAAGAAAGAGAGATTGTTCAGTTGAGGAACATGCAGCACTGATAATAGCCTGGTGCCAAACTCTGGAAGTTGCAGACTTGGAAATGTAAAAGCCTGAAGCCAGAAAAGAAAAATGCTGAAAACGACAGGATCTTTAGCTACATAAAGATACGATTCACTGCCTATTTTGTAAATCGTCTCTGCTGCGAAGAAAGAGGGTTAAGATTAACGAAACCTCCGAAATCAACCACTGATCCGAGAATGTTACCAAAAGAATACGTTTTCGAAGTCGCAAAGTCTGCGAAAAGTACGCACGCTTCTTTGAGTGAAATGAAATACTCGCTTTGTCTCATCGGCAGAACAGTTTCTTAAGTTTGCAAAGGAATATGGGATTGTAACTCGGTCGTCAAGGTAAGCACACCACGCCTTGCTTTCACATTTGGGCTTCGGGTCACGAAAAATTAATCTAATATCTGAAATCATCGGAAATTATTAAAAGCAAAAGAATATCACAGCGCGAGATCTTGAGAATTGGTGAGTTTGCTACTAAAAATCAATCTGGAAAATAAATAATTTAGCAGAGTTGAAGTTCTGATAATCAATTTATGCCGAATTCCAACCATGATCTTGCGGAGATTCGAGTCTCTATCGAGATGGGAATCAAAATATTTCCAAAATTAATTGATAGCATTATTTGAAGCCCAAACAATATTCTATGCACATGCAATACTTTTGAAATAATTTATGCCCATGACGTCATTCATCTCCATATGCATATTTCAGTGACGTGTAGACCAACTCAGCTGTTCCAATAGGAAAGCAGTGATTGTCTTTCGATTGATATGTGTTATTGTTTTGTACTTATTTTAGTCAAACAAACAGGTGTTTTTCATGTGTTTCCAATGATATATCTGCTTAAAAAGCTTGTCTACTAGACTCGTCCACTAAATACCAATCGAAATTCGACCTCAGATATCGTTATTCAAGGTCAAGCAGTATTTGCTGTCGCACGAACCTTATGTGCTGATTTCACAATCTTGGAAACGCCTTGTTGAAAACTGTATGCTCTGTGTGCTGGAAAGTGCCAAATCAAAATCTGGCTAGTTGATAGCATTTTTGCTGTGTGCTTGAAATCTCTGGGAGTTACAGACTAATCTGCTGAAAACTGTTTTTCCTCTGCCTTTGAAAGCATTCATAAAAGACAACCTGAGCAAAAGAGAATTATCTAAAAACCATCTTGTTGAAAACGGTTCAGTTCTGCCTTGGATAGCTCTGGCAAAGACGACCCTTGCAGAAAGAAGTTTTTGCTGTGTGTTGGAAAACTCTGGCATTCAAAGAGTAAGACTGCCATATTAAAAACGGTTTTTTCTCTGCCTTCATTCTGCCTTCATAAGCTCTAGCATTTAAAGACTTTCTTGCCAGAAAAGTTGTTTCTTCGTTCAAAGCTCTGACAAATATTGGTTTGAATTTTCTGAAACGTTGCAGCTGACGAACACATTTTTCTCACAGAAAGAACGACGTCTGCATATTACCATATGCATTACATGCTGGATCCCAATACTGAATATTAAAGGTAAAATCTCAGAACTCAGAAAGTATACGATTTTTTCAAGGTCTATGCTAGATAGCTTCTTAGAATATCGTCGAAGACACATTCGCCAAACCAAGCAATCGACGTTTTACGATGCCTTGAGAGACCATGTTTCATTGAAATCCTAACTCAAGTTGCAAAATCAACGAATTCTTTAACAGTAAAATTCCATGCTAATTTTCAAGCATTTTCACAGAACAAAATAACAAAATCGTTTATAGCAGATAAAGACAGTTTCAAGAACATTGTGAGGTTTGTATTTTGGAGAAAACAGATATCAATTTGTAATCTTCAGGCTGCTTGTAGGAAGAAACTTGTTGTTTCTAACTTGAGAAGCTAAGATACTTTGTAAAATAGAATACCAGATGAATTACAAACCAGACAGTTAGCCAGAGTGCTCTTAAAGAAACGAGGATAAAGTGCACCCGACTCTCAATTTCTATTCAAGAACAACCTGATTTAGCCATAAAGATAACGAGCTGACAGGTATAAAGATATTGTGCAATAGAAACAGATTGATTCAACAAATTGATCCTTGAGACTATGCTTCCATACTTGGCAAAGCTATTTCGATTTAAAAGCAAAAAGCGAGATGAGGAATCAGTTTCCACACGAGCAACGAAATGCTGGTTTTTGAAGAAGTTAATAAACAGAAAAGCTAATCGAGACAGTACAAAATCAACGACTGAGAGTAGATATTCTGTACAAATTGATGGAATTGAAATCGAATGGGAAAATTCGCCAAAATGCAAGCTTCGAAGAAATGGATTTGATGTTTCTTATTTCGACTGATCGCTTCGCAGATACTTTTCATAATTTTGTCCTTGTAGAATCGTAATCATTTTTGGAAGGGACAAATCTCGCATAAAGATCGTATGAAATCTGGAATATCTCTAGAAATCTCTAGAAATCCTTTTTTAAGGAAATTTGTACACCGTTCGATGTTATTGATGTCTTTTTGATTTTGTTAATTATTTCGTAGAATTTTTTATTTGGGGGACCTGTCACTCCAAATGAACTCGAAACCCCCTGATACGCCCATGTAACCATTTATTATTCTCGAGCTGAAATCCCTGGGAATCCTTTTTAAAATTAATAGATCGTAAGATTTCAAAACAGGGATTTACCAATTGATTTTGCAGTAGGGGTGCAGTAGTAATAGTAACAATTTAGGATCGTTTTCAATCATTTCTGATCCGCGTCCTAACGGCGTAATTTTTCTCTGTATTTTAATCTAATTCCAAGGTAGAATCATGAAATTTAGCTTAGCTATCCTTATACTTTTAACTATTTTTAAGAAAAACGAAACTTGTATTTCCATGCTCGTTTTCATTGTTGCATTCTTAGCGAAAACGCTGCTTCTGAGGGTGATAAGGGGGTGCTTTGGGAGCAAGGGAAGCTAACATTGGTTGGGGGCAAGCGAGAACGGCTACGAAATATGAGAGCTGTGCAGAAGGGAGCACAGAAATCGGGAAAATAAAAAGGCGTCGAGGAAATCAAATTTAAAAATTCTAAGGAAAAATGGTAGGGTCATCCCATTACAATTTAGGCCCCATTTGGATGTTAGGGATATGGGATTTTTCCTGGAAAATCTAAATAAGGAATTATTCTGGACAAAATAAAGGGTGCATGGGACATTTTTCACGCGAAATTCTGAATTAAAAGGAATAAAACATACAGGAGATAAGGGATTTTTCAAGGAAAATTGTAGGAAATATGGGGTGTTCTGACCCCTCTAATGGTGCCCCACAAATTCATAATGTTATGTTTCGTGAATTTTATCATAATTTTGCTTTTTTCTTTTAATTTCAGGATCAATCTAATGTCATACTGTCCCATGGAGTTCTTATATTATCCATTTGATATCCAGAAATGTAACTTTGAAATAACAACTTGTAAGTCTTTTTTACTTTATCTGCTATTCTTGTAAGAGAGGGCTAATGCAGTATAGAGAAAGACCCCCTCTGGTAGAGGCTGTGCCAAGTGCCAGTATGTATAGAAAGAAAGGAGCTCTGCTGCACTGTGTTGTAATCCAGCTGACTCTTGGTGTCAGATGCTCAGTGTGGTCAGTTCGAGCCCAGCAACGGTAGCATCACAGCCAGGATTGAGGTCCATTAGTTAACCTACTACTGAGATCCTAGCGACTGGCGCTAAAACACCATTTCACCTTCACTGTCTACTATAAGCTTTCCCATGATGATTTGACAATTGAAAACAGTTTTTTTATTTTCATTAACTGGGTCAGCATGTTTCTTAAGTCCTAAACTTGGTTTTCTTAGAAAATAAAATACTCTTTGCAACCGCCATGGGTATACTGAATTGGGTTTTAGAAACTTAATTTTTATGCCCTGTGATTATCGCAATTTTGAATTTCTGTGCAGCTCAAAATTATTGCAATATTAATTCTGAGCTTATTTCTTCTGCTTCAACAGTTGTAGATAACAAAGATTTCGTTCGTCTGAATTGGCATAAAATACCACTAATAAAAGAACGAGAAAAACTCACCATGAAAGACTTCAACATCGTGAAATATGAATTTACTAAAACAACCTCGTCTGCAGGCAGAGAAGGTACGTGCTATAACAGTAAATGTTCGAATAAGCCCCAACCTAAGAATAAGCCCCCACCTCGAATAAGCCTCCGTGGGGAATTATTCGAAGGATTTATGAATTTGTTTCTGTCTATAGTCCATCTTACACCGAACAAGTTAGTCCTGACAGATTTTACTATCAATTCAACCAATAATCAGCCATTGGATGTTGGCAAACAGCTGATTTTAATAAAAGAGGACAGATACGCCCTCCCCTCGAATAAGTCCCCACTGTAAAATTCGTTTTTGCAAATAACCCTCGAGGACTTATTCAAGGGTCTACGGTAAGTCCAATTTCTGTTCTCTCATCTAAAAATATTTACGTAGGTTCTTAATTAAGTCTTGTAAGATAGATGATTGTTTGTTGGTAAATATTATCTTAGTAAAACAACTCTGGAATGAATATGCTATCTTGTTTGGTTTTCTACTATGAATATCTATTAATAGTTTTATTGCAAGTTCATATTGATATTTTAAACAAACTTAATTGTCTTAATCAAAAAGATGATACCGACCTGTAGTTGCTTGTATTTATGATCAGAAAACAATCAGGACGGCCTTGATATGAGTATTTTATGGTTAGAAATACGTTTAGTTCATTAAAACTAGCTTGGTAAATGGTAGATAGTGATAGCTATTTCTAGCAAGAGATTTTTGCAGTTGATCGACTATGTTCAATGCATTCATTGATTGATGCCTTGAAACGTTGATTTAATGATTGATTGATTAATTGAGTGATTGATTGATTAAAACGCTTGGTGAATGCTATTTCAGCAAGAGATTGATTGATGCTTTGATACTGATACTCTGATTGAATGATTGATTGAATGATTGAATGATTGATTGATTGATTGATTAATTCAAAGATTTGTGGAATCCGTGATTAACTGATTCATATAGTGATTGACTCATTGATTGCTCGATTCCTTGGTGGTTTGACTCTGTGATTAACCGATTATTTGATTCATTGAATAGTTGCTAGGTTGAATGATTTGATTGATGAATGTTTGACTGATTCAGTAAGTGTTTGCTTGATTTGATAGAATGATGATTTCGTTGATTCGTTGATTCCTTGATTGATGAACATTACGAGTAACTGATTGATTAACTGAATCATCAATTTATTGCTTGACTGATATAGTGATGGAGTCTTTTGTTACTTGATTAGTTGAATGGTAGACGTCGTGATTAAGTGATTCATATAATGATTGACTGATTGATTGCTTGATTTTCTTATTAATGAACATAATGATTAAGTGATTACTAGATTGATTGTTTATTTCATGAAGTAATTTATTCTTTTATTGCTTGATTGATTGTCAATTGATCATGATGATTAATACCGATGCTTTCTTTTTCTCGACAGGTGAATTTGATAGCTTGGTGATCAAGTTCAGTTTCTATCGATATTTTGTCTTCTATTTTCTCCGTGATTTCTTCCCGTGCATCCTCATCGTTCTTCTAAGTTGGATCACGTTTTGGATTGATTACTCTTCCACGCCTGCACGTGTTGCTATGGGTATCACGACTGTCCTCACCATTGTTACCATGACGAATAGCATTCGAAATAATTCTCCTCCGGCAGGGCTTTTTAGAAGCCTTGATTATTATCTTCTCATGTGTAACTTGTTTGTGTTCGCCGCCCTGGCTGAATATGCTATTGTTGGTCTAACTGAAAGAACAAGAAAAACAAGAAAAAATAAAGCAAAGAAATATGATGATGACAATGAAATAATGGTATGTGTTGATAACATTTCTCTTTTGTAATGTATCAGATTCTTTTGACTATTTATCAAGAGCTTTTACCTTTCACCTGCTGGTATAAATATAGCCCCCCCCCGTATAATGTCTTTTTATCTTGTGGTAAAAATAGTGATGTGGTATCCTTATCAAGTCCTATATGGAAGAATAAAGGAATTGGGATGAATTCACGGAGGGGGTTCTTCCATAGATAAGGTATCTGGGGATGTGCCACGCACACGAACATACTTTATTCGAACTTCTGGTCTGGCCAATGGTATAGTTTGGCTGCGTCAGAAACATTGCTTGTCAAGCATAAATGAGAAGAATTCTCTCAAAATCCTCAACTTGAAAACCCTCGAAGACATTTGTCACTTGAGACAAGAAAAAATGTTTGATGACCATTGTTTTGCGACGTGGCCAAACGATGAAACAATTCGCTTAACAAGCACATTTTCAATGTTTGACAAACAATATTTGATCATGATCGTTTGGCCAGGGCCTTGGAGCGACCTCGTTTAATCTGTATGTTTGGGGGATATTTCGGTATCTGTTTACATCAAAACAGAGCAAGAACAGCGACGTCTAGCTGTCGAAAACGTTGCTAAGTTTTTACATTTGTTTTGTAGGCTTCAAGCAAAGGATTTGGTGATTTCAACCACATCAGCTTAGCCATTATCAACAGCACTACATCCAAGCATAACAAAGTTGATCCTAAAGGAAAAGACATTGAAGCTTCCTCTAATGGTGAACATGAAAATGTAAAACATTGTCATTATATTGACCGTATATCTAGATTTCTTTTTCCTGGTGCTTTTGCATCTTTGAATATCATATATTTCGTGTATCATAGACTCAATAAATATACAGTGGATTAGTTAGCATAGATAAACGCATTTTTATCTAAGTAACCTTACTCTAAACTTGTGTTTCATTTAGATTCTAAGGCCCTGGCCAAACGATCAAACATTGCTGGTCCAGCATTTGAGATTTTCTTTACAAGCAATGTCTGAGCGTTTGGCCATGTCGTAAAACATTGCTTTACAAAGAATTTGCTTTACAAAGAATGGATTTGAAAAACTTCAAAAAAATTTCTGCTTGCTGTAAGCAAAATATATTTCATTAGCAATGTTTTGGGATCGGGGCAAAGAATCTAAAAATTTGTTGGACAAGCAAAATTTCAGATGTTTTGCCATCAATGTTTGATCGTTTGGCAGGGGTCTAAGCCTACCATGTTATGAAGAATTGTAGATTCCAAAAAGGTTGAAAAACATTTCTTAGGCCGTGGTCGAACGATCAAACATTGCTTGCCATACGTTTGAGATTTGCTGTGTGAACAATGTTTGACCGTTTGGCCACAAAACGTTGCTTGAAAAGCAGGCTAACTTGTTGCAGGTTGCTTTTAAAATAGTTCAAAATCGATTTTTGCTTGACGAAAGCAAAAAATGTTAGACAAGAATTGTTTTGCGACATGGCAAAACTTTCAAACATTTTCCCTGACTATTATCTCTTCTGAATTCTGAAAAAAGTAGACTATGCAAACTTAACGCAAAAAACGTGCTTTCCAGAATAACGAAAGACTTTAGAGAAGTTGATTTGGAAACAATTTCTCTGCGAAGTCTACGATATCTTCAAGCTCTGTCCTGGGGTTAGGAGATTTTGGGGCCTAGCCACTTTAAGTAAAAACTGTGCCTTATGTTGAAATAACTTAGTTACTGATTTGAAAGTAGTTAAAGAAGAACATTAACGACTTATCTAATAGAATAGAGTTGTTATAGTTTTTAGAGGTTTTAGAGGTTTTTAATTAGGACACATGATGCTAAGTACTTATTAGGACATGGCACATACTAGTACCTATCATCTAGTACCTAGAGACATTTTATAACTTAGATATGATTTTAAGGCGATATGTTTTAACTGATATTTATGAGAAAAAACGTCGTATTTTTCAGTCTCTTTCTTTGATTCGATTGGGAAAGCATCTGCTTCTGTTGAGTAGAGATGGCCTTGAGGGTTGCTCCTTCCAGGAAAAGGGGCCCGTAGCTACCTACCTATTCTTAGTTGCTTTGCTGCTACAACGCTTCTCTGTAAAACAATCCATCGCGCAGCGGGTTTCGGGGTAAGAGCTTGTGTTCTGTATAATACCCTTTTCGGATATGTCGATGGTGAAATCGTCTTCGTTTATGCTGTACTTTTTGTTCACACGGGCAGTCGAGCAGTGGCGTAGCCAGGGTCTTGGCTTTGGGGGGGGCGAAAGAATAAAAACATGGGGTCCAAGAATAAAGAACAATTTTACGGACCATGCCCTTCCGCAAGTTGCAAAACGGCCCTTTTGAAAAGAGATTCGACGGGCTTTCAAACGGTGAAAAGATAATTCTTGCTTTTTACAATAATTTCATGACATAGCGGATTTCAACTGTCAATTAGTGAATTTTCGAAAATTGAATCCAATCCTACTTTTAGACCTTTTACGATTGTGATCTTTATGACCAGTTGGTTTCAGACGAGATGGAATAGATGAAATAAATATTCTATTCAAATGCATATCCTGTACAGTATATTAGGGGGATAGGGTGGAGAGAAGGTGAGAGAAGGGTGCAATCTGTTTTTGATAACAATGAATGCCAGAAAATTTGAGATAAAAACTGACCCGGGATAGAGCGATACTCCCCACTTGCATCCACAAAGTCACCAATGTGGCTGAGGCGCTGTATCGGCTTACGGTGGTTCCCATTACAGGAAATCGCTATTCCCACTAATCCTCCTCCAGCTGAATGGAGATTTAGAAATTAAGTCTACTTCTAAACAGAGCGTCTAAGGAGAAGCAGCTACTAACATTAAAAATATTTCGCGCATGCGCATAATTATTTAACCGTACTCGTTAGATGCAGAAGAAGAAATTCTATTAGTAAAAAGAAGAAGTCTTATACAATTGTTCAGTGTCATGAGTTCGAAGCGTAAGCAAGGGGTATCCATTGCGTAAGCAGGTCTAGGGGCCGGATATTCCCTCCCTCGGTTGGCTGGCGGAAGACTCATGGGGGGAATAGCGATTTCCTGTAACGGGAACCACCGTAAGATGCGACGCCTCAGCCACATTGTCTCGGCATTGTGGAGGAAAGTGGGGGCATTCATCTCCAGCACTGAGCAATGTTTTTGCTTTTCACATAAGCAAGGGACCGATTGAATATGGTCATTTCTGTATCATAATAATTGCAACCGGATGAACATTTTCTCATCTATCTCACAAATTACAAAACTGTTCGTAAGTTTGGTGCAAAGAAATTAAAAAGGGAAGTTACTTGCGCTTGCGCATACCTGTACTTTTTGTTGCTGGCCTTGGATCATGGCTGCTCGCTCTGATGCTATGTTTCCAACCGGCTGAAATGGATTAAATAGAAGTTGTGGCGAATAAACTCAATAAATCTTAATTTGCAATAGGCCAAGTTAACGTTTTGTTCTTGCGTTTGCCAGACCTTGTCCTGAGCGTATCAAGTATAGACACAAGCAGAGAGCGAGATTGGTTTGTTATTTTGGCCCTTTTGCCTAAACTTTTGGCCTAAGGACTGAAGGAAGACCAACAATACGATACGAAGATGGCGAGAGCCCCACCAACTGATGGTGTGAGAGAAAAAGACCAACTCTTATCGCTAAAAGGTTATTCTCAACTTGAATTTTTCGAAAACAAAAGTTTGTATCTTGTGTATTAAGAGTATTTAGCTTTGAAGACTGACCCACACTGGAATCTAGGCCCTTCACGCCACAGATCTGTGGCGGCCAGAAGCCAATAAAACAATAGAAATAACAATAGAACAATAGAAATTGGCGCAAACATGTGGCGTCTGGCGCACGCCAATTCCACCGAGGAGGCTGACAAGCCAAACAGAAGATGGGATGGTATGAGTATTGTTCTATAGAAAACAATAGAAAACAATACCATTGTGTTACCGAGAGGAAATAGCTGCTGAGTGGTTCTTGGTCGGAGTTTGCATGCACACCTATATAATTTATTCCCAGCAACGAAATGCCTGTCACTGTTTACCTGCCTGCCCTGCCAATCTGCAAAGTGTTGCACATGTGCACACAAGATCAGCAATAGAACAATAGGCTGACAATAGGGTAAAACAATAGAAAGGGGTCTCATTGAAAACTGCTGTATGCTGCAAACAGGGTACCCCCAGTCTGTGGAGTGTGGCACATGCATGCACAAGATAAACAATAGAACAATGCAGATGCACTTCCGCATGCACAAGATCTTGTCAAGAACTCCCCTACTCCATAGAATGGGGTTTTGGGTTAACGGGTAACTGCACGGTTATCTAATATTCTTTTTAAACAATTGGTCTATTATTTCACCCAGTTGTTGCATAATAGATTTGTCCATCTTGCCAACCTTCCCTGTTTGAGCTCTTCAGGATGTGCTGCAGCCTTTTAGCCTAGGCTAAAAAGTTTGATTAACATTTGCCCTTTAAATTCATATGTACTGAGGTCACTGCTGATTTCTTTTTCAGTAATGCGTCTTACAAGACCAACAATGAAACCTCTGTTGCAAGTCACATGTGAAGAGCAAGATTTACCAGGTACAGCTCTGCTACAAGGCAAAAAAATCTTTCTTGCTTGTTAAGGTTTAATGCCATATGCTATGCAGTCTACATAGAAACCCTAGCTTGTGGCCCCAGGCCAATATCCTAGCATGAATAACCTTAGTACCTGAAGGTTCTGCGACATCAGGGTCTGATCTAGCTTACCAGCTCAAGGGTGTTGGGAACTCAGCAAGGTTGGGGTTGAAACCCCGGCCACAGCCAGGGCTGATCATTGCCTTTTGTTGATGATAACTACTGTGTATCAAACTGAACTTAAATTAAGTTGCATTTTTTATTCTAGGTGATTATTTTGAGTGTGATGCAAAACATGATGCAGCTGCCATTAAAGGAATTGAGTTATTTTCTTCAGGTGAAATGCTCACTTTGCCACAATCCTTTGGGTATGTAGTAAAAGTATTAAACGAGTTATTGAATATTCTTCAAGTATCACAAGCATCTGTCATCGTTGAGCTGAAAGATTTCCTATTGAAAATACCTCCTGCCAGTTAATACCTCTCCGCTTTCCAAGGTGTGTGCTCAACTCCTCTTGATGGTCCTCTCAAGGTCCAAGTCATGGTTCCAGCAATAACATCCTGGTCCTTGGGTCCTCTTGCAGAGTCCTTGTCCAAGGCCTTTGTACAGGGTCCTAATCCTAGATCCTTCTATGTGTTGTGACCTTATCCACTCTATAAGTTCTTGGTCTGGTCTGTGGTTCTAGGGTCCTATTCTTCACACAAGCCTGGGTCTTGATCTTGGATTGCTGGTCCTAAGGTCCTGGGTCCTCCAGTAGAGTTGTTTTCTTGGACCAACTTACAGCATCTTTGTCCTGAATCCTCTTGCAGAGTCCCATGTGTGATAATGATAATGCTCTTAGATGATCGATGTTTAATTTTCAGGAGCATATATTTGGGTGAAACATTTTCATGTTATGTCAGTGTGCTGAATGACAGCAATCAAAATGTGGATGATATCTTAGCAAAGGTGAGTAAAGATAGGTTGCAGCAAAATGTTTCTTTTGATTGCTTCTTCCTTTGCATCTTCGTAAAAATCTTTCTTTGCTGTTTCCTTTGGTTCTTCTGCTGTTTTCATTCATTATTTTTTGGTCGCTTCTTCCTTTGCATCTTCTTCCTTTGCATCTTCTTTTACATCTTCTTTTGCTTCTTCCTTTGATTCTTCCTTCGGTTCTTCTGGCGTTTTCCTTCCTTCTTTCTTTTGGATGCTTCTTTCTTTGCATCTTACTTGACATCTTTTTTTGCTTCTTCCTTCTGTTATTCTGGTGTTTTCCTTCCTTCTTTCTTTTGGTTGTTTCTTCTTCTGTATCTTCCTTAACATCTTTCTTTGCTTCTTCTTTTAGTTCTTCTCCTGTTTCCCTTCTAGGTCGATCTGCAGACATCGTCACAAAGATTCCAGCTTTCGTGCAGTGCTCCTCATTCAAAACTTAACCCAGATGAAAGTATTGATGAAGTTATCAGTTATGAAGTAAAGGAACTTGGCACACACATGTAAGTATCTTGCACACTAAATCCCTGAATCGAACCAATTTTCATCTCTACCCCTTGGGACCCTTGAGCCTTTGAGCTAGATTAGCATCCTGTTTTTAGAAAGCTATTGTAACGTGTCTCGAAGTTAAATTAATGAAAATGGAATGAAATGAAATAATGAAATGACCCCTTCAGGCTAGTTCGCAGTTAACGTTGCTTACGGTTATCCTAATAATCGTAAGAAACGGGTATTGGGAGTTCTAGCTATTTCAAACTCAAGCCAGAAATAGGAGCTTCTTTTCCATCGTAGACGGACGATCGAGGAACATATTAGGATTGATTGGAGTATAGGAAGCTGTTTCAATATCAAAGATTCATCTCCCACGCCGAGGGAAGTTCCAAGACGTGAGACAGTCGAGAATTTTTAGAATAATTGATGAGAACTCAAATTTTGTCTGGCAGTGGACTCGATTCTTTGTCCCTACAGGCTCGTTACAGGACCTGCTTTCTGATCGTTGCTATGTCTGATAGATATTGATAAGTTTAGTACCATCGCAAGAGTCAACGACGATCGCAGATAATTCATGAGGGTTGTAGACAGTTGAAGGTCGAGACAGTCCCGGATTGTTACCATTCTCACCAGAAGTTTGTACCTTGCTTGAAGATCTTGATATTCTCATTCTGTCTACTCTTTTAGACTAGCATTGTTGTTGTGTAAACGTTAACGGAAATGGCGTGGTTTTCACTCCGCCACAATTCAAAGATAGCTATTTAATACGTGGTATTTGGATAGCTAGTCTAATTGCTATGAGTTCCATGTAGCGAATGTCAGTCTCTGATAATATTTTCTGCTTTATTCCTCTTTAGTTTGGTCTGTGCAGTTACCTACTCTTCGCCGACTGGTGAAAAACTTTACATGAGAAAATTCTTCAAATTTCAGGTACTTTTGTTTCCGTTAAGTTAAATCTGAAATTTCTGCTGTAAAATCTCGATTTTTCAATTCGTTTTCTTCAGCGGAGACTAGTTTTGCTTTTTCAAGATTTACTGATTGTTCCAGATTTGTTCTCCAGGTTTTAAAGCCATTGGAAGTGAAAACAAAATTTCAGAGCGCGGGAGTAAGTTGTTCCTTCATATTGATGTTATTTTCTTTCTGGTGGCGCTAGCTTGAACATTCTGGAGCCTATTCAAACCAACCGTCAAAGTTCCCAAACAAATTTGATAGATCAATGCTTGAAGGGTTGAAAACGTATCAACTCGGGAAAGTCCGTCTGCGATATAGCCTTTGTGACGCAAACTCGAACCAGGCCAATGCAGCTGTCATCAAGAAAAGGAGTATCTGCAATGGCAGTGATCTATGTCTCCATAAAGTGTTTCCTTGATCGGGACAGTCGTAATGATCGGGAAAGTTCAACTCTTCCGATGCTTAGGATTAACGATCGCCGACAGTCCTAATGATTGTGAGACCGATAACTACGATAACTACGACTCATGTAATAAGTCTAGGTTTGCATGTTCTCGTGTTCCTTAGAACCATAAGTTAGAACCCTTTAAAGTCCCTTATTTATGAGCAGATGATGAAATCTTCCAAATACAGTATTCCATTCTCATTGAAAGATATTTCTTTTTCACAGGAAACAGTTTATCTGGAAGCTCAAGTTCAAAACATTACAGCATCAGTGATGTCGATAGTTAGTGTTGGATTGGAGCCTTCGTTCTTCTACTCTGTTACGGATTTAAATAAACTGTCGAGCGAGAAGAAAGATACCACTGAAGATGATAATGATGACATCGAATTGACATTTGGAAGTTCTTATCTCAATCCAATGGATCAAAGACAATATTTATATCAATTAATGCCAAAGAAAGAACATCTATTTGAACTAGAATCCAAGGTAGAAAACACTTTTATTTGTTAGGCCCTTGCCAAGCTATCAAACGCTGTAAAACATTTGAAATTTGCTTTCAAGCAATGTTTCGGCTTTTCACAAAACATTGCTTAGATTAGATAAGGCAGAAAAAGCTTGGATTTCACTCTGCGTGTTTCTGATTTTTAATCCTTGGCCAAGCGATCAAACATTGTAAAACATTTGAAATTTGTTTTCAAGCAATGTTTGGGCACGTCACAAAACATTGCTTAGATTAGATAAGGCAGAAACAGCTTGACTTTTCACTCTGCGTGTTTCTGATTTTTACGCCTTGGCCAAGCGATCATACATTGATTGTCAAACATTTGAAATTTACTTGCAAAACAAGGTTCGAATGTTTGGCCACTTCACAAAACATTGCTTGATCAGATAATGTAAAAACAGCTTGGATTTCACTCTGCGTGTTTCTGATTTTTACGCCTTGGCCAAGCGATCATACATTGATTGTCAAACATTTGAAATTTACTTGCAAAACAAGGTTCGAATGTTTGGTCACTTCACAAAACATTGCTTGATCAGATAATGTAAAAACAGCTTGGATTTCACTCTGCGTGTTTCTGATTGTAAAGCCTTGGCCAAGCAATCATACATTGATTGTCAAACATTTGAAATTTACTTGCAAAACAAGGTTCGAATGTTTGCCCATTTCACAAAACATTGCTTGATCAGATAATGTAAAAACAGCTTGGATTTCACTCTGCGTCTTTCTCATTTTTAGGCCTCTGCCTAACGTTCTAGCATTAATTATCAAACATGTGAAATTGGCACGTCAAGTAATGCGTCAACGTTTTGCAGCTAAGAATCCCTCGTGGGCTAAGAGTGCTGGCTAAAAATCTTAACTATCTTTCTTTTAAGACAAGGATTCTACGATCGTTCAAATTTTTCAAACATTATTTTCACAAAATTTGCTATATAAATGCCCTTTTTATCCATATTTCTACATTGTCTACCTTTTTTCAATTCTAGAATGTTATTCCAATCGGCAAATTAGACATTGTCTGGAGGACTAACTTTGGAGAATCAGGACGACTTCAGACCAGCCAATTGCAAAGAGCGGTAAGACTTGATTGAATCTTTCCTGGATGCATCGTTCTAGCCAGTTCTGCTGCCTCAAACTCCTCTTACTACACCTTTATGAATGTTGTTTTAATGTTTCGTTTTTAGAGACCTCAGAGACAAGATGTCCAACTGAAATTTATTTCGTCTCCATCATCAGTTCAACTTGAGGAAGAATTTACATTAAAATGTTCACTGCATAACTATGGGTAAGGTTTGTTAAGTTTTATGGGCAAGGGAAGGTCTTTGGGAGGGTTTTATGGAATAGATTCAGGCCTTTGTATGACTAATATTTGGAAAGACCTTAAGACAGATTTTTGGCCAGTTTTCGGACAGATTTTGCAACGGCTCTAGGACCGGTTCTGGGCCAGTTTTTGGATTTGTTTTGAAAAGGTCTTAGGACTGCTTTTGGGCAAGTTTTAGGACAGATTTTGAAGCAAACCTTGCGCGGATTTTGGACCCGTTTTGGGAC
The DNA here is from genome assembly GCA_014526335.1 of Chrysaora quinquecirrha. NCBI lineage: Eukaryota > Metazoa > Cnidaria > Scyphozoa > Semaeostomeae > Pelagiidae > Chrysaora > Chrysaora quinquecirrha. The sequence continues at coordinate 3,108,358 of JACTAT010000039.1, read as the reverse complement.
TGATTTTGGGAAGGTCTTTAAGACAAATTTTTGCCAGTTTGGGGGTTTATTTTGAAAATGCCTTAGGACAGATTATGGGCCTGTTTTAGGACATATTTTGAAAGGTCTTACGAAAGCTTTTTTGCCAGTTTTGGTACAAATTTGGAAACGGCCCTAGGACAGATTTTTGGCCAGTTTTGTGGCTGATTTTCGAAAGGTCTTTTGGATACATGTTTGGCAAGTTAATGGGCCAGTTTTTGGACTTATTTTGGAGAGACCTTGGGACAGGTTTAGGGCTAAATTTTGGACTGATTTCGGAATGGTTTTAGGACAGCTTTCGATAAGTTTTGAGGCATGTTTTCAAATGGTTTTTTAACCAACGATGTATGATCGTTTGACCATTACTTTTTGTGTTGGAATTGTATTTGCTATCTTTGCATGATCCTTATTAATGACTCTGTGGATAATGTTAAATAAGACTCGGTAAGAATATAAGCTGTATCATTTTAGGGATTCGAAAATGGAAGCAAAATTATTTCTGACAAATCCAAAGCAGAGTGGCTTGCTGTGGAGTGGCATATCTGGAAAAGTAAGTTTAGTATCTCCCCTTTTCGTGCTTTTATTGATGTCTATCATGAAATTCATGAAATGTTTGGTAATGTGTATAGTACTGAAGAAGGTTTAAAGTTAATTCAAAATACAAAGCCAAATGGGAGGAGAACCTTGGGCTGGTTGATTTGGATAATTACTGGACGATTTCTTTGCGCTCAGTGTAATTGTTGTTGGCTCAAGTTCAATTGCCACTGTGCAAATTTATCCTAGTGCTTGCTATTCAAGCTTAACATGGATATGTATGATACTGAAGAAGACGTAACATAGCCAAGTTGGGGAAGAACGTTAGTCTCAGAGAGTTACTGTACGATTTCATTGGGCTCTTTAGCTCAGTGAAATTGTCGTTGGTTCACTGATAATGCAGTCTAGGGGTTTAGGAGTAGAATCCCATCAATTTTTCTTAAAGAGATGTTGCAGCTTTTCTTCTTTCATTTAGCTTGCAAAGCAAAGTGTATAATCGCTTTTTCTGTTTCTATGTTTCTATAGGTATTGGGTCCGCTGCTACCAGATTCCTCAATTGATCTTGAATTGACGATCGTTCCTACACGAACAGGCCTACAGGTTTGTAAACTTGCACTTATCACTAAAGTCTTTAAACAATCGGAGAATTAGCTATACTGAATAGACGCAATGTTAAATCATTTTGCAGTCTGCTTACTTGTAACAAGGGCCGCGTTAACTCATTGCACAGTCTGCTACCCTATAACGTGTCCTCGTACTATATATCCATGGCTTTTCGTCTTTTTTCGCTATCCTTAAGTTGTGTACAAATCAGAATATCCATTTTAAATATCTTGCCCATTCTACCTTACCGCAGCAGTTCAACTGGATTAGGCCACGACGCCACAGCACATTCCATTTTCTCTAAACACAGCACTTTTAATTTTTGAGAAGGCAATATCTGCAAAATTGTTATTATCATAATTTTTTGTTTCTTGTAGATGATAAGTGGAGTTAGAATTTTGGATATGAACAGCACAAAAGTGTACGAATTTGATGACATTCGACAAGTGATTGTTCATGGGACAACTGAATCTCCGTTCAGATGATACTGAAGCATACAATCAGAATGACTTTGAAACGAACTTTTGAGACACTCATTAGAGGTATTTTGGGACAAGATACATCAATAAATAAACAAATGTATGTATATTTTATTTAGATATTCGAGCTAAATTGTTTGAATGGGGACAAAAGATTGCGACTGCCGCTCATTGTAGGTTAAGAGATCAGGGATAGCCCCTCTTTCCCCAATTCAATTTCGGATACGAAACTTGGTTGCTCAACGGTCCACAATGAAGAAAACAACAAACGCGTTGTTGTAGAAGGGGGACTAATCCCGAATCAAAACACAGACCCATGATTTACAATATCCATGCAGTTAAGCTATGGTTAAAATAGGAGAGTTGTCGCGCGCGACGCTGTATTCGACGCGTCTCCCAGGGTGGCTAAACAAGTGAGTGACAAGCGAGCAACATGTTCCCTCAGTCATTTGCATGTCGCGGAGACAAGAAATGTTTCTGTTGTCTCCAGAAACACTTGCGCGTCTCTTGCTACAAATTTTGTCGCGCGTTACAAAAGTTTCCGAGGTGGCTAAACTGGGAGACACCGAGCCGACATCAATGTCGCGCGTGACATGTCTCCTAGTTTAGCCAGGCCTTACGATTCTAAAAGTGAGAACTTTATCAAAATTCTCATTACTATGTGTCATTCGGCATTCCAAGAGTTTATTCAAGAAATGTTATTTTTCTTAGTATCTAAAAAGTGATTTTTAAAGAAGATTTGTAAATTTAAAGATTTTGTTCACACAATGAAATGAATAAGTGACTTTCATAGTTTATTTTCTACGTGCCTTGTGCCAAAGTTTCCCTGTCGATTATCACTGATCTTCAACTTGGATCTATTGAGCATTGATGATAAATACTAAAAGAAGAAGGCCAGAAACCACAGCAGTTACTTGTGTCAGAGATGTTGCAGAGCCAGTTTGGTTGCCTTTGGTTGTTGGTACAATAGTTGCATTCAAACCCCTTGTGTTGCATTTATTCTTGTGGTATAAGCATCCACTGTTGCGTTCAACGTTGCATTGCCATTAGCCTTGCAAAGAACAACAAATACTAGTGTCATTAGACACATGAAACCAATTCGTCGCATCATGTTGTTTTGGGATGTCCTTTCTTATCTCAGAGTAAATTTTTCGTCCGCTCCGTTTCTGTGACACCTGCTTTCTGCTTATTTCTTTATCATAGACACAAACCACTTAGTATAAAATATTAAAATTGTCTCAACCATAGATAATGCTTCTAGATGAAATAATTATCGACTAATCCAGTCTGTACGAAGAAACTTGAGCCAATCAAAATAAGAAGATCTATTTTCATTAAAGCTGTATTCTCCATATCAGTTCAGCTGAGGATTAGATTTTTGCTTTGAAGTTTTTCTACTGTCGTGTTGATGTCAGACTGTTCTGCTTGCAACTCTAAACTCTTGTGGCATTAATCTTTCGGCTGGCTCCCAGCTGAACCCTTATAGATCTTACTTAGTCGTGTTTTACTCCTGGTCGTGTTTTAAATCAGTTTTTCGAGAGAAATGCTGATAAGATTGGGCGTAAAGGGACCTAGACAAGTTTCGGTGGGACAAAATTTTCCGCAAATCCACAAATTTAACCCTCCGGCGTTGTGATTTGCGCTAAACTCGGGACACGCACAAGTTTCCAGTTTACTCTCCCCTAATTTTGCTTTGTCACTTTTTATTATTTTCTTTAATAGCTAAATTTAAAAGTAGCTAGTACAGACCAACTGTTAAAACAACAAAAAGATAAGCAATTAAGTCTTAGAACGTCTAAGAAGAAGCATCTACTAACATCATAAAATATAGTAAAACAGTCATAGTATAGTTGTGATATACAGACCACCCGGGCTAATTATTAGATCTGTAATCAATATAATATTCGGCAGAATTTGTATTTCCAACTTGCAACTGCATGGCTGTGCCTTAGACGTATTGCTGTACATGAGTCATTGTTATCGCTATTGAGTCTATGCTGGACGCTCAAAAACTATTCTGAGCAAACAGCTGTATGGTTGTTGTTGTTGTTGTTGTTGTTGCTGCTGCTGTTTGCACAGTGAGACTCATGTAAAAAGTCTAGCTTTGCGCCTTTTCCTAGAAAGTCCGTCCACCGTCATTAACGCATGCGCATAATTATTTAACCGTACTCGTTAGATGCAGAAGAAGAAATTCTATTAGTAAAAAGAAGAAGTCTTATACAATTGTTCAGTGTCATGAGTTCGAAGCGTAAGCAAGGGGTATCCAAGCGTAAGCACATGGTCTAGGGGCCGGATATCCCCTCCCTCGGTTGGCTGGCGGAAGACTCATGGGGGGAATAGCGATTTCCTGTAACGGGAACCACCGTAAGATGCGACGCCTCAGCCACATTGTCTCGGCATTGTGGATGCAAGTGGGGAGCATTCATCTCCAGCACTGGGCAATGTTTTTGGGGTGTTTTTGCTTTTGCTGTTTACAAACAGCCTCGAGTGGGTGGGACTTATGTTTTGAGTCTAGATTTGCTCTAGACTCACTCCATAAGTCCCACTACTTCGCTCGATGTTGTTGTTGTTGTTTTTCAAAATCGCTCAGTGTGGGACTTATGTCCTTACAGCTCTTATTTTGATTTGTCGCTCTGTTGGAGTGACAAATCAAAATAAGGGGAGCGTAAACTAGAGACTCGTGTAGTGAGTCTAGATTTGCTCTAGATTTGCTCCGCATGTGCTAGTCTCTTTTTCGTGCTGAGTGACGTCACGGTCCTTTCTTTGCCCAAAAACGGCCTAGTCAAGTTTCTTCAATGCGTCTTCTTTGAATTGAAAGCACAAAAACTCTCAAAATGCTGATAACTTTCAAAACACTGCAACAGCAGACGTTCAAAATTGAAGTTAGTGAAGAAGATTTGGTAAGAATGATATTTTCTGACAAAGTATCATTGAGATTTTGAATGATTAAAAATATGCTGAGTCTTCATGATTTGCATTAGGCCCTCGCCCTTTCGACTCATTATTGCCTTGACGAATAAGTTTAAACAATGTCAATGAATTCTAATGAACTGTGTGAAAAGTTCAACAGAAAAATTCTCTTTTGACATTTATACCTCAAGGAGTAGTCGTAGTCATGAATTGTGACAATATAATTTGGGTTTTTTTTCAAGAGGATTTTCTTGAAGGCTGGAGTGAAGACCTTCCTCTAGACTGTATCTATCTTTTGCATGCCAAGCACTCAAGGTTGTTTTTTCCCAACATTGTCTTCTACTGTTTTTGCCAAAATTACGCACTGAAATTCTTAGTGCACAAAAATAGTTTCCACCCAGGTAGAGAAAAGGTTGCTGACATTTAGGTAGGATTGATTGATACAGATTGATCTGGATCATTAAGGTCCTTGGGTGATTTGCCATCCTGCAAATTTGTAAAGTTTGCCTTCCTTTGTCCAGTCTACAGAGTATGGCACAACCAATGTGTGAGAAAACAATAGAACAATAGAAAAGAGCAATGGGAAGTTCTTCCTGCAGGCACAAGATCATGTTGGGAACTTTCATACTCTGCAGAATGGTCCCTTGTGCCTCAAACAATCAAACAAGAGATAATCCATTGTGCAGCTCAGGGTTAAAACAATAGGTCTATTATTAAAAAGCAATAGATCTATTGTTTGAATTGTCACACAGAAGACAATCTTGCAAATCTGTTGCACAGATGCAAGACTTTCATTTTGGCCAGATAGTTTGCAAGAACAATAGATAGAAAAACATAGGTTATGTGACCTTTCTAATTTTGCAGTCTGAGATAAAGAGTTGTCATTCAAGAACTTGCATTAAATAAAGTCAGCTGATGCAATTTCGTTATTTTTAATAGGTGAAAGTTGTGAAGCAAAAAATTGAAAATGAAAGAGGGAAAGATTTTCCTGTTGATGGTCAAAAGCTAATTTATGCAGGTAAGAAAGTAGTTATTTTGATGAATATTTTGCTTTTGGTGATAAATACTTATCTGTCATCATCTTAAAAACTGCTCACATGTGACAAGAATCACAATAGAATTTATGCATTTCTTTTGATCCCCAGGACGAATTCTCGAAGATGAAAAACTGATGATAAAAGATTATGGAATTGATCCAGCAAAAACTTTGTAGTAGTCATGGTGACAAAAGTAAATATAACTTGATGCCTTAATAATGATAACAATATGCAAACAAGTACTTGCAATGAAAATCTGTGTTGAGAATCTTGCACAGTGCCTTGCAAGCAAGCAAGCAAGCAAGCAAGCAATCTTTACTTTAACCCAAGTATGGGTGTTCTTGCAGCTATAAAGCTGATGTGGACCTGCAGCTTGTTTGAGTCGAGTAAATGGACACTCTTATGGAAGGCTATATAACACTTGAGTGCTCACTTATGATGATGATAGTGATGATGATGATGATGATGATGATGATGATGATGATGATGATTATGATTATGATTATGATGTTGATGATTAACTGAATTTCCTTCTAGCCTAAAGCACAACCAGCTGCTCCAGTTGCTCAAGCTGCATCAAGTCAGGTGGGTAATATTTCATTCCTTTCTTTTTTGCCACAGCTGGTGTTATTTTAATATTTACAAAAGTTTGTTAAAGAGAACATAAACAGCTGAGTATAAGAAATTCATTAATAGGATTTATTTTCAAAATAGTGAAAAATACAGAAGGAATTTTTGGTCATACTTGAAATTTTATTCATCTGACACTCATCAGAGTATAAATCTAAGGACCAGACTGAAACAAGAGACTAATACATAATATATATCCCGTTTTGATCAATATCTGGGTATAAATTGCATCAGACGAAAAAGGCTTGTTTAAGCATGATCAATGATTTTATCGTAATTTTTCACTGTCAGTGGTGTAGGCTAACATCCAACATTAGCGGGGTAAAAGGGCGTGGTCAAGGAAATTTAGGGCGTGGTTTTAGAACCAAGTAACCCATCAAACCCCTTGACACTTTTACAGAAATGTAGCCTTTATAAAAAACCTATCCTGGGCATTGATTTGGGGGGGGCTGCCCCTATGCCCTCGTGGATTTTTTTGGTTTATGGTTTATATTGTGGCTGTTGTTTCAGAGTGCTGAGGCTGTTCCAGCTGCTTCTTCCGAGGTTAAAACTGAAGAAAAGAAAGATGACAAAAAAGAGGAAGAGAAAGAAAAATCAACTGAATCAACACCTGCATCATCAGTTACGACTGTGAGCAGCTCTACAAGGTATTAGCATCATTATTACCTATATTTAGCATTGTTTGTCTTATCTTCTTCGTCTTCATTCATCATCATCATCATTGTCATTGTTGTCACCATCATCATCATTATCATAATGATCATTATCATCATCATTGTCATCGCCATCGCCATCATCCCTAGACATGACTATCATCGCCATCATACCATCATCCTTATATCATCATCATTTTGATCATGATTGATCGTCATGATCATCGTTGTCATTGTTATTATCCATCTTATGTCATCATCATCATCACCTTAATCAGCATAACCATCTTTGTTGTTTTCGCCATCATCATAAACGTCCTCATCATCATAATTACAATCATTATCACCACCACCACCATCATCATCATCATCGTCGTCGTCGTCGTCGACATCATTATCTTCATCAACTTCATCATCATTACAGTCCTCATCATCATCGCCACCACCACCACCACCATCATCATCATCATCATCATCATCATCATCGTCGTCGTCTTCGTCATCATTATCCTCGTCAACCTCATCATCATGACAGTCCTCATCATCATCACCGCCACCACCATCATCGTCATCATAGCAGCTTATGATTTCAATTTAACAATATGTTTAAATTTTCTTTTCATGTAGTTCAACTGCAGAAACAACCACAACACATTCTCCCCAGATGTCTCGATTGCTTCTGCTGAAGAGGCATTAGGTAATATTGAGCAATTTATAATTCTACTGCCAAACATAGGCTCCTTTTAGAGCATAACAGTTTTCTTTATGAAGATTCTTGCATATGTATCTTTCTGTCTTTGCAGTTGTTGGTGAAGACTACGAAAGAATGGTGTTAGAAATTATGTCAATGGGTTTTGAAAGGGATAGAGTCGTGCGTGCACTTCGAGCAAGTTTTAACAATCCAGACAGAGCTGTAGAGTACCTTATGACTGTAAGTCGAAAAGCTGTTTTGTAATTAAATTCCTATAAATCCTCTTTGACTGGGAAAACCCTGTATGATTAGGGATAGACTTATTACCTAAGTTCTAGTTATTGCTCACGAAACCGAGACTAACACTGAAGTGAGATTGCTCAAACTGATAGCTGTAGCGGAGTGTCGGGGTGGTGGAGAAGCGAAAACTAACAACTCAGGTAGCTAATAAGTCTGTGATAAGGGAGCTCAGAAAATCTGTTGAATCTTAGAACTGCTCTGACAATTGACAGAAGTTTGCATGCAAATAGCTCTATTACGCTATTTTACATAAAATTTCTTTCACGCGCCTTCTTTTAACGAAGTCCCTTTTCTACAAAGACCCTGTCTTTGAAGCCAATATTTTAAATAATCTCCCTCTCTGCAAAGGATCCAAAATCATAGCCATTGAATTCTAATGCTGTTAGCAAACTAAATTAAATGCGAAATTTGCAATAGAGGTTGTTTAAGCTTACCTTTTCGTATCAAGCTAGTTTTTCTTCGATACAGTATCTGTTACCGCCTTGTTGAAAGGTATCTTGTCATGCCTCAGTTTTCATGGAGCTCCGTTTTCTATTAAACCCTCCTCTGTATTAAGCTCTGGCCATAACGCTCTGGAAGCTAAGTATGCCCCGAATGGCTAACGGAGCTGTTAATGCTAGTGTTAATTTATTAGGAACATTGCAGGATTATTTAAAAAAATGGGTTCCCTAAAGCTTTGTATAGTAATTTTAATAAGGCTTAATCAAATTTACCTTTAATGTGTTGTTGCCTAATCCAGCTGGCTTTTGGTGTCAGATGCTTAGCCGGTCAGGGTTCGAGCCCCAGCTATGGTAGCATCACAATCAGGGTTGATGTCTAGATTAGTTAGTGGGCTACTACTGAGATCCTAGCAGCTGGCGCTAAATACACCACTTCACCACCACCTTCAATTAATTGATGATGTTTTTGTTTGTTTAGAATATGATCCCAGATACAACGGAAGAAACAGCTGTAGAAACCCCTGGGACGAACACTGGTGGAGATCAGCAGCAAGCAGATGGTAATGATTTCTGATGCAAATTCACGCTATCTTATTTTAGTATATAAGACCAGCCCTTACCCTCGATTAACACCCACCATCGTACAGTGGTCGTAGAGGTTCTGATGACTTTCCGCTTTTGTGGCAGCTTTGAAGCTCTGAAGGACTGAAAGGCTGACTTTATATCTTGTTAGACTGTTAAGACGCAGGTAATAAGTCTAATATTGTGTATTTATTTTTAGTTTCTGCTGCTCCTGAAGGAGAGTCAGTCGAAGATACTTTAAGTTTCCTTCGCCAACAACCTCAGTTCCAAGCTCTAAGACGCGCAGTTCAAATGAATCCCTCTGTTCTGCCGCAACTTCTTCAACAACTTGGACAAGCAAATCCTGAACTCTTACAGGTAATACAAATGAATTTTTCTGACAGAGTTTTCCGCAAGTAGATGCCCAATGCTCACCTCTTATTTGGCAAAGACTAGGATAGATTTTTCGACAAGTGGCATACCACAATAGATGGGTTTCAATCCTGGTCTGCATGACCAGAGAGCCAATGACGTTTCCACTGACCTAAAGAGCTCAATGACGTTGTTAAGTTATTCTCCAATTTCTACAGCCCAATCGCTAAGTTACTCTTCAAGCCATACAGTCCGAAGGCTCTCCTCCCATTAGGCTTTGTGTTTTTATTGTAATGCTTTCTTCAGTACCATACTTATTTTTGTATGGTAATCTGTATGGCTTTGAAGAATGCCAGAAATAACCACAACATAAAGCCAACTGGGAGGAAAGCTTTGGCTTTTGACTTGGATTTCTTGGCGAGTTACTTGACGATTTTATTGGGTTTATTAGCTCGGCGGAAATTGTAGTTGGCTCTCAGTGAAGTCCAGATACGAATCCAACCAACTGTGGTATGCCGCTCGTAAAAGAATTGTTCAGCTTGCAAAATTCATTTCTATCATTCCTCTGTTTTTAATAATTGAAAAGTCGTCTAATTTCAGTGCTTTTTGCGCCAACATTAGACTTTTTTGTTTATATACTTGGAAACGTTATGCACTTTTAATAATAACCTTGAGAACTTTCTTTTAAGTTGATCAGTCAAAATCAGGAACGCTTTATTGGCATGCTGAATGAACCTGTCGAAGAGGAAGGCTCTGCACAGCAGCCTCAATCAGGTGATGGAACTGCAGCACCTGAAGGAGGCAGCCAATCAGCATCCGGAGTCAGTTATGTTAGAGTTACACCGCAAGAAAAAGAAGCCATTGAAAGGGTTAGTCTCTCATTTATGATTTTTGTTGTCTGGAGGTCAGTCGTTTCTGGCCAAAAGATCAAACATTGTTCTTCAAAAACTTTTGACATTTTCTTTGGGCCTTGCTCAAATGATCCAACGCTGTCTGTCAAACATTGGAATTTGCTTGTCAAGCAAAACATTTTCTACTCAGACATTAATTGCTTCTGGCAAAAGCCAAAAAGAAATGTTTCTGAAGCCTGTCAAAAAACATTGTTAGGCAATTTTATTTCTCAAACAGTGTTTTGCCTGCCACTTGGCCAAACGTTCAAACATTTCTTGAAAAGCTAATCTCGAATCTCGAATGTTTTGACGAGCACTGTTTGATCGTTTGGTCAAGGCATAACAGTAAGTCTTCAGGCCCAGACCATAGGATGAAACATTTTTTGTCAAACATTTGGGTTTTGCTTGTGAAACACAATGTTTGACCGTTTGGCCTCATTCCAAAACATTGTGCGTCAAACATTCTTTACTTGATTCAAGTATGGAATGTTTTTGAAGTTTTTCAATAATATAGCTCAGCATTTCTGCTTGTCAAGCAATGTTTTATGACGTGGCCTAGAGGTCAAACATTGCTTGTAGGGTAGAATCTCAAATGTTTGACCAACAAGGTTTGATCGTCTGTTTTCTTTTCTCTTTAGCTGAAAGCACTTGGATTTCCCGAGCATCTTGTCATTCAAGCTTATTTTGCTTGCGAAAAGAATGAAAATTTGGCTGCGAACTTTCTGTTATCTCAAGGATTCGATGATTAACAAAACAAACTGTTGTTCTGTTCTCTTCTCATATTCATGAAACTTCATCTTTTTAATGCTATCATGATGCTAATATTGTGTTTTTACCATCATTATACCTCTTGCATCATTCAGTAAGAACTTGCATGTAAGAAAGGCTTCAAGACTGCAGACTGTCTTTGAATTTAACAAGATACACGTTTTTTTTTTATAAGAAACCTGGCTCGGGGCCTAGTTCTAAAAGTTTCTTAATTTTTGGCCCAATTTTAGTTCTAAAAGTTTCTTAACACTTTCTTAATTTAATGGGAGTAAATTGCAGTAAAAACGATTAAAAAACCTGATTATAGCAAGCAAATTATTAATATTATTGTATTACAAAGAGTTAGCCATGCTGGTGCGAGAAATCGCACGGAAATGCTTGAGAATTGATTACTACGTCCGCAAATGTGAAATCAGTATGTTGGAAAACTGACACAAAAATGTCTTAAGTTTCTTAACTCCTTCCTCCTAGTTCTAAAAGTTTCTTAACTTTTGGGGTGTCTAGTTCTAGGTTTCTTATAAACCGGTTTCTTATAAAAAAAAACTTGTATTTCCTTCAATAAAGGCCAGGCAGGGCCTGGGCATTGTATTTCTGACACTTTTCTCTATTCTGGGACTTAAAAATTTGTTTAAGTACGACCATTTTCAGTGCTCGATAAGAAGTTATTGAAAGGGGTGCCGTGGAGGGTTAGAGGGTAAACAAGAGTGTTTCTTCCATGCAGGTTCTTATTACAAGCAATGATTAAAATCGCTTATTTTGTTAGCTGTAGAAGGTATATAAAAGAATTATTTTCAACACTAAAGCGGATTTTTTTCCTGCAATAGATTATGTACCTGGTGTATTCTCAACGTCGTCAGCAAATCTCTTTAAATCGAATATCGATCTTGCCCCCATCAAAAGCGTTTATTGATACATAACAAACGTAAAACTAGGCAGAAACTATTCTAATGAAGGGGGCGCTGAATTACGCAGGGTTGGTTATGCAGCCCAAATTCCACCCTTGGATGTGACTACACCACCTTTCGACGCCCTCTGCTCAGAAAATTACCTCAGGCCAATTTTCTTCCACTGTCTTTAAACCAAATCGCACCCTTAATGCGCCTTTAGTTTTATCGTTTTATCGTTCATTTCTGCCCCCTTATTTAAGAAGACAAATGTTGTCCACTTTTTCGCTCTTTCAAATCTTGGTGAAGCACTTATCACGAAAAAGAGAAAAATAACCTAAATAGAGCTTATTTCTGGCCAAAGATCAAACATTTTGATCAAACATTTGAGATTTTTCTTTGCAAAAAGTGTTGGACCGTTTGGCCACGTCGCGAAACAATGCTGACAAGCAGAATTCCTTCACCAACTTCAAAAACATTCTACATTTGTATCAAGCAAAAAATGTTTGACGAGCAACGTTTTGTGAGGTGGCCAAACGGTTATGACACATCGTGTTCGACAAATTTCAAATGTTTGACAAACAATTCTCGATCGTTTGGCCAGGACCTTAGGTTTTAAATTTGATTTTGTTAAGTTCCTGTTTCGTTGTTTCATCGATTTTTCAGTTAAAATCTAAAGAGAATTCTTATTCTTATTTTGTATTTCATTATTTGTTTTCTTTTCCTGATTGACTGCATTCATGAAAACTATGACGTCTCTATTTCTATGGTGATTTGTTTGTTTCTGCATCCTCCACAAACAAAGCTATATAGTACCTGCGACTATTGTTTTCGGGATCGTTTACTAAGTATTGGCCAATGAAATGACAGGGATTGCTATGTCAAGACGTCAGTTAAGTACTCGCGAGAAGTTTGCTCAAAATGTCCACGTTTGAAAGTTGGAAACGAAAATGTTGAATTATAAAGTTAAATTTTGCCTTGGTAAGTGAAATTATAAAGACTTTAGATGATTTTATTGAGATTTTAAGCTTTTCTGAAATTATAATTTGAAAAATGGCCTTATTAAATCGGAAACTGAAATGGAAAGCGGCTGATGAAATACCCTTAGTTGAGGAAGAGGACAAAATTATTGTCGACATTAGGCCGAATGATGGCGATGAAGAAGAAGATAAGAATGAAACTTTCGCATACAGAGGAATATCTCTTTGGGTTTACGATGCCGTGTTTATTTTTGTTGAACATTTGCAATATTACGCGTTATTACTTGCACTTGCACAGCGTTGGGGTTGGCCACTTGTTTGGATAAAAGCAACTCACTTCACATTTATTGCAAACTTTGACATTTGGGAGTTTTGGAATGTTGAAAGTGGGGCTTACAATCGCTCAAAAACTGCATTTGTTGACACTAAAAAACTGGGATTCAATTATTCCTCTTATCTTGCTGCATGGGGCACGCTCATTTGCATAACTGGGATAGTTTTCATAGCTTTTTATATCATTTGGATTAAAAAAAGACCTCTTTACTTGTTGCTCTACATTGCAAGACTGAAGCGCATTCTATACATTGTTGTTCAACTTGCTGCATTACCATTTGGTATAGCTGCTGCAAGGGTATTCCACTGCAGGATGGATACCTCAAAGAATCTCCTTGTGATGGATGTTGATAATACAATGCAATGCTATACAGGTATTCATATTGCCTGGATGGCAGTCGTTGTTCTTGCATTGGTATTACTGTTTATAGTATACCCAGTGATTATTGCATTAGTCATACGAGAGCAGGTATTTTGCAATACAAGACGCAAGCATGAAGGTTACTTGCAGCTCAAAGAGGCTGAATATGAGCAGGGACTAGATATCTTATGGTATGTTGGACAGTTCCATTTGTTCTCCTCATACAGAAGGTTTTGGGTTTATTACAACCCCCTGAAGCTGGTATTCAAGATGCTCCTTGTTGCTGCATATGCATCGTCAGTGAGTTACATATTCTATGCAACATCCGCAATCTCCATTCTGTTCATGATTGCATTTGTAGCAGTGCTGATCAAAAAACCATTCCGTGTCAAGGCATTCAATTTCATGCTTGCAATTAATCTGCTATGCCTCTCTGCAAATGCTCTAATTGGTGATTTTATGGAGGTGCCCCCATGGGAAAGCTCCACTTCATTTGTGATTGTCTCGTTCCTGAGATACCCCACAATCATGCATATTCTGATCAGCTTGAATGGCTTTTGGCTGCTGGTTTTTTGCTTGTGGATTGTTTTCCTGGTCTTGAGAGAGAAGAAGATTATTGGAAGGACCTCACTCTGGCCAAGACTTTCATACGACAATTCAAATGATGTTGGTGAGGATACTAAGAAGTACCTAAAAGCTGTTTTGAGAGGAAGACATACACTTGAGCAAGCCCTATCCACTTTGCCATTGTTTTCACCAGTTCATGAGCTGTCCAGGCAGATTCAGATCATCAATGCATTCTGCAGAGAAGCTGAATTCATCTCAGACCCAACTCATGACACCCTCTGGGATCTACTTGATGAACTCATTGAAGCTCACAACCATCTATCCCCCATTTCACTCTTTGGCACAGCTACGACAAACAAACAGTCTATTAGAGAAACAGCTAAAGAATTCCTGAAGTTAATGCCAAGTTTTTCAAAGAGGTTAGCACAGAGGGAGTATGATCTCGTTCTGGTGCCCCCAAGAAAGAGACGACTGCTGCTAAAGATGTATGCCCTTGGTGTCTTTGTAAATGGCAGGAAGTCACGCAGAAAGCAGAGAGAAGAAGTGAGCAAAAGAGTTGAGGATGCATTGAGGAGACACCAGGATCAGAATTTTGGATACAGTGACATGCAAACAGAATCAATCTACTCACCAACAGAGTCAAATGGTTTCTTCACTTCAAGACCAACAACGTCAGGGACTTTTGATGATTTCGATGGGACTCAAAGCTCTGCTAGTGTTGCTGGTTTCTTGGAACAAGTTGAAAATTGGACCAGATCTCATCCAAGACCAGACACCTCACAGTCATCATCAAATGGGAAAGAATCACGTCCTGGAACTGCTTCAACATTCAAAACTTTCAAAGAAGGTTTGTACTGCAGATATCTTATATAACCTCACATTAGGATAACTGTTCAGTGGTATATTTTGTGCACTGAGGTACCTTAGTGGACCAACAGATTAGAGAAGAAAATTAGTTAGTTAAAAGTGAGGTTGGATAAACTGGGCAGAAAGAGGATATAGTTAGAGAACTTAAAAGAGTAATAAAAGAATCAAGCTGGTCAGTGGTGATAGAGGGTACATCTATAGGCAAATTTCAATTAGAGAAATTGAGAGGTTGTAATGGGGCATTAGAGAGTAACATATGAGAAAATAAAATGATTGGCTTTGAAGGGTTGTTAATTAGAGGAGATGAACTTTCGTGGTTTTAACTATTATTAAGTAGACTTTATCAGCCTTAGAGTAATCACTGCAGTGGTGTACCCAGGGGGCATGGGAGCAGTTTCCCCACCCCCAATCATTGTCAAGATAGGTTTAATATATGACCTGAATCTGACAAGAAAATTAGGTAGGACACTTCTTGGTCATTGTTTCTGAATACCACAATCTAATTTCCTTTTGATCACGCCCTTGTGTTCCCACATTGTTGGACCTCAGGCTAAGCCACTGGATCACTCAATTAAATATAATCTTCTAAAAGCCTAACCCTGAATCATCCTTACACATATTTTTACTTTTTTTAGATTCATTATCATCAATTTCTCTGCCTGGACAAGTATATGCTGAAGAAGAATTAAAACAACAACAGAATGGCAAATCTGATACTGAAACAATCACTACAAGAACATCTGGCTACACATCAGGAGTAGTTCAAGATTCAGATGCAGATTCAATAAGACCAAATCAACCATGAATCAGTGACTGCATGTAAGATTATAAAACTGTTTTCTATTTAGTGTGATATTCTGTAAACAGGCTGTTAACAATGCTTCACATTGCTCTACTAATGTGGGCAGAGGACTATTTTGGTAACCAAGGGTTTTGTTACCTTCCTAATGGAATTAAAGCTCTCTTTTGTTTGATTCCCTCTCCTATACCCCCCCCCCCGTCAAATCTCAGATCAGCTAAGGGATGGCCCATTTTTAACCCCTTGACTCAAACTTTTGGATCACAAGAACAGAAGAGGGATGAACAGAGATGCACATCTCTGATCGCAAGAACTGAAGAGGGATTTCTTTTGCAGTTTCAGCAATAACTACAAAAAGCAACACAGAAGTGCAAAAACGGATAATCTATTGCCCGTTTTCTCTTCTCTCTGCGTTAGTAGAAACGTTTTCTGGTTTCCTTTTTCGTCTGTCCATTTCTTTTTGTTTGAAGCAGAGCAAAGGATAGGTTTACTTGTATATATGTTTTCCCCTTTCATTTTAACGAAATGCTCATGTGAGCTTGAACATTCTAAATTAACCTTCTCAGAGTGTTGTGTTTGACTTTCGATAATACCTGTTGTGATATTTAATGCATTTAATGCACCTTCTGATGCTGGTTTGGTATGAAATAGTGCTGGTTACTATTAATATTAGACACGATACCTGTATTGGTATTTGCTGTGAAAGATTAGGGGTAAAGATAGCTTTTATCTAACGAATAGTGGGTATTCTTCCCAAAAAGCGATTCTCGTCTCTCACAGGCCGGCGACGAGACATACCGATAATTGATATCTCTGTAGTCGCTGAAACCAAAACTTGCTCGTTTTTCGTACGAACATTTTTCACATTTCGGCCCATTTCTCCGGAACGAAGACGTGACTGAAATTTTGAATTTAGTACAAATCATTGTTACAAACCGACAAAGTTTCTTATAGCGACATGAGCAATTATTGCTTCTCTGACCACAGTGATGACACAATGATCTTTCAGTATGCTCCACACAGTAGAATCCGATCTTAATGAAACCCTTAGATACCCTATTGTTTTCCTCTGGTTCTTTCGACGATTCAGGGCCTGAAGTGGTTACTTAAATCTGGGAATCTGCTGTACTTTGTGTTAGATGGAGGTTGCGTTTGTATTTCCAGGATTTCCAGATTACCCACTGGCACTAGTCTGTGTCTAATTAGCTCGACTGTATAATTTCATCTTGTGTTATTTAGCAATCAGCATAAACTTAATGACGCACATCTCTTGTATGTAAATATTGAACACTATTTTCTTATAAGTTTGAAATGATGTGTACGATACATGTTTTTCTTTTTTATTCACCTGAAACCCTAAATCATATCGGTCTTTCCAAAGTATTTTTAGGCGCTGTAAGCTTTCGCGTAGAACATCTTCATTCTTTTTCAAGTCACATTTCAATGTTGAAATGATTTCATATTGACATGCTGTGACCGGTGAAGGTGAAGGTGAAGGTGAAATGGTGTATTTAGCGCCAGTCGCTAGGATCTTAGTAGTTGGTTAAGTAATCGAGACCTCGACCCTTTCTGTGACACTCCCATAGCTGGGGCTCCAACACGAGTCATATTACTATAAGCATACTACAAAATGAAGTTTCTATCTACTGATAGCTTTTCAGAAGCAAAAATAAAACATTTCAGCTATAGTCAATATACAAATAAATAAATAGATTGTAAGAATTTCATGGAAAATTTTTATTATAATTTCTAGGGCAATAAATGTTGCAACTTACACTACTTCTATGCATTGCAAATGTGCATTACATTGCTTTCGCCTGTTCTATACAAATTTGCATAATATTAACTGCAATGGTTACCAAATAAAAATTCAAAAGGTGCTGTAGTTTGCTATTTTAGGCCCTGGCCAAACGATCAAACATTGGTGGTCAAAATTTTGATATTTGCTTTAAAAGCAATTTTTGATCGTTTGGCCACGTCACAAAACATCGCTTGACAAGCAAAAATAAGTTAAATTTGTTTCGTAATGCTTTTGGAACTTGGTGCAAACAAAAATTTTGGACAAGCAATGTTTTGTAACATTTCCAAACGGTCAAACATTTTGCTCGGCAAGCAAATTTCAGATGTTTGACAAACAATGTTTGATCGTTAGGCCAGAGCCTTAATCTGATGGATCGAGATAATCAAGTCCTTCAAGTGCCAGTATTTTCTTAGTACTTGCTGTATTTATGTTTGGTTTGATTCTGGTATGCAAATCCACGCCATATTGGTCTAACTGCATGTCGCACATCATTAAGACAATGAAGCAATTGATACAAGCTCATCAGATGCCTTTTTCTTGTTTCATCTGCATTAATCCATGCCTTTGCATTGCTTGGAAGGGTTCCTAGCCCATATGCTACGATCATGGATCCCATTCCTTTTCTTATCTACGAGAGAAACAGATTGTCATAAGCTGAGTCTTGTTAATTTGATTCATACAGTACATCCATTCAGATATTACTGCTGTATATATGCAGATAAAGAACACGAGTGGCATGCCGCAACTGATAGGCGTCTAACTTGGACTTCACGATCAGATAGCCAACGATGATTGCACTGACCTTAGGAGCCCAATGATATCTTGGAGTAGCTCTCTTGACTCACACAGCCTAAGGCTCGCATCCCATCTGACATTGTGTTTCGACAATTTTAAGCCTTCTTTAGTAGACTCACGTCACGAGTCTCTACGCTCCCCTTATTTTGATTTGTCACACTGAGCGATTGTAGAAAACAACAACAAAAACATCGAGCGAAGTAGTGGGACTTATGTAGTGAGTCTACTTTAGTACCATACATACATACATTTATGATGAATTTCATTGGACCCTTAAGCTCTGTGGCATCATCGCTGGCTCTCTGATCATGCTATTAAAGTTCGAATCCCATCAATTGTGGTATGCCATTTGTGGAATAATCTATCCTAGTCTTTGCCAGAATGTTTGACCAGCAAATTTAACAAATGTTTGACAGAAATGTTTGTCCCTTCGTCAGTGCAGTTCGTTTGAGGTATTAGGTCGTGGCCAAATGAGCAAACATTGTTTGCCAAACATTTGAAATTTGCTCATCATGCAATGTTTGAACGTTTGACCACGTCACAAAACATTGTTTGGCAAGCATAAATAAGCTGAATTAGTTACACGATGTTTCTAACAAACGCAAGCAAAGTCAAAATGTTTGACAAGCATTGTTTTGAAACATGGCCAAACGGTCAAACAATTTGCATGACAAGCAAATCTTACAGCTTACACCGTTGTCGAGTTTCGCTCGATGTATAGAAAATAGAATTCGAAATTCTGACGAAATCATTCGAAATTCGATTTTTCCACTAACGCATCAGATTTAATCGAATTTGGCAAAAGCTGACTTTACTTACCATATTCGGAATGAATGCTCTGCAAAATCACGCAGCTCGTATTCCAAATGTCTAATACTTTGTGTCAAACTTTGACTTCCCTTTGGCAAATTAATCTCGTCCATTTGCAGTTGCTGCATTTCACCAACAAATTCCTGAAGAATTTTCATTATTTCAACAGCTCTTACTCTTGTCTAAGAAAAATAAAACAAACAAAAATTTAGGTTATAGTCTAAAACCTTCTGCCTTTGAACTTGGAGCAGAACGTTCAAAGGGTTCCGAATTGAGAATTTGGTGATTACTGCTTACTTACCGGGGTATATCCAACCCAAATTTTCCCGCTGCATCTTGATGCCAAATCAACTCTTTCAAAGTTCAATGCTTTGAAAACTGAATGTTTTTTACCCTAAAATGGAAGAAAAGCTCGAAATATAAAATCTGGATAATCAGCAAATTACTTTACCATTTCAATTTTCGGCACGGTTACATATAAGACCCTGGCCAACACGATCAAACATTGTTGGTCAAACATTTGGAATTTGCTTGTCAACCAATGTTTGAACGTTTGGCCACGTTTTAAAATATTGTCACGTATAACGTTAAAAAAGGTTCAAAAACATTTTTTGCTTGATTGTTTTCGTGATGAAACAGTAAAACATAATGCTTGCAAGCAAATTTCAAATGTTTGACAAACAATGTTTGATCATTTGGCCAGGGCCTAAATTCTGAACTTTCAGAGGGCGCCTATTAAAGGGGGCGCTTGTTTAAAATGGCCATACTAAAGGCATGAACAGAACAATTAATATACTATTTGAATAGTGATAAACCATTGCAAATATCCTATATCTATCCATCTACGCGCTGTACAACATGCCACTTCTAATCTTGGGCGATAAATGGGGCAATTATTAAGAAGGTGAAGATGAAATGGTGTTTTTAGTGCCAGTCGCTAGGACGTCAGTAGTAGGTTAACTTATTGAGACCTCGACCCCGGCCGTGACGCTACCGTGGCTGGGCTCGAACCCTGACCACACTGAGCTTCTGACACCACGAGTCAGCTTGATTACACCACGACGCCACAGCACCTTCAGGGGTGGGGACGCTTATTCATGGGAGGGCCTTTATTCAAGAAACTACGGTTTTAAACAAATTGTTTGGTATTATTAAGCTTACATATTGTTTGATAACACTGCGAACATTTTTCGTCAAATATTTCAATTGGAAACCAAGGTTAGGCAAATCTTTCTTGATACTCCAACTGTCTTTATACTTGCAACTGACAAGCATTATTGCTGAAAGTTGTGCAAGTGTTAGTAGAATCAATTTCATCTTCATTGTCCTTGGAGAAGAAATCAATTTTATTTTTTAATGTTTATTGTAAGGGTGAAGAATAGTGTTTCTGATGTCAGTGATTGTGAGCGTGGTACTCTCTCTCACACTATCACCCATTGTGTCGGATTTTCTACGCACAACATCTGGCAAAGCTGAGATTGTCGGATCTGTATCTGGTCAGAATTCGGATATGACTCTGGCACGACTGTAGACGACACGTCATGCTTTGTGTGGTTCTGTGTTCTCATGCAATGCCACCTATGTATCAGGCTGTAAAGATCCATCAATATCTTTTGGCCTTTTCAATAAGAACCGCTCTAAATGCACAAGTAAAACGAAGATAGGGGATGCATAAAAGACAAACTTGCTGGTTAAGGACTAACGCACTGACAAAAGTGAAGTAATCTAAAGACTTTAGCTACTCTGTGATCTTGATCTGGCGAATTGATGTAACATTTGATAAGGAAACTTAGGTTAGTTACTCTTCATAACTCTTTATAGTACCACCCACTTTCAGTTACATTCTAATTGTAATTCATTTAAGTAGCCCAAAGGCTAATATGATAATAAACTAAAAACGGCAATTAATTTGGACAACCGGGGTTCAGGGTGTCAGTTCTCCAACCAATCAATCGAAGAGTCTGATGGCGGTTTCACGATGTACATAATCTACTGTTGAAAAACGAAATGGGCTTTTTTATTCTTACCTCTAAGGGATTTCCAATAACGTTTCTCTTCGCTTTTTCTTCGATCTTTCTTCTTGCAAAGGTTCCTTAGCCGTTACCCAGACCTTCCCCATTTTATACTCGTTAAATGCCCTACGGGAATTCCGAACAGGTTAATAGAAACTACCTTTTATGGAATACGGTCCTTAATTTTGTATTTTTAGCCTTTACGCACGCTGATATCGGGAATCTACGATTTGCGAATTGGCATTTTGTTATGACCAGTTTAAATTTGAACGGGGGGATTACGAATCGTGAACTACATCATTGACTTAAATGATCGACATGCTCCGAGCTTTGATGCACGTGTCAAAATATCGATTGCTGCGGGCAGTTGGCTATAGCCTGCGCACAAATTCAACTCTTTCATTTGATAAGAAAAAGTTGAGTTTGGCTATAGTTCGCCACTGCTACACCTGTGTTATACAGCCGTGCTTATATTTGCGCTAATCTTAAGTTCTGATTAACATGGGGCAAAAAAGCAACACTTAACTGGCATCTTAATCTCCAGCTTCCCAAAACGTACGGCAAGCTTTTCCGAGAGAAACAGAAATCGCAAAGGCGTAGGTTCACGCTATATGTCATATATTTGTAATTCTGAACTAAATGCTTTTCAATCGTCTCCTCAAGAGTTTTCCTTGTGCTGAACTAAAGGCCCATTTCCGCTTCTTCGCATTCGTTGTTTGCCGGCTCTGTAGCGATCAGCAAAAGTGAAGCGATTTTTCTATTTCCACTACAATTTACGCTAGCGAGCGGCAAGCAGCAAATCAGCTAGCGAACAGCGAATGCAAAAGAAGTGGAACAGCGAACTGCAAAAGAAGTGGCATGAAGTTCGAACAAAGCTGCAATTTTGTCAGCTGTCAGGATAAATTCCACGAATGGGCCTGAGGACTAGGAAAGCAATAATTTTGGCGCGAAAAGATTCAGATTTCCAAAATTCGTGTTTCTTGAAAATCATGGATTCTGTTTTTGGTAGCATTCTGTTCTTCAAAATTCGGAAGGTTTTGGAGGTTTAGAAGAATACGCCCTATGTTAAAGCGATTAAAGCGAAAAAAGCGCAACCTGTAACCCAAGCGTGCATTCAATGCCGTATGCTTACCTATATAACTTTATTTATTTTTCTAAACAAATAACAGCCGATAAACCCAAGTCTTCATAAGAGGCGGTACGGGGATCGCTCCCCCGGTTTTCATAACCATTGTTTAGTTTTAGAATCAGGAAAATCAGAAATATTATGGTTTCATAATGCCACCTGTTGTACTCGTCCCTGTTTTCCTAGAAATCGTTAGCAAAGAGGTTACGTTACCAATGAATAATTAATTACCTCAACAAGAGTTTCCCTTTCTAAAGGCATACATCATGATGATGCTGATGCTATTACGTACTGAGGTAACGGAAAGTTTGATCCAGTTTCCTCGTTCCCTTGTAGTTTTCTCTGCTGGACTGTCGATGTGGACGCTCAAGCAATACTGAAGTAATATGAAACAACGATCGAGTGATACAATAACAACATGAAAATCTTATTCGAACAGGGATCTCTCAATAAGAGCAACAAGATGATATGCGAACTTACGCGGGGTTGACTGCAGTATCGACGGGGTAAAAGGCCTGGAACCCGGGCTCTGCGGTGGCCCGCCAAAATTGACATGCTCTTTGGTAATTCTCCTAAAAACTTCCTATATGTGCCTGGTACTGTTACATTACCCCGGGGCTCGCACCATGCCTCTCGGCAGCCCTGGCTGACTGTATCGTAGCATGCTAGAAAAACCCTGAACTGGGGAGACATTTTGCAAAAAGCGAACATTCTTGGTGAAAAGAAAACCATTTAATCCGGGAGGGGGGAGTACTTTATCTGCTTGATATCTTCGAATAGAAGCTGCTCTCGAATAGAGGCCCCGCTGATTATCCAAGAAAAAATTACCAGAAACACCCCCCCCCCTGGAAAGAAAGCCTCGCTAGAATACAGTAGTTTTTTTAGTTTTCCATGGTGTTATAGTATATATTTAGTGACAGAAGATGCGGTTTCTATTCAAGAAAATGCAATATATATAGTCATGAAAGCATGATCAGATCTATAACTTGCTCTATGTTTTTGCATGCATAGCGCTAGCAACAGCTATTTCTGTTCGTCGGCGAAACTAGTGAAAATAGCACCACCGTAGTTATTATTTATTATTTTGTTACACGATGAGAACTATTCTTGCCCTCTGCAAATGCAGGCAAAGAAAGAATACCAATTACAGAGAAGTAACTAAACATTCCCAAGCCTATTCTTCAGAAGAATTAAAAGAAAAAAGTTTTATTTCTCATTTTGTTAGTCTCGTTGTTACTAACACCTTTCGACATAATCATAATCATCATGCAGATAGTAATAGCTTATATATTTTTCTTGAAAATATCGAACATAGCTTTCTTCCCCTCTGTGTAACTTCACACAAAAACATCCCGATAACTCATCTAAATTTCCAACTAAATCCATTTCTTCTCTCGTGACGTCAATTTCGTCAATCCTGTCTTTCAGGTTTCCCATAATTCCTTCGGAGTAATTGCTTTTCTTGCATTTGTCATTGACAATTGCATTCAACTCCCTGAAAATTTCAAGATGGCGTTCAAATGCGTCTCCATAACCAATCATCCTCTTTTGAAACACTTCTCTAAAATGTTTATATAACATAAAATCTGCTTTATTCAGTTCAAGGATCTTTTTTCGCGCTTCTGGCGTCAGCAGTTCGAGATGGCGTGATTTTCGAACATTTTTCTTCTCGTAAACTAAATCAATGAACTTCCACCTGAAAAGTTTCCGCAGAAGTACAAGCCCTTCATCGAAATGCTCCGCAATCATAACAAAATCAAAATTGTCTTCTACTTGCTTGATAATGTCTTTCACTTTACCAATTTCCCCAGGTTTTATCTGTTTTCCAGACAAATCAAAGATCATTCCATTGAAAAATAATCTTGAGTATATAAGCTTTTGCTCTGAAGACATATTTTTCTTAAATTCTTCAGCTCTTGCTAAATCAAGACCTTCAAGTATAGGATTCGTTCTATTTGATTTGAAAGTTGTATGGAAATTATCGTAGAAAAACAGAGATTCAAATCTTTAAACTGGATTGCGCAGTATAGTCAAATACTTTGTGTCTGGATAAAGAACTTTTTGCAGTTCGTTTTTGCTGCTGAATACTGCGTGGTTACAAAAGACATTTGCCCGCCCTTTCTTCAGCCTCGTTACGTCGACTGATTCCACTTGAAATGGCTCTGGCCAATCAAAACGAAGTTTGGCCCAAAGGCCCCAAGGCAGAGCTATGTCCAAGCCATTAATGTCTGCAAATCTGTTCAGTATGCTTGTGATTGTACTGCTTGCTGTTTTGTGCGTTTTCAAGAACATGATTTTCTCGATTCTTGTTACTTCTGGATCATTTCGGTTTCTGATGAGAGTCAATAATATATAATTTAAAAATCTAAATAATGTGTCAAGTCAATTCCTTTTAACTCTTGTTACTCAAAAATATTACATCAGTCTGTTTTCGAAAAGTGTCAGTAAATTAGAAAACGTCTTTCTTGGGAAGAAGTTAAGAAACTCTTCAAGAAACTTTTAGTGCATTTGCATACACGTTTTTTTCAAGAAATTAAGAACAACCTTTATAAGAAACACCAGGCTTGAATTTGGGCCACAATTTTTCGCTATCTCTGAAACTATTTGAGGAACGAAGAAGCAAAGTTCACCAGCATAAATTCCTTGCTCGAAAACGTATTTTTTAAACATGTTTCGAGCAGGGTATGGGGGGGGGGATGACAAATTAGTAAAAAATCGCTTCAAAAATAAGAAACAGGCAGGCTGAAATCGAAGCCAAGTGCTCTTATAAAAACAAACGTGTTATGTTAAAGTGCCAAAACCTTAGAGTGAACAATGTAATATATCTATGGATCAAAAGTACTTAGGTAGGTAATAACTTACCTCGAGTTGTTGATTGAATTCATTTTGTAAGCAAGTTGGATTACTAGGTACTGCAATGTGAATATTGCAACGACCAGTAGTATAAGCAGCACTGAAAATAAACGAAGTATCGATGACCATAAATGAAACACAATGCATGCAAAATGAAATCAAAATGAAACGCCAAAAGAAGAAAAAAGAAAACTTACGGATAGATTTGAGTTTCTTCTTCATTTTTACGAAAGAAGTTATAAACAAAGACATCACAAAGTATTTTGTATCGATGCTAATGATGTGATTCATATTTATTAGAATATTTATAAGACAACAATGATTACCCGCAATACCCATACAAACGATTTGTTCCTCCCACCTTTAGCTGCTTCATGTAAATTTAACGTAAGCCTTCTAACAAGTTATGCTCTTTCTTTGCCTTCTATTTTATTGTATCGTATTGTATAATTATTTATTGTAAGTTTTAAAATAACGATACTTCACTAATTCATATTTCATACTAACATGAAGCAATCTGAGAGATTGCATTAGCTACGATTTATTGCAATATGAGCAAGCGCATTTATTGTTTAGAAACCAATTTTTTGTAAAACTTTTAAGCTGTTTTAAATTTTGGGCTGATTTGGTTTCAGCAGGAAGGGTGTTCCAGATATTTCAAATTACGCAAAACTAACGCAGGTTATGACTTACGATGCTGGTCATCACAACCATCGCTATTCTACATTGAGCCTTCGCAGTCTCCGGGGAAGGGAATATCCGGCCCAAAAACCATATGTGGTTATTCCCGTGCCCTATCCGAAGAGCTAAGAGCGCACCATCGGCCCACCCGAACAAATAAAATCATGGCCACTCCCTTTATGAAGGATGAAAATTTTCTTATCTTGATTACGAGAGTGAGGACTATTCTGCGCATGAGACATCTGCTAATTGTGAACTTATCTATCTATCTGTCTATCTATCTACACAGTACTGTACATTACCAAATAATTGGCATTGCGTACACGCTGGTTAGTAGATTAGTAAAACGAAAATAGGGTGAATCAGCAGTTTAGTCCTACTACACATCTTAATGTTGCTATGGTGAGAACAACTGTTCTTAACCATACAAGCCAGCAGCAGGATAATATCTAGACATCGAGTGTGTCGCTACTGTGGGTGGTTCGCAAACCCCAACAACGAGTTGCGCTGTTCGGATGTGATTTGTTTTGACCCAATTTTATTCTTCCAAGCATTGAAATGTAGAGTCAAAAAACAGAGCTATAGTGTTTCTCTCATTTTTTAAATCTCGTTATCACTAACATTTGTCGACAAAATCATATTCATCTCGCAGATAATAAAAGCTTGGATACTTTTCTTGAAAATATCTAAAATAGTCTTCTTCCTCTCTATGTAATTTTACACAAAAACATCCCGATAACTCATCTAAATTTCCAACTAAATCCATTTCTTCTCTCGTGACGTCAATTTCGTCAATCCTGTCTTTCAGATTTCCCATAATTCCTTCGGAGTAATTACTCTTCTTGCATTTGTCATTGACGATTGCATTCAACTCCCTGAAGATTTCAAGATGGCGTTCAAACTTTTCTCCATAAGCAATCATCCTCTTTTGAAACACTTCTCTGAAATGTTTATATAACATAAAATCTGCTTTATTCAGTTCGAGGATCGTTTTTCGCACTTCTGGCGTCAGCAGTTCGAGGTGGTGCGATTTTCGAACATTTTTCTTCTCGTAAACTAAATCAATGAACTTCCACCTAAAAAGTTTCCGCAGAAGTACAAGCCCTTCATCGAAGTGCTCTGCAATCATAACAAAATCAAAATTGTCTTCTACTTGCTTGATAATGTCTTTCACTTTACCGATTTCCACAGGTTTTATCTGTTTTCCAGACAAATCAAAGACCATCCCATTAAAATATAATCTTGAGTATATAAGCTTTTGCTCTGAAGACATATTTTTCTTAAATTCTTCAGCTCTTGCTAAATCAAGACCTTCAAGTATAGGATTCGTTCTATTTGATTTGAAAATTTTATGGAAATTATCGTAGAAAAACAGAGATTCAAATCTTTCGACTGGATTCCGCAGTATACTCAAATACTTTGTGTCTGGATAAAGAACTTTTTGCAGTTCGTTTTTGTTGCTGAATACCGCGTGGTTACATAAAACCTTTGCCCGCCCTTTCTTCAGCCTCGATACGTCGACTGATTTCACTTGAAAAGGCTTTGGCCAATCAAAACTACGTCTTTGTGTACTCAAACGAAGGGCTATGTCCAATCCATTGATGTCTGCAAATCTGTTCAGTATGCTTGTGAGTGTACTGCTTGCTGTTTTGTGCGTTTTCAAGAACATGACTTTCTCGATTCTTGTTACTTGTTGGTCATCTTGGTACCTAAAAGTCGATATAAATTGTTCAAATGTGAGTCTATTCAAGCGAAATAGATAAAGAAGCGTAAAAATGTCTTATATCTTTGATAGATTATAACTTACTTCGCGCTGAAAATCGTAGGATTCACTATAAATGCAAGTTGAATGACTAGATACTGCAATATGGCGAGTGAAACGACCAGCAGTACAAACAGCACTAAAACAAATGAATGATGACAATTAACTGAAAATATACATGAAAAATAGCATTTTGAAATGCAAAATGAAATGTGAACGAAAATGAAATGCAAAAGGAAATCAAAATGAAAGGTCTGAAGAAGATTTACTTACGTTGAAATTTGAGTTTCTTTTTCATTTTTGCGAATGAAGATAAACATAGAAATGAAGCATTTTATATCGATGGTTTGGAGGTATTCATATTTTTGTAAGAATTATTCGTATGATAACAATGATTACCCGCAATACCAATTCAACATACCTGTTCCTCCCACCTTTAGCTGCTTCATGTAAATTCAACGTAAGCCTTCTAACAAGTTATGATCTTTCTTTGCCTTCTAATTTATTGTATTGTACTGCATAATTTCTTATTGTTCGTTTTACAATAGCGATACTTCACTAATTCATACTAACATGAAGCAACCTCAGAGATTGCATTAGCTACGATTTATTGCAATATGAGCAAGCGCATTTATTGTTTAGAAACCAATTTTTTGTAAAATTTTTAAACTGTTTTACATTTTGGGCTGATTTGGTTTCAGCAGGAAGGGCGTTCCAGATTTTTCAAATTACGCAAAACTAACGCAGGTTATGACTTACGATGCTGGTCATCACAACCATCGCTATTCTACATTGAGTCTTCGCAGCCTCCAGGGATGGGAATATCCGGCCCAAAAACCATATGTGGTTATTCCCGTGCCCTATCCGAAGAGCTAAGAGCGCACCATCGGCCCACCCGAACAAATAAAATCATGGCCACTCCCTTTATGAACGATGAAAATTTTCCTATCTCGATTACGAGAGCGAGGACTATTCTGCGCATGCGACATCTGCTAATTGTGAACTTATCTATCAATCTGTCTATCTATCTACACAGTACTGTAGCTACATTACCAAATAATTGGCATTGCGTACACGCTGGTTAGTAGATTAGTAAAACGAAAATAGGGTGAATCAGCAGTTTAGTCCTACTACACATCTTAATGTTGCTATGGTGAGAACAAATGTTCTAAACCGTACCAGCCAGCAGCAGGATAATATCTAGACATCGAGTGTGTCGCTACCGTGGATGGTGCGCAAACCCCAACAAGAAGTTGAGCTGTTCGGATGTGATTTGTTTTGACCCAATTTTATTCTTCCAAGCATTGAAATGTAGAGTCAAAAAACAGAGCTATTGTGTTGCTCATTTTACAAATCTCGTTATCACTAACATTTGTCGACAAAATCATATTCATCTCACAGATAATAAAAGCTTGGATACTTTTCTTGAAAATATCTAAAATAGTCTTCTTCCTCTCTATGTAATTTTACACAAAAACATCCCGATAACTCATCTAAATTTCCAACTAAATCCATTTCTTCTCTCGTGACGTCAATTTCGTCAATCCTGTCTTTCAGATTTCCCATAATTCCTTCGGAGTAATTACTCTTCTTGCATTTGTCATTGACGATTGCATTCAACTCCCTGAAGATTTCAAGATGGCGTTCAAACTTTTCTCCATAAGCAATCATCCTCTTTTGAAACACTTCTCTGAAATGTTTATATAACATAAAATCTGCTTTATTCAGTTCGAGGATCGTTTTTCGCACTTCTGGCGTCAGCAGTTCGAGGTGGTGCGATTTTCGAACATTTTTCTTCTCGTAAACTAAATCAATGAACTTCCACCTAAAAAGTTTCCGCAGAAGTACAAGCCCTTCATCGAAGTGCTCTGCAATCATAACAAAATCAAAATTGTCTTCTACTTGCTTGATAATGTCTTTCACTTTACCGATTTCCCCAGGTTTTTTCTGTTTTCCAGACAAATCAAACATCATTCCATTAAAATATAATCTTGAGTATATAAGCTTTTGCTCTGAAGACATATTTTTCTTAAATTCTTCAGATCTTGTTAGATCAAGACCTTCAAGTATAGGATTCATTATATTTGATTTGAAAACTCTATTGAAACTCAGGTAGAAAAACAGAGACTCAAATCTTTCAACTGGATTGCGCAGTATAGTCAAATACTTTGTGTTTGGATAAAGAACTTTTTGCAGTTCGTTTTTGCTGCTGAATACTGCGTGGTTACATAAAACGTTTGCTCGCCCTTTCTTCAGCCTCGATACGTCGACTGATTTCACTTGAAATGGCTCTGGCCAATCAAAACTACGTCTTTGTGTACTCAAACGAAGAGCTATGTCCAAGCCATTGATGTCTGCAAATCTGTTCAGTATGCTTGTGAGTGTACTGCTTGCTGTTTTGTGCGTTTTCAAGAACATGACTTTCTCGATTCTTGTTACTTGTTGGTCATCTTGGTACCTAAAAGTCGATAGAAATTGTTAAAATGTGAGTCTATTTCAAATGTGAGTCTATTAGATAAAGAAGCGTAAAAATGTCTTATATCTTTGATAGATTATAACTTACTTCGCGCTGAAAATCGTTGGATTCATTGTAAAAGCAAGTTGAATGACTAGATACTGCAATATGGCGAGTGAAACGACCAGCAGCACAAACAGCACTAAAACAAATGAATGATGACAATTAACTGAAAATATACATGAAAAATAGCATTTTGAAATGCCAAAGGAAATGCGAACGAAAATGAAATGCAAAAGGAAATCAAAATGAAAGGTCTGAAGAAGATTTACTTACGTTGAAATTTGAGTTTCTTTTTCATTTTTACGAATGAAGATAAACATAGGCGTGAAGCATTTTATATTGATGCTTTGGAGGTATTCATATTTATAAGAATTATTCGTATGATAACAATGATTACCCGCAATACCAATTCAACATACCTGTTTTTGCCACTCCATCTTTCGCATCATGTCACCTCATCTTACTTGAAACCCCCTGGAAATATAAAAACTCGATTTCTTTTAGTATTAAAAAACCTTTATCACAACTACATATTAAAACCTATTCCATCACAAGCTCTTTTGATTGACATATAAAAGTCACTATTTCGGCGTGTCTTCACTAATCAAATTTGCGGGGCTAAGTAGCCGGCAGTTTTGAGTTGCGTTCATAGCGGAACACTTACAGCCAAGGTAAAAGGCGTGGCTAGCAAAATTTTTCTTGGGAGCTTTCGCCAACCCCCCTGTAGTTGACATAATGCGCAGTGATGCATTTAGCCATGGTCAGCTAAGCAAGTTACGTGCGATGTATCAGCAACACTGTAATGTAGTAGGGCAGCTACTTCATGTGAATGTCTTCTAGCACGTTATGATCTTTCTTTGCCTTTTATCCATTTACTTTTATCCATTTATCCATGTACTTGTTCGTCTTAACAGTGGCGTCACCACGGGGTGGACTGGGGTGGACATGTCCACCCCAGTTCTATCAGACATCGGTTTTTCAATTCTTTGAAATCCGTAATAATATTTACAGGGGGGCGCAAGATTTTCAGCAAAAGTGAAATGAGCTCTTTTCTCCCGACATTGTATGCATTGGTGAAAATCAGCGCAACTTTACCAGTCACAGTGGCATCGTGTGAAACATCACATGATTTTGTGCTGTTAGCAATCAAAAAGACCGTCACAAAAACATGGTCTTTAATTTTTGAATGCAGTAAATTTCAAAAACTTTTCGTCGTTGTTTCGTCGTTGTTATATCTGCAAGTGGGATAATTTTCGAAAGTTATTAGTAAATAGTTGATCTTTGCTTGCTTTTTTTTATCTTAGGATGATTAAGAATGGGCGTTAGCCACCTTTTCCGAGCGTGTGAAGGGCGTGGCCCCAGAAATTTTCTCGGGGGCTCCGCCCCCAAACCCCCAAGAATTTTTGTCCACCCCAGTATTTTTAGTCTGGGAACGCCACTGCGTCTTAATACTTGTAAATACGATATCCAATTATGGTCTGGGGGCCGGACTCTCCCTCCCCCGCAGGCTGGCTGAAGTTTCATGGAGAATATGTAGCGATTTTCTGTAATGGGAACCAGCGATGGGGCGCCTCAGCCACATTGTGGATGCAAGTGGGGAGCATCGTTCTCAGCACTAGCCTGCGTGCAGCCTCGACTCATCTAACCTCTACTCTTTACGAAAGAAGAGTTTGAGGCTGCACGCAGGCTATCTCAGCACCGGATCAGGTGTTTTTGCTTTTGCTCTTTCTTTGCATAGTCAATATCTTTACAGTTAAAGCTTTTGGAATGGCACAATAACAAATAGCCTCGAGTCGGATATTTGACATTACGTCACTCGGTCATTCGTCATTATGAACTTTGAACTATGTAAGCTGATTCAGGAAGCATTATGGCGGATGGCGGGCCTTTTTTGGTGTTTTCTTCTTCTTCTTGTTGCATATGTTTGATATCTCTAAAAGGAGCAACGAAATGGCATCTGAAGGTATGAATATTCATTGGCTATCATATTTCAACCGCTTATTTTCAATTTGCATAGCTATGATCATGGAACCTGATCTGATTCTGATGTGATCTGATGAGCTTTTTGTGTGTGTTGTTGGGGTTGGGGGTGGCCTAAATTAAACTATGCCTTGTTGCATATTCCAATTCCACAACATACTGCAGAGTAGAGCATTCAATTCACAAACCTGACTTCAACACTAGGTTAATCATAGGAATAAAAAAAAAGGTGATGTGGTCAAGTGGTCAAGGCGTTCGGCTCACGATCGCAAGGTCGTGGGTTCGAATCTCGTCGGGACCACTTTCCACAAGCCTACAGTCAACTCAGCTGTCCATCCTTCCGTGGTTGGTAAATGAGTACCCAGGGTATCAATTCTAGAATATCAGTCTGGGGGCACAAGCTGCAGGTCCACATCAGCTGTATAGCTGCCAGAACCCTTGACCTCATTAACAAATAAAGATTGCTTGCTTGCTTGCTTGCTTGCTAGGAATAGGCTAGAAAAATAGAAAAAGTGTATACAAGGGTAACAGGTCAAGTCGCCCCATTTGCCCAACCTTAACATGGTCAAGTCGGACCTTTTTCAAGCCAAGTCGCCCTACCTTCAAAGTCAACTCGCCTCATCTATCAAGTCAACTTGCCCCACCATTAAATAAATGATAGACAACGATAAAATTGAATGAATCTATCAGTGCAATGAAAAGGGTTTGAGGGCAGAGCCCCCAACTGTCAACATTTATAGTTCAGTGGGGGCAAGTTGACTATTGAGATGGGGGTGATTTGACTTTGAAAGTGGGGTGAGTTGACCTAAAAGTGGGGTGAGTTGGCAATGGGGCAAGTTGGTAGTGGGGCAAGTTGACTAGAAACCGTAACAAGTGCAAGTGCGAGTGCTACAAACGAGTGCATAGTAAAATAACAACAGAAAGGTCACATGATCTGTTGATTTTCCAGTTGCATGGGTAATATAAAAAACTGCACAAAGTGCTGCATCCAAAACATCTCGTTCCCCCAGCAAACTTTCCAGTCTGTAGGAGCAGGGGCACTGGAAACATGGGGGCAGCTAGGGCAACTGCCCCCCTTGCTCTCATTTCCTATTGAAATTTGAAAATTGAATTCTCTTAATACTTCCCCCTAAAACCTCTTAACGACCAAGTACAATTACCGTACCCCCAGAGCCCGCTGGTGCTCTGTCTCTCAACGGCCCTGATTGAAATCATTTGATCCATGATTGATATCAAGTGACGAAATTTTTGATTCAGATAACAAACATGAGAAAACCATCAAGTATTAAAACCCCTTTGGCATTCTAATTCATACAGAATTTCTCCTTTAATTATTAAATACTTCAAAAGATCCAGATAATCTCTCTTCTAAAACATAGATTCCTCTGCACAGGAAATTCCAGCTTTTCTCCAACAAAGATAAAATCTCATCCATTATTAATCACTGACAATATTTTGCAAGATGATTTTTCACCGCATGCCTTAGAATGCAATCAGGCTGTTTTGTGGCAGATTTTTGTCCAAAATTTATTCATTTTTCATGATTACTGTGAACTCCTGAAAAATTAATCTATTAATGGTAACATATTTCTCAGTTGTATCCAAACCTCATGAAACAATTTGAAAATTTTCATGGATTGGAGGTTAGGATGTGTTTTTTGGACCTTTTCTGCCTCCATTTCTCGACACTTCCGAGAGATCGAAAGCCCGTTCTTTTGGACAACACTTAAGAATATTAGAGATTTTGCAGGCTTTAAACTCTCCGGACTCAAGAGCTGGACGATTTCACTGAATGCACAGAGAGTCTCGTTTCAAAAATAAATTTATCAAAAATTTTCCATAAGGTAGTGCATTTTTTGGTTCGAGAATCGGAAACATGCGATGTCTACAAGGAAAAATCCCCTCTAAAAAGAACGCACCCTTAAAATCAAAATTGATTCCTTTGCCACTCCGAGCAGAATTCTATTTTAAAAGTGTTTCGTTTCCACATCTCTGAATTTGTGATGAAAACTGAAATCAAGTCTTCAAGCACTCTTTTGTGAAATTTCTTAATTGAAAATAATGAGTAGTTTCAAAAAACAATTTGTCGTGGCTCTAAAAGTCGTAGAATCGCTTAAAAATTCCGCATGTGCTTTCCAGTGTTAAAAACACACCCATCAGAATAATCTAGCAAAATCGGAAATTTCTGCGCACTAAAAATAAGCTTTTGTTTGTCAAATTCTGTCCTTGGGTGGAACCAAAATTAAAAATTTATGTTGCAGACACGTTCTGCGCAGCTGATAAGGATTTTCGGAAATTATCATTGTTGAGATCTATATTGTTTGTGTTCAACAATCAAAATCGAAGCGGACTGGGGAAATTTAAGAAAATCCGCTGAACAATAAGCAGCTTTCTTGAATTTATTTCTTATGTCTATATTTGTATTGTAGATACATAAAACTGCATGATACTGGGTACTAAGTGAGTAAATTGAGTTTCCGTGCGTATCGTATCAAAACGCTTTTTTGAAGGTTTCACCACAGGATGCCCAGTAGCGTAAATATTAAGAATGATAACTGGTGCTGCCTCATTATAGACTTGCTCCAAGTCTCGCTCGTTGTGTCTAATCTGCTGGAGGTTGCGTAGGCGAGTTCCCAACCGGAGGAACGGAGGAGTTATTCTCCTTCGCAGCTTCAGAAGAATAGACCCAACTAATGAGACTTGGAACAACTACCTCATTATGGTTATTTGCATTGCGTTTCTGCGTAAAATTTTCACTCAGTTTATTTCATTAGTTTTGTTGGTGTTGTTGTTGTTGTTGTTGTTGTTGTTGTTGTATTGAACTGAAGAAATGGGCCGCTAAAGTTTTCAAGAGATTTTATGAGCGGTCTCTATAGTGGAGGGGAGGGATGTGCGATCGTAGCGTCCTAGATTGCACGAATTACAATTTTTTGCCTTTTAAATTCCTTGTTGCTCACGTTTCCGTAACCCTCAACGTTTTTTCATCGAAATAAGGTGACCTAGGAAATTGATGCTTGTGAAGAGTGGGATAGTTTTGTTCCAAAGCCCAAC
Source organism: Chrysaora quinquecirrha (assembly GCA_014526335.1). Taxonomy (NCBI): domain Eukaryota; kingdom Metazoa; phylum Cnidaria; class Scyphozoa; order Semaeostomeae; family Pelagiidae; genus Chrysaora; species Chrysaora quinquecirrha. The sequence goes on along the minus strand of JACTAT010000039.1, from coordinate 3,073,292 downwards.
CCCTGGCCCCGTCCCCGAAAGAAATTAAGTGCATCTTGGTGGGGATACAAGCTGCACTGCCTTATCAAATGTACGGGTGCCTGACACTCCAGACTGTATTATCAATAATTATACTTGCTTGGTTGATTGCTTGCTTGTTGCATCTATCATATGCAATGCAGACTATGCCCTTCTTTCCAAGCTCTTTCGCGCCAACCATAAAGTTTTGGACCAAAAAATTCGGTTCAAATAACTTCGGACAACTGCGGACTTTTTTTCTAGTTCATCAAGAAATTTCTTCTATGTGAAATGATTACATTTGGGAAAGTTTCTTCTAGTAATTGTCAAAAATGCATGAGTCTGTCCTGTGGAAACTATTTCGATAAGCATCTTGATGATCAAACAAACATTGCTGAAATAGCTTTCGTTTTTCCAAAACTTTAATTGTCCGAACGAACGTATTAACATCCCTCCAAAATGTGTCCTAAGGACAAAGTCCGAAAGTTTGATCTTCCAAACGTATCGATTTTAAATTGGCACGTTAGTCTAGATGCGTGCGGTGTTATAAAAATCACAAAATTTTAAGACTTGAAATTAAAAATATAGCTAATACTGTAGATGATAGCATTGTTTTTTTAATTTCCTCGAGTTCATCAACACCAACATTTCGCAATTTTATATCATTAAAAATTTATCATGATCAAATGATAAATATTTCAATTCATTTCAAAAAGAAAAAACTAACATTTTGAATCAGGTCAGCGTAACCTACATCTGCAGGATTATGATAATTTCAAATATATTATTTTGATGCTTAGTACCAACTGTTTTATATCGAAATTCCCTTTCTGGTAATCTCACTTCATGTTGTTCAGCTTATTTGGATTTGCAAACTTTGCCATAGCCATTGCTGTAGTCCAGGGCCATTTTAGCCTGTGTTTCTATATACCTATGTATCTTTCAACCGTCTCAATAGCCTCAACAAGCTTTAAGACATTGTATGGTATGCCAGTGCTACTATACATATATATCTCTCCACCGCCTCCATCGTCTCCACAAATTTAGGGCCATGTACGCTTGTGCTACTATACCTGGCTCTAATCTATCATGTGTCTGTCCAGGATTGAATTGAATTGCACCCTTTTCTATAAAACGGGGGTAACAGGGGGTCTTTGGTACAAGTACCGCAAGGTTTGGTACCAAGTTCCACCCAAATTGCAGGAGTAGTACCACGTAATCTCAATTTTGATCGAAATAAACTACTGTGTCGAACGAAATGATAACCCATATGAGTTGATAGAGGTAACAGGTTCAAATCTTTTTTCAGAATTTCGTACCAGGTTCCACCCCTCTATACCCTGGGTACCACACTTTCAATTTCAAAAAATTGAAAGTCTGGTACCCAGGATAACCCCTCTAGTACCCTGGTACCCCTACCCTGTCAACCCTCTCCTATAGAAATGCCAGTCAGCGGTTTTTCACGAATGCCCAATGATGCAACATTTTATTTTCAGTAATCAACTTAAGTGATGAGCAACGTTATCATTTATTTTTGTTTCTAAATGACACTTTTTATAAGAACCAGAAATATTTTTCGAGACTTGGTGTTCTTAATCTTGGCTAAATTAATGCTCAAAGTATTCTTAATATGTGCCGCCTATATGGGTTTGTTTTTTGTCCCTGAATTTCTCTAAAAATGGGTATGATTTTTACCCAAACCTCTAGAGGGTGGGAGGTTGAAGAAACTAAAAAAGTACACTTTATTTGAATCCGAAAAATGTTGATACAGTGTAAAAGATGTTCGTAGTAAAAAGGACTAGAAAGTCTTACTACTCTCATCTTTCGCTTATTACCCAAAAGGGTCTTGTGCCTGCCGTATAAGTGGGTGGTTCCGAGGGGTGTGTGACTCTTCTAAAAGGTATACAACAGTAAATATCTTATAGAATACAATAAAAAATGATTTCCAAGAGAATTCCATGAATACAATAGTATTTTCAGCAAAGTGTACTAGATTTCAAGGGAGTGATTTGCCCCTCGGTCGAGTCTGCAATCCATCCCCGTTCACCTACAACTCCTAGGCGTGTTACACTTATAATTTTCAACACTCTGCTTTTTAAACCTTTGTTTCGAATCGCTCTGTTTTGTTTCATAGCCTTGTTTTCCAATTTAACACATTCGATTTTATTATCATAATCTTTCCCCTCATTTCTGGAGATTTTGTGGCGTTTTGGTAACTAATATAAGATAATTTCGTTGTAGAAAACACGTAAAACTCTGGAGAAAATTATCTGATTAGAGAAAAATCAGATGTTGAGAAGCTTCGCCTCATCTTATTACAATGGATCCAATGTTGATATATGCAAATCTAAACAGGTGATGAACATTTTGCAAATTTTGTTGATTAATATTATTTCTGTAGCCAATTTAGACTGGCTTCACCAGTCCTTTTCACAGAATACTTGGGACTCAGAAACCCAAATCGCTATTTAGACTCACTAGATAGTCCAAGTACTTCGCTCGATGTTGTTGCCGTTGTTTGCTAGATTCGCTTTGTTAGAGTGACAAATAACAAGTTGGGGGGGCGTAAACTAGAGACTTGTGTAGTGAATCTACTCCTTATTCTGTGTCTTGAGTTCTTGGCTTGTCGTTGTTGTTGTTGTTGAACACCTTCAGTTTTTACTAACGACCTATCAGTTCTAAGAAGCAATAAAGAGACTTATGTCGCGCATCTGCAGTCAGGGTTCCCGTCAAAGCTGGTTGAAATGTTTGCAAAAAATGATTTTAATTGTGTGTACGATGCGTTTTGTCCGACCGAAATGCTGAAAATCGCAAAAATACTTTTCTTGGTACTTCAAGGGATTCTGGCGATGCAATAGTATTTTTGGAGAGATTTTGTGGACAATTACAGACATCTTGCAAGTTCCAGTGCGCTGGTCCGTCTTTTGATGACGTCATAGGTTGAATTCGTTACCAGACTCCTTCAGCTGGTCGCTGCAATGTTCGTTGGTGTTCGAGTTGGTTTGTTTTCTTTACAACTAATTTCTGAAATATACTATTTTTAAGATCCAGGAAATGTGTTATGTAGAAAAGCTGTTAAATTAAGAGGTTTTTCCAAAGAAAAAACACAAAAGGCAGTCCAATTTCGTGCAGGTATTGGGACGTCTTTCAAAGAGGCGCATAGGCATTTTATAATCTGCATGATTAGTATTTCCTTGTGATAAAGGAATAGGAAAGTTTTCAGTGTTTTGGTGCTTTTGCGAAAAATAGGGATACAGTAGGTGCAAACTTGTGCAAAATGTTTCGCTTTTGCTTTGGAATGCGTCCTTCTGTCCCCTTCAAGCTTTTGCATTAAAAATACTCGTCTTATCAGGGCGTTGTCATTATGGTCGATTATGGTCAACAATGCATACCTATTTAGTGATATCATCGTTTTAAAAGAAATACGCAACTGAGAAATAACATTCCTTGATTGTCTATATACAGATTAGATTGAGTTGAGAGCTTCTAGGCCTGCACAAATAAATTTCACGAACCCTTGTTAAATCATTTTTAAAATCATAAAACTTTAATGCAGAAGTTCGTGCAATGTATGCCAAGAGAGGCTTTTAGGAATGATGATTTGATTTTGCATTGAAAAAATCGCTCCACAGGTGGATTTTCCCTGATCTTATGGAGAGCCGTTTTAAATATTTCATGATCAATCATGTAGAAAATTGAATAACAACGACAGAAAAGAGTGCAGAAGGTGATTGTTTCAAACAAAAGAATTTCCCACGTCTATTGACAGCCTTTCTTCACTTTTATGCACATGCAAGCTGCGAGATATTGCCAGAACAATACATCCTTCATGCCCATATCAGGAAATACCAACCATGTTGTTAATAGCTACCGATTACTGACCAATCAGAGAGCCAATCACAGTCAAGATTGACCAATCACAGCGGAAATGCAAATTAGCTTTCGTTTTTAGCACGTGGTACGGAAAAGCTGGCTTATTCATAATAAAAATTTTCAACATACGTAAAATGAGTTCAGTTCATTTGGAAAGATTTTGTGTTGGGGAATTTTATTTGTATACGGCGTGCGAGGAGACTTTACGTTTATTGCGTCACTTTTACGTTTAGTTTCGTTTTTTGGTTAGTTGCTTTGATTTAGAATAAAGATGGAGTCGAAGCCACAAATTCATATGAATGGACATTCAGAAATTGTTCAAAACGGACAAGTTGATTATGACGACGAGGGATCAAAGACCAATTTGATCGTAAACTACCTGCCACAAGAGATGACCGAAGAGGAATTGAAGACACTCTTCTCGTCAATAGGCCCACTTGAAAGCTGTAAACTAATAAAAAACAAAGCGACGAGGGTGAGCCTTGGTTATGCTTTTGTAAATTATGTCAATACTATTGATGCGAAGAGGGCTATCGACACGCTTTGTGGCATGAAGCTTACGAGTAAAACCATCAAAGTTAGTTATGCTCGACCTAGCTCAAACGAAATCAAAAATGCCAATCTATATATAAGTGGACTTCCTTTAAGCTGCACCAAAGAGAACTTGGCTCGATTATTTGGGCGTTTTGGTGATATAATCACCTGCAAAGTTCTGGAAGATGAGTCTGGTTCAAGTAAAGGAGTAGGTTTTGTGAGATTTGATAAACGCAGGCAAGCTGAAGCTGCAATTGATGCCTTGAATAATAACATACCAGACGTTCCTGGAGCTATCAAACCACTTACGGTGAAATTTGCCAACCCACCAAGCCAGAAAATGTGTTTGGATATGATAAACAGCGTTGCCCAGGCCAAAGGACTTGCCAGTGTTTCACCTGCAGCCTTGAGAAACCAATGCCTATATTCCCCTGTGACAGCTGCTGCTTTCAGTTCAAGCCTAAGTAATTACGCTGGAAATGCTTTTGGTATGAATCTACCAGCCAGCGTGACACCTACAAATTCACCTTGGTGTATTTTTGTCTACAACCTACCAGCTAATTCAACAGAATTAACATTGTTTCAGTTGTTCTGCAAATTCGGGGCGATCGATAGCGTCAAAGTTATCACTGACGAGGAGAAGAAATGCAAGGGTTTCGGCTTTGTAAACATGGTAAATTATGAGGAAGCCTGTTTTGCTATTATGCGTCTAAATGGCTATTGTTTGGAGAGAGGGAAACCATTACAAGTATCCTTCAAGAAGCCAAAGAATCAACAGGCGGTGACATCTTGAAAAGGTTTCATTTGGCATCTTACAGGTTTCATTTGGCATCTTAAAGGTTTCATTTTCCGTCTAAAGGTTTCATTTTCTTGTTTTTTTGGACTATTATGAATTATATTTAAATTTCTTTAAATTTTCGTGTTCAGAAGTTTTAATTTTTACTGTCTGCCTGTAATCAAGTAGACAGACATATTGTATTTCCATCGAATTTTATTGCATTTCAATTCACGCGATCGATGGAATTTCGTGAAAATATTTTTGCTTTATGATGTCATCCGCACGTGATGTCATTCACCCATTCATTAGAGATCATCATTCCCCATATTTCCTCATTGCTATGTTTTTGTTTTAGTCACATGATAAATTCTTTTCCTGTGACTATTTTGCGTTGATTTAAAATCATGTTTTGTTAATTTTTCATTTTTTTGTTATTACTATTTAAAATTCATCTCACTCAGATATAACATCTGCACCCACCCTTGTTTTTGTTGTATTTTCGTTTATATTTCTTTTCCTTATAGCCTTAATTTATTACACTGATCGCACAATGAATCTATCCATATCTATTACATTTCCGTTATTTTATTCCATATTTTTCCACAAACACATTTTTTCTTCCTTTCTACCATTAATAAATAAAGGCAATTCTATTTAAGCACTACAGTATAAGAATTTCAAACATATTATCTAAATCTAAAAATGCAGTTAGTTAAGAATTGTACAAACAGCATTGTATCTTCGTGTTAAACACAAATTTGTAAGAGTTCTTTAAGGATAAAGATTATTGACATTATACTTTATTCATTTTATTATTACTATACAGGTAATTTGCGATCTTTGAAAAAAATGCATGTTTCAGTTCTCCAATGGCGGATCTGAAGTGTTTCTGTTCTCAAAGTCGCATTTTAACTTACTCAGTTTTGCATCAGTTGTTTGTAGAGGCAGTTTATTAATTATTGTATTTTAAGTGAATTGGTTATGTTTCTTAAAATATTTCGGTTTCATCTCACATTCAGCCAGGTCAATCCACGCCCTTTGCCCATTGACGCACTTCCTCTACGTAAGCCTTGTCTGGAAGACCTTTCATCGAAGTCACAAGGTCAAGCCACCGCATTTCAGAAGAGAGAATGGCCTAGTTACCAATACAGTATTCGACCATTCTCACCATGTATTCGTCTCGAGGAGCATTTCACTTTTGATTCCAAGCCATTCTGTGCTTTCTGTTTCCTCCCTCAGATTTATTGTTTTTGTCCAATTTTATCCCTTCGTTGCAGCCATCCATATATGTTTCGTTTTCAGCGAAGAAAATCTCAATCACATTTGTTTGTATAGGCATTTTGTACTCCTAAACTACGATAGACAGATATATTTTGGAAACGTGAAAAACATTTTTATTGATACGTAAACAATAAAAGGATTTTAGAGAGAGCATGCACCAGGGTAATGTTTGACCATGGCTGACTTTTGACGTCTTTTATGCTTTTGTTGCAGAATAAAATAATTCAATGTGGCCAGCGTTCGGCTTGCAATATTTATACGAGAAATTGTGTCAAAACTAGAGCAGTTTATATATTAAATGAGACCAGGCGTCACAAAGAAATAAAATGGTATATCTAAAGTATTTAAGAACCTAATGTATTTGAAATTGCTTGAATTTAAAAACAAAATCTTTGATTTCTGTCATGTGTTCTCCTAGTTAAAACCGCTTGTGGACTGCGTGGCCTGCGTGGCCTGCGTGAGCTTGTTTGATTATGGGTGTGGCAATTTGGTTCGAACAGCCGTTCAAGCAGAAGCCACCTGCATTTTTATGGACCAAAAAATGCACTGCTGCAATAAATTCCAAGAACACGTTTGGCAACCGTACGGTCCTTGAAATTCTACTGCGAAAATTAAACGCAAAACCCGGGTCTATTAAACATTTTCTTACAAGCCACACCCTATTACCAGGGCTCCAGATGTTTGCCGAAGCAGAAGTTGCATAAAATCGATCTTTGGTCCACAAAGAGACGAACAATCGAGTAAGCAATTGCAAATTCGCGAAAGAGCCCTCCTTAAGACGAATGCGTTTGTTTATGGTAAACAACAATATGAAACATTACCAAATAAGGTGTCGAAAGTGCAATATAACCAAATATGGCGTCGCAATCTGAATGAACACGAGTGTCGGGATATTTGCGCAGTCTCGTTTAGTCCAGTCGGAGAGTGAGCCAGGTATCACCTGGCGAGGGAATTTAGGGGACATAATTTTTCTAGATCAGTTTTTCACGCTGATTACGAATATGGATGTTATTCATGCGAACGAGGCTGCTTTTTCAAGATATTTCATGAATTAACCTCGTTTTGGCCTGTTCCTGTCGCGAAAACATTTTGGAAGCTTTAGACATACAAATGACACTTTCTAGACTAGATTTTCATGCTGATTATGACTATGTATGTTATTCGCTCAAAAGAGGCCTTTTAAAGGCAAAACATGATGTAGCCTCGTTCTGGTGCAATAAGGATTTTTACCGATCTATTAACTATACAGAGTTATTTTCTATTTACTTTTCGAGGCACAGCGGGTTTAGCCTGTTTCAGGGTAGTTAGGGTTTTAATGGCTTGAAATGGTTTAGTGGTTGTAAGTGTTTACCGTATAATTTTCATTACTGAGCCTCAGCTGAACTTCCTTGTGAAAAAAATGCGTGTATTATTTGAAACAAATTTGATCCAGACCAAAGCCCTCAAAAAATTTTTAATAAAGCTGTTTCTCCCCATTAACACCCTCAGCTGTTTCCTTTCTGTTATCTTAATATTGTGAAAAACATTTCAAATTGAGAATTCCTGTAAAATCTCTTCCGTTTGATAACCTATATTTGGCCAAATATTCAACCTGTGTCTTCTTGTAAGAGTGTATAAAAATGCGTAAAGGGAGACCATGCTAGTTTGTACAACATGGTTGAAGTTTCGAATGTAAAATGTCTCAGTTAACATGTATAATACATTACAAGCATTTAGATACTGCTAAGGAAATTATAAAAGCTGTAAGTGAAGATACGATTAAAAAATTGCTGGAAAGTCGAGCAGCACGTTACGACTTAGGGAGTGACTATATTCACAGAGAGCAAATCGCAAATATTCCAGAACAGTTTGATCCATCGAAACATGGATATCATCGCCAGTGCTATCAAAAGTTTACGAATGCTGTATCCGTCTTGAAGCGAAAAAGCTCCACACGTGCTATACCAGAAAAAAGACCCCGGCGATCTGGTGAATTTTCCAATGTGTTGTTTCCAAACTATTGCATGAAATGTAAGTCATGCAACCCTATTACAGTTAAAGGAAGAAACAATTTCCCAGAAATTTGACAACTGTAACTGCTTGTAAGGCGATTAAACGCTCAGCCAGACTGCACAATGATGAAGAAATGTGCTTGGCTGTCAATGGTGAAGATCTCATTGCGAGAGAATTTAAAATGCATGAAAAATGTTACAAGGATTTTACACGTATATGCAATAAAGAAACAACAGTTAAAGAAAAGTCTTGCCACGAAGAATCCGGTGACATTAAAGAAAGACGAAGTCGACTGTTCCAATTTGTAAAAGATCATGCAATTGAGAGAGAGCAAGCGATTTCTATCAAACTTTTGACAGAGATTTATGAGCTGGACGAAGAAGACTGCCGTTTAAGGGGAAAAGTGAAACAGATGCTAGTGGAGGAGTTTAAAGAAGAGTTACTTTTTGTTACCGTCTCCAGCAATGAACCTCAAGTAGTGGTCAGTAGAAATGTTTTGACTGCTACAACGAAAACAAGCTTTCTTAGCATAAACAAAAAATGCGTACTAAAAGAAGCTGCTGACTTAATTCAAGAGGACATCGAATCTCATATACAGTCTGCTCCGGACTTGCCATGGCCACCAACGATTGAGGCACTTCAATCTCGAGAAAGAGAAGAACCAGAAACTTTGACTAATTTTTTGTTACGACTGATCCAGAAATCTGACCATAACCCAAGCGAAGATGTGAAGCGATACGCGAGATCGCTTTCACAAGATGTTATTAATGCATATACGAAAGGAAAGTTTCTAACCAGCAAGCACATTTTGCTCGGATGTGGGATGCATAGCATCACCGGAATGAAAAAGCCAATTGAAATCTTAGCAAAATATGGGCATTCGTGTAACTACAATATGGTGCAAGAAATTGAAACGGCACAAGCTGAACTTGCACAGCAAATGATCTGCAGAGGCTATCCATTGCCGTTAATCCCATCAGAATCTGGTAACAAGGTTCCAACAATATTCTGGTGGGACAATTTTGATTGCAAGAAAGAGAACAAGGCAGGAAGCATCCACACATGTCATGGCATTGCATTTCAAGAAGAGACGAGCCAAAGCAAAGAGAGGGAAGACGTAGCAGAGGTACCAAGATCCAAGAAAAGAACTGTTTCGTTTGCTCCAGTTGACTTATTAGAGAGAAAAGTGATTGCACACAAAGAGCCAAAATCATTCAATGACGTAATTTGCAGTAAATACAATAACAAAAATCCAATGCGAATTCTTTTGTGTTGGAAATTACTGCGACAGATGTACAGTTACAGTAGTCAACAAGTGTCCAGATTCGTTGGATGGGTTATTCTCGCTTTTGGCAAAGTCAATTCAAAGAGCACTAGGATATCATTCCTGCCTCCAATCCGCAATCCTATAACGGATTACAGCACAGTATTTGAATGTATAATGAGATCTCAAGAGTTGTCAAAATCATCCAATATGAAATATACACATATAACAGTAGATGCCGGAGCAGCAGCAAAATTTTTCCATGCAATCTGGAATAACCCAGCCGAATTTGCAAACGTCCTGATCCATCTTGGAGATTTTCATTGTTTCATGGAACTTTTTTAGCGCGATTGGAAAGGTTATTCGTGGAAGTGGATTCGAAGAGGCTGTATACCAAGCGGGACTTTGCACATCTGGTGGAATAAATGGAGTTTTATCTGGAAAACATTATAACCGTAGTTGGTTAGTAAATGAAACATTTGCAGAGGCTGTTGAAAGGCTTTTTAATGAGATGTATGGTGATGAGCCATCAGAAGATTTAAAACAATTGATGAAAACTCTTCAGCCATGGAAAATCGCGAAGAAGTTACGGTAGATACGGCATTTACTGAATACGAAGAAAGTTACCAACATAAGAAAGAAAAATGTCGTCAAGGTAGTTATGGGAAGACAGCGCAGTTCTGGATGAATTACGTAGAAATGGTTGACATCCTTCACAAGCTCCATCTTTCAGTTAACACCAACGATTTTGCTTTGAGACTCCACTGCTGGGAGGAATTGGTTTCACTATGCTTTGCGACAAATAAACAGAATTATGCACGTTATGGCAGCTACTATTGTCTAATGTTACGAAACCTAGATTCAACACATCCAGGTGCAAGAGAGGAGCTGGAAAAAAATGGACTCTCAGTTTGCAGAAACCAATTGAACATCAGGCAAACAATTGACGGGGCTGGAGAGCAGACTTTCATGAAAAGTTCTAAGACAGCAGGTACGTACTATGCCTATGATAATGTATAATTTTCTGTGGAGACCCGATTATCTAGCTCTGATGATTCATGTTCAGTACTAAATACTGTTTTCATTCGTTTTAGGTGGTATCAAGAACTTCTCAACACAGGACAGCACATATGAAAAATGGGTGCTTACGAGGCCCTTTCAGGCACGCTATGTGGACTCACTGTTTAGCCAAACAAATTTAGATACAACATCTGACCAACCAAGAAAGTGTCTCCGTCAATCTGAAATTGCTAAGTCCGAGGAAAATGTTGTCAAAATAATTAGCGTGCTCAAAAACGACTTTATCAATCCATTCAGTCAAGATATCGAGAAAGAAAGGTTATACAATTTTGCTTCTGGTTGTCCGCTGCCTAATGACATTGCCGACAATCTTCTTTCAGTAGTCCAAAATGGAGCCGAAATGCGTGAAAAGTTCTTTAATCGTCTGAATGACAAAAAAGATGGAACAGACCTCTTTTTCGAACCAATCAAGAGAGTTGCATGGAAGAGCTTTTGTGATTCGAACAAGAAAGTGAAAGTCAGTGCCAAAGGACAGTCAAAAGACGTATCAGTTCAGCGTGACATACTCGGTCTTCTTGCAGCGAAATCCCAGCAACAAAATGCAGGTATTAATATTGATAAAGCTTTATGTTTTCCTTGGCACCAGTTCCTCTTTCGATGGCCACAAGCGACGGGGAAGACGAAAACAGCAAAGAGCAAACTGATGTCGTCTGCATTGTCTTCACTAATTGAAGAGGATACCCATCTTCCTGAAGTTGAGGATACATTGCAAGTTACGGTGATCGATCTAATGGCCTTGATTCGAAGCATGGTAAAATTGCCAAATACCTTTCATGATCTTGCCTTGCAGATCCTTGTTAATGTCTCAAGACGTTACCACGTTATCTACTTTGCATGTGATACCTACAGTAATCGATCAATCAAGAATATCGAAAGAGCTGATAGAGGTACAAGCGAAAAGTTTATCATTCGAAATAGTGGTATTCGTTTACCGTCTGATTTTAAGAGGTTTTTGGGGAACGGCGAAAACAAAGAGCGCTTGTTCGCGGTCATCGAAGAAACGTTGATTGATAACCGTCATCTCATTGGAGAGCGTATTGTATATTTTGCGAGAGGAACTCAATGTATTAAAATAACAAGAGAAGGGTCTACAATAATTCCGGAGTTGAGAACGGACCATGAAGAAGCAGACACAAAAATTGTGTACCTTTTAAAGCATGCCGCAACTAATGCATCAGCAGGGCAACGTACACTTGGTGTTATCCGCTCAAGTTCGGGAGATATCGACATTCCTATTATTTTGCTTGGGAGTACGCTTGTCCAAGATATGAAACTGTACATTGACAACGGACTGGTAAAAGTAGACGACTTCTTGATATGAGTGCTTGCGACTTATCACAAGAACAAAAGAAAGCACTTGTGGGATTCCATGCATTCACTGGGAATGATTATGTCGCTTGCTTCTTTCGAAAAGGAAAGCATCTTTGTTGGAAATACACCAAGAGCAGCAGCGCTTTCCTGGATGTTTTTGCAAAACTGGGTTGCGAAAATGACGTGTCACTGGATGTCTTCGACAAGCTAGAAGAATTTGTTTGTCTTCTTTATGGCCTTAAAAAATGCAAAAGCGTTAATGAAGCACGTTCTGTGATTTTCTGGAGGCAAATTAATAAGGGTAAAGTTACAGACCTCTCTGTTTTACCGCCATGCAAAAGTAGCCTACAGAAACATGTACAAAGAGCAAATTACATTGCCAGAATTTGGAGGAAGGCGGGAGATCCGATGATGCTTTTAGAAGACCCAGCAAGTCATGGATGGTTGCCAGATTTAAAAACAGACTGGATAGATGAAGCATTTCCAGGTGATGTTGCAGAGCTTTTGATAAGTGGAGATGATGACATTGAAATATCTGACATTGATAATGAGCAAAGTTCTGACTCAGATGATGGATTTTAATCGTTGACTTCGTTCGTGATTTAGTATATTAGCTAGGAAGGACTCTTTTTTAACTATTTGGTTGAACAACAGAATAAACCCTTACTACCCTAAAACATAGTATATGCCTAAAATAAGTCAAAACCCCGCTGTATCTCGAAAAGTAAATAGAAAATGACACTGGATGGTCAATAGATCGGTAAAAATCCTTATTGCACCAGAACGAGGCTACATCATGTTTTGCCTTTAAAAGGCCTCTTTTGAGCGAATAACATACATAGTCATAATCAGCATGAAAATCTAGTCTAGAAAGTGTCATTTGTATGTCTAAAGCTTCCAAAATGTTTTCGCGACAGGAACAGGCCAAAACGAGGTTAATTCATGAAATATCTTGAAAAAGCAGCCTCGTTCGCATGAATAACATCCATATTCGTAATCAGCGTGAAAAACTGATCTAGAAAAATTATGTCCCCTAAATTCCCTCGCCAGGTGATACCTGGCTCACTCTCCGACTGGACTAGTTATGAAACCTTCGTTCCACAGTCACTGATCAGTGCCCACAGTGTGTATTTTTGACTATAAGACCTTATTTTCCTGCCAGAATTTTAAGATTCAAACAATATACACACAATATTGAGAAATTCTCTTTTCGCCAAGATTAAATTCAAATCGGATTATTTGGCGAAGTTTAAGAATCCCAAGCTTATTACTTCTTCGCTGTGTTCTGCAGATCATAGAGCAGGTCGACATGCAGAGTTTAAAACCCTTTTAATCACAATTCTTTATTCTTAAGTGATGTTCACAGGGAGACTTCTTTGAATACAACTAAAACAACTCTCTTCCCTCTTCTGTGTGCTATTATGTGCTTCGCTTTAGTTTTCAATATGCAGCTGCTGCCATCTGCTGCGCGTTCAGTATAAAACGGATTTCAAAGGGAAACATATTTAGGATTATTTTATCATGCCTTTGTCTTCAAGCAGTCTCGTTTATATGTCCAACTTAGAGCTTTGTTTACAGCTTGTCTTGTTAAAGGATCATCCGTAATAGTTTCCTTGCATTTGCATCCGAAAAACATTGGCCTTTTGAGAAGGAAATTCCCGTTGCAAAATTTGCTTAGGACAGCCTTCTAAATTAAAACTGCTGAAGATTGGTACCGCTAATGCATTTGGGGTCTTAAGTTACTCAGAGGCTCAGCGATAGCGAATAAGTTCTGAGCAACAAATTTAACGATATTTTACTTTTGTTAGCATTTTTGGTTTCAAGTCATCACTGAAAGTCTTTTCGGTGTAAATTAAAAGTTTAGGTAAGAGGTATTCTGTTTGGTAAGAGTTAAGCAACTCCGAGTGCTGAAATAGTCCTTAGACCTGCTGAAGCGAATGTGGCGTGAAACAGCTGTTTTTCCTTATAACGTCATCACAATGACTTTGGTTTCGAGGCTCGATCAAGTCTCGGTTTCGTGTCATATTCATCTTTCCCTCATCTTTCATATCCATTAATAAAGTATCCTGTGTACGTCGTTGGGGTCGCTGCTGTTTGTAGAATGCACTGACTGGCGATGCTTACTGTCCGCTGTGAAGAGGTGTCCGCTGTATGGAGGTTACTTTCACAAGAAATGACTTAAGCAGCGGAGCTGTTCGTCCGTTACGGTGGCGGGTTACTTCAGCGACATGCGGCGACATTTCAGGGACAGCATTTCTCTGTGTCGCCGGGTTTCACTGAGATGAAATCATTTCATAGGCCTATTGATGGTCGTTTTAAGGGTTCAAGGGAACATGGGAACATGCAGAAAGGTATCCAGTGAACAAGAGAACGCGGCCAAAGTTGAAAGGGAACAAGGGAGCATTAGAAAAACAGGGACAGGTATCGTCCCTCTTAATCCGCTTGACCATCAATCTGAAAAATAATTCTAAAAAACTCCAGCCAGGGAACAAGGGAGTTCTCTCAAGGGAACTGGGGAGCATGTGACCCACAAAATGATCCTTCCTATTTGAAACCAATTTCGATTTATCTGGTCATCAACCCTGCCGCAAGAAGTTAAAAACTTAAAAGAGCAGACAGTATGAAAGCTAATTTAATGTTAAAATCTTCCTGGAAGACATCAAAGAAATTAAGCCCCAGTCTTTCTTTAATACTGATCCTATTACAGCATTTCAGGTCACACGGATAATGGCCTTTTTTGTTCGATTATGCTTTGGTGCAGTTCGTGACTGTCGTGTGAGTTTCATGACCAGACTCTTTGCAGTTTAATTCTGTGGTTATCAAGATGGCTCGGTTATCGAAGGATAAGCTCAACTTCAAGTTGAAAAGTCCTTGATTACTATCCACAATTTCTGAAAATCTTTCACGAATTACGGTTTTGAGACATTCCCTCAAAAAGCCGAATCCTTCGTAATCTTATTTCAGTGCATTAAGGGTTAAATCTGTCTAATTAAGAACTGTATTTAAGCAGTATTTCATGCTGCCTTAGTCTATGGTCCTGCGACTGCATTAGGTCCAAGTTAGTGGTAAAAATGACCAAGTGGCAAGCGGGTGAGAGCTTGATGGTGAGGTCGATTCCCGCCAAGCTCAACTTTGTCTTTGGGAGATTTGCTGGCTCTCTGTAATATCAGACAAAAGGCAAAAGGAATCGCGAGGTGTGGTCACACTGATATGAAGGGTTACTGGGGGTCGCACTGCTCATACTAGCTATCTCTGGGCTATTCAGAGGTCTCCCTGTGCTAAGCAAAGAAACCCATACCCTACGAAGACGGCAAGTGTGTGTGTTCCTTACTAACTAACTAGCTAACTAACTAACTAACTTACTAACTAACTAGCTAACTAACTAACTTACTAACTAACTAACTAACTAACTAACTAACTAACTAACTAACTAACTAACTAAGTAAGTAAGTAGTTAACTTACCAGCTAACTATTTAACTAACTAACTAACTAACTAACTAAGTAACTGTTTAACAAACTAATAAACTAACAAACTAACTAACTAACTAACTAACTAACTAAATTACTAACTAACTAACTAACGAACTAACTAACTAACTAACTTACTAACTAACTAACTAACTGACTAACTTACTAACTAACTAACTAACTAACTAACTAACTAACTAACTAACTAACTAACTAACTAAACTAACTAACTAACTAACTAACTAACTAACAAACTAACTAACTAACTAAGAAACTAACTAGCTAACTAACTAAGTAAGTAAGTAGTTAACTTACCAGCTAACTATTTAATTAACTAACTAACTAACTAAGTAACTGTTTAACTAACTAATAAACTTACTAACTAATCAACTAGTAACTAACTAACTAACTAACTAACTTACTAACTAATTAGCTAACTAACTAACAAAGGGTCGAAGTTTTCATACGATTATCACACGATTGTATTAGACAATCATGACGAAACAGATGGCAACTAACCGTTGCAATCTTGAAAATTGAAACCATTCCTTATATTAAGACTCAAAATGATCACGACTCGACAAACTTAAGGCCATGGTCTAGCGATTACAGCGATTGCTACGACCAAATGGTCTCTATTTGCTTCTAGAATCTTGCGCTAATTGCGCGATTAGAGACCCTTGCCATCATAAAATAATTATGTAACCGCTAAATTCAAGAATAGTTAAATAGTTCAAAATATTAAGTTTTTAAACAGCAGCTGATCTTCGCCGTGCTGTCAAATACACGCAACACGCTCAGATCTCATCAATTAATATTTCGATTAAGCAGCACATGCAATGCAATCAGAAGCCAACATAGCTACTGAACTGCTTTGCTTGTTCACAGTTTAGGCATTAGGACAAATTTGTACGTCACTCTTTATTTTAGCAACAAGTTAATTTCATGTTGTATTAGCATGCCCTTCTCTTAATGTATTCGTCAGCTTGTTGCATTCATTAGTATGCTCTTTCCATACCATATTTATCGTAAATGTTTTCATTCTATATCATATTCGCCACCAAGTTCATTTCATATTATAGCTGTCAAAATTTTCATTTCATGCTGTATTCTTCCGCTAATGTTATGCACTTTATTCGTCTCGTCAGCATGTTCATTTCAAACTGTATTCGTCAGCATGTTTTTTCATCCGGTATTCGTCAGAATATTAATTTCATACTGCATTTGAAAGCTTGTTTCGTGCTGTATTCGTAAGCAGCATGTTCACTTTATAGGCATTGTATTCGGCAGCATATTCAATTTCATACCACATTCTTCAGTAGCTATGTGCATTTCATGCTGCTTCTTCAGCATGTGCATTTCATTTATAAATTCATAGCGATACGATGAATTTTAGTTAATTATTTGACGCCAAGCACCTCTCGCCCAGCTTGCGTTAAAGCCGGTTCTGTGTTCTGTAAATATGAAAATTAAGTATTGACATGTACAGGACGCGGAAACTTCAGCAGCTTTCACTCTGTTTACATTTCTGTGTGGTCCAAACACAGTAAATCTAAAATGGGCTCGTTATCCAATCGCAGTACGGCATTTAGTCAGCTGACGAACTTTGACCAATCATAGAGCAAATCTGAGTTTCGGGCTCCTCACATGTCAATCAAACCGATACAAAAGAAACCTCCCAAATTTCACCATGCACTCGATCAGATTTCGCACGGAAAACACAGAATCAGAGCTTCAGAATAATTTTGAACTTCAGAAAATTTTTCCCACCCACCCCAAATTCCCAGCGCGGCTACTTCTCCAACTCACATGACCGAGCTGGTATTTTAATTCAGGCTGGACTATTCTATTTTCTTTATTTTACACGTATGTTATCATCTGCTTGATTTTATATTATAATTAAAGTATGCATGATTGAGCTAATTCTGGACATTATGAGGAACTTTGCAATTCGTAGTGCTTGTTTAATATTAATTTTTCCGTGTTTCAGTTAGATTATGATATGATAGCCTGTCTTGTTTCAGTTGTTTTATGACATGATAAATTTGAAGTGGTTCTCGGCTATGAATCTTGCACCCCCCCCTTTTGCCACTCCCACAAATATGTTCTTTTCACGCATTGCACAATGATGAAATCAGGATGAAAGTATTGTGAGGCAGAAAATCTCACTGCTAAGAGGTTCTTTCAGCACATCAGTGCCAGGTTTTTGAGCTGTTCACCTCGCGTTGAGGTTTCCTTCTACCACCCTCTACGCATAGGAACATGTCTCCGCATCGACGCGTTACGACAGCGGTACTGTCACCTATCGTATCTCCGATGCTCCAAAATTGATGTACAGGCATTTTATTATATTTCACACGAGGCTGCTTCATTCGTGTTGAGGACCACCCTTCACCCTCTTCACAATGTTTGCATGTCTCGGCATGCAGTGCCGCCAGGGCCTTCACACCCCCTGCCACTGTTATGCTCTAACGAGGCCCCCTTTTTCTACGATTCCTGGAGCTGTCCAACTCGCTTTGAGGTTTCTTCTGCCCCCCTCTTAGTGATACGACATGTCTCTGCATCGACGCGTTACGACAGCGGTACTGTTACCTATCGTATCTCCGATGCTCCAAAATGGATGTACCGGCATTTTAATATATTTCACACGAGGCTGCTTCATTCGTGTTGAGGACCACCCTTCACCCTCTTCACAATGTTTGCATGTCTCGGCATGCAGTGCCGCCAGGGCCGTCACACCCCCTGCCACTGTTATGCTCCAACGAGGCCCTTTTTCTACGATTCCTGGAGCTGTCCGACTCGCTTTGAGGTTTCTTCTGCCCCCCTCTTAGTGATACGACATGTCTCTGCATCGACGCGTTACGACAGCGGTACTGTCACCTATCGTATCTCCGATGCTCCAAAATGGATGTACAGGCATTTTAATATATTTCACACGAGGCTGCTTCATTCGTGTTGAGGACCACCCTTCACCCTCTTCACATGACTGCCCGTCTCGTCACGCAGGGCTGCAGGGCCTTAACACCCCCTGCAACTGTGTGCTTTAAAATTGCCTAAAACATTTTAACGAACGCCTGAAGACGATAAATAAGAACACTGGGCGACCGCCGATCAAACGGTTTAAGTTGATAGAAAAGACGTATCCTCAATAAATATTCAAATCACATTGAGTCCAATCCTGCTGAAAAAGTGTTCAAATTTTGAAAGGCTGAACATTCTTAGTAAAATTCCGAGGGCAGCAAGTGCTCCCTTTCCCAAGTTTCACACTTTTCTTCCCATAGACTTTGCCTTTTATATGGGCGCCGAGTACTTAGGGGCCTCACATCCCCCTCTGGTACTCGCCGGCCTCTAAGCGTACCAAAGCTTTGGGGTATTACACCCCCCAATGTCTTTACGCTTAGCTAACACGTATAAAAAAGAACTTATGTTTTGCATAATCGCATTCATCCCAGTGCGCGAAATCTTCGCACTGGATGGGATTATGGGAAACAAAACGGGGGGGAAAGCTTCTTGCCACGAGCCACTTCCGTGTACTCCCACAAATCGTTGTTGTTTATTCTTGTTTTATCTGTTCTGGTATTCAGAATTCTGCGCGGCGAACAATAATTAATGCTCTATTCGTCAGTATGTTCATTTCATACTGTTTTCGTCAGCATGTTCATTTCGTCCGGTATTCGTCAGCATGTTCATTTCTTACTGTATTTGTCAGAATATTCATTTCATACTGCATTCGAAAGTTTGTTTCCTGCTGTATTCATCAGCAGCATGTTGACTTAAAGGCAGCACATCCATTCTATACCTCGTCAGTATGTGCATTTCATTCGGTATTCATTAGCGGTAACAGCTTTCCACCCTTCAGCGTTTTCATTCCATGCCAGATGAATAAGCATCTCCATTACTTTTACCTGCAATGCTTAAAATATTTCTTGTTTCAATTTCAGAGTAAACAAAAATATGATGACTGAAAAGCATCTTTCCTGGCTTATACTGTTGAAGAACAGAGAAAAACTCAAAATAATGGCAAAAGGTATGTTTATTAATAAATTGATAAAGAGAAATTTCCTTTCTTTGTGGTGCAGTTGACACTATAAAGTTTACTGTCTCGTTTCAACACCCTGGGGAGATCAACAGAACATATCGTAAGGCGTCAGCAGTATTTTCAAAGGTTTGGCTTACCATGATTCGTGCCTGCTCGGTTTAGTTGGCTCAGTGTACATCCCTGGCGTAAGTCCCGGCCAAACAATCTAAACATTTCATGATCCATTATTCGTCAAACAATTGATGGATGACCAGTGTTGGGTCGTTTGGTCAATCTGTTTGATGGTGCAGGAAATGTTGCTTTATGGTGAATGAAGACCAAAGATTTTAGAAGATTTTGAATGAGGATTTTCTAATCATAATTTTTTTGGATGCTGTTGGATTGATTGGATCGTTAGGCCCTGGCCAAACCATCAGACATTAAGCGTCAATCAATCATCTGAAATTAGCTTTCAAGCAAAATTTGTTACCGTTTGGCAAAATTTCATCTTTCGTTAACTTTGGTGACCCACAGAATCTTATTTGTCGGTGAAATAGGATTATTGAATGAAAGAAATCAAATTGTTTTGGTTAGGTGACATTTGTTTATGGTAAGACCGAAAAGAAATTCTTCAAACACAAATGTTATTTATTTACATGTTTACAGCAATCAGTATTTCTTGTTTTTTCGCATCGCTTTGGAAAATTCCACCAGGTTGTAGAAAGCAAACTGTTAATTCTTGGTCAAACTAATATAGTTTGAAAGTCGCCTCTTTAACCAGGGGGCAAGGTATTTGTTGAACGTTTGCGAAGTTGCATCTCCAAGCAATTGAGTACCCTGTACTATGTACTGTGATCAAAGGGTAGGAACAAGGAATTGACTCCTGTTACTCTAACCCTCTCTTGCGCCCTCTTGCAATTGGAACAAGTTATCCTCAAACCATCCTTTCAAGTGTTCCTAGCCTCACAATTTCAAGAGCTTGTTTCTTCCCTTACAACTGATGATTTCCCATTATTCCTGCAGTATCTTTAGAAGGGGAATAGCTGAGTGGGGAGGGTAAATTGTTCTCAAGATGATGGGAACAATTAGCGACTTTTCAGGCAATACCTGCAAACGATTGGCTCCCCATGTTGGCCCCCTAAGCATCCTAGGCTGCTACGGTTCTGTTCTTTCGACCTCGAGAGCGCATCTTTACGTGTCGTTCCCTTAGCGAAAACCTCCTGTCTGTTTCACTCGCACAGCTCTCTCATCATGCCGTTTTATGAAAGGGGTGGTACTGCCCCCGGATTGCCATCCTATGTTTACGATAGCGAACACTTTGAGTACCATTGATTTTGAAGACTCTGAGCTCTCTCCTAAAGCAATTATCTGGCTGGCTGAGATAAATACATTCATGCACAAGGCCACTCAATTTCAGGCTGTGTTTCGGTAGGTCTCAATCGATTTTTGGCAGCTACATTTCGATACCAAAGATTCGGTTGTATGATTATAGAGAAGCTCAGTCAAATCTAAACTTGAAAGACTTGGCTCAGATTATTGACTTTAAAAAGAAAACCTAATTGCTTGTCTGCTGAGTAAATTCGATTGTAGGCGTTCCCTACGATTCTCCAGATAAATTTGGTTACAGTGATCAGTGCTCATCTCAGATCTGCCCGAAAGAACAAAAAGAATCATAGCCTTATTAGAGTCAAAGTGAAGCTTTTTGAAGACTCAGCGGTGATCTTCGTCTTATTTATGCACTTATGGCTACTGGAAATGGTCATTTGCTAACCAAAACGTAGTTTCGTTCAGCAAGCAAGCATTAATCAAGGGATTTTAGCTACTTTTAAGAAACATGGAACTTTAAACAGTCAAATGTTATAGAGAAGAAGGACTATCTACAGAAAAACTTGGTAGCATTGTCAACACAACAGTAAAGCAACTTTATTAGAGCAAAGAAAGTTATTGCCCAGTTTTTGGTGGAACCTGACAACAATTGATTGCGTCGCAATATTATCTGGTCGAAACTCATCCAATCTTTGGAGCATTTATTCACGATCAATGATTTACGAAAATTTTGAACATCCTACAGCTAGCTTGCTGTTAATTACTGTTTGGTACGATATTTATGCTGTTTGGTACGACTTCTTTGCTGTTTCGTACGACGTTGTTTGCTACGAATTTTTTCTTTCTGGTTAGACTCTTTGCTGTTAGTCGCGACATTTTTGTTGTTTACTACGACTATTTTCTGCTTTGTACGAAGTTTTGCTGTTTGCTACGACATTTTTGGTGTTTGATGCGACATTTTTGCTGTTTGATACGACGTTTTGCTGTTTGGTACGACAGTCTTGCTGTTTGATACGAAGTTGAAAGTTTGTACGACTTCGATTACCACGGCTGTCAGTGTAGTAACTTCACTGAATCTGACTTTGTTGGACACATGTCTGGTTGGTGGACTTGAGCGGGACTGAGTCAGTAGAATTTGGCTCGCAGAGATCCTATCAGTTTTTGAAACCATGTCAAAACAAAGAGCCTACAAAACTTCTTCTCTCCCTGACAGTGTTTGCAAGACAAATATCTTGGCTGTTGGGTCGAGTGGAATCGAATGCGACTCCATAAGCAGACACCGATCAAACACTTGGCATGGAAACAACAATTCCGAACAAAATCAAGGCAACATGCTCCTTAAAATACCACACAGAAAATCCGATAAAAAGTCATCCACGAATTATCAGATCGATTGTGAAGAAATGATCAAAAAAGCGGCGGAAGATGCTTTGACAGAACGACTTGAAAGTTTCGATTATGATCATGGTGAATGCAAACATCTTTGCGCTGAAATCAGCAAGACCATTCACGACAAACTAAAAAGCGCAACAAATATGGGTTTCAAAATTGTCGTTATCAGTTTTATTGGTGAGCTATTGGATGATGGGATCGAGGCTGCAACACAATGTACCTGGCAGCCTCTTAGTGATATCATGGTGACTGTGTACTTCAAAAATGACTCTCTCTTTGCACTGTCTAATGTGTTCTTGACTCGAATCAAAGAATCTGTTGTTTGACTAAGAAATATATGTTAACTTTGGTACTGAAATTACTAACGTTTTCCTTGATTAGAAACTTCATTTTGAATCTAAGGCCCTGGCCAAACGACCAAACACTGTTTGTCAAACATTTGAAATTTGCTTATCAAGCAAAATGTTTTACCGTTTGGCCACATGGCATCAAGCAAGAATTGTTTTTGAACTTCATCAAAAAATCGCGCAACACAGCTCGCTTATAATTGCTTGTCAATGTTTTGTGACGTGGCCAAACATTCAAACATGGCTTGATAAGCAAATTGCAAATGTTTGACAAACAATGTTTGATCGTTTTGCCACGGCCTACCTTTAGCGCTTTATTTTGAGTTCCATTTAAGGAAAATCTGTTTGGGAAGCGCATGAAATAAAAACAAGCCAACATTCTGATGAATATCATCAATATAATGTACAATATATCTTTACGTAATATACATTTTGTCTATTTAGCATTGCTGCGTACAGATACATTTTTCAGTTAATCAAATATATGTACAACAGAAGATTTTAAGTAATTACGTAGTCTTGTCTAGACTTTTCATAAAGTCTGTTATTTAGGCCTAACTAACTTTGTACAAAAGCTAAACATCAATGAAAGTTTTAAACTGCGTCTATACAAAACTAAACTATAAACAGAAACAGAAGTCGAAATCAAATTAATATTTTACATAGATCTACAGTTGTTTTCTTCAGCGTTTAGACATCTCTTTTGAATACGCTCAATGAAACGGTTTTGGCATATTTTACCGTCCTTAGTACAGTTGATACTGCTTGAAGAGTGCATGGAGAACAGCCGTGGTAAAAGGTGCCAATATGGCAATAAATGCAGCCTTATATAAGCTGACCTGCAGGCCAAAGATGCTCACACCACGCATGTGATCGAGTTCCTCCAAAATGTCTGCTTTAATGCTTTTGTTGCTGATCAGGAGATACTTTCTCAATTGTTCTTCTTCATCGAGGTCGCGGATTTCATCTTTGATCCTAAGCAGTGCTCTTTGATGCCAGGCTAGCAATAACAATGGCATTAAAAACAATGCCGTAACTTCTGCGAGTTCCACAAGGCTCGTTAACAGGACCTTTGCTTTTGAAAACTGAATCATCAACTGCGAGGGACTTTGCTTTGTTACGGAAAACACTGTTTGGTTCTGAGCTGGCATGACTATTAGTTTATTTTTCTGTGGACTCACAAGTGTTCTTATTGTCAGCAGTCGAAGTTGTTGCTCTAATTCTTTCAACTTGCCCTCGAAGTCTGGCTCTGCTGCAACTATGTTGCTTCCCTCCACTTCTTTATTTTTTGCTTCTGTGATGTTTTTCCTTAAGAAATCCATTTTCTCATAGATCTGCGCGATTTCACGTTTGTAATTTGCAGTCTCTGCATCTTGAACTTTCAACATGGTGATTTTGTTGGAGACGAACTCCACGGATGTTCTGTTGCTGCTGACTGACGAGATCTTGAACTCAAATTGCTCGAGGAGCGAAAACAGGCCTGTAAAAGCTGTGACAAGGATCAACACGAGATGCAGAAGGAGATACCATTTTAAATAAGTGTCAGTTTTTCTTATTATTTCCTTTACATCTCTGATTTCTCTCTTTGCATATGGCAGACCAAGGTTGGCATGGTTTTTCAACACCCGCCCCAATGAATCTATCATTACCTTGACAAAATACAAGACTGCTGTTATGGCACAAAATGATGGAACAGTTATGAGTCGGAACATGAAATAGAAAACAGTGCACAAGATATATTCTTTGGCGTTTTGTACTTTAGCTTGCTTCTTCCTGGCAAATTGTGTGTGCAGCTTCATGGCATGAATCAAAGTTGGGGCAATGATCACCATGCATATCACAAATAACCCGTAAACAAAACCATGTCGTTTGGATTTTTTCCACAGAAACTTCGGGATTCTCAGCTGGGCAAAGAACCATTCGAGATGACCAGAACGGAGGTAAAACAGGCCAAAAATATAAGATAATAGCCATTTTAGCTCCCATATCACATCGTGGACTTTGGTGAAGACAAAGTCCCCGTCTGCTGTTATCAACGTAGGCCATTCTTTAGGGTTCTTTATCCATCCAAATGTGAAAGCCATGTATGTAACCAAAATTGCTTGCATTATTATCTGTATTGTCGTATACAAAACATATCGAAATTTCGATCGGAAATACGCTTTTGGAAAGTTGCCCGTCAGATACAAGAACCATCGAATTTTGGACCTTCTTAAATTCAGACGAATAGGTACCAAATCGTCCTTCTTTAAAAGCCGTTCTTCATCGTCTTCGAAAGCTCCTTTCTCTTCTTCGTCTTCTTCCTCGTCAGCTAATAGAGGCTGCTTTCCGATTTCTATCCCAGTTCCAGTCCAAACTATCTCAAGACCTTGAATCGATCTTGCATCGTTTGCTGGAATGATCTCAGCATCTTCTTCCATTTTCTGCGAGGTTTTGTTTTGATTGTAGAACAGACCAAAACAGTGGTATATGTCTGGCTTCAAAGGTATTTTCCCCAGGATGTTTCAAGGTTTTCTCCCTTCCGAGAAATCACGAGACCAAAGCCCTCAGATTAGATTTCCGCATTTGATCTACTGTAGTCACGTGAAAAAGCCAACTGTAAACAATTTTTACACCTGGCGGAAAAGAACAATTGAAAAATCGTTGCTATGATTTTACTATCATGATGATTATGATTGCGACTTAATTTATGATTGTGATGATGATTTATGATTTGTGATTTCGTGCTTGTGCAGCGATCGTGACCATGGTGATGACGATTAAATTGATAAATGATAATTATGATTACGATTATATGTATAATAATTTTTGATTATGATTATATTTGTGATTACTATGATTGTGATCATGATTATCAACGATGAATGATGATGATGATGATGATGATGATGATGGTGATGATGACGATGATAATAATAATGATGATGATGATGATGATGATGATTATAATTATTATGATAATCTATTGAGAATTTCACAGATGTTATGCTAAATATATTTCTTTGAAAAAACCGCATTGCAGCAAGCGTCTACAACAAAAATATACTCTATTTCCAGCACTAGCTCTTGTTTGTTATAACAAAAACATTTTTTTGAAGGTTTTGACATGAAGCAGTTTTCTGTCTAACATGCCAAACGTTTAAAAGCCTCCACTTATGCCAAAGTGAGTATTTCTTTTTTTTTTTCAATATGCGCAGATGAATTAAGATTTGAAAATCGCCTGAAAGTTCAACCCTGAACTTGAGACGTGTCGTGAGTCTACTTTAGACTTGATACACAAGTCGTTTGTAATTTGGCTAATGAATTGAATTGCTGGACGCCCAAATCGGGTCTAAGTCTCCTTATTGAACCTAACGTAAGTGTATGTCCCTTGCTGATGCTATCTATATTCAGGCGTTAGATGAATGGCGAAAATTTTATGCCTTTCATGCTTGATCATTGCTTAAATGTGTTTCTTCGTTCGGTTCTTTTGAGAGGTTCACAGATGTTATGCTAAATATATTTCTTTGAAAAACCCGCGTCGCAGCTAACGTCCACAACAAAGTCATAAATTGCTCTTGTTTGCTATGGCAAATTCTGTCTCATTTTTGATGCAACTTCTCTTTTTTCCAGGAAAGCAGAGAACATAGCCTTGTGTCCGTGTTCTTTGAACTTTGCCATGCTTTCTAGCATGTCAAACATTGCTCAAAAGCCTCCAAGTTTAAAGTAAGTATTTCGTCATTATTCTTAAATTTGCGCAGATGAATTGAGGACGTATTTTTCCAAGCGAAAAACATGTAGAAGTCCTACCCTGAGCTATGGCGGTACTGGCTCGTGGAAAAACATGTTTTGTAAATAAAATAACCCTTCCCCCTGAATAAAAGAAAACACCAATTTATTGGCAATTTCAGGGGCTGTTGAGATGTATGGGGCTATTAAGACGCATTCACTGTATATATGTGTCCAGTGCTGATGATATAAATATTATAGGGTAAATGGTGATCCTTGTAGAACACCAGTTGTGTAATTAACCTCGCCTTAAAGAAAAAGAATCGTCGAGATAAAGCAACGTTAGAAACTATTGAGGTGAATCAACCTATTAAAACTTATTCAGTTTTTGGAAAAGTCCAATGCTGTTGTTATAAGTATTACTGGGGTAACAATGAGTCTTGTGGAACACCATCATGCAAGTAAAGTAACTCCGTAAAAAGAGACGACCCAAGCTGACGCCACATAAGAACTATTAAGATAAATCAGAATATTAAAACCTACTCATTATATGTATTTGTCTAGTGCTGATGCTATAAATATTACTGGGGTAAACAGTGATCCTTGTGCAACACCAATCATGTAAGAAAAATAACTCCCTATCTTTAAAAAAAAGAATAAAGCTAACGCAACATAAGAGACTGTTAAGATGTATCGGGCTATTAAGACTAATTTAGTGTATATATATGTCCAGTGCTGATGTTATAAATATTACTGAGGGTAAACAATGAGTCTTGTGGAACACCAATCGTGCAAGAAAAGTATCTCCTTAACCTAAGAAAGAGTCAAGCCAAGCTAACGCAACATTGGGAAAGAGGAAATTAGAATGTATTAGGCTATTGCGTGTAGGTATTATCCCTTGCTGATGCTATTAATATTAATGGGGCCAACAGTGAATCCTGTGGAACACCAGCTTCGGTTTTTGGAGCATCAATCTTATCGATAAAAGACGATAAGACCTTTCAAGAAAGATTTCCAAGAAAGATGAAATCACGTCTGAATGCTTCATGCTAAAGGGGAGATTGCTAAATCTCTTATATCTAGTTGAAATCCCTCTGTTCTTGATAAAATCTCCAACTCTTTGATAGAGTGCCATCGAAGAGAGTCTCTTACATGTACTTGAAATCCCTTGAAATCCCTTTGTTCTCGAGAAAATCTCTAAACCTTTGATAGATTGCTACCCAAGAGAATCTCTTACATGTATTTGAAATCCTTTGAAACCCATTTGTTCTTATAAAATCTCTTACGTTTTGATAGACTGTCCCCCAAGAGAGTCTCTTACATGTATTTGAAATCCCTTGAAATCACTTTGTCCTCATAAAATCTCTAACGTTTCACAGATCGCTAGCAAAGAGAATCTCATATCTCATTAAATCCCTTAACATTCCTATATTCTATTGAGATCTCTTACGCTTTGAAATCCTGAACTACCTCTCAACTAGGAGACTGTCCTAAACATGTCACCAAATTTTTATTTCTTCCTCAAAGAATCTCTTAACATTTATCTAAAATCCCTTGAAGTCCCTATGTTTCCACAGAAACCTCTAACGCTCTTAGATTGTGAACTGCCTCTCAACTGCGAGTCTATCCTAGACATTTCACAAAGTTATTTTTACTGCCTTAAAAATCTCTTATATTTTTTGAAATCCCTTGAAATCCCGATGCTCTAAAAGAAATCTCTAACGTTCTGAAATCGCGCTCTCAACTAGGAGTCCATCAGAAACATTTCACAAAATTTCATGTATTTGTTAACGATATTTCATGGAGCAGATTCACTGATGAGAATAAGATTGACCCCTGCTGTTAATAATGCACATAAATTTACAAAACAGCATACATTATTTGCAATTTTGTATTATTTCCTCTGACCCGTTAAGCTATTCCCAGACTTCTGGCAGCTCAAAAGATCAAACATGAACGTCCTAAAACAATACCCTGACCTGATTCCGGCAGGACTACCTGTTCATGCTTCAATGCTCAGCCATGCGCATGCGTCTGGCTCCTTACCGATATATCATTGAACATTGCTGTTCGCAGCGTGGAAGAGTTATTATTAGAAAATTACCATTTTCTTAGTGAATATCAAATTTATCGCCAAGATGTAAAGACAGAGGAATATTTAGGACCGAATAGAAAAATGGCACCTCAGATGGGAAACATTGCTTCTCACGAAACCCTCTCACATAAAAAACTCCACCATTAAAACTGCCGAAATATAATGACTAAATTGAACATTGGAAGACATTATGAAATGAAGTCGCTTGGCTGGGATGTTAACCCAGAGGTAAGAGTCAGATCACATGACAGAGACACTGTCAGAATCATATTTTCATTCATTACTTTTAGTGATCAATCAAAGTAGACAGTTTGTTGTCGAGCCTAGACGAATTTATTATCCGAATGATCAACCGACGGGTATGCAAATTAGCCTCTCCAGAAATCAACCTATGGTCCTTCGCACTGTATAGGTAGTTTGATTATCTTTTCAAGGTACATTCACCTGAAAATGCCGCTTACTGCTATTCTAAATATATTTCCTGCCGTGGCACCCTTTTAAATATTTCATCTACCTTTATATTCTCATATACCCACTATGCCTTTATCCATGTGTACATTTTATATCCTTTCAAGGCACTTTTTTCCTTTTATATCCTGTTATATCCTTTGATATCTTTTTTACACCCTTATACATTCTAAATACCCTCAATATACGAGTTACCCTTTCATGAATACCCTTCTACTCTTAATGTGTCTCTTGTCCTTCTACTCCTTGTGCCTCTTGTCCTTACACCCTTATACCTATAGCTATTGAACCCTAATATCTACCCGTTATACCCTTTAAAAGCCTTTTTATTCCTTCGGATACCCTTCTATAACATTGAATACCTTAAATACCCTTATACACCCTTAATGCCTTCAATATACTAGTCACCCTTTACTGATACCCTTCTACTCTTTATGTGTATCCTTACACCCTTATAACTACAGCCATAACTTACCCTTTTAAAGACTTTTTTCCTTCTGAATACCTCTAAATACCCTTGTACACCCTTAATACCTTCATTGCCCTTATTCACGCTTCATACGCTTTAATGTCCTTCATACCCCTGCTTGATCTTTTGCACCCTTTGTTTCATTCTATTTCTCTCGATTGTTTTCTATGTTGAAAGGAAAATCTAAGCTTTATGCCTCGATGTAGCTTATGCTGCTAAGAAGAATTCCTCGCTCAAGCTATCGCTAACATTATCGACTATTCACCCTTTTTTCAATCAGTACATAATGAACACAGGGTCTGTTGTTGTTTCCCTCCCTCTATGTCGTCTCTCGCTCCATATGTTGCTAGTCTGATCAGAACTATCAAGTTATAGCTCCTTAAAGAATTCACCACTTTCTTCCAGCCTTTATGACACTCTTTAACTAGATACATCCCTGATTTTTAAACTAGAAATTACTTGCCACGTTTAGTTTGCTCGCTGTCTTACTTTTCATCAACATTCATCTGCTATATCAGATCAAAACTCTATCTGCGACCTATAGTACAGTTTTGAAAATATGTTAACTTTTTTCGTTCCCGTTATTTTCGTTTCGTGACCCTTAAGCGAATATGGCATCCTTTTCCTTAATAAGAAATAAGGGATACCCATTTGTAATCTTTCTTCTTACCCCCACATTGCTTTTGAAACCATTGCTCGGTCTGAACAGTCTTAAGTACTGGTTTGAAATAGACTTAAGTTGGCCTTTAATTGAGCTATGTCATCTGGACTTTTAACTCAAGTCAATGTAGCTTGGATTTGAATGCCAAGGGTAGGATATTAACAATTGACAACCGATTCAAGTTATTCAAACGGCTAAATCGACTAAGTTGTCTTATAAAGGCTTGAAATTAATTAAGTTAACTTGATCTCGCCTTAGCTCAATTAATAGGCTTCCGCTGGCAAACTAATAAGACAACTGGCTTAACTGACTTGAAATGGCCTAAATCTGTCCACAGGTCTCAAGTAGTGCTTTTATAACTTCTTTGTTATCTGTTTTACTATTTTGTGTTGACCATACCCTGTGCAAAACAATATTCAGTATGAATAATGAACGAACACTGATTATTCCTGATTTACATTTACTCTAAGTTGTCCCATTCGCTCGCTCATCGTTTGAAGGTTTTGCATTTTATTACCTCAGATAAAAATTCAGTCCGTCTTTGCACCTGTGTTTCACGGCAGTTTTAAATCCACAGTAGTTTCAATTGTGACAAACGTTAGTTGTAGAGTACAATGGTCACTTGATTACAAACAGTTGAGTCAGCCTGCACTATGACGGACCAAGTAACCTGGTTGGAACTTGAATTGATTTGATAAGGTAAAGTGTCACGGTTCAAGGAAGGTTAGGGGTGTCAGTATGAGCGTTTTAGGGATGCGGCTAATGTAGGACTAAAGGGATTCAGTATTAAGATCAGGGGTAGTGCAGGGTTTTATTTACCGAATTTTCATTGCTACAAGAGACCAGTCAGGTCGAATGCTTTGTAGTAACATAACTTGGCCCGCTTTAGAGATACCAGGGGGCTTATTCAATATTCGAAGTTCAAGAGGGGTGCTTATTCTGAATGGGAGCTTATTCGTAAGGGGGGCGTATTAAAAGTCAATCTTCTTTAGGGGCTTATTCTAGAACATATCTTGTTAAAATAATTATAAAATCTGAAATTATCTTGTTAGAATGACGATAAGATTTGAAACTCATTAAAAATCATAAGGAATTTAGAACAAAGGACCTCGAGTAAATTGTCTTTGGGCCTCTATCAGCTTCGTTACGGCATCGAATCTGTGACTGCACTTTTTTCCAGGCATACATACGGATACCTAATTGTTTTGGCATTACAGTGAAATTGTATTGAAAATGCGGCATTTGGTCCCTTGTGTATGTTTGAAATTTTAAATTGAATGAATGCCCAAAGCATCTGTATTTGAAGATTCAACTTGAAAATTCATATGCAAATCGAACGAAAACACCACAAAAGCGTGTTCTATCAGTCGAACACACGGTTCCAATCGAATGCTGGCTTCGGCAGGTAACCAATCAGATTCGCGCGTCCTTCGCTTGATTAGCCAATCGAAATCGTTCATGCAGTTACTGCTCTTTTACAAGCTTCACGCCCCCTTGGGAAGAAGCGTACAGACAGATCGCTGGTTTATTTATTCAAAGCAACAGTCGAGTGGAGGATTTAATTTGTGAACGTCGCGATTTTTACTTGCAGAAATTTATATTTATATTTTATACTGGGTGAATTTTGAAGCAGATTTTTATCGTATGTATGGTTTTAAAATTTTAGTTCAATAAACTACACTTGAAGAAGATGCTGTCTGCCTATTGTTCAGCGAAAGCAGAGAAACATGAAGCGAAACATGCAGGCCATAGCAAGGCACAACCTATATTGCCGGAATTGCCACAAGTTGTTGTCGATCCAAAAACCGGAAAACGTTTCTTCAGAGGAAGGATGCTAGGCAAGGTATAGTATTAGGAACAGTTATTTTATCTCAAGATTCTATTTCACCAGGAAGTTTAACTCCATATTCCGTAGCGTGCTATAGTCATTGCTAAGTGCTTACACTTGATATCCTAGGGAAGGTCTTGGTTTTGTACGACACATAAGGCTTGTGCCTTAAGTAAGACCGCAGTTGAAGCCTTGTTAGTCTTATCTTGAATTTTACATTTTAAAGACTACTTTTCTTATATAATTGTTCTTATAAAAACAAATGAGTCTGACTATGTAGAGTAACCAGATAAACCTCATTGTTATAATTTGATTTCAAATAATGAAGCAAAACCAATGTCTTGTTTTAGGGTGGTTTTGCTCGATGTTATGAAGTCACTGATATGCAAACAGACAAAAAATACGCTTGCAAAGCCATCTCGAAACTTAGAATCGCAAAACCACACCAGAGAGAAAAGGTTTGTTTTGTTGTTTTATTGTTTTCAAACTCTACACCGAAAAATGAACATGTTTTGAAGCAAAGCTAGATTTCTGTTTGATCTTGTCCCATCAAGAGAATTCTTCATCAAGCAAGTTTATCCTTAACTGTATTTCTTTGAATAAAAAACATTCCTGGAATTTATTCAATAAATCGATTATCTCCTATAAAGAAATGAACTTTGTAAAAGAAAACTTGCGCGATTAATGCGACAAGGACGAGAGAGCAACGGAGAGCAACCTGCAATTCCAGCTCATCTAAGCTTCAAACTGTACCTTTTTGCCTTTCAATCTTAACAATCGCTCTCGATTCCCCTGAAACCCCTGAGACACTCAATCCTATTCATTCCAAACATATTACTGGGCCTTTTCTAATTATGGGAACTTTGTTTCGTTGTTTTTTGCCTTCTAAGTTACGTTCTAAAAGCCCGATGTATTCAACCACGTGTTGGCAAGTCTAGCATTACGTCATCCCGCAATCCTTGATACCCTGTGAGTCTGACAGACATACAGCATGTGGAGCTGATAAAGTATGCATGTTGCTTGTGAATTCGGCACAAGAGTCAATTGATCGAGAGCTGAGTAGATTAACCACAAAACATGCGTTCTGTATATCATATCTTAGTCTGACGTTTTTCGATTGATTGTTGGTTTGTTGTGAATCATTAAAACATCCTATAGCGTTCTTCCCAAGTTTGTTTATGAACTTAGAGTGATTGTTTTGCCTTTATTTAAGAATAAAAACATCTATAAATGCAACATTTTCAATTCCAGTTCATTTCAACAGCTCCCTTAGCCCGTTTTAAACACCAAATCCCAAATTTTCGATTTTCTTGGTTGACATCTCAGAATCAGAACGCTAGATTTGTTAAATCGGTGTAAATTTAACTGGTTTACCCTGCAATTTGAGCGCCCCTTTTTTCTATAAGACCAATGCTCCGCTAAACACCTCGTAACAAAGGTAGTTCTCGGTCGACGTTATTGAAGGTCAAGGTACCCTAAATTCTAATTCTAATACTACCAATTATTGCCGTCTTTCGGACAGATGATTATGGCAGGGTGATAGTGGAGAGCGGAACACTATCTAATTCATCTGCAGAAAATTTGGCTAATAGACTTGGATTAGGATTGGGGTATGCTTCTTGCTTTAAGCAGCCCATAAGTTGGGAAAGTGTACAGAGTCTTTAAATGTGAAACCTTTATAATTAATTCTACAGTAAGTGGTTATAAGGGTGTATGAGGTGTGTAAGCTACTTAGCTTCTTGCGAAGCGTGAGTCGGCTTTCTATTTGAAGTTTCTGGCGGGTTTTCTGCATGAGTCATGTCGCACCACCAGTCGCTGAAAGAGAATAGAAGACCCTTCGTTTACCATATTTGGGAAGCATCGATTAATCGGCTTGTGTTTAATTGTTCATTTGATGTAATTATGATTATGATGATGGTTTAATGTTCGTTAGTGATTCTGGTAAAGAATCCGATACTACATGATAAGCATAAAAGGAAATCTTACGTTTTTTGGCCTTCCTGGATAACACCCGTTACATTACCTTTGTCGTTGAGTGTTACTGTGGGTAAGGGGGGCAATTATTTTATCGGCGATGGTGATGATGCTAATGATGATGATGATGATGATGATGATAATGTTAATGAAATTATTGTGATTACGATGGGCACAATGATGGTGATGATCATGGTGATAATCATTGATAGTGACGATCATGGTTATGAAAATCATGATGGCATAAGGGATACAACTGTGCGCCAGCAGCGGCCAGCACCATTGAATAACCCCCAGACTAATTCTGTGGGGATATTGTATTGGTGTTTGTAAGAATTTTTTCACTGCATGATATAAACTTTGTATGAGACAGCATAGTACATATGGTATACTGTAGACTAGCCAAGACTGGCCAAGGACAAGTTGAATATACTCATCATTAGTCATTGTTGTGATGCTTACTGGATAACAACGGCCTCCGTATCTAATGCGATTTGGACTGAATAATTCAGATGCGTTGTTATTCATTTCACTCGTTAACTATCAACAACGAAGCCAGCGATAATATAAGAAACGCACATGAACCATTTACTCAATTTCAATACGTTTCATGCTGTCTATTCATGGCCACCCGTAAACCTTGACATACGAACGCGGTCGTCAGGTCGTCTGTGAAATCACCTTGTCGCAGCATTGAAACCGAGGTCACGGCTTTATAATCGAGGTTTTTGCCTTGAGCCTATTACTTCAAACGCGGTCGTCAGGTCATCGCCTTGTCGCAGCATTGAAACCGAGGTCACGGCTTTCTAATCGAGGCTGATTTTTCCTGGAACTAATCAGCTTCGAACAGGCTCCAAAAAAACTACTGCATGAATGGATGCACACTTTTTATGAGGATATATCCCACAGGCTCAAAATTTCTGCAATTTAAGAACTATTTAGAATAATAGCGAGGCTTAACTTTTGTTCAAGAGTTTGATTTTCTTTCTTCACCCGAGTTTTGTTAGCAAGCAATAAAAGTAGCTAGGATGACTGGTTGGCCATAAGCTTGAATTACCTACACTCATCAAGTCTGTGCTGTGTGACTGTGTGTAGTGCTAAGCTAGACTTGTTCCCAGTCCCAAACTTTCGCTCACATTGAATTGAATTGATGTTGTTGTTGTTCGCTTCAGTGAGGTCAGTAGTTTGAGCGTCCAGTGATTCGATTCAATAGCGATAACTGCGACTCAGGTAATAAGCCTAGTGTTAAGCTACTCCTGTTCTGATCTAGTCATGTTTCGTTTCTATGATAAAGAGAAATTTGCAAGATGCAAAGATCTGAACTTTCTTTCTCGATCAAATTCACACGTGGTGTCCCTTAAGAATAATATACGTAAGAATAATTCAAGGCTGGAAATAAAAATAGGAAGATTGAGGCTCAGCGAAACTCTAGGTATTTTAATAAAAATGGCGCCTCAGATGGGTACAAGCCCTGGGGTCCCCATCTTAATCTTTGTTGTTTTGTTGATTAATCATCATCAGTAAACTCACAGTTAGCTTCGCTGCCCTTCTATGTTCGTACAATTTCAAATTCCATTTCTTTTCGTTTTTCTAGATTGCAAATGAAGTCGAGTTACATAAAAGTATAAAACACAAATACGTTGTCGCATTTCATGGTTATTTTGAAGATGAAGAAAATGTTTATATATTATTAGAATTATGCAGTAGGAAGGTATGTAACATTGTAATGCTCTGAAATTTTATTTAACGTATCACCTCCCTCAGTTTCGTGCCTTATAGAAATGTGAAAACTATAAAACTAAAATTAACGTGGTGCATGTTCAACAACAGGTAAAAGCCTTAAAACCACTGTAACATTTTAAATTCGTTACGCCTGTGGGAAAAAGTTTCCCACAGAAGAAAATCTGCCAGCATTTACAAGTCACTGTACAATACCGATTCCCTGTAATGGGAACCACCGTAAGATGCGACGCCTCAGCCACATTGTCCCGGCATTGTGGATGCAAGTGGGGAGCCTTCATGTCAGCACCGGATCAGATGTTTTCGCTTTTCACACACTACAGATTCACGACCACTCGTGAGTTCAGTGCTGCTTTTGCACCTATGAGTTTTAGCAAGGATTGCTATCTGCAAGCTCAATTCATAGTCACGCAGAGGCGCCGGAATCGCGGGGGCCGTGGGGTTGATTGCCCCCTCGCTAACTGACTCGGGGGCTGTCAGGAGCTTTGTGTGGTCAGGGTTAGAGGAGAGCTCAGCCACGATGACGTCACAGCCAGGGTCGAGGTCTCAATTAGTTTACCTTCTACTGAGGTCCTAGAGCAGGCACTAAAACACAACTTCACCTACACCTTCACCTTCACATATTTCCTTTTTTAGTCGTTGGTACAACTATTGAAGCAACGCCGAACATTAACAGAGCCAGAAGTACGTTATTACATTCACCAAACCATACAAGGAATCTGCAGCATTCATGAAAACAAAGTCATACACAGAGATATAAAACTTGGCAATCTTTTTCTCAATGAAGAAATGGATATTCGAATTGGCGATTTTGGGTTGGCTGTCAAAGTACAAGAAAATAATAAAAAAGAAATGTAAGTGATTATGATTGTTGATTGTTGATTGTTGATCGATGATTGATGATTATTGATTGTTGATGCTTGATGATTGATTCATGAATTATGTTTTATTGTTCGTGATTGGAGATTAGTGATTGGTGATTTATGATTGATGGTTGATAGTTGACGATTGATTATTGATGATTAAAGATTGTTGATTAATGATTGATGATTGATTATTGATGATTGATGATTGATAGTTGATGATTTATGATCCATAAATGATTCTTCAAGACTGATGATTGATAAATGACGATTGATGACTAATGATGATTGATAAATGACGATTGATGAATAATGATGATTGATTTTGATTAACGATGTGATTTATGAGCGTGATTCCTTGATTAATTAATTGATGTTATCATTTCCTCTCAGGTCAGTTTGTGGAACTCCTAATTACATAGCACCAGAGGTACTTAGTAAAGGTGGACACAGCTATGAAGTTGACACGTGGGCAATTGGATGTGTGATGTAAGTTCTTTTTAGTATATCACCATGTCATGTATAGTTCATTATTCAGAGAATCTCTCATCTTCCAATTTGGTAGTAACGCGACAAGGCTTTTCGTTTTTGGTGACTGGATTTCTAAGTCTTCGAATCCCTGTGCAAGGAAGCTGGTAAACAAGCAAGCGATCTTTTGCCAATAGTTAGCAGTGCATGTTGGGGGCTCTGGCAGCTATACAGCTGATTCGAGCCTTCAGCTTATTCTCCCGAACTGATATTCTAGTGCCTTGGGAAAGAACTGATTTACTGAGCTAGGAAGGATGGACAGCGTAGTTGATTATAAGCTTGTGGAGAGTGATCCGACGACAATCAGCCTTGCTCAATACCTCCCCCCTTTCTGTTCTCCCCTACTCTTCCCCTAGAGACTTGGACAAGTCGAACAGGATATTGACACATGACATGTTGACCTTGAGCCGAGCGCCTTGCCCACTCGATCACGTTCACTTCAGTGATGCTCAGTGATATGGCCAATAGTTAGTCCAAATGGGAAAGCGAACCTTTCTGTTTTACAAAGACGGATTCCAAAATCCTCTTATGAAACAATGACCTTTCTCTGACGATATTTGTAAACATATCTACGCTGCCCTGTGTAGTAGAAATAAATGCCTGACCATGGCTTTCCTCTTTTGTAACCTAATGTCTAATGATTCCAATGCCATTCTTAGGTATACTCTGCTGGTTGGACGACCGCCATTCGAGACAAGCTGCCTGAAAGATACGTACATGCGCATAAGAAACAACGAATACGCTATCCCATCAAGAGTATCAAGACCCGCTGCCAATTTAATTCAAAGACTTCTGAGTGAAAGACCAGAAGATAGGCCATCTCTGAGCACGGTTTTCAAAGACAGTTTCTTCACTAAAGGATTCTTTCCCAGATCTCTGCCAGCCGTTAGCTGCATGACGCCTCCAAAATTCAATCATACGCATTCAAACTCGAAATATTCTAGGGCAAATCGAAACGGTTCGCGGAGAAGCCATCATGTTGCTAGAGAGAGTTACAAGTCTCAATCTGGAAACGAGGATGGAGTAAATCACATAAAAAGTGCAATGTCGAATTTGAACTTTGATGGAGAGGATAGAAGGGATGAGAAAAGAAGTGATTTGAGAAAAAAGCTTGAAAATGTTGAAAGTGGAGTGGAAAGTCAAGATTCTAATGGGCATGAAATATCAAACAGTCTTGGTAAGTATGCTTAAAGTTAAAGATAAAATCGTTGATCTTTGTGATGATGATGATGATGATGATGATGATGATGATGATGATAATGTGGGTGATGATGATTATGATGATGATTATGATGATTATGATTATGATTATGATTATGATTATGATTATGATTACAATGATTATCATTATGATGTTGGTAGTTGATGATCATGATCATGATGGTGGTGATGATGGTGATCTATGTTGATGATGATGATTATGACAATGATGATGATGATGATGATAGTGGTGAAGGTGATGATTGATGATTGAAGACTGTGTTGGTGATCATGCTGATGATGATATGCTAATGATGTTGATTATTATTGTTTTTTATAGATGA
Organism: Chrysaora quinquecirrha; assembly: GCA_014526335.1. Lineage (NCBI taxonomy): Eukaryota > Metazoa > Cnidaria > Scyphozoa > Semaeostomeae > Pelagiidae > Chrysaora > Chrysaora quinquecirrha. The sequence goes on along the minus strand of JACTAT010000039.1, from coordinate 3,034,752 downwards.
AAGCTCTCACGACTTCTGCAACCCCCGGCCTCTATTCAATCGGCTGTCTTCATGTCTCGATTCTATGCCGGATCCGAATTCGTCCGGACGGTCTGATCCGATCAGTACGGGTACGTCAGACTCTGAAGACGAGCATTACGACGAGAGACCAGATATTCGTACAAGTAAACCGAATCGCCTTTGGATCACAAAATGGGTTGATTATAGTAATAAATACGGCTTCGGTGCACAGCTATCGAATGGTTGTTTAGTTATACGTTTCAATGATGCAACTACACTGGCTATGACATCTGATAAAAAGTAAGTAATGGTCAAGTTGTAAATTCATTAGGCACTATTAACCCGTTGAGAGTTTTTCTATCGTTTTTGCATGACACGTCTTATTACGTGGGATTATGAAGATGCCAATGCACTGAATAACCCCGGGTAACCCAAAGGGTAAGAAGAAAAGAAAAGCATTATTTGAAGTTTAAAGTTCCAACCTCCTAGGAAGGCCTGGAGTAATTTTGCATGGCAAAAACCATGAACGAGACTGAAATTCAAAACGTAGTTAGTTAGTAAGTCTGTTTCAATTATGGCAACACAAATATGCGATCAACGCAACAAATTTGGCTTTGAATACTGCCCTGGGAAAAGCGCCTGCTGCACAGATGATTTTTGCCTGGAAGACTCAATGCCATAGTAGCTTCAAATCTCAATAAAATGGGTGATAGGAGTTAGCCCTCTACTTCTACACATATTCTATGTTCTTTTTGTTATTTTGACAACGCATCATGACTTAAAGGGCTCTTGAACCTTTTTTCTCTTAAAAACAAAAGGCTTTAGACTAACTATATATAGAGATGCTCCTTCTTAACCTTAACCTATGATTTTTCTCCGGTGGATTCGAAACTAATTCTAAACACATAAGAGCCTGCCAAACCTACCAATTTTCAAAAAACAAGGTTATTAATTTGCTGTTTCTTTCACAGGCGATTGCAGTATTTCGACGAAGACAGAAATTTATTCAGATTTAGTGTTAATAATATACCAGATGATCTTTTAAGAAAAGTCACTTTGCTGAATTATTTTGGAAATTACATGGATAAACATCTGCTCAAGGTGAGTGGAGCCTGAGTTCCATGATGACGTCACGTAAAATCTTTACTGACAATCCCTAATCGAAAAAACTAGAGTGCATCTTTCTAGATCTACCTGCCTTTAACTCCATTATGTATTTTTCTCACATTGTGCTATAGATATTTTTCATTGTTTTTCAAAGGGAGGTGATCTGATTGAAAAACCTCGATCCGACGATTTCACGGAAATCCCTATCATTGACACGTGGTTTCGAACAGAAAAAGCCATGGTGATGTATCTGTCAAATGGTACACTGCAAGTACGTATAACGTTCTTTAAATTCACATTTTATGTTTTTTTTACTGTTTGTGTTTCGGTATTATTTGGCGATCGAAAATCCTTTTGTTAGCTGAATCCCTGATTTCTTTGCTAAAACATTTACAAGATTGTAAAAGTCAAGCAACTTCTAAGTAACCAAATTAAGTAAGGTAAAGACATTAATGAGGAAATTCAAAATATCGCCAGAACGCTGAACGTATGAGGGTCGTTTAGGGGGGTTTCACGTTCCCCAGATCCATTGAAAAAATCCCCTTGTTCGCTACAGTTTTTTAGGGCTGTTTTTCAGACTGATAGTCAAGCAGATTGATAGGGAGAATTTTACCAGACCCCTGTTTCCCGATGCTCCCTTGTTCCCTTTTAATTTTGGTCACGTTCCCTTATTCCCTGGATTCATTTTTTTGTTCCCATGTTCCCTAAAGTCCCTAAACGACCCTCACATATGCATTCTTTCGTATCCAATATACCTCCGAATTTCGTTATTGGTCAGAGATGCAGATCGAAGAATTGCTTCATTAACATTGACTTGGATACTTTTAGCATACCACAAGACAATCATAAGACTGGACACTTCAAGGCAACGACTGTCTGAACAATGTACTGTTTACAAAATATACTGCATTACTATTTGTTGTTACTGTTGTAATTTTTGTCTTCAGTTTCCCTTCGTAGATTGTGTTTGTGATGTTATGAATGGCGTATTGTACATGTACCCAACGGACTAATCTGTCGTATCGTATTTTTTGTATTTCTCTGTCTGTCTGTTTGTCTGTCTGTCTTTGACATTACTGCTATTAAGTAATACATTTAAATTCAGTAATACATTTTTATAACGCTGTTAGATGTTATGTGTTTTATGCATGCTAGACAGTTTTGGAAATTCAGTATTATTTTTATGAAATAGTACATCAGTTCATTATATAAGTAAAAGACAAGTTTTTTGAGGCATTATGCTTAAAGTTAAGTCACAAGAAAATATATAAATTTCTTTATTTTCTTGTTCTCAGGTGAATTTCCTATCAGATCATACGAAAATTATCTTGACTCCTGGCGGCCTACATCGTGACGCTATAACATATATAAATCGAAGCAGAGAGAGCACATCGATCAGTTTTACGAGTATTTCTAGAAAAGGTTGCAATGAAGAAATAGCAGAAAGACTGTATTATTGTCGAATGGTTTTACAGAAACTAACAGAAGTCTACCAAGAAAATGATCATTCTTCATAAAAATATCAAATAATTATATGTCACAGAATTAAACCTATATTATTTTAATACTGTACTCTGAAGTACTCCAATTTTTAAATTCCACTATTAGAATGAAATACCCCCATTTCACAATGACCCTCTTTGAAGTAAATAATCCCCTTCATAATGCCCCTATTAGAGTGAAATATCCTGATTTCGAAATTTCCCTGTTATAATTTGTTACTCTCGGTAAACCTACTTAGGGTCACAATTAGTTACCCCATTTCCCAAATTTTAGAAGCGGTACTGATCATATTTAGTTTTAATTTCTATTAGAATATTTCTCTCTTTATATGCTTACATCACAATAGAATTTTAACGCAAAATGAAAAATTTTCTTTCCAAAGTATTGCCAAGAAAAATTGGTGTATAAAATCTATTTTACGCTAATTGCCAGCTACAACCTTCACGGTATATTTACATGCAGCTGAGAATAGAAAACAGGGTTTGGATTTCTGCAACAGTTTGGGAAGAAAATGTCTTTAGAATTTAGATAGATTTTAGAAATTCTTCGTTATTTAACGTGTATATATTGCCAGTCAGAATAATTATAAGAAAAACAACGTGTAAATTTTTGTATAATTTAAGATAATAGAGAATTTTTAATTAGATGTATTAATAATGCCATTTGATTTACTGTCAATTTTTTAAGATGTTTTCTCATTCTAAAACTTTTCGCTCAGCCTGATGCAGATGTTAATGCATCGAAAAACTTCCTTTCGCCCCTCGCGAGCGCTCGAAGCACCCAAGAAGCTTTTTCAACGGTCGTTTGGGACACATCTCACAAAACTAAATGCGTTAAAGTGCTGCAACGAAACATTCGTTTTCTGGGGGCTAATTTTGGGAAAGAACCATGAAGTCTCTAATTGAAACACCCAACAAAAGAATATAAAATTCAGGTTGGGATAAGTTCGGCTACAGATTTTATTTAAGACTGAGAGGTTTTAAGAAGGAGGCTAATATACATGAACTAGAAGTTTGTTTTCAAGAATCGACAAATGAAATCATCTGAGAGTTTTTTATGTTAGCATCTGGTAAGAAGGGGGTCCTTAAACGGCTTGGACTAGAAATTACTTCCCACGTAATAGAAATGCTAACAATAGAGAATGGGGTACGAAATAGGAACAAGGAGCAATACTGAATGCAGTACATGCATTTAAATTCTTTCTACATAGACTCACTAACCCAGTCTTTGAGTGTGGTCCCAGACCCAAAGTTCCGCAGGTCCAGAAATTGTATGGGTCCTAAGGTCCAACCTTCACAGCTATCTCTTCTTCCAGAAGAGGTCATGATCATTCAAAGATGGCGCGTCCTTCGATGCAGTTGATTCTTTGTGTTATTATTGGCGCTGGAGTTCTTTTCTATGTAATACAGTATTTAAACCAAAATAAGTCGATGCGATATAGTATAAGATGCAAAGATTTACAGAAAGTTTGTGAAAGTCAGGAGAGGGCTATCAGCTGTGGCGTAAGATAACATTTTTCTCTGTTGCTTTTTAGGCCTGAAAAAAATGTGAATTTTTTTTCAAAATAGGGTAGACTAATATATTGTAGAATTTCTATAGCGATCTTAATTAATCATATGCATGTATACGCACGAACAACTCAATGGACAAAAGTCTGAATTTGTGGAAAGAATGGTGTAGGGTGGCGGTGATTGGGTTTTTCCTCCTACCTACCTACTAGCACATCCGACATAGAGGGGCAAAAGGATTAGAGTGTGGTCATGGAAAATAAGGGCGTGGTTTTTAGAACAAATAACCAAATCGTACCCTGTGACACATTTACATCAGATATAGCCTGATTCATAAAAACCTATCTTGGCAATGATTGGGGTGGGGGCAACTGCCCCATGTGCCTCCCCTTACACCATTTTTAGGGTAATTTTATTGGATTCATCTGACCAGCATCCAACTGGAATCAAATGTGCTACTCACACACTGCAGACTGGGGTGCTGCCAGAGGCTGAAATTATGGGGGGTTGGGGGCTCCCACTTCTTCCAATATTGTCGGAAATTTTGCAATTTTTCAGTGACTGTTGGAGATTTAGCCCTCTTGGCCCCACCAGTCGGAATTTTGAATTTTTGCCACTGGGTGCTCCCTGCCACCAGCACTTGAATGGTTTGATGTGTTATGAAATTAGATTAGCATCACCCATATTAGTAGGTAGGGCATTGATATAGAAACCTTTAGAAGAAGAGTCAGTGAGTTCCATGAATTAGTGGATACCCTAAAATTTAGACAGAAATTGTACCATATCTTTACATTGATGTGATGAAACATTTTTTGTAGATGCTGGAAGATTGCCAAATCAAATGGAAAATTGATAGAAATAAAACTGAATCTGTTAGCAATGTAACTTTAGCAGCAAAAGTTGATGTCAAAGTTTATTATGAAAGTTTTTGTCCTGATTCAGAGGATTTCATATTAAAGCAATTATATCCTACTTACGAAAAAATCTACAATTCTGGTATATTTAGCCTGTCTCTTATACCATATGGAAATGCTGAGGTGAGAAATCATAATGGTTTATTAGCCGTTTTCAGTTATTTTTCCATACATAATTTGTTTTGAGAAATAGTATGTGTTTTTATGTTTTCATAGACAAAGACAGAAATTATAAATAGAGGGCTCCCCCTAATTTTCGAAGTTTATGACGTTTCATTGAGAAAAGCACAAAATAACAAATTTTTCAGCAAATTTCTGAAATAAAGGCCTCTCAGACCAATTAAAAAACATTGAATTTCCATTTTCCATTTTACGTTCTGAGGTCTACTGAAAAGAGAAGGTGTCTGCTGAAAACAGAATGTGACCAAAAAATATGCCCTTAAAGATGTAGTTGCAGGAAAAAGGACTAGTTGTCTTTTGGAGAAAATAAATCGCTCTGTTATTAATCACTTAATAGGAAAAGAAGCAAGGTGGCAAATGGATCTTTTCTTGTCAACATGGAGAAAAAGAATGCGTTGGAAATCTTCTGGAGGTAAACTAGAAGGCACATGCTTTCCTTTTGTGTGAAATTTTCTTTTTGTATATTAACTCAGAATCTTAGAGTTGTACACAGTGGTTTTACGGAGACGCTTGGATCCTGTAGGAATTTAGTGAGATGAGGCCCTTATACAGAGATGGGGAAGCAAAGTGAGTTCATTTTAAACATGCTCTTAAGAACCTTGAAAATGCACCTTACGTGCCTCTTGGTTAATGACTGTCTAGGATATGGTCTTGGAAAGCCTTTTAACATAGTATTGCAAAAAGCTTTGTCTGGGACCCTTAGTTCTTGAACTTCCTAAGTTGCATTACGCCGCTGGTTGTACAGAACAGTTCCAGAACAATCTCAGAGCTGTACAGAACTTCAGGAAAGTGAAAAGGGTGAAAACATCTCATTTGATCAGTGCCTGGATATAGACGCCATCTTAAGCCTGGCTCTTGTTGGCCTGCGATACGATAGAAATAACGTCAAATAGCTGTAAATACTAACTTATCTCGACATGTTGATAACTAGTCAGAACTAATAGGATACAGTTGATGGAGTCGCGAGAGCGCTCAGGTCGCCTGCGACTGACGGAAATCAGTTGTCAACTAATTATAGAAACATGCCTAACTTTCTGGAACCATGCGCCGACTAGCTGCGGTCAAAAAAGAACTAGCTGCCAACTAGTAGCAGAGTGCTTATATTTCGAAAGATCAGTTGCGATAAATTAGTTTTTAAAATTGCCGATTAGCAGTCGGTAGCTTGTTTTGACTGTGCGCAATGTCGATATAAGCCTAGCTTTACTTGTTGAACTGATCAAAATGCATGCATATATGCATATTATTGAAAGTATGCTTATTTGTTAAAGGTAGTCGGAGGCTGTTGAAACTAGAATTCCGCTTATATGTAGAAACAGCTGAAACTAGAACTGTGATTTCATAATGTGTAGTGTCGGACGAAAAAAGCACGGCAAAATAAAGAATATCATTGCAGGGACATTCAACCAACAATGTCATTTGTTTCTTAACAGAGCTGTGCAATCTATGAAATGAAAGATATTACAAAGTGGATGCCTTTTATTAACTGTATGGAGAAGAAGGGATCAACTCCCGAGGATGCTGTAAAGGTATATTCAGACATCATTTTCACTGTTTGAAATGATCATTTTTCCAATGCTTGCTCGAGTCCGAATAATGCTTATATCGCGTCTACGATGTTAGGGCAATTTCAAGCAAAGATAAGGCCTAGGAAGTCGTTTTACTCTCATATTCTGCTTGTTATTTCCCATGTTAAAAGGGTTTGTGGCTACAAGTTGGATCTGTAAAATCTTGGCTGCACATTCCAGTCCATCCATAGGTATCTTACTTAGTACTTCGTAGTTTTAATTCTTAACTTGTAGCCACATCTCGTCATTAGGTAGCACGCTATAGCTGTAAAATTTCTAAGCATTAGTTTGTTTTTAGTGTGTGAAAGAGCAAGGTTTCGACTATGACGTCATTAAGAAATGTTTTGATGGTCCAGTTGGAAACAATCTGCAACACGAGGTAAGCTCTTTGCTTGAAAACTTGAAAGCTTGAAAACTCAGTATAATATAATTACAGTATTGCGAGAATCAAGCAAACAATTTTATTTGTTAATGTGCGTCGGGATTTGAGGCAGCTTGACAGCTTGAAGCTCTAAGAATTTGAAACCTATGGACATTCTTTACTCCCAGTTTTGAAATTTTATTTTACCGCCTTTCCTTGAATAAGCGCCCTCACTGTAATAGACGCCCTTCTGATCCAGCTTCTCAGTTGGTCCCGTTTGCAACTGTCTTTAGTCCCATGAGTTGGCTTGCGGACTTAAAGCTGCTTCGATGTGAATAACAAGCACAAGAAGAATGGAAAGACAATTTGGTTATTTAACTGGTCTCGGACAGTTATAAAGTCACTTTTAGTTTTACATAATTTTCGCGTTCCTTTAATTTTCAAGCATAAGAACCCGCACGAAAGTGAAAAACCTTTATCTGTGCAATTGTGCTTTGCTTAATAGATTCAGTAGTTTTATCATTCAACATTTCCTTTTTTAGATGGCTTTAAAAACTGCTGCTCTAAAACCTCCACATACCTTCATTCCATGGATCACGATTGACGGGGTGAGTTTATAAAGTTACTTTTTCTCACTATTGCAAAATGTCCAAAGTCAATAAATTTTAAATGAATCGCGAGCACGTTAGAACTAGAAATACACTGTAGAAATTTAAATAAATCTTTAAATAACGTTTTCTGCAGTATAGGAGTTGTCCTTTTACAACTTTGCTACACTAGTTGAAGATGGTAGTGAAATGGTGTATTTAGCGCCAGTCACTAGGATCTCATCAATAGGTTAACTAATCGAGACTTCGATCCTGGCTGTGACGCCACCGTAGCTGGGGCTCTATAAACCCCGACCCTCACTGAGGTGCTGACACCACCAGCCAGCTAGTTTAGAACACGAATCCACACACTAAGGGATAGTCTTCCAATTTATCTAGTCAGGGAAAGTATACTGCAGTAAGGTGTTACTTTTAAATACGAAAAAGTGGGGTGTGAGAGGCCCCAGGTATTAGGGATGCTTCTATATCAAAGCCATGATCAAAGGGTAAGGGGTAAGGGTTGATTCAAAGGGGTAAGGGTTGATTATGGACAAAATAAAGGGTATACGGGATTTTTTGTGAAATTTTGGGATAAAATGAAGGATATATTCAGGAAAATGGCGGGGGGTATGGAATATGCTGATCCCCCCTAATTGGGCCTCGTGTGTTGTACTTCGTTCTGCCATCAACCATCAACGATTTTACTTGCAAATGCAATTAGTCCTATGAAGAAGGACAACATTGAAAGTTTAAACTGAAAATTATAACCACCAACAAGAAACCCAGATTTTCGTCCTCTCAAATAAGACAGAAACTTGCTGACTTCTGCTCTTGACGTAAAGGTGAAATCTGTAATCTGTGGCCCAAGCTCACTGTCTGTAGATGCTAGTTTTTGTAGAATGTATCCTTTGCAGAAGTTATTCACCTCATCACAGAGCTCTTGATCGTGAATTTGCAGCCACTCGGCAAAAACTAACGGGGATATCCAAATAGCTGATGTGTATATGAGATAGCATAGAAGCAGTGACTTATCAATACTGTTTGTTTGCAAGCTTTTAAATGTATGGATTATGGTATACATAAATAGAGGCATTGCAACGATAAGTATCAAGTTATGCACAACAAACCAATACCTCAGTTCGTGACATGACTTATAGACTCTAGTCGAGTAATTTGTAAAATGATCGAATATTGCATCCTCTCCACTGTTTTTCCATTCCAAGTAATTCTTACTCTGTTGTAATAATTTGATTCTACTTGCTTTGTGAAGCAAATACATAACCCATGATATAGAAAGCGTTGCCCCGACTCCATAAGCATTCGAGGGGTAGTTTAGCAGACAAACAGCCATGTTAATTTCCTTTGTTTTGAAGCTAAACACAGAGGAACATTGGAACTTTCCTTTCAGCCAAACATCTGTGTTAAAAAACATTAGAACGAGCAATATCAGAAACAGGAATGATAGAATCACGAAATGATTCAACTTTTTTATTCCTTTATTGAATCTTGTCGCGAATTTCCTCTCCAATGTCATGTCAAGCATATTGTTCTCCAAGTCTCGTCTTTTCAAGTACCATACCCCACAAACGTGACTAAAATATGTCCCCAAATCGACTGCTAGAAATACGTAGACACCTACTGATGTTTTCTTACTTTTAATGTGCTTGTAAATCATCACTATATCTGCTGCAAGCATGATCAAAAATAAGATGTTTACAAAGATTGGGTAGATGATTCTCTCTACCAACCATGCTTGTTTTGGGTGCCACATGGATAGAAGCCTCAACGTCCATCTGAGGACGCAGAATTCCTTCGAACTGAATTGAATTTTCTCCCATCTCTTACTGTGGTCCCCTTGTTGTAGTGGGTGTTCTGCGTCTCGGTCATCTTGATTTCCTACTATTTCGTCAGCATTTCCTTCCATTTTGAAACTGTTTCCATCTTCTTTTCAAATCTGCAAAATCTTCGAACAGGTCACTCATCAGACTTCTTTGTTGCTTAAGAAACTGTAAATAAAGCAATTCAAATTTATTTCCAAGAATCCTGCACTTCCGTATTTGACGCGAACACGGAAGTAATTGCAGTGCAGATTGTTGTTGTTCTTAAGGTGGTAGTATTGAGTAGATGTTCTGCATACACCTTATTTTAGAAGAACCAGTAAATTTCGACTAAGATTGGCCGTCCTTGAAATTTTGGCTTTTTTCAGGCCTGAATATTTTTGATCATCTATTAATTCCTGCATGTCTTAGATGGTACATCATTGTTTAAGTTAAGGAGGGGTACGGTGATGTGCCGGATTTGTGTGCAAACGTAACTCGCTTGCTTGCTTCTATTCAGTTAATGGTCTTAATTCCATATTCAGCCCAATTTTCTTTAGGCTTTTGCTATGATAAACCTCAGTTTGTTCTTAGCTTGCTCTTAATTTTCAGGAAAAACCAGGCTTCTGTTCTTATAATTTATTCGTACACTTTTTTTTAATAAGCAACCGCTCAATAAGCAACTAGGGCTGAACTGACCTTAACATTAAGCAACTTGAGGGCTCAATTGAATCATTGTAAGCAACTAAGAAGTCAAACAACGAAGCTTATGTACTCTTTCTTGTTGTAATGAAATTGTTCGTTCTGAGGTTTTGTATGTTGAAGTTCGTTAGCTAACGTTTTTCCACTTACTATCTCCCAAAAGTTGTGCTGTAGGCCTAACAGGTGATGATTTTGACCCGCGAAGTCAGGGGTGGTTGTTAGGTACAAAAAATGTTAAGCAACTTTTAAGCAACTTTGAGGGCTGAAATGTCTAAAATTTTAAGCAACTTTGAGGGCTGCACGAAAGTCAAGTTGCTTATTAGAAAAGTGTAGTCAAAGTGTTCTTATAGAAAAAAAAGTGTAAGATAGATTGTCAAATTTGTTTCAATTTCGTTAAAATCAACTTCGTTATGTTCATTATTCATTTTAGAAAAGTACTGGTTTGCAGGAAAAAGCTCTTAATAATCTACTCGAGCTTATTTGTTCTGTTTACACTGGAAAGAAACCCAAAGGTTGCCAGCAACAAAACTAAAATCATTTGTACAAACTTATAAAAAATAAAAACATAATTCTTTGTTTAATACATCGTATTTTCTTATACGAAAACTAATAAGAGAGTATTGAAATCTCAAAAATATAAAGAAAAGCTTGAAATTAGTTGTAAAGTAAAAATCTACACGCTTTTGTTTTATAAGAAACCTACCTCAAGGCCTAGTTCTTAAAGTTCCTTATTTTTGGGCTTCTTTTGAGGCAATTGTAGTTCCAAAAGTTCCTTAATAGTTCCTTAATTTCAACTGCACATACAGTGGTCTTAACAATAAAAGAGACATTTGCATATGAGCAAAGCTCGAGACTACTCAAAGAAACATTGGATTCTTGATTATTTGCAGTGATAAAAGTATTCAACATTCAAAAGTTCCTTAATGATTTTCTCTTTAGTAGTATAAGTTCTTTAAATTTTCGGGCCTTCTACATGTAGTTTCCTTATAAAGTGGTTCCTTATAAAAAAGCGTGTAAAGTAAAAATCTATATTTGGTTAAGAGGATTCGATCTCTTTGTTCTTATAAGGAAATACGTGTTTTCATTCAAGTTTTGATTTTACTAGTAGCTTTTTAAATTTGATATTTAGATATTTGAAATCAGAATCAAGAGGGTAGAATAAATTTATTACAGTATATTTAAAATTTTCAAGAAAAATCTATGAAATATTTAGTAATGCATGCACGAGAAGTAAAAATTGAAAATTTGGTTGAAAGTATATTTGTTTTAGAATAAGCATTTCTAAAAAACTATTTCCTTTAAACAACTTTTAATAGCTAACAAACTTATTGATAAAATTCACAAATTGTTTCGTATATAAATTCAGCCATTCTATCATATCCACTTGGTGTAAGATGCAAATCATCATCCCAGTATCTTTGTAAATCTGAGTTATTTATTCCATACATTGGTAATTTAACAGAAATGTCACAGAGACACGCATTTTGAGTATTTCTTGACACAAAATCTCTGAGTTTGCTGTTTATTTCTTCTCTGTAATTAGCTGCATCTGCATAGATGGGAAGCATGTCGAATGCCGCTTGAGGTATCGTCAATGCACATGTCTTTGCCCCATGACTGTGTGCAATTTCATGCAGGGTCTTTATTTGTTGGAACAAATCGATTCTTTTTGCTCTTGCTAAAATGCCAGGTCGTTTGTTCCACCCAAAATGATCACCAAATCAAATTTTTCGTTCTTCAGTATTTCTTGTAACCTTTCTAGCATTTCAGGGTAAACGCATTCGCCACTTATTCCTCTGCTAATTACTTCCGCGTTGTTTAATTTTTCGTTTGTTTTGAAAAGCTTTTCGAGCATAAGCGAATAAGGGTGGAATTGTCTGCCACCGCTGTACCAGCCTTCGGTTAAAGAATCACCAAAGCAAAGGATTTTTGCCTTTCCCTTATTTTCCATGCTTGGAAAAGTAAGAAACCTCAACTTCTTGTTTCTCGCAGACTTCCAGGGTCTAGGCCAACTTACATCTGCATCAAAGGTGGGCGTGGCTTTCGGTGTTCCACTTCCGCTAGCGACAAAGGTGGAAGAACCAAACGCATGCGTGAGCGTGACTGTTGCTGCTGCTCAAAAGGAAGTTGCTTTCCAGTTGGGAGAAGACGTTAGCAACCATGTACTTTTTACTGGAGATCGAGAAAGCTGCTTGCCCTGCTTGTTGATGCTTTTTTGGAGTGATGGATAAAGATGATTACCAAGTTCAGTGTGATTATTACGTAGCTGACCCTTGAGACAGGCCCTTCGATTTGCAGAGCAGGGCTTGTCATAAATATGGAGCAATATGACAAAATAAAAACTGTTGGACGTGGTGCATTTGGGTAAGAAGTTTTTTAAACTTGCAAATCAAAATTCATTTGTGAGCTAGAGGGGTGAGGGGTATCTATGGCTCTGACACGGTGACACTTGTCAATCATGACAAACGGCAATAAGAAGCATTCAGTCATATAAATTCGTTAATGCAAGTTGGAGAGGGCTGCTAAAAAAGGGAAGTGCCTGCACCAATTGACTGACTAATTGGGTATGGCTGGGCATGGCCCCCAAATTTTTTCTAAACAGGCCCAAAATTTGCTGTCCAGGGACCATCAGATAGCAAAAATGCTCATGGTATACAATAGAAATTTTCCAGATGGGGCTGCCACTGCTTTTCCTGTGGCACCCAGATGGGAAGATGGACCTTGAACATTGTGTGTCCACATTCCAAAGGACAATAGATCTATTGTTTCCCAATTGGAAACTAAATAAAAAGAGGCATTTCCTTTTTTGTAGGATTGTGCACCTGTGTAGATCAATCAATGACAACCAACTTGTAATTGTGAAAGAAATTCCCATGGATGATCTGACAACAGAGGATAGAATTGCTTCAAAGAATGAAATTAATGTATTGAAAATGTTGCATCATCCAAATATTATTGGATATTACGATAGTTTCACTGCTGAGAAGTCGCTGATGATTGTTATGGAGTATGCACCAGGTATGTTGGGGTATTGGGGTATTGATTTTGCATGAGATGCAACTAACAATGACAATTAAATTCCTTGCTGTAGTTGGGTAGCCAGAGGTCTGACATTGAAGAGGCAAAAGCACCTGACTAAAGAATATTGGGGTGTGGTTTGATGAAAGATGAAGAAGTCTTAAACTACAACATTTTTACATTGGATTAAAGATATGTATAGTACCTAGTACCCATCTCAATTACGATTGGAGAGGAAGGGATGATTGCCCCCATGCCCTCCATTGGCTATGCAACTGCTGCCAATCCACGCACAGCCTTTGCAATGGTCAGAATAAGATGCCAGATTGTCTTGGTGTTACTCTGGCCCCCACCTCACACTTGAGCTTTTAAGGCTGCTTGATTTAGCTAGCATAGAAAGGTTCTCATGATATAAGCAATTATACTGTATAATAAAAGATTAAATATAGAAGATCAAATGTGGGTATCTGGGATTGCATGACATTGCTCTCACTATAGTCTGTCAGTAGTGCTCTATACTGAAGTATGTAAACTTAACTGTATATTTCCATTGATAGGTGGCACTGTATATGATTATCTTCAACAACGTCTATCACAAAACCTGCTGCTTGATGAGGAGGTAAGCAGGGTACATGCTCATATCCAATATATTGTCAACATGACTGAAAACAGGACTGTTTACATGCAGATGTAATGATTTCAAGGCTAAATAATTAGTGACTGAGTGATGTTTGCACTTATTTATTGATTAAGTGACATGATTTTACTGTGATTAACTGATTAGATGATTAAGTGATTGTGATCAAATGATTAATTGATTAAGTGATTTTGATTGAGTGATTGATTGATTATCTTATGGTGATCAACAATGTGATTGATAAGGTTGATAAGGTGATTGTGATTAACTGTCTAATAGATTAAGTGATTCTGGTTGACTGATTGATTGATTAGATTATTGTGATTTTGATTCTAATTATAATCAGTTGATTGATAAGTTGTGATTGACTGATTGATTGATTAATTGATTGATTGATAAAATGACTGGGATAATCTTATGGATTGAATAAGTGGTTGTGGTTTGTTAAATGACTGACTAAGCGATTGCAGTGATTGTGATAAACCGATTAATTGATCAATCAAATGACAGTCTTATTAATGTGTGCATTGGTCGATCAGATTATCGCTTGGTGTAACGATTTGTCTAAGAGTGATGAACTCCCATATTCTTGCGTAATTTAATTAGCTTGCCACTAAGTGAGTCGTGCGATCAATTCTGATTTCCTTGCTTCACTTTACAGGAGATATTGAAGAAATTTTCACAGATACTTTTGGCGATCCATCACATACACTCTCAGAACATTCTTCATAGAGACCTTAAAACGCATAACATTTTCCTGAGCAAAAATCAGCGAGTTCTCAAGATTGGTGATTTTGGAATAAGTAAAGTTATGACTAAAACAAATGCAAGCACGGTAAGTTTCAATAAACGCTTTTAATACTTGCCAACTGCTTAATTCGATTTTTTTTTACGAAAACCTGTAAGCTAAGTTTCATTGGCAATCACGTAACCTCTCGTTTGGCAGATAGAATGGAGATCTATATTACCTCACTTTCTTACGACTTTGAGAATTTGACTCTCTTTGTAAAGGCAGGATTTGGATCCTTTAACAAAATGTTGGCTGGTACATTAGAACGTTGAGACCCACAGAGGAGCCTTTATTTATTAAGAAACCACAGCATGAAATTATATACCAAAAAGTAAGAACCATCTCAAGTGGTCCTTAATAACATTACCTAAGTGATTTTTGTTTTCCAGCTTGTCGGATCACCATATTATTTATCTCCTGAACTCTGCCAGAATCATCCGTATCCTTTTCAAATTTTCTGAAATAATCAGCACACCAAAGACGACATTTAATTCGTTATCAAGACGACTGAGAATTGAAATGTCCAACGATCAGGGTGGGTATTTTGCAGCTTTATTTGCTTTCATATGAATAGTTTAATTAAGTAATTTACTTCTTAGTAAAGCCTCACCTGCACGTGCGATTGGTTACCTGTCCTGTCGCCATTTTAAGCAAAAAGTCGCACTTGTAGCCGCAGCTTAATAGATAGCTAAATTGTTGGACTTGCTTCATGAAGGGCCTTCAACCATTAGCCTCTGGGGCAATTGCTCCCCTTAATTGCTCCCCTTGTCCCAGGCCGGGTCCTTCTTTACTGACCTCGGGAGGATAGACGCCTAGGAGGGGCTGGAACTCCCTTGGAAAACGTTTCTTGTAATAGAAATCTCGGATGTCTTTTTAGGAGTTAAGTGCCCCTCCGAAGCACTGGAAGCTTACTGCTGGGTGGTAAAATACTACAATACTAGAATACTTAGAGCGATGTTCCTCATGAGGAAAGCCCAGTATAGTTTATCCATCATCGAAGAATTAAATTTAACTGACTGACATTCGGTAACAAAAATTTCCGCTCGTTAACTGAATTTCTTAAGCACTGACTCACTTACTCTCTAAAATATATTTTATTATCATTCTTGTCAACAGCATCATCATCTTTATTGTTGTTATCATTGCCATTATTATGATTATGATGCATTTTTTGAAGTTGCAAACAAATCAATAAGAGATTCCTTGATAAATGGTACAGATATAACCAAAAAAGTGACGTCTGGGCACTTGGATGCATATTATATGAGTTAGCAACATTGAAGCGACCATTTGATGCTGATGTATGTATGGGGACGTTGTATATCCTACCCTATTTGTTATATATGGTATCTTTATATATCCTATCCTATCTTTTCATTGAGTTCGTTTATTCAAGCAGGTAAGCAGGCTATCATCGTAAACATCGAACGCCTAGATCTGTTCGATCCTGCGTGTCATGTACAACTGTGATTTGTACATGTCTTATGATCTGAGTTACCGATAAGCCAGTAATTTCTTTATTACGCCTGTAATTCCTTTTAAATCGTGTTGGATGCAAGCAGATTAACAACTTTTATTTACGAACTATCAAACAAGAGTCCAGCTTATTTGGACTGTAAGTTTGTGCCCTAAACTAATATTCTGACACAAATACACTGGATACTCATTTACTGAACTTTAGAGGGTGGGAGCTTGCTTAAGGCTTGCTTAAAGAGATCTATTGGCGTAGCCAGACATCTAACAGTGGAGGGGCATAAGGACAAGGAAATAAGGGCGTGGGTTTAAGAACAAATAACCACGTCGTTCCCTGCGACACTTTAACATTGGATTTTTCCTATATTCGAAACCCATCTTGGCGATGATTAGGGGGACTGCCCCCGTACTCTCTTGGCTACGCCACTTAAGAGGTCCCGACAAAACTAGATCCACGATCTATCCATTGGGAATGAAATGCCTTGATCTCTTGGCCAGGTCATATCTTTATTGATAACTATAAAGATTATCATTCTTTTTACAGAATATAAGTGCTATCGTTTGCAAAATCATGAGAGGACAGTACGCACCAATCTCTGAGCATTACAGTCAGGAACTGAAGCTTCTTATCGACAGTTTGTTACGTTTAGAGCCGAATAGAAGACCAAACGTGAATAGAATAATGGCACAACCTGTTCTGATTAATTCATTACTTGATCTGTCAACTGACATCGGAAGAGTTCCGTATAAAATGTGAGTTGACTATGTTTTTGCTTGAATTCTACGTTGCTTTGTTGAGTATTTACTTCTGTATGTCTATCCCTTTCTATTGGATTGATTGCTTGATTGATTGATTGATTGATTGATTGTTTGATTAATTGATTGCTGATGATTGTCCAATTTTCTTGCAGTGGTGATTTCAAATGGGCTGAGGTCCAAGTGCTTGAGGGGGTTCATGCATGTATGGCTCAGGGGGGGTCTACTTGATTGTTTAGGCTAAAACCATGGTAGTAACCGTGCTTTTGAAAATTCACCCTAGTCTAAATATGCTTTTTTGCAAAGCTCTTGACGTAGAGTTTACATGAACAGCAAATTCTCTTTTCTCTAGAACCTTTTCGAGTTGTTTCAATTCCTAAGATTAATATTGCTCATGATAGATCCTGTTTTCCGAGTGGCATTTCACTCTTAATAAGGCGTACGAGGTTCCTTTTAAAACAAAGGATTTCCCAGGGATTTCTACGAAAACAAAAGGATTTCAAGGAGAGATGTACGAGATTAACAAGGGGTGAATTGCCCCTCGCTGTTTTCTGATCTCCTTTAAAAATAGACCCCCTTTTTCATGGTTATTGAGACTTTTTTATTGTTCTCTACAAGGTTTGATTGCTTAGGACTTATTATTATATTTGCACTGATGAAAGCATCGGTTTGGTCTCAAAGAACCCCCCTCCTCTCTCTTGTGACGTTGCCCCTGGCACACCCCTTGTTTATTTTTTTAAGAAATCACTACTGCTTTCTGGCAATCTATTTCATTCTGGGTGCTCTTTTCGTTACAATTATTAATGAATATCTATTTTATTTCAAGTGTTCCTAAACAAACTGGTGGCCTCTCAGCCGCTTTGCCGCCAAAAGCAAAGAGAGCTGGGTCGACTGATAATATTCACACGCCAAAATCACCTGCTACGTCATCACGTTCGTCTTCCCATTCTGGAACTGCGCGATTGAGTCCTTCTGTTTTAGGTAAGCTTTTAAAGTGCAAATTTAATGTCAGATTCATTTTAGTGACGATTATCACCACGATTCATCAACATGATTTAAGATTATATTTAGGATTATGATGATGATGATTATGATCATTGCTGATGTTGATTATCCTTGATTATCCTTGATGGTTTTAATGTTGATAATGATGGTGGTGATGATAATGATGATTATCGTGTTGTGCTGATGATAAAATAGTCATTTCATTTTAAATTTTTAAGATAGAAATTGCCCTAAGCAAACCATACCAATCTTTTCAGTAGTGACTTCAGTTAAAGTACTGGTTTTTTTCTAGAGTCTGGAGCAACCAACGACTTATCAAATCTGCTATCACAGCCAAATTCTTCGGCTGTTTATTTCTGGGGTGCTGGTGTGAAATCTCCTGCGTTGCTGGCCCTTCCACAGAGCGAGCAGAATATTTCCGAAGTCTCAGTTGGGCGAACATTGAAGCTTGGGTTAATGTCAAGTGGAAGAGTCTTATCATGGGAGGTATGCATTTTTAAGTAACTTTAACGGAAAGAAGGGGCTCACACGACATTTTTGGGTAAGCCCCCCTCTTTAGTAAAAATCTCTCTCTGAAAAGCCCTCTATTTGTTTACCACCCCCTTTTCACTCCAATGTTTGACTTCTGGCAGCACCGCTGAGTCTACACGTGTTCCAATAACGCACTTTGCAAGTAATCTGAATGCACGACATTCGCTCGACACTACACAACCTGTGATATAGTCACTATCCTGTTTAGTTTTATTATGCTTTCTCTACGCCTCGATCGTGACATCTGCTTCACCTCTTAACGAGGGCCGTATTAGATTAATGCTTTCTGCCTTGACGCCCAGCAAAATATTTCGTGCCAAGACTCTCATCTGAGCTGAGCCGAGTCGAGCCAAGTCGGCACGACCCTGACACGACATCTGAACTAACTCTCTGTTACTGCCAATAAAGTCACTTGTACTGTCAATGATTACAGTCCATTGATAGTGTAATCAATATTAGTTTCTTTAGATAAATGATCAATATATTCCTTATTCCTTATAGAACCAAGTGAGCTCGGACACCTTGACTAGCGTCGAGTCCTTCGTAGACGGAAACAAAGGATCGGAGAGTGTTTTGATGCCAAAGTTCCTAGAAGGCCTCTCTGGAGTAACTATTACGCAAGTTTCTTGTGGGGATCTTTTCGCTGCAGTACTAACAGGTAAGGTTCACTTCTATTGTTGCGCAATCAGTTGGTTTTATTGGCATGGTCCATGCTTCATTGGGCTTTGTGCCGTTTTCTTTAAGCTTTTTCATCTGGATAAATATTATATGATGTAGAGAGCAATCTTTGCTATGTAGATAATTGTAATTGTACATTATTTAATGTTATTATTTACAATAGTGAAGAAACAGTAATTCACTAACATAAAGCAATTCCAGAGATTCATCAATGAATCATTTATTACAAAAGGAACACGCGCGTTTTTTATTCGGGAACCACGTCTTTATCAAGCTTTTAAATTCTATGTTATTTCGGGCTGATGTTAATTCTTTGTTATTTTGTTATTTGCCAAGAACGAAGATTATTACAAAATTTAAGCCCTTCCCTGTCACTCAATCTGATCTTTTCGTCAACTTCTGTCATGTTCTCTTTCAGATAGAGGGATGCTGTTGACGTTTGGAAGCGGCACTCATGGCTGCTTAGGCCATGGTGGATTTATTGATGTAGCAAAAGCAAAGATCGTTGAGGCATTATTGGGTTTCACTGTTGTTCGTTTGTCGTGTGGTTCAGCTCATGTCATGGTTATTACAGGTCGGTAAAATTTTATCTTATTGAGTTTATCTAGTTTAACAAGGTCTAAATTGGGATTGAGCATTAATACATGGTCTTTGTAGTTTCAGATTTGTTTTGTTTTTCTCGTAGATGAAGGAGATGTTTTCTCATGGGGACGAGGCGATAGTGGTAGGTTTTTATCTTTTAGATGGAGTAAAATTGCGGAACATCTATAAACGTCCTTTGAAGTTGAAACAAATTGAGATAACTTTACCGTTATACAAAATTTTGAACTCGAACCTTCTTGGTACGTGCTTGTGGCAAAAAGTGACGTCTATTAACTATTTTTGGCAGAACTAACAACGCAAAAATGCAGCCATACCGTAATAATTCAGCTCAGCCCCTCTCGAACTAACAGCTGTCCCGAATAAAGCCCCTCCTTCAGACGATGGAGTTGTCAATAAGTCCTCTTTTGATTAAGCCCCCTCCTCAACCAAATCATGTTAGTTTCGTTAATGCAAGACGACCCTTGTGTTAGAATAACCTATATTTACTGTATTTTCTGTAACTTCTACCAATGATATATTGTTTTGGGGAATCATCATACCTTTTAGTTTTGTGTGCATTTTTTGTCATGAATTTTATTGTTATTTCAGCATAATATCCCGCTTATATAATGAGCCAACCTTTGGAAGTTTAACTTCTGAACAAGCCCACTCTCTTATAAGCCCCTATCTCAAATAAAGATACGCCCGCTTGAACTTCGAGTTTCGAATAACCCCCTCAAGTTATTATGATATATAAACTTCTGGTCATATTATTTTGTAGGGAGACTTGGCCTTGGGAATACAGATTCTAAACCAATTCCCAGCAAAGTCCCGTTGGAAGATAACCAAACTGCCAGTGATGTGAGATGTGGTGTTGATTGCTCTTTTATATTGACAAACGAACGATCTGTCCTTGCATGTGGAAATAACAAGTAACTATGCTATTTCTCTTCCTTTAAAAGACAGAAAGACCTTTCTTTCAGCTCCTAGGCACAGTGATGTCGCCAGGGGCACGAAGGGCAGTCGTACTCTCAAGCATCATCAAGATAGGACTTGCATAAAGGTTAAATTTGATGTAAAAATAGCTTAGGATCAGTCATGGTTTTTTCAAACCACGCCCTTATTATCTTTGACCACACCCTTTTGCCCCTCATTGTTTGACCTCTGGCTACTCCATTGCCTATATGCATAATTATCTTTATATTTCACGTACTCATCCATCTATCTGGGTTTGCAAGAAGGTAAATGACTATGGATCTCCACAAGGACCAAAAAATCTCGTCCATCTTTCAATTAAAGATTATTTGCTACTTATAAGATTATGGTAATAAAATGCTGCTACTGTGTCATATATACACATATCTCAAAGAGTAGTGATTGTTCTTTCTAGAGCCAATAAACTTGCTTTATGGAATCACGTGAAAGACGGTGAAGCGCACTCTCTTCTTCCAATTACGTCACCACCTTTGGGCAATGAACCAATCAAAATGATTCGAACTGGAACATCTCATACTGCTTTCCTAACAGGTAAGAGATTTGTTAGATACCATAATAACTTGACTACCCCCCTGAATGGGGATGCTTATTCGAGATATTTCACAATCGACGTTCAAGAGTGGGTGCTTATTCAAGAGGGGTGATAATTGGAGAGGGGTGCTTATTCAAATTCCAACCCTCTTGCCGGTAAATGTATTCAATAGGGCACCATGTTTTGTTGAAACCAGGACAAAATTAAATTGTGTGGTGCCAAACTTCGCTATGCGCCCCTGAGCATGACCATGACCCCATCCCCAATGTGCTGAAAATATAGGATAAGTGATAGAAATACAGTTGTATAAAAGGGTTTTCGTGGTTTTTCTTCTGTATGTTGAATCTTGCATGATTTGGGGGAGGCGAAATTGAAAGGGAGGTTTGTTAAAATTTGAACCTCTAATGGAGAGGAGCTCATCTGAGTGAGGGGCTTAATCGAGAGGGTGTTTTATTGATTATTACGGGCTTGTATTTTTTATATTTGTATATTATCTTTCATTATTATAGTTATTTGTTGTTTTTTCTAGATGATGGTGTGATTTATACAGTTGGTTCAAACACTTTCAACCAGCTTGGTTATCAGAGAGAGAAAATCTTCTTACTCCCCAGAAAGTCCTTGCTTTAGAAGATAAAATTGTTTCCTCGGTTGGGTGTGGGGATACATTCACAGTGGCCGTTACCGAAGGTATATTAGTCATCATATTTTTTCTCCAGGAATAAACTCAAGAGTTGCATCGAATATGCGTGCGTTTGCTTTGCTTGTGCACCCGTGAAGCAACTTGTCTCCGCTTTGGTTAAAACCTCTGTTACATGTAGGGCGGTCTACACTAGCGCTATTTACTTGAAATTTGCTTGCAATTTTACTTGCAGCTTTGTAGGTGGCTTGCATGCAAAGATTTTACGATATAGCGAGTCTGTAAGGGTCTTCAGATCTGAATTGTGGACTTGTATTATTAGGTCCTAACGAAGAGAGTGAAATAGGGTAACAGTCAACTCGAAAGACAAGTTATTCTAATCCCAGCATTTTCCCAGCCTTTCTTCTACTACGTTTTGGTTATGGCAAAGGGTTGGGCTAGCATACTTTACAACGAGATTGAGGGTGGCTGTTTATGTTTTTAGATGGTGACGTCTACACTTGGGGCAAAGGAAGAAGAGGACGATTAGGAAGGGGCTCAGAGGAATCATCACCCGTCCCTGGATTGGTGAGATTTCCGAATAAAGAATTAATGAAAGTTAAATCATTGGCAGTTAGTCATGGGAATACTTTGATAATTGCGGTACCAAAATAAATACTTTGCTGCTTGAAGAATCAGGACTCAAGCTTGGTAAATTGCAGACTCAGCGTTGGTAAATGGTAGACTATGGTAGCCCCAGGTTGCTTGGTAAATAGTAGGTTACTTTAAAGATTAGACTGAAGACAAGAGTAGACCTCACAAATTCTTGTCTAATGTAAAGACTCAAAGATACATCAACTCTCCTGAAATTTTGAGGCTGAAGAGCACTAGGTACGCCATTTGTTTGGTGTGGCTATACCGTCAAGATATTTATGCTATTAGGCCTGTTTTTTTAAGAAGAGTTTTGCACGTGTTCTTATGAGAAACTAGAAAACCGGACCATCACTGAAATTTCATCAAAATTTTAAGAATTTGAACACCTATTGGAAGTTTCTTATTATGGGAGTTTCTCAAAATATAAATTTTTTCGATAATTCTAGACACTTTCAATTTGAGTCTTCTGCTTGGACACAAGATAACTCTATTTGAAAAACGCTTTGAAGGAACCCATCCGAAACATTGGAAAAATAACGATAAGTGTTTTCGCAGACTAAAGTAAAAAAGGTTTTTTGAGAACCGTTTTCTATCGCCGGAGTTTCTTGCAGTTTCGGCCATCTGAGAGTTTTAAATTTCTTATGATTATGAAAAGTTTCTTGTATGAAAAATACGGGTTAATCATGTAAGGAACCGATGGCCTCTTAAAATTGTAAATAATAATAAATTGTAAATAATTTAGATTAATGTAGATGTATTACCAATTTAGGTGAAAAATATTTGTCCAGAATTAATCAAGTTTTATGTCCACAGAAGTTTGGTTTTGACGGAAAAGACAGCTTTTTCTTGTGATTCTGGATGTTACCCATGTTACCCTTTCATGCACCCTCTCTCTCTCTAATTCTGACTGTTGTTGTTGTTGTTGTTGTTGGTGCACACTGTTGACAACTTCTCCAAAGATGGTCGGCGAGAAAGAGTGGAGCTCTGTTTGAACTTGGAAACATCCATGTAGAATCTGCTAATCTTCCACGATTAACTCACCAAGAGCTGCCATCCAGACGCCTATAAACTTGGTAAGTCGCATACTTTAATATTTATTTGTAGATCGTAGTTAATGCTTGCGGATCGGCAATGTTTGGTTGATGCAGTTGTGTTAGGCCCTCCCTTTCAAAATTCTTGCAATACCAAAACCGCTTCATATATTTTCTGCTAGGATTTTTAGGTTTTTGTAACATAAGCATTAATAGAAAAAGCGATATAGATGCAAAGAATCTGTTTGTTGTAACCCAGGTTCTTATTGCACATGACTATGCAAAATCTTTTCACAACTTTAAATTTTTTGCAAGGAAAAACTAAAGAACAAGGTGAAGCATTTCAGAATGTTTTTGAAGGAGTTTGCCTAAAACCTTTGGATATATGAAAAGTAGAATTTACAAACAGTAATGAAAATATGATATGAGACACTTGGGATGAGCTGGAAGACCCACCCCTCTAGAACCAGGGTGCATTCCGTTTTACCGCAACGCCGGAGAATACGCCAACCAAATCGGACTTCACGCCAAAGAAACAATAGGTCTAGACTATTGTTTTATAATTTAAATAACAGTCTAGGCTATTGTTTTTTTGAAAGATCCATGGTGGTAGCCAACAAAATTTCAAACTCCACGCCCGACCATGCCGGAGATCTCCGGCGTAGGCTACATGGAATGCACACTGGCTCTAGAAAGGGAGGGTGATCCTGGAGCATACAGTATACCCCTTTCCCTGGAATTTTTTAAATTTGATGACAGTGTTACATCTCAGATATGCATAGCCTTATTTCAGGACCATCTGTCTGCAAAGTATGACAATTTCCCACGAAATCTTGGGTATGCAAGAGCCCCTTTCTATTGTTTCATCCTATTGTGAGCCTTTTATTCTATTGAACTCAGGTTTGCAAATGCCCTACTCTGCAGTATTGCAGAACTATGCCATTGCTAATGTTCCAAAGCAAGTGACCTCTTTTCAATGCATGTTTTTGTCCACCAATTTTTAGAATAGTTGGGGTGCTGCAACCTCCACCCCCTGAAAGGTGCACCCTTGCTTACTCTTAAGACATTTTTTTGCTTTTTGCAGATCATGGCTTAGTCCATCAAGAACAGATTAGCAATGTGATCTAACAATCAGAACAATTTCATGGAAGGAACACAAGGTCATGGAATTAAAAAGTGCAGACTGCTTCGTGTGGATGCCTCCACTCAATGCAATGCAAAACAAATACAGAATACCATTCATGAAGGGAGCAAAGATATAAAAGCCAGTCTGAATCAAGGATTATCAGCATGCCCTAAGAATAATAACAAAGAGAATTCAAATGAGGATCATTCAGGGAGTGGTGATAAGGATATTGTTGAAAGCGAAAAGGAAAAGTCTCAGATTGATAGGATATCAAGTAAAAGTAAGAATGAAGTGATTAATGATTGATTGATTACAGTACTGCTATTGCACGGTCTAACATCTTGGATTGATTGGAAGTCATATGCTTTGCACTCAATCCTTGATACCCTACGATGATTGCTATCCTTGACCCCTCGATTGTCCATCACAGGCTTCTTATGAAGACTTCACATTGTGCAAGTTTCACTCAATCCTCAATATCTCACAAATTCTTGCTATTGCAGAGGGTACAGACCCTTTCATTGTCCATCGTTTTGCACAGGGGCAATCACCCCCCAATCATCACCAAGATAGGTGTGTGTATTTATAGTCTTAATTAGATGTAAAGTGTCACAGGCAAAGACTTGGTAATTTGTTCTTTAACTGCACCCTTATTCACCTTGACCACATGCTTTTGTTCTTCCAATGTTGGATATCTGGCTACGCCAATGGTGCAAACCCTGATGGAAAATGTAATTATCCTGCACCTTGTCCAATACTGCTTGCATTGATTAACTTCTTGACAAAGAGAATGATTTAGCAACCATCTCTGATTGCTCCTACAGGAAGGAGGAGAACAGCTTCACAAAGTCCGGTTTGTCCTGTTTGTGGTCTGACCCTTAGAGCTGGAGAATTGAAAGAACATTATGAAAAGGAAGTGAAACTTCTCCAAGATTTGAATGATCCTTCTTCAAAAAGGTTAAATTTTTCATATTTTTCTACTTCACTACCAACCATATAACTTGGATCAAAGCCATTTGTCTTTTGAATGCCCTCTTCAGTTAATTTCCGAGTTAAAGCTTTAATTATGTAATAACTACCCCTGCTCCATCAAGCACCCAGTTCCTATAAATATGTTGCTCTTAAAAGGGGTGTTCAATTGAGTCAATTGGGCATTTCAATAGCTTACTCAATGTGGTTAAACAATCTGATCATTGAGAAGAAAATAGAAAGCAGGTCTTCTTCCATCTCTCAAGTTTTTCTTTCATAAAGAGGGAGTTTGGAAATGTCTTGAGAAATTGTCTTGAAAAAAAGTAAATTTGAAAATTAGTGCCTCTATCTTTTAAACATCCCTCTCAAATACATAGCCCCATTCAAGGCCAAGAGGTTTTATGAATAGTCTGGGTGTTTTACTGAATAAATAATGGTCTTCTCTTTGTCCTTTAGCTCTTTCTAGAACAGGAAACTAAAATTGCTATCTTAAATAATGTATTTACTTTTCTTCATATTTGTTTTCTTATGTCTTCAGCTCGATACGACTGCAAAAAAGACTAAGTGGAAAGAAGGTGAATTTTCTGTCTTTAAGAATTAGCATAAAGCTCAAACTGTGAAGTGAAGTGAAGTGAAGCTGAGAAGCTAAAACTTTTAAAGATGATAAAACTTTTTGAGACATTTTGGAAAGGCTTTGAAGAGCTGCCACCCTTAATTTTAGCCTTGGGCCCTCGCAAAATGATGAAAAATTGTTTGCAAAACATTTGAAATCTGGTCATCAAGCAAGGTTTGAATATTTGGCAGTGTTTTGGAAAACATTGTCTGACTAGCAGAACTTGTTAAGCAATGTTTTTGAAACAGTTCAAAATGTTTGAAGAGCAATATTTTATGATGTGGCAAAACGGTAAAACAATTGTGGTTGACAATCAAATTTCAAACAATGTTTGACTGTTTGGGCGGGACCGTTGAATCACTAGTTTTATATTGCATCATCTTTCTTATGTTTGTTTGAAATTCTGAAGGGAAAGAATAATGCAAATGGTAAAGACAGTTCTGAAAATGATATTGAGCGTCAGCAAAAAGCCATTACTGAAAGATCAAAAAACGGCAAGAGGTAAGATAGTCCTGAAAATGTCATTTTAGTCTGTTTTGAAATCTACCAAGAATTCTTTGTATTTGGAGATTTGATTGAAAGTACTTTTTTGTGTAACTGGATGTTTATATCGTTTACCTTCTTCTTTTAGCAGTTGAAGAATGTTAAACATTCACAGAGATTAAGAAAGGGTGAGTAAGGGGCGAATCATGTTCCAAATTCTAACTGTTACAGTACTGCTATCGCTTGGTCTAAGATCGCGATGCTATCGAGGACATCTCGATAGAGCTTTTTGATCGAGATCCGCGATAAACACCTAGATCCACGTGATCTCCTTGCTCTATCGGGAGTTCCTCGATGGAGGGGCACGTGATCACTTTCAAAGGGTCCGCGATTTCTTTATTGTTATTGATCAAGGAGCGAATAAAATCAAAGCTCTAAACTTTCTCTAATAAAGCATCGAAATTGTAATCATTTTGTGTGTGCAAAGTTTCATTTGTAAACAATTAGGAGTAGATATTGATCTTCTCGTAATTGCCGTCTTTTTTCCTCTACTCTAAAATTTCCTTTTATTCAAACAAGATATAAATTATAGGTCTCAAATCAAAAGTCTCAACAGGATCACGGAGCTCATAGGGGTATTGAGGGGTCCGTGAAAGGATTGAGGAGGTCTCGATAAGAAGCGTGACATGCACGATACGCGATCCACGATGTTAGACCACGCGATAGCAGTTCTGTAGTTCAAGCTCAGTTTTCTGTGACACACTTGGTGTTTGTCCTTAAATCTAAACTTAAAATTCTGACTTTTTATTGCAGCTAAGATGTTGCTGTCTACTGCACCACATCTTGTCCAATCAGAAGAGAGTTCGTCAGAGTATCACATGATTAGTTGCCCTGTTTGTGATGCACCGATCGCTGGAAATGATAATGAATTAACCAGTCACGTTGAAAGATGTTTGTTCAAGGTATGGATGTCACAGTCACACACACTAGCTAGTTATTGGCATAACCTGTATTAGTCTTCCGTTCTCCTGCTGTGGTTAGCCTGGGCCAAACAATCAAACATTGCTTTTAGAACATTTAACAAGCAAAATGTTTTAACCTTTGGCCATGTCTTACGATTACGAAGCAATGCTTGTCTCGCTTGCATCAAGCAAAGATGTTTTTGAACTTTGACATTGATCATGCATCCTGCAAAGAATTCTGTTTCTCAAGCATTGAAGGCATACCAAACATTCCAACAGTGCTTGAACCCAAATTGGTTACACAACGTTTAGTTCTGGGCAACAGTTTTTGGCTTTTCTTTCGACGGAAAGGGCTCCCTTTGTTTCTAACTTTGACTCATTAACAGAAATTCTGTTGTATATCTCGTATTCTAGCTTCCTGGTTTTCAAAACACAGTTACAATCCAGCTTCATAATTCTGATTGACACATCTTGATTGACATCTGGGTTTATATTTCTTAGTAGCCAATAATTTTTGGTCCTCTTCTGACATGTCTTTTTGTTGGTTCGGCAAGGGCCTTGAAAAGAAAGTGATTTTTTTAGAGAGAGGTGGAGTAGATGAAGAAGACAGTGAAGAGGAGTCAGTGGAAGAATACACTTGGGCTGGTCAGACGAGAATCCGCGCAACAACTTTGCTAGAAGGAGGATTAATGGGTAAACTGTCTTCTTAGAAATATTTGTTTTTCTGTGTGGATATAATGATTTACTGAAGTCTGATTTCTAATTGGTCTTTGGTTGTTGCTTTGTGTCACTTGGTCTGGCCAGTGACAGTAAAACACACTGGCAATCATTAGAAATACGAATGTTTGCTAATGCCTTCTTGTAGCTTGCATTACTTATTCTCGTTTGCTAATTCCTATGGCAAAAGCCGTACAAACTCGATGCCACAGCAGCTTCAAATTTCACTAGAACAGAAGCCTCAATTTGACCCTCTAGCTTCTCTTGGTGCTCATGAACTTATGTTTTCTAGAGGTATTTAACTATCAAATTCTTTACTTAAACTATAACATTCTTTGGGCTCTTTGGACTTTGCTTCCGATCTTTATTCTAGCATTATACGATTCTGTACTATATGTAAGCAATTTATTTTATTCTCGTTATATTTTAGCATGTGGTGGAGATCCTGTTAAGCTTCAAATGACAAATGAAGATGAAGAGTTAGACATTGACGGTGATGCGCAGATTGAATATGGTTTGCCTCAGTATCCTTTTTCATTCTTATTTATTGTATTCAATTGATTAAATAGAGTGAAATTATTAGACATGATATTCAGCACTTCAAGTCACCGCTTGTCATGACAAGTCTTTGATATATAATGGGGTAGCTTTTGGGAGAGCTCCGTTTCCCATTTGGCCAATGAGAAATTTGATTCTTCTCTTATTCATTGCTTTGTTAAGGTTGAAAAGAAGTGAAGAACACTAACCAAATCTGCTTGGAAGGTCCGATTTTAGAAACCTATTTTGGTAAACTTGAGCCAGCAGCCTTTGGTTCGGCAAAACGTTTGATGTTATTCAACCTGGAATAGTGTGTGGTACTTAATTGATACACTGAGTTGATATTGATAAGCCTAGTTTAACGGAAAGATTTCAGCAACAGACTCCTGTAGCCCGTAGATAAGTTGCTGCTTCTAACTGATAGGTAGCTGAAAAGTAACTACAACTTGGTTGAAATTTGGTTGAAGTTTTGTCTCAAAAAAAGATGGTGTAGCAATGGGAAAGCCTGCCTTCTCTGTTGCTGCTGAGATTTCATGTAAGAAGATGAAGATGATGTGTTCTTCGTGATTATTAAAGAAACAGTTATGGAAAAAGGAGGCGTCTGTGTATAGGTTTTTGCAATCCATGCACCATCGAGAAAACTTTATGCTTGGGTTGTCAATGTATTTGTAGCTAATAAAGATCAAACCCGAATTGGTCTTGACTGTGAACAGATACACGGAAAGAGATGTGATACCTTGCACCAGTGACATAGCATCTGAAGTTGATGCACAGGATTGCATCAGAGCAGCGATCTCGATGTAAGTAGCCTTTAAAATTCGATGTCTTCTAAAAGCTGTGAAGCCCACAATGTTTTTTTTATTACCTTTGTTTTTAGTTTATCTAACCTAAAGAGATGTCGCTTTTACGTTTTGCTTCTAAAGCCTGGTTATCACTTTACTTTACAAATCTTTAGAGTTGTTAAAGTCGTTAATAAAAAGACTGAAATAACCGAGTTTGAAGACCATCCTATATTATCTACTGTTCCTATTCATATATTTTATGTTTTTAGTGACCAGAGTTCTTCTAATTCAAAGGAAACATCTAGAAGTCGTTGGAGCAGCGAAAATGGTATGCTATCTTCTGTTACATGTTTTTTTACGGGTTTAAAAAACCTTTATAAAAAACATTATGCTCGAGGTCGGATCTGAAAACAAGGCAAACAAGGTCTGAAAACCTTAAGGACTTGTAAAGTATGGATGACCACTTTTTCTGGGAATGTTTGACCGTTTGGCGATGTAGCAAAACGTTGATTTGCATGGCAAGTAAAATAGCTTCAAACAGCTTGAAAAACATTTTCTGCTCTTAAAAAGCATAAAGTGATTGGTTAGCAATGTTTTGCAATGTGGGAAAACAGTCAAACATTGTGTTTTAAAAGCAAGTTTCGGACGTTTGACGAATAATGTTTGATTGTTTGGCCAGGGTCTAATCAGCATTAATTTGTATATCTTAATTTGAAATTACATTTTATTTAGGCGAATCTCTAACTGAAGAAGATGACAGGCATCAACTAGGATTTACCGAAATAAGGTAAGCCCAATTTCTATCACCATTATTTTGTAACTGGTTTTCTTGTTAGTTATAAAAAGATCAAAACTTTGCTTTCACTAAACTTTTCTTTCTAGTAATGAAGACCCAACGAGAACAATAAAGGATCTTAAATTAAGATTAGCAAATATGGTGAGTAAAACGAAAACACTTTACTGGTATGTAATTAGTGTAACTTCTGAATCGATTAATGGTTTGCTACGTCGCTACAACTGACTTTATTTAGAAGGTGAATGCGGTGAAAGTGGAATGTGATTGTATTACATTGGGGACACAGCTTCTTGGCACCCTAGAAAAGTGAAAATACGTCACTGAGTTATCTAAACCATAAATAAAAGCTAAACAAAGTCATACGGGAGGAGAGCCTTGAATTGGAGTGATATGAATTTGAAAGTTTCTCAGAGATTTCAATGAGCCCTATAGCTCAGTGGAAACGTTGTTGGCTCTCAGTCCTGGTTGGAATCCTATCTATTTTGGTATGCCACTTGTGGAAAAACCTATCCTAGTGTTGGCCATTCATGACAAATATTTATAAAAACATTACTTGAAATGATTTTCCACGAGTGGCATAAGCAACTCTCTGTGTCATACAGCCTGAGGCGCTACTCCCGTTTGTGATAGCGCCAGCCGCACTAGGATCTCAGTAGTAGGTTAACTAATTGAGACCTCGACCCTGGCTGTGACGCCACTGTAGCTAAGGCTCGAACCCCGACTTTGTTGAGCTGCTGACACCACTAGCCAGCTGGATTAGACCACGATACCACAGTAACTTCTAAGATTTTGCAATTTTGAGTCTGATCATGCTTTCTCTTTCACTTTAAGGCTGATGAACTGCAAAAGGAAAAGTTGAAATGCCTAATCTGCATGGTATGTCCCTTTTATTGAAATCAGATTAACCAACTTTTTCATTTCATACTGTATTCTTCTGCATGTTCATTTTCATAACAATTTATTTGTCATCGTATTCATTTTATTTTTTACCTTTCAGGAAGGATTTAATACACCTTTGGTATCTATTGTATGTTGGCATGTGTATTGCGAAGAATGCTGGTTAAGAACACTTGTAAGACATTCATGTAATCTTTTTCTTATGCATTGGCTCTCTCACCATGCAATCCAGGTTGAGATTCATGACAGATGAATGTAGATATGTAAGTTACTGAAGAAGGGTAAAAATAGTCGAATTACAAACAGGATTAGCGCCTCGGCTGTATGACACAGAGAGTTGCTTATGCCACTCGTGGAAAATCATTTCAAGTAATGTTTTTATTAATATTTGTCATGAATGGCCAACACTAGGATAGGTTTTTCCACAAGTTGCATACAAAATAGATAGGATTCCAACCAGGACTGAGAGCCAACAACGTTTCCACTGAGCTATAGGGCTCATTGAAATCGCTGAGAAACATTCAAATTCATATCACTCCAATTCAAGGCTCTCCTCCGGTATGACTTTGTTAATGCTTTTATTTATGGTTTAGATAACTCAGTGACGTATTTTCACTTTTCTAGGGTGCCAAGAAGCTGTGTCCCCAATGTAATACAATCACATCACCTGGCGATCTGAGAAGAATATATGTCTGAGCAAACCATTGGCAATATCGCCTAGAAGCAAAGATCACACCAAGAAGCAACAGTCAAGGAAAGGTGCACATGTGAGTGAATGATTTGGAACGTTTTTAGGAATTGACTTGAAAAATTTTATTGGAAAGACTCGAGCTTAAATTAAAACTTCAAACATTCTAAAGTTTCGAAAAAACAATCTAAAATAAGGGTGTGCTACTAATCTTCAATGCTACACAGGGACCTTATTCTTTATTTTTGGGACCAAATTGACTCATTGTAGCTACTCGCGTTTTGCTTGTGTTTATAACATAAGAAATATATGGTCTTTACTCAGATATCGTAAGCATTCTTGTGGTGTTTAAAATTTTTATACAAGAGTTAATGACAAAAGAATTTCAGGTCATCGTGTTGTATAATTACTGTATTCAAGCAAAAAAATAACTTTTCTTAATGAAATAACAGTAGTTTTATAATATGATGAATTTATAGACAACAAGAACGTGTATATGTTTCATGAATTACTAACAAACCTCGTGAAATGGTACTTTTAAATATCGTCTCTAACGGTTGCTTCTTTTGGGAATTTTATCTCTTATGAATTCTAAAAAAGTCGACTTAGCAGGCTTGCAAGATTCTGGACCTCAAGAAAACACAGAAGACTTGGAACAGAAGTTGATTTGGAAACGAGAATCTCAGTGAAGCATGCTAAATCTTCCGGCTTTCGAGCCGAGAGAGGTTTGAGACAAGGTTCCAAGAGCGTTTGGAGACCAAGTCTCCGATTTTCCCGAGAGTTGTGCAGAAGAATGGGCTTTTGATCTCTAGGAAGTCTCGAGAAAAAAGAAGACGCAGAAAAAGGTTCCAAAAGAACGCACCCTTACAGTCTCCTCTTGTAGCTACTCGCTATGCGTGTTAAAAGATCGTCACTATCCATTAAAGAACGTACTCTAAGTATACCTCAATTCTAAATACGATTAGGCCCAAGAATAATTATCATATTCATAAGATGGTCTAATATAAAGTTGTCTACATGGAATAAACCACGTTACAATGTTTGAGGAGCCAAATGTCCTTGAAAATAATGTGAACCATGAAGGCTTTTTTAGGCTGCGACAGCTAGAAGACAAAAAGAAACACAAAATGAAATTCGAATAAAATAGTAAAGCAAATAAGTCAAAACCTGTGTAATGTACGCAGTGACAAGTACATAACGGAAAGCGATTTCTGGGAAAGAACACTTACCTCCTACTGACTAATCCTTTTTCTTTCATCAGTTCTATACCCGTTACATCCTAGAAAACAAGATACGATTATGGGCATATTCTTTCACCTACTTCTATTTTCGGTAGACGCCATCTCTTTACGGAGAACCACGTCTTCTCTTTTTACATGGCGTTCTCTTCGGTAGACGGTTCCTCCTTTCGGTAGACGTCTTTTTTCGGTAGCTGCGTCCTGGCGCCTTCTCTTTTCGGCAGATATTCTGCAGACGCCTTCTCTTTCTGATTGACATCTTCTCTTTTCAATAGATGCATCCTCTTTTTGTCAGATGCCTCTTTAGATAGACTTTTCCATTTATTGGGAATAGGAAAGAAAGAACACTACTTACCGCTGATATCATAATAATTCTATCAAGAAGCATGAATGATGTGAACAACGAAAAGACGGTGGATAATAATGTCAGGCAAATGACTTCAATTTTTATGTTTAACGACACATCCTCCTGTAACGACAAAGAAAACTTGGTTCTAGAGCTGATTATTGGTTCTGATGCCGTTCAGATGGTCTCAATCAGACAGGTGCAAGGGGTGGTGCTTGGTAATGCCTTACAAGGGGGCTACTGTCCTTTGAAAAGGGGGCAATGTTGTTAGATCATTGGTGGCAGATGCTGTTGATGCTTCCTATAAGCCCCCATGGTTTGGTATCCCAAAGCACCCAATACCAGTACCATGGAGACAGGGAGGGGGCAAGGGGGGTATAGGTCTAGCATCTGTACCCAATAACATTTCATTACCCTACAGCCCTTTCTGTCTCTTGGGAACAATGCCCCATTAAATGGTTATGATAATAGTGTAATGCAAAAGACTTCGTTATTAATATACCTGCTGACAAACTTGACATGCTGGTAGCCAGTCCATGAAGAATGAAATGCATAATACTAAGCAAGACCATGACATGATGGATGTATAGAACACAAACTGTGTGAAGTATCTATTGTTGTCTTCTCCCACACAATTATTTATCCTTTAAAATTAGAAACAAAATTTAACTTGACGCCCGCGATGCGAGCGTGCTTTTCTATGACACCCGCGATGCAGGTGTGTTTCTATGACACCCGCGATGCAGGTGAATAATAATACCAGTTTAGCCTTGGAAAGACAAGATACCACTCAGCTACCTTTTAACTTGCTGCCTTTTAACACAGCCTTCTGAACTTTCGCTAGAGTCCGGGGAGGTTGTGGGATGCCATGGGAGCTAACCTCCCGGACTCTAGCGAAAGTTCAGAAGGCTGCAAGTTAAAAGGCAGCAAGTTAAAAGGTAGCTGAGTGGTATTTTGTCTTTCCAAGGCTAAACTGGTATTATATTCACCGCATCGCGGGTGTCATAGAAACACACCCGCATCGCGGGTGTCAAATAGCACGCCCGCATCGCGGGCGTCAAGTTAAAAAGCTAGTCTGCTTGTAATGGTAAACATATAAGAGAATTGATAAAAGGGT
Organism: Chrysaora quinquecirrha; assembly: GCA_014526335.1. Lineage (NCBI taxonomy): Eukaryota > Metazoa > Cnidaria > Scyphozoa > Semaeostomeae > Pelagiidae > Chrysaora > Chrysaora quinquecirrha. The sequence continues at coordinate 2,999,938 of JACTAT010000039.1, read as the reverse complement.
ATTAAACTGTGGACAAAAAAAGAACATTATCATCATCATCATCACCACAGTTATCATCACCGTCAAAATTATCATTATCGTCATCATTAACTATAACATTATAATCACCATTAGAATCATCCTCATCATCATTGTTACCATCTTCATAATTATCATCATCATCATAATCATAATCATATTTAGACCTCATCATCATCATCATCATCATCATGCCATCAAAATCATAATAATAATCATCATCATCATCATCACAATCATCATTATCTTCATGTCATCAAAATCATCATCATCATCATCATTAAAATATGAAAGCTGAAGGTCAAATATAAGCCAAGTTTTATAAAACAAAGCTTTGGGAGGGGTAGTGAGCCAGTGAATCACGGAGGTTAAGGGTATCTCTGACTGTGTTTCATCTACTTGAGTTATAATGCAACGTTTCTATGCCCTGTCTGCACTCGAAAATCCTATTATTAACAGCCTAAAAAATAAGTCAAACAGTTCGATGGTAATTGCTTAATGAATTTTTTTGCCACCAAGTTGCCAGATCTACTTAGAATATTCCAAACGCTTTTGTGCCAACTTAAGACGCAAAATAAGTAGTATTACTGCAGCGTAAATTTGACAATCCTATCCGTATCTCATCGCAGACTTTAATTTTAAATGTCCGTCAGGAACAATAAATATCTCACTGTATGAAAACGATTTTCATTTTGTGTGTTTGTGCTCTGAATTTTTTAAAGGACATTCAACTTGAAACCCGTAAAATCTATGGCTTCTTAGTAGTGTTTCATATGCATTGAAACAGTAAAACACAAAGTTTAATGTGGCGATTTATGGAAATAATCAAAGCAACAACTCTTCTTGAAAATGGAAAGAATATGAGTAAGATTCCAAAATGAATTACAGTCTCCTAGTGTCTTTTAACGTCCTTTGACCCCTGAAAACGTGAAAACGTACTTACCAAAAACGCGAAACAACCCAAAATTGCCCACAACCAGCTAAAAGCACTCAAAACGAACTATAACTTGATGAAAAGCACCCAAAACCACACTGAAATGTCCAATTCACCTGGAATTATCTATTAAGTGGCAGAAAATCCTTGATAAATCACCAGAAACTCTCATGTTCTGTGAAATTTCATTCTTAACTCTTAAAATTCTGCTTTCGTCTTGGGACTTTTGTTGACATAAAAAGCTTTTACATCGCTGGAGTGGGAAAAGCCTTTTTTGTTCACAACAGTACTGTAGTATTGTATTTGAGCGTGAAGTTGAGAGATAAGACACAATCGCACGCTGTCAATAAATACACCGTTGAGAAAGGTATCCATTGTCTATTTGTGAAGAATCTTTATGATTACAGTCTTAAGATGGAAAATATCCAAGAGATTAGACTGAAACATAAGGTGTATGAATGAAATCAACTTCATACCATGGGCAGTGGTGATCCATTTTCCTTACACATTGAGAGCAGCGTCTGCAGTGATGAGACCTTGGGGGTCTGTATTTCTGGCACATTTCACAGTATTCCCAGCCAAGGAACTCTAAAAGCCCAAAGGAAAATTTGAAATATTAGAAAAATGCGAGAACACCAGTAAACAAGATATGTGCAGTTAGTTTATACACAGACTGAAGTTGTTCCCAAGAAATGCATTTTTTAGAAAAAGGGGCGTGGTCAGAAGCTGTGACCTTGTTCCAAAGCTCACCTGCGTTACTGACGTCAAGAAGTTTTCCTGGATTTGAGCAAATGCACTGGATCATTGAAATGATTGTGAGGAGAGAAATTGCGATGTACCCTGAAGAAAAAAGGTAAATAATTTAATCTCTGCAAAGAAGCGTGTACCAAAAAATACTTAGCATGGTTGCGCTTTTTTAAGTGACAATGGAAGGCCTAGTATCTTTCTTTTATACCGTAAACAAAGTTTTACATTATTTACCTGCAAGTAAGGCATTTTGATAATCAGGAAAATTAGAAAAATACTGATAGATGATTGTGAATACTGAGCAATAAAAGGCAAATGTCCAACAGCATATTATGAAAATGCTTGTGCCGATTCCAAGCCAGTCTCCTCTTAGCCTGTAACCCAAAAACACGACAGCCATCTTGAAGGAAGTAGCAGCTCTGTTGTTTCCAGATTGTTGCTGCAGCTGTAGGTGTCAAAAGGCCGAACTGATTGACGAGAGATGGGATTATTTACTTATCTGAATGATAATATTTCGTGATTGGCCTTTTTATTTAATTTGAACTTAATTATTTGGATTTATCTCACTGACTGACAATGACATTTCCTATCCATCTTGACAATCAATGTGGGCTCTTTGTTCGTCCACCTGGCTGACCAGGGGGTTTGTTTGTATTATATTCTCTGTCATCATAATGATTAGCCAATCAGAATGCTCTATTCAGGTGTCCTATTCACATGGAATAAAAATCGGAATGGTTCATTTTTTATTTGAAGGGATATCTTTCTTAGCAAAAATGAGTAACAATATGAAAAAGCAAAATTTTATATTTTAAGTGCTAACTCAATAAATAAATGTGGAAAAGTTTAAAAACTGAACAATTTTCGGATATTTCACTTACGAATTCCGAGTCTGGACTTTACATTTGAGCCTAAAGGGCCTGGCTGAAACAAAGGTTTACTTCGCGCGTTTAGGACAGGCCAGGCCAGGCGGACATGGAAATGGCAGTCATTGAAAAAGCAGCCACAATTGACAAGAATAAAACGCTGGACGATTTGGCTGTTTGATTTCAAACTTCGAGAATGAACCAAGAATTAAAGCTTCACAGTCCTGCAGGATCAGATCCTATCTTTTATAAATGGCCACTCGTTATTACGGTAAGTTTGAACACAATAACAGCTGACTGGTTTATTTAGGCCCATTGAAATTAGTTAGCTATCGCAGTTTCGCTCATAAATAAATTTCCTGTCTTCTGTGTCTCGTTTATGGCTTTTATTACATTTCTAGAATACTCGAGATGAAGCAGCAGAAATCACAGAGTCGATCAGGTAGGAAAGGGTTTTAAAACACGGCAATTTCTGTCTTCTTGCTGACCTAACTCCCAAGTCAAGTCGCTATTGCTAGGTACCGCTTGATACCTCCTGCTGGTTTCCAAACAAAGCTAAATAAAGCAGTACCTTTGAAGCATTTTCTCCGACTTGATAAAGTTGTTTTTTATATTTTTGTTTGGGAATGAGATATGAATTTTTCCCAAAAATGCACTTGCCTGAAAGGGTACTTTTCCTTAAAATTTCGCGTGAGTTGAGGAATGTTATTGAAAAGTTCATAAATGTCAAAAATGATCCTGCACGCATGACACGAAATGTTAAATTCCTTACATTTTGTTTTCTTAGATGGGTGTGTGAAGATTTCCCTGAGCTATCATTTGCCTTTCAAAATATCATCATGAAGGAGTATGATCCTGAATGGTAAGCAAATCGATTGGCTTTTTCTTTTAAGGATTTTTGAATGCATTGAAATGCATAAAATCATCCACCACCATCAGTAGGAGGATGCTTGTTCCAAATTTCAGTGTCTGATTTATATTCATCATCATCATCATCATCATCATCGTCATTATCATCATCATCATCATCATCATCATCATAATGAACAGCCCCACCATCATCATGATCCTGGTTGGAAACATTGTAGTGCAATTTTGGCTAAAACAATAGAAAACAATAGCCCTTATTGTTGCTAAAACAATAGCCTCTGGTGCGTAGTGTGCAAAGATTCCAGTCTGGATCATGATCATCATTATCATAATCACCACCATCATTATCAACATTGTCATCATCATCATCATCATCACTACAGTCATTACTTTCATCATAATAGTAATCATCATCATCATCATTACCACCATCATTGATATCATCATAATCATAATGACCATCATTATCATCATCATACAATAATCATAATCATTATCATCACTATCATTGTTATTGTCATCATCATTATTCTATGATGACTGCTATCCATACATCTTGGTACTGCATTGCTGTTCCCAAGGTTTTTATCTCCAGCTGCTTTACTAATTCTATACAAGTCTGATATCTGAATATCTTTTCTAGCTATGAAAGTATGTCACAACTTTGCAACAGATATAATAAAGCAATTGATGGTATACTTCAACTGGTAAGTTGATGAGTGGTAATTGGTAAAGTGATTAACTGATTTGGTAATCAACAGCTTGATTGAGTGATTAACTAATTAATTATGTGATTAACTTATTGAGTAATCAGTTGATGGATTGGGTGGCTTATTGCTGATTGAAAGAGTGATCAACTGAGTGATCAATTGATTAACTAATTGATTGAGTGATTAGCTGATTAAGTGATTAACTGATTGATTATGTGATTATGTGATTAACTTATTGAGTAATCAGCTGATTGGGTGGCTTATTCCTGATTGAAAGAGTTATCAACTGAATGATCAATTGATTAACTAATTGATTGAGTGATTAGCTGGTTAAGTGATTAACTGATTGATTGTGTGATTATGTGATTAACTTATTGAGTAATCAGCTGATTGACTTGGTAACTTATTGCTGATTGATAAAGTGATCAACTAAATGATCAATTGATTAACTAATTGATTGAGTTATTAGCTGATGCAGTTATTAACTGATTGACAGAGTGATTAGCCAGTTGATTTAGTGATCATCTGATTGTTTAAGTGACTTATTGATTGACTGATAAACTGAGTGACTGAGTGATTATTGATGGATGGCATATCAACTTTTTGATTGGACAATAACTGATTAACAGAGAGATCAGCTGATTAGTGGAATCATTTACTGATCAATCTTCATAATTATTTCTACCTTTTATTATAATCTTGTAACTATTTTTAGTGGAAAGGTCGTGCACCACCCCCAAAGATGTTTAAGAGACCAGGACGTCATCTGCTGAGACACATTATAAATGTTTGTTATAACCATGCAGTCACGGATCCAGAAAAGCTCAATATATATGAACCATTTTCTCCAGAAGTAAGTCATCTCTATTTTGATTTGTTATTTGTCTATAAATGTTTTCTCAATTATCAAGGTGGTCCTGGTGCAGTGTTAGATTTGATAATTACCCCTTGTCATGAAAAGCCTTTGGTATTTATTGGGACAATGTTTGGTATTTTTTGGGACAACATTTTGGGTAGGCTTCATCTCCCATTGCCAGGCACTGATAAAGTGTTTCTTCTCTTATTGATTGCTTTGTCTTGACTTCATCTTGTTGCCTTGCAGTATCAAAATTTCTAGCTTAATAGGCTTTTAGTTTTCAAAATGAAGGTGAAATGGTGTTTTAGCGCCACTCGCTAGGATCTCAGTAGTAGGTTAACTAATCGAGACCTTGACCCTGGCTGTGACGCTACCGTGGCTGGGCTCGAACCCTTGCCACACTGAGCTTCTGACACCACGAGTCAGCTGGATTACACCACGAGGCCACAGCACCTTCAAATCTTCCAAGTCTGTGATTTTCATAAGTTTGAAGATTTGAAAAACGTTAAGCAGCATACTAATATGGCTTAATGAAACTGAAAAGCATGGAATAATAATCAAGTGCAAAATTTTCCTCCAGGTTTATGGTGAAACATCTTTTGACATGGTATCACAAATGATTGATGAAGTTAACTTTGGACTTGATGACACATTTATGGATCTTGGCAGTGGTAAATTTATATTAAAGTAATATCTGTAATACCAGTTTCTATTTGCACTAAAGGCTTTGATAAAACTGTTATACACGCTTTTTTTTATAAGGAACCACTTTATGAGGAACCTACATGTAGAAGGCCCGAAAATTTAAAGAACTTATACTACTAAAGAGGAAATCACTCAGGAACTTTTCATTGTTGAATATTTTTATCACTGCAAATAATCAAGAATTAGAAAGCCAGTGCCATTCATTTGCTGTCAAAAATCACATAAATTGTTGTTACGCATGTATCCAATATTTCTTTGAGTAGTCTCGTGCTTTGCTCACATGCAAGTGTCTCTCTTTTATTGTTTAGACCACTGTATGTGCAGTTAAAGTTAAGGAACTATTAAGGAACTTTTGGAACTACAATTGCCTCAAAAGAGGCCCAAAAATAAGGAACTTTAAGAACTAGGCCTTGAGGTAGGTTCCTTATAAAAAAAAGCGTGTACCAGTTTCTATTTAGCACTAAAGGCTCTAATAAAACTTTCATAGTAAAAGACGTTTTTTTGTTTTTATTTTTTGTAAGGTGTTGGACAAGTCGTTCTACAAGTGGCTGCATCTGTGCAGTGTAAAGAGTGTTACGGAATAGAAAAGGCAGAAACACCAGTTCAATTTGCAGTTGCGATGGAAAAAGAATTCAAAAGATGGATGGCTTGGTTTGGCAAAACATACTCTCCTTTCAAGGTATTTGATTTGATTATAAATTGAAAGATTTATTATCTGCTTTCTATATAGACCAAGTGATTGAACAAGTGATTGATCAATAGATGGATTGATTAATTAATTGATTCATCGATTGATGCATTGATTAATTGTTTCATTGATTCGTTGATTGGTTGATTGATTGGTTGATTGACTGATTGATTGATAAGTTGAATGACTCATTGATCCATTAGTTTATTGATTCATTTATTCGTTTTTTTACTGATAAAAGTCCGTCCTTGGAGTGAAACCATACCACAAGACTGTCGTTTTTAGGTCTTCTTCTACGACTATGAAATGAAACTCCAGCCTGTCCGGGAGCCCGTCTTGCATTGAACGAAGCCCTCCTACCCTCAACCGAACCAACTTTACAAACCTGTGTAGGGCGCGCCATTTCCACACGCAGACGGAAGATGGGTTCCTGATAATGATAACTGATTTGTTTGTTGGTTAATTTCGATTGATTGATTGCTCGATTGATTGATTAATTCATTCATTGATAGGCTGATGGATTAGTTATTGGTTATGATTAATTGATTAGTTTACTTAGCTTCGTTACGTCTTTTAGCTCGAGAAAGGTGATTTCTTGAGGGAAGAAACTGGAAAAAGAATAGCTGAAACAAGGTAAAACTGACTCTTTGTTAACTTAGAGCTTATCCACAGAGTTCTACTGTGGCATCGTTTATAAAACTTCCTGACAATGTCAGACTGTTTTTATCAATTATCAGAAACATTTGGTTCATAAATTTGAAGATATTTTGTCTCTGCAGCATAATCTTCGTGAATAATTTTGCATTTGGACCTAAAGTCAATCACCAATTGAAAATACGATTTCAGGGCTTGAAGGAAGGTAAGCCAAAATTTCACACAGTAGATTTGTCTTCTCTACCAATGGCTGCCCTAGAGATTCGTAAGCAAACAACGATCAGTTTTAGCGATCTCATTTTTTGTTAGCCTCGGTTTCAATAGTGATAACTGGAAATCAGTTGATAAGTGTGCCTCCTATTTAGGACGTCCTATCTCATGGTCGGCTGTATGTTGTGATAGTTGACTGTGATGGTCCCCCTGCATGAACGGATAGAACCGAGTATGACTGATATGAGAAAAAACTAGTGGAGACTTGGAAGCAGTCTCGTAGACGTCAGAGGTTCACTACCTGCCCTGTTCATATCATTTCATCATGTCAGGTTATTTCTAATTATTTCTGTCATTAATTTTTATCCATTTCTTGCAGGTGCCAAAGTTGTGTCTTCTCGCGAATATTGTCCGATTAATTTCAAATTCAACAGCAGAAATCTGTCAGGTAAAAGGACTTCTTTTCTCTATCAGCTGATAAAAAACTTCACCCACTTTTTGCCAGCAGTTTTATACTTTCAGCCCTTAAGCTTTTCTAATATGCATCTCCGACTAATTATGAGTTTGTGTTAATCGTTACTTTTTAGAGCTTGGTGCAATGATGCGAGTGACTGAGATAAAGCCTCGGAACCAAGCAGCCTCTGTGTCGTGGACTGGAAAGGGAGTATCGTATTATCTACATGTCGTGGATCGAACAAGGGTGAGGAGCTTAATTTCAGAAATTAGTAATTTCAACTCTTTGTTTGTTAAACTTTCTTACAGTAATAAATGTCTTATAGAGTAATTATACCAAGAATGAAATTTGGTTCATCCTTTGTTACTTATGTCTACAATGCCTATCAAAATGCTTGAAACGGCAGATTGGTTTCTCTGCTTCCTGCAACATCTCCCTCCCCCTCTGTAAAAATTCGGGGGGGGGGGCGAACCAGTGAATTTTGCCTAGTGTAATTCTGGCATGTATTGTAGACCTTGACTGAAATTCAAGGGAATAATCATAAAATGACCAATGTTAGCCGAGATATAGATAAAAAATTCAGCTTGAAGCGTGCTAATCTTCTAGCCCTGGGACCTAATCTTCAGTTCTTGGTAGCCCTGGGAATTCACGCGAAAGATCTTTAGGATGAGTCGAAAATTCCTCCCAATGTTCATTACTTTTTCAATTATGCATTTTGCTGTAATTTCATTGTATTTTGTATTGTTTTTATTACCAGCAGTTAACATTTATTGTTTTGTCTTCTTTTTCAGCTTGAGAAATACTTTTCAATTCTAAAGAAGAAGAAGGTACATAATTTTCCTTTTTCCCATCTTTTTCAAACCCTAAGAACTTTATGCTGTTAGTTGCTACTAGAGAGACACTATCAGAAAGTCACTTTGACTTATGTTCAATAGATACAACACGAAGAAGGAACTTGATGATAGGCCAGAATATAATAAGACAGCTTAGAGTTTTTGCTGAGTTCTATTTTATATTATCAAACGAAAGCTAGATTCACAGCAACGACGTTAATTGCATTCGTTTCATAAACAAATTCGATGAGTTTAGTCACAGGTGCAGATGTAAGTGCAACATCATCAACAAAAATGCAAAAAAAGTCGTGCGAAAATGTCGTCTAGTTTAGCCAGGTCTTTACGTGACCAAAAGTCCAAATCTTGTCGGATAAACAAATTTGAGGTGTTTGATAAACAATGTTTCATAGTTTGGCTAGGGTTTTAGGTATATTGTTTGCTGTCGTACCGTAAGCTCTGGGTTTTAAAAATGGAATTTCTTTAATTGTAGCAAGGCCTTCCTTTGGATGATGACGAACGATCAATCTGCTCAGAATCAAACAACAGTAGTATGTTCGAGAGTGCTGTTGATGGAGACCACGATGCAGAAAAGCTTGAAGATAATCTTGATGCATTGTATCTTGGTGCAACGACAAGGCATCAGTGGCAAGTGCTGGTATCAACGCTGCAGGCAAGCAAGAAAGAACACGCTGAAAAAGAGGCACTCGATAAAGAAGAGAGACATAGAGAAGCATCTGCTAAAAAGGGGAAGAAGTTCATCAAGGGTGCCAAACCACAGAATCTGGTGAGTGTACTCGTGTCTTTACTGCTAAATTAACATTCTTAATTAATGTTCTTAACATCAATAATTTTTGAGTTGTACAAAATTTCAAACTAAAATGAACCGCGGGAATATTTTAGGTCTTTGGGGTATCTTGAAAGCTTTTTTCGTATGACACTCCTCGGAGTAAAATTGTCAATAACAGGCAGAACATTCTTTGTGAGAATAGCCAAGTAGTGATTGAGCCCCATTTTCTGTGATGATTGTGGGTTCGTTTCCCACCATCAAACTCGCCATGAAGAATTTGGAGAGTCGCCAGCTCTCTCTGATTCCAGGTAAAAGGCCAAAGGATGCTAAGCTAATGCCAAGTTTAAAGGCTCTCGGCTATTAAGTGGTCCACCAATTCTAGGCGCAGAACCCGTATCGTGCGAAGAGAGCAACTGTGTTTGCCTACCTATCTATTGGTCTATCTTTATTCTGAATATGTTTGGCTTTGCTATCAACAGAATTTATAAATTCTGAATGACTTAGGAAGAAAATTTGAGACTGATTTGTTATGAGTCTTAAACATAGGTTGTCTTCTAGCAAAATTGCTACTGGCAACTAAATATTATCGTTTCCAGTTTAAGATTGAGTTTTTGTCCAACAGCAAGGAAAGCTAAAAAAGAAAATCATGGAGAAATATGAAAAACAGAAAAGAATCAAAGAAATATGGAAAGAAAACTCATCAACGACCAAGAGAAATCGTGGAAGACCATTGAAAAAGAAAAGCAATTCTGAATTCACAAAGCATCGCGAGAAAAAGAAAAGCTTAGATGAATCAAAAATAAGCAGAGATTTGGATCATTATTTTGGTAAACTTTCTGTTTTTATTTATTATATCCCCCCGGGGGGGCGGGTAGTCCCAATGAGGCCAAACAGGAAGTTCAAGTGAGTTTTAGTTTATTACCAAATTTGCCCAGTTATATGAATAAAGAAACTATACTGCAAAATTTTGTCTATTTTCGGTAACTATTACCAACTACATCCTACTTCCTGGAGTTTTGAGCTTCGTTTGTAACTTTTTGTGTATTTAAATGTTAGAAAACGTTCAATAGATCAATTTATTGCTGGGTTACATGCTATCAGAACGGCATGTTTTTTAGCTTCTTACACTACCATTTGGGATTTGGGGGGTTATTGTAAAAATTATCTGCCATTTGAGGGTTATTTTGAAAGTTTAAGCTTTGGCCCTCTTTTAGCTCTGACTGGACCCCCTGTAAAGCCTCAATGGGAGTACGACATGGACTATGTCATTCTATCGACTACTGCCAACACGAAGCTCTTAGGCTTCTTTGGCAACAAGAACCCCCTGAACTTATGACTGTGATTGTTTAATTTTAGCATCAATGAAATCAAGATACATGAGATTCATAAGAAAAATGAACAGCAAAGCCTATGCTGATAAAATCAAGCAAATGATTGAATATGAAATGGTGAGTGATTTAGAAATAGATTCTGCATAGGATACTAGTCGCTGATTTCTACTAAAAAGGGCTTGATTCTAGTGTTTGCTGCATGTGAGGATATTCTACTGCCAATAGATATTTTGCAGAGTGACTTACGATCAGAGGTGGCAAAGCATCGACACGTCGGAATCTAGTTCCAAGAAATGTTTTAGAGTTTAAATTTAGCAGAAAATTATCTTCACCTTAAGAGCTTCTGCTCTTTTTTGTCAACCCTACATGAAAGATAAGAGGGTGAGAGGCTCTTTTAAAAACTCGTCGCCACAAAATATCATTTTCTCTGAGAACAAGAAAGGTGCTTTTTTCAGAATCTAGAAAGTTTGTAAGATTTTAAAGATGTCATAAATCTTTGAGAATATGTTGTTTTCAGGTCAGAAAACGGTTATTGCAAAGACAAGTTTTGGAGACCGATTTTGAGGTAAGAACACATTGATTGCTTGACTTTTTGTTGGTTGTTGTTGTAATTCATTTTCCGACTAATCTCTCAAATCACTGATTGATCAAATGATTCACTGAATTGTTGATTGATCGTTATGTTTCATTTGTTGATTGATTTTATGATTGATTTATTGATTGACGGATGAATGATTATTAGTTTTTATTCTACATGGATTGAAAAAAGGAATTGGCAACCGCTTGCTGATTGATGATTGTTTTAATTATTGATTGACTGATTGATTGATTGGTGGTTGGTTGTTTTGCTTGGTTGATTGACAACTGATTAGGCAACTGATTGATGATTGATGATTCTTTGACTAAATGAGTGAGTGATTGATTGGTTTGTTTATTTATTAACTTACTTATTCAATTGTTTATTTATGTATGTATGTATCTATTTATTTATTCAATGGTAAAATGAGTTTAATCACTTAAAGTGATCGTTATGTGCGTATGGCTGTTTTATTTGTTGATTTTCTGATCAACAGGTAAAAAATCTGCTACGAAATGGTTTACAACTTTTCACGAAGAGAATTAGCGAGGTAAGATTGCAGAAAATCTGAGTTTCAAATGTCATTCGCTTTGTTTCATTAAATGTCTTTTCCACTGCACGCAATTCCCCTTTCATATCATCTAGTTCATGTAAGAAGATTCTCCCTAGTATTCCAGCCAACCCAACCCTTTCTGATTATTTCAAACCAAAAATTTAGTCATATCTTTGCTTTCCATTTCTAGGCTGGAATGGCAGTGAAAACCCCACAAGATTTATTGAACAAATCGAAAGCATTATCCGCAAAACATCAACAGTTAAAAGATCAAGTTATCAGCATGGAGACACAAGTCTATCTTCTAGAAGAAAAGTATAAGTCATTGGTGAGAAAATGCTTTATCTTTCAGCAGTAATTATCTGTAGACAGGGGTGCCATGGAGGGGGCTCAGGGGGGCTCAGCCCCTTTATAAAGTATTTTAGGCTCCTTGGGCCCCTTTCTTGAGATTTCGTACACCGTTGCTCACAACAGAGCCCCTTGTTTAATATACAGAGCTCCTTTTAGGCCAGCTCCCCTGACTTTAAGCAATTCAAATATAATCCGACAAAATAAAACCCAAGATCTAATACTTTTTACCTTTTACCCTAAGGCGTAAGACCCTTGCCAAACACTGCTTGAACGTTTGGCCACGTCACAAAACATTGCTTGACGAGTTGCAATAAGCAAAATTTATTCTGCAATGTTTTGATAAAATTCAAAAGTAACTTTGCTTGACCAATGCAAATGATTTAAGACGAGCAATATTTTGTGATCTCAGCTGTTTCTCGCAATACTGTCATTCATACATTCATACCATTGTCTATTTCAGAATGAGAAACGTGAGCAGCAATTGATATTTCGTGATCTTCGTGATTATGATGATTTAGGCATCATTCCAAGCACGGTAAGTCTTCAATTCAAATTCTAACTTTTGTTGTTCTGCTTCAATTTATATCTTTGCACAGCTGGCAAAAAGTTTCTCTTGATTCATTTCACAAGAGCTTGCACATACACTATCAAAAGAGAGCCTAGGATCAACCTTGGAAGGTGCTGTGGCGTCGTTGTGTAGTAACCCAGCTGACCTGTGGTGTCAAGAGCTCAGTGTGGTCAGGGTTCGAGCCCAGCCACGGTAGCGTCACAGCCAGGGTCGAGGTCTCGATTAGTTAACCTACTACTGAGATCCTAGCGACTGGCGCTAAACACCATTTCACCTTCACTTTCACCTAATAGGCAGCTAAATCTAAAGAGGGCACTTGTTCGAGGCAGGGTGCTTATTTGAAGAAAAACGGTATTCCAGCTTTTACTTTGCCCAACGAGCAAGTTGGAACGACCTGCTAAAAATATGAAGAATGGACTCCTTCCCTTGTGTTGATGAATACCTTTGGAGAGACACCTGCCAACAGATTAGATTTGACTAGATTCACTATGATGTAAAATTCAATTTTCCCACTGCAAGAGAACTGCTGCGATGACATAAGATGCAGATTGAGCGAGGCTTCTGCATTTACAGTATCCCTTTTTCCATATTACCACTAATGTATGAAAATGAACCAACCTCTGTTCCACCCCCCCCCCTTCTTTCTTGACCCTAAATTATGCTTCAAAAGTATTCAGCACCATAAAATTTTTTTCAGGATGAAAACCTTCCCAACAAGCTTTGCAGTGCCATCATAGCCTCGCTGAACCACAGAAAAAACCTCCTACAGGAATACAAAGACGTGAAAGAGCAAGTAAAAGTCCTTGAGAAAGTTGTTGATCCTGCTGATGCAAAAAGGAAACCAAGCGATCAAGAAACCGAGAAACCTTCAGTTAAAAAGAAAAAACACAATGACGAAGATAGGAAACAGAAACCTGTGGCTCTAGTCCCACCGCGCATGCTCGGTAACAATGGCACAGTTTCCCCAATGTTATCTGAAAGTAAGAGACGAAAACAGAGGAAGAAATCAAAGCGTTCTTGCTCTCCTCTCGGTAACTGTTCAGAATCTTTAATCCATGAACGTGCTAAGCAATTTTTTCCACGATATTCGTACCCCCCGGATCCATCAATGTTTTATAACCATGAACCCCCTTGGATTGAGCAGCAGAGGCTGCCATTTTGTTCTGGTGAGCACAGTTATTCCATGTATCAGTCGTCAGAACCATTCGCTCAAAACTGGCTCTCTCAAGACCGTGGTCAGAATCCTAGAAATAAAAACAAAGATGCTAGACCGAAATTCCCAACACCACCCTCACAGCTACGCGACGAGGGCGTTAACGATTACTACCAAAGCAACCACAGCTTCCTTGATGCCACACGAAATCTTCTAAGCTTCAACGACCAAGCGACGAGTCGCGATAATCGCGATATGATAACGAGGCGGGAAACAGGAGAACGAGTCGACATTATCAATTCAAATTTTCCAGTGAATATTTCTTCAGAGCAGCCATTTTGGCAGCAGTATTCGAATCTTGCCAAGGCCGCTTCAGGAAAAAGCAAAACCGATTTGAAAAGGAGTATTGATGCCAGGTTATCAGACAATAGTTCCACTGAAACTGCCTCGTTTTCGTCGCAAGAGGAATCGCCAATGAGAGGCAGCCCTAACGATAGACCAATGTCTTCGGATCCTAGAAAAGCAACTGAAACTTCGAGTTATGTATTTCCTCGAAATTTGCTGGGACCAGAAACGAATATAAACTCAATGTCAAACCAGAACTCACCCATTGCTTCTGCTCCTATAAGTATTTCCACCCCGCCATCATTATCGATATCTAGCCTACAGCCTAGAGTTTTCAAATCAGAGCCCGGCCATTTCCCAACAGCCTCGCAATCAGATGCGAAGAAGATATCAAATGCATATTCTGTTTCAAAGCTTATTAGTTCGCAAGCCCCGGCGATGAAATTTCATAATTCGGTTATTAGAAGTGAAACATTCTTGAAAGATCACGCGAAATCAACTAAAAAGGCTTCAGGCAATCAGAAAAACACTTCAAATGCTCGTCAAAACACGCAGTCTCCTCTAGTTAGAGTCACAAGTTCTTCAATTGACAATATTGCATTAAGCCAGCTTGGCATGCACATCGCTAGTCAAACAACGCCAATTATAGCTCCCTTAGCTCCCTGTACATCTTCGCAAGCCTTAATTCAATCAAAATATCTAACCGAGTCTTCTGCGGCTAATAAATTTACCAATCATGGAAAGACTTTAATCAAAACGGAGATTCCTACTTCAGTACTAAACAGCGTTAATATTCAACCAAAAGTTGAACAGAATACAATCAGTTCTAGTACTAAAATGAACCCGCTTACCCCCTACTCAGCCATCCGGATCCCGGAATTAAATACAAATAAACCGAACAAACCAATTGTACAGAGCATGAAGATATACAAGCCCGGCTCTGCTTCACTTTCCGCAGCCGGAAAAAAGTCAAAACAGAGCAAAAAATCAACCGGATCGTTACCAAAGAGAACATCATTAATGACAACAACAACAACACTTGCGTCGAATATGTACCCTACCGTTATACCAGGCCGTGCTGAGAACGTTGTATATAGAAACCCCATTATGACAATATTACCATCACACTCAAGGCTATTGGTTGTCCCTAATGTCTCTAATACTCCAAGTATAACGGCCAGTCCTGCTTCGTATTCTGCGGTTTTTTATATCAACTCAGCAAGCGCTGCAAAGACTTATACTCCGCTGGCTGCCAGTAATGTATCGTCAGGTTCTCAACAAACAATCATCGCCTCTACAGTCTCTACTGCAAGTGCCTCCGCATCAACTTCTGTGGTATCGAATGTACAATCGTCAGCAACGCAGAGTTAATTTGAATTATTTTGTTTGTTAATCGTTAGCTCCTGTTAAACTTTTGACTAACTTCGTTGTAAATCAAACACAATTAAATGTATTTATAATCTTTTCATCTACATGCTTTGCCATGTTGGTAACTTTCCAGTTAACTACTATAATTACCTTAAATTGCCAAGACTGGTAAAGCCGAGACTTCCAGGCTCCTTGCACAGCATTTACAACAACAGCAACTATTTTTGGTTTTACAATTTGGATTGAATTGAATTAAGGTGTAGGTAGCGAAAACTAACACTCATGAAATACTATAAGTCTAAGGCAAGCTCACCCTTAAAGCCCATTTCCACTTCGTTCGCGGTCGCTGTTCGCTAGCGAATTCGCAGTTCGCCGCTCGCTTGCGAACATAATACAGCCTTCGTGATTAATTTTAGGCCATAAAAAAAAAACTTTTGGGAAAGCTTTAGCTTGACTTGCAGCGGAAATCAAAATCGCTTCGCGTTTGCCTTTTTTTGATGGCTAGCGAACAGCGAACAGTGAATGCAAACGAAGTGGAAATGGACCTTTAGACGAACCGATCCTGTAGCTATACCCTCCCTTTTTTACCGATTTTTCCTACCCATACATGAGCCCACCAATATACGATGCCGCAATGTACTGATAAACAGCCCCTAGATGCGCTAATATTTCCAGAGTAGAAAAGCTGTGGATAAGGCCCTCCTTCGGATAAACCCATCCTTTTACTGCTTGAAATGCAGATAGGTTTATGCCTTATAGCCGCTCGTGAAGGGTATTAATAATACACTAGGCAATACAATTCCAGCCAAAATGCATAGTCACTATTGAACTTTGGCTATAATAACTCATTTCCTATCTACTGAATATGAAGACCATTAATGTCTTCTTTGACTTTGACCCCTGCCTCTCTAAATACGGACCCTAATCCTGCAATTTTGCCCAATCAACGTCGCTTAAGATACACCCTAAATTTCCTTAAAATAACTATAACTTCGCATCTAATGAAACACAAGCGAAAACAACTTCCATTTTTTAAACATTTTTTCCCCCTGTTTTAAAGTGCGTTTTTATGTTGACATACTGTAAAAGGTCTATGTAACTCCCTGGTAACAGGGGAGGGGTTCTCAGATAATAAAAAGCGCCAATAATAGGGTAGATACAGTACACCTTCTATGGTAGGTCATTTTTGATTTCTTTTATTTTGTAAAAATTTATTTTCTCAAGATCAAGAATAAAAGAAGGAACTGAGAGTATTACAAAAGAAAAACCTGTAGTTAATTACTTTTTTAATGTCTTTTTTCTATTTTCTATTTTTATGTTTCATTATAAGTTCACATGTGTTTTTAAGAAAGTATTTTTTGTCTTTCTTTAACATTAGAATATCATATTCAAATTAAAATCTCTCTCTTTCCTTAAATTCTGCAAGTTTGAGAACAAGAGTTTATCACTTCCAGAAACGAAGACTTACCTTTTTAGCGATTTTTGGAGGGAAGTTTTTTCTCCCTTATTAGCCCCAAACTGATCTAGAAATACTTTATATACCCCCTAAAGGCTTTTCAGGGGGTATTTGGAAGGATATGCTATTTATTTTTGAAGAAAAAAGCAACTTTTCAAGATCCCTGATTTTGGCCGATTTTTGGCCATTTTGTAAGGCTATAGACTTACGTTTTTGGCGATTTTTTAGGGAAATTTTTTCTCCCTTATTACACCCAAACTGATCTAAAAATACTTTATATACCCCCTAAAGGCTTTTCAGGGCGTATTTGGAAGGATATGCTATTTATTTTTGAAGAAAAAAGCAACCTTTCAAGACCCCTGATTTTGGCCCATTTTTTGTCATTTTGTAAGGCTATAGACTTACCTTTTTGGCGATTTTTCGGGGGAAGTTTTTTCTCCTTATTAGCCCAAACTGATCTAAAATACTTTATATACCCCTAAAGGCTTTTCAGGGGTATTTGGAAGGATATGCTATTTATTTTGAAGAAAAAGCAACTTTTCAAGACCCTGATTTTGGCCGATTTTTGGCCATTTTGTAAGGCTATAGACTTACCTTTTGGCGATTTTTCGAGGGAAATTTTTCTCCCTATTAGCCCCAAACTAATCTAAAATACTTTATATACCCCCTAACGGCTTTTCAGGGGGTACTTGGAAGGTTTTGGTATATATTTTTGAAGAAAAAAGCGAGTTTTCAAAACCCTGAATTTGGCCGATTTTTGGCCATTTTGTAAGGCTATAGACTTACCTTTTTGGCGATTTTTGGAGGGAAATTTTGTCGCCCTAAACCGACCCAAACTGATCTAAAAATACATTATATACCTCCTAAAGGCTTTTCAGGGGGTATTTGGAAGGTTATGCTATTTATTTTTGAAGAAAAAAGCAACTTTTCAAGACCCTGATTTTGGTCGATTTTTGGCCATTTTGTAAGGCTATAGACTTACCTTTTGGCGATTTTTCGAGGAAATTTTTCTCCTTATTAGCCCCAAACTGATCTAAAAATACTTTATATACCCCTAAAGGCTTTTCAGGGGGTATTTGGAAGGTTATGCTATTTATTTTTGAAGAAAAAAGCAACTTTTCAAGACCCCTGATTTTGGCCGATTTTTGGCCATTTTGTAAGGCTATAGACTTACCTTTTTGGCGATTTTTCGAGGGAAATTTTTCTCCTAATTCGACCCAAACTGATCTAAAATACTTTATATACCCCTAAAGGCTTTTCAGGGGTATTTGGAAGGTTATGCTATTTATTTTGAAGAAAAAGCAACTTTTCAAGACCCTGATTTTGGCCGATTTTTGGCCATTTTGTAAGGCTATAGACTTACCTTTTGGCGATTTTTCGAGGGAAATTTTTCTCCCTAATTCGACCCAAACTGATCTAAAATACTTTATATACCCCTAAAGGCTTTTCAGGGGTATTTGGAAGGTTATGCTATTTATTTTGAAGAAAAAGCAACTTTTCAAGACCCCTGATTTTGGCCGATTTTTGGCCATTTTGTAAGGCTATAGACTTACCTTTTTGGCGATTTTTCGAGGAAATTTTTCTCCTTATTCGACCCAAACTGATCTAAAATACTTTATATACCCCTAAAGGCTTTTCAGGGGTATTTGGAAGGTTATGCTATTTATTTTGAAGAAAAAGCAACTTTTCAAGACCCCTGATTTTGGCCGATTTTTGGCCATTTTGTAAGGCTATAGACTTACCTTTTGGCGATTTTTCGAGGGAAATTTTTCTCCTTATTCGACCCAAACTGATCTAAAATACTTTATATACCCCTAAAGGCTTTTCAGGGGTATTTGGAAGGTTATGCTATTTATTTTGAAGAAAAAGCAACTTTTCAAGACCCGTGATTTTGGCCGATTTTTGGCCATTTTGTAAGGCTAGAGACTTACCTTTTTGGCGACCTTTCGAGGGAGATTTTTTCTCCCTAATTCGACCCAAACTGATCTAAAAATACTCTATATACCTCCTAAAGGCTATTCAGGGGGTATTTGGAAGGTTATGCTATTTATTTTTGAAGAAAAAAGCAACTTTTCAAGACCCCTGATTTTGGTCGATTTTTGGCCATTTTGTAAGGCTATAGCCTTACCTTTTTGGCGATTTTTCGAGGGAAATTTTTTCTCCCTTATTAGCCCCAAACTAATCTAAAAATACTTTCTATACCCCCTAAAGGCTTTTCAGGGGGTATTTGGAAGGATATGCTATTTATTTTTGAAGAAAAAAGCAACTTTTCAAGACCCCTGATTTTGGCCGATTTTTGGCCATTTTGTAAGGCTATAGACTTACCTTTTTGGCGATTTTTGAGGGAAATTTTTCTCCTTATTAGCCCCAAACTGATCTAAAATACTTTATATACCCCTAAAGGCTTTTCAGGGGTATTTGGAAGGTTATGCTATTTATTTTGAAGAAAAAGCAACTTTTCAAGACCCTGATTTTGGTCGATTTTTGGCCATTTTGTAAGGCTATAGACTTACCTTTTGGCGATTTTTCGAGGGAAATTTTTCTCCTTAAATAGACCCAAACTGATCTAAAATACTTTATATACCCCTAAAGGCTTTTCAGGGGTATTTGGAAGGTTATGCTATTTATTTTGAAGAAAAAGCAACTTTTCAAGACCCCTGATTTTGGCCGATTTTTGGCCATTTTGTAAGGCTATAGACTTACCTTTTGGCGATTTTTCGAGGAAATTTTTCTCCCCTTATTAGCACCAAACTGATCTAAAATACTTTATATACCCCTAAAGGCTTTTCAGGGGTATTTGGAAGGTTATGCTATTTATTTTGAAGAAAAAGCAACTTTTCAAGACCCTGATTTTGGCCGATTTTTGGCCATTTTGTAAGGCTATAGACTTACCTTTTGGCGATTTTTCGAGGGAAATTTTTCTCCCTAATTCGACCCAAACTGATCTAAAATACTTTATATACCCCTAAAGGCTTTTCAGGGGTATTTGGAAGGTTATGCTATTTATTTTGAAGAAAAAGCAACTTTTCAAGACCCTGATTTTGGCCGATTTTTGGCCATTTTGTAAGGCTATAGACTTACCTTTTGGCGATTTTTCGAGGGAAATTTTTCTCCTTATTAGCCCCAAACTGATCTAAAATACTTTATATACCCCTAAAGGCTTTTCAGGGGTATTTGGAAGGATATGCTATTTATTTTGAAGAAAAAGCAACTTTTCAAGACCCTGATTTTGGCCGATTTTTGGCCATTTTGTAAGGCTATAGACTTACCTTTTGGCGATTTTTCGAGGGAAATTTTTTCTCCTTATTAGCCCCAAACTGATCTAAAATACTTTATATACCCCTAAAGGCTTTTCAGGGGTATTTGGAAGGTTATGCTATTTATTTTGAAGAAAAAGCAACTTTTCAAGACCCTGATTTTGGCCGATTTTTGGCCATTTTGTAAGGCTATAGACTTACCTTTTGGCGATTTTCGAGGGAAATTTTTCTCCCTTATTAGCCCCAAACTGATCTAAAATACTTTATATACCCCTAAAGGCTTTTCAGGGGTATTTGGAAGGTTATGCTATTTATTTTGAAGAAAAAGCAACTTTTCAAGACCCTGATTTTGGCCGATTTTTGGCCATTTTGTAAGGCTATAGACTTACCTTTTGGCGATTTTTCGAGGGAAATTTTTCTCCTTATTAGCCCCAAACTGATCTAAAATACTTTATATACCCCTAAAGGCTTTTCAGGGGTATTTGGAAGGTTATGCTATTTATTTTGAAGAAAAAGCAACTTTTCAAGACCCTGATTTTGGCCGATTTTTGGCCATTTTGTAAGGCTATAGACTTACCTTTTGGCGATTTTTCGAGGGAAATTTTTCTCCTTATTCGACCCAAACTGATCTAAAATACTTTATATACCCCTAAAGGCTTTTCAGGGGTATTTGGAAGGTTATGCTATTTATTTTGAAGAAAAAGCAACTTTTCAAGACCCTGATTTTGGCCGATTTTTGGCCATTTTGTAAGGCTATAGACTTACCTTTTGGCGATTTTTCGAGGGAAATTTTTTCTCCCTTAAATCGACCCAAACTGATCTAAAATACTTTATATACCCCTAAAGGCTTTTCAGGGGTATTTGGAAGGTTATGCTATTTATTTTGAAGAAAAAGCAACTTTTCAAGACCCTGATTTTGGCCGATTTTTGGCCATTTTGTAAGGCTATAGACTTACCTTTTGGCGATTTTTCGAGGGAAATTTTTCTCCCTTATTCGACCCAAACTGATCTAAAATACTTTATATACCCCTAAAGGCTTTTCAGGGGTATTTGGAAGGTTATGCTATTTATTTTGAAGAAAAAGCAACTTTTCAAGACCCTGATTTTGGCCGATTTTTGGCCATTTTGTAAGGCTATAGACTTACCTTTTGGCGATTTTCGAGGGAAATTTTTCTCCTTATTAGCCCCAAACTGATCTAAAATACTTTATATACCCCTAAAGGCTTTTCAGGGGTATTTGGAAGGTTATGCTATTTATTTTGAAGAAAAAGCAACTTTTCAAGACCCTGATTTTGGCCGATTTTTGGCCATTTTGTAAGGCTATAGACTTACCTTTTGGCGATTTTTCGAGGGAAATTTTTCTCCCTTATTAGCCCCAAACTGATCTAAAATACTTTATATACCCCTAAAGGCTTTTCAGGGGTATTTGGAAGGTTATGCTATTTATTTTGAAGAAAAAGCAACTTTTCAAGACCCTGATTTTGGCCGATTTTTGGCCATTTTGTAAGGCTATAGACTTACCTTTTGGCGATTTTTCGAGGGAAATTTTTCTCCCTAATTCGACCCAAACTGATCTAAAATACTTTATATACCCCTAAAGGCTTTTCAGGGGTATTTGGAAGGTTATGCTATTTATTTTGAAGAAAAAGCAACTTTTCAAGACCCCTGATTTTGGCCGATTTTTGGCCATTTTGTAAGGCTATAGACTTACCTTTTGGCGATTTTTCGAGGGAAATTTTTCTCCTAATTCGACCCAAACTGATCTAAAATACTTTATATACCCCTAAAGGCTTTTCAGGGGTATTTGGAAGGTTATGCTATTTATTTTGAAGAAAAAGCAACTTTTCAAGACCCTGATTTTGGCCGATTTTTGGCCATTTTGTAAGGCTATAGACTTACCTTTTGGCGATTTTTCGAGGGAAATTTTTCTCCTAATTCGACCCAAACTGATCTAAAATACTTTATATACCCCTAAAGGCTATTCAGGGGTATTTGGAAGGTTATGCTATTTATTTTTGAAGAAAAAAGCAACTTTTCAAGACCCCTGATTTTGGTCGATTTTTGGCCATTTTGTAAGGCTATAGACTTACCTTTTTGGCGATTTTTCGAGGGAAATTTTGCCGCCCTAAATCGACCCAAACTGATCTAAAAATACTTTATATACCTCCTAAAGGCTTTTCAGGGGGTATTTGGAAGGTTATGCTATTTATTTTTGAAGAAAAAAGCAACTTTTCAAGACCCCTGATTTTGGCCGATTTTTGGCCATTTTGTAAGGCTATAGACTTACCTTTTGGCGATTTTTCGAGGGAAATTTTTCTCCTTATTCGACCCAAACTGATCTAAAATACTTTATATACCCCTAAAGGCTTTTCAGGGGTATTTGGAAGGTTATGCTATTTATTTTGAAGAAAAAGCAACTTTTCAAGACCCTGATTTTGGCCGATTTTTGGCCATTTTGTAAGGCTATAGACTTACCTTTTGGCGATTTTTCGAGGGAAATTTTTCTCCCTTATTCGACCCAAACTGATCTAAAATACTTTATATACCCCTAAAGGCTTTTCAGGGGTATTTGGAAGGTTATGCTATTTATTTTGAAGAAAAAGCAACTTTTCAAGACCCTGATTTTGGCCGATTTTTGGCCATTTTGTAAGGCTATAGACTTACCTTTTGGCGATTTTTCGAGGGAAATTTTTCTCCTTATTCGACCCAAACTGATCTAAAATACTTTATATACCCCTAAAGGCTTTTCAGGGGTATTTGGAAGGTTATGCTATTTATTTTGAAGAAAAAGCAACTTTTCAAGACCCTGATTTTGGCCGATTTTTGGCCATTTTGTAAGGCTATAGACTTACCTTTTGGCGATTTTTCGAGGGAAATTTTTCTCCCTAATTCGACCCAAACTGATCTAAAATACTTTATATACCCCTAAAGGCTTTTCAGGGGTATTTGGAAGGTTATGCTATTTATTTTGAAGAAAAAGCAACTTTTCAAGACCCTGATTTTGGCCGATTTTTGGCCATTTTGTAAGGCTATAGACTTACCTTTTGGCGATTTTTCGAGGGAAATTTTTCTCCCTAATTCGACCCAAACTGATCTAAAATACTTTATATACCCCTAAAGGCTTTTCAGGGGTATTTGGAAGGTTATGCTATTTATTTTGAAGAAAAAGCAACTTTTCAAGACCCTGATTTTGGCCGATTTTTGGCCATTTTGTAAGGCTATAGACTTACCTTTTGGCGATTTTTCGAGGGAAATTTTTCTCCCTAATTCGACCCAAACTGATCTAAAATACTTTATATACCCCTAAAGGCTTTTCAGGGGTATTTGGAAGGTTATGCTATTTATTTTGAAGAAAAAGCAACTTTTCAAGACCCCTGATTTTGGCCGATTTTTGGCCATTTTGTAAGGCTATAGACTTACCTTTTGGCGATTTTTCGAGGGAAATTTTTCTCCTAATTCGACCCAAACTGATCTAAAATACTTTATATACCCCTAAAGGCTTTTCAGGGGTATTTGGAAGGTTATGCTATTTATTTTGAAGAAAAAGCAACTTTTCAAGACCCTGATTTTGGCCGATTTTTGGCCATTTTGTAAGGCTATAGACTTACCTTTTGGCGATTTTTCGAGGGAAATTTTTCTCCCTAATTCGACCCAAACTGATCTAAAATACTTTATATACCCCTAAAGGCTTTTCAGGGGTATTTGGAAGGTTTTGGTATATATTTTGAAGAAAAAAGCGAGTTTTCAAAACCCTGAATTTGGCCGATTTTTGGCCATTTTGTAAGGCTATAGACTTACCTTTTTGGCGATTTTTGGAGGGAAATTTTTCTCCTTATTCGACCCAAACTGATCTAAAATACTTTATATACCTCCTAAAGGCTTTTCAGGGGGTATTTGGAAGGTTATGCTATTTATTTTTGAAGAAAAAAGCAACTTTTCAAGACCCCTGATTTTGGCCGATTTTTGGCCATTTTGTAAGGCTATAGACTTACCTTTTGGCGATTTTTCGAGGGAAATTTTTCTCCCTTATTCGACCCAAACTGATCTAAAATACTTTATATACCCCTAAAGGCTTTTCAGGGGTATTTGGAAGGTTATGCTATTTATTTTGAAGAAAAAGCAACTTTTCAAGACCCTGATTTTGGCCGATTTTTGGCCATTTTGTAAGGCTATAGACTTACCTTTTGGCGATTTTTCGAGGGAAATTTTTCTCCCTTATTCGACCCAAACTGATCTAAAATACTTTATATACCCCTAAAGGCTTTTCAGGGGTATTTGGAAGGTTATGCTATTTATTTTGAAGAAAAAGCAACTTTTCAAGACCCTGATTTTGGCCGATTTTTGGCCATTTTGTAAGGCTATAGACTTACCTTTTGGCGATTTTTCGAGGGAAATTTTTCTCCCTTATTAGACCCAAACTGATCTAAAATACTTTATATACCCCTAAAGGCTTTTCAGGGGTATTTGGAAGGTTATGCTATTTATTTTGAAGAAAAAGCAACTTTTCAAGACCCTGATTTTGGCCGATTTTTGGCCATTTTGTAAGGCTATAGACTT
The DNA here is from genome assembly GCA_014526335.1 of Chrysaora quinquecirrha. NCBI lineage: Eukaryota > Metazoa > Cnidaria > Scyphozoa > Semaeostomeae > Pelagiidae > Chrysaora > Chrysaora quinquecirrha. The sequence continues at coordinate 2,975,090 of JACTAT010000039.1, read as the reverse complement.
ACCTTTTGGCGATTTTTCGAGGGAAATTTTTCTCCCTAATTCGACCCAAACTGATCTAAAATACTTTATATACCCCTAAAGGCTTTTCAGGGGTATTTGGAAGGTTATGCTATTTATTTTGAAGAAAAAGCAACTTTTCAAGACCCTGATTTTGGCCGATTTTTGGCCATTTTGTAAGGCTATAGACTTACCTTTTGGCGATTTTTCGAGGGAAATTTTTCTCCTTATTAGACCCAAACTGATCTAAAATACTTTATATACCCCTAAAGGCTTTTCAGGGGTATTTGGAAGGTTATGCTATTTATTTTGAAGAAAAAGCAACTTTTCAAGACCCTGATTTTGGCCGATTTTTGGCCATTTTGTAAGGCTATAGACTTACCTTTTGGCGATTTTTCGAGGGAAATTTTTCTCCTTATTCGACCCAAACTGATCTAAAATACTTTATATACCCCTAAAGGCTTTTCAGGGGTATTTGGAAGGTTATGCTATTTATTTTGAAGAAAAAGCAACTTTTCAAGACCCTGATTTTGGCCGATTTTTGGCCATTTTGTAAGGCTATAGACTTACCTTTTGGCGATTTTTCGAGGGAAATTTTTCTCCTTATTCGACCCAAACTGATCTAAAATACTTTATATACCCCTAAAGGCTTTTCAGGGGTATTTGGAAGGTTATGCTATTTATTTTGAAGAAAAAGCAACTTTTAAAGACCCTTGATTTTGGCCTATTGTTGGCCATTTTGTAAGGCTATAGACTTACCTTTTTGGCGATTTTTCGAGGGAAATTTTTTCTCCCTAATTCGACCCAAACTGATCTAAACATACTTTATATAGCCCCTAAAGGCTTTTCAGGGAATATTTGGAAGGTTATGCTATTTATTTTTGAAGAAAAAAGCAACTTTTCATGACCCCTGACTTTGGCCGATTTTTGGTCATTTTGTAAGGCTATAGACTTACCTCTTTGGCGATTTTTCGAGGGAAATTTTTCTCCTTATTAGCGACCCAAACTGATCTAAAATACTTTATATACCCCCTAAATGCTTTTCAGGGGGTATTTGAAAGGTTATGCTATTTATTTTTGAAGAAAAGAGCAACTTTTCAAGACCCTGAATTTGGCCGATTTTTGGCCATTTTGTAAGGCTATAGACTTACCTTTTGGCGATTTTTCGAGGGAAATTTTTCTCCCTATTAGACCCAAACTGATCTAAAATACTTTATATACCCCTAAAGGCTTTTCAGGGGTATTTGGAAGGTTATGCTATTTATTTTGAAGAAAAAGCAACTTTTCAAGACCCTGATTTTGGCCGATTTTTGGCCATTTTGTAAGGCTATAGACTTACCTTTTGGCGATTTTTCGAGGGAAATTTTTCTCCCTAATTCGACCCAAACTGATCTAAAATACTTTATATACCCCTAAAGGCTTTTCAGGGGTATTTGGAAGGTTATGCTATTTATTTTGAAGAAAAAGCAACTTTTCAAGACCCTGATTTTGGCCGATTTTTGGCCATTTTGTAAGGCTATAGACTTACCTTTTGGCGATTTTTCGAGGGAAATTTTTCTCCTTATTAGCCCCAAACTGATCTAAAATACTTTATATACCCCTAAAGGCTTTTCAGGGGTATTTGGAAGGTTATGCTATTTATTTTGAAGAAAAAGCAACTTTTCAAGACCCTGATTTTGGCCGATTTTTGGCCATTTTGTAAGGCTATAGACTTACCTTTTGGCGATTTTTCGAGGGAAATTTTTCTCCTTATTAGACCCAAACTGATCTAAAATACTTTATATACCCCTAAAGGCTTTTCAGGGGTATTTGGAAGGTTATGCTATTTATTTTGAAGAAAAAGCAACTTTTCAAGACCCTGATTTTGGCCGATTTTTGGCCATTTTGTAAGGCTATAGACTTACCTTTTGGCGATTTTTCGAGGGAAATTTTTCTCCCTTAAATAGACCCAAACTGATCTAAAATACTTTATATACCCCTAAAGGCTTTTCAGGGGTATTTGGAAGGTTATGCTATTTATTTTGAAGAAAAAGCAACTTTTCAAGACCCCTGATTTTGGCCGATTTTTGGCCATTTTGTAAGGCTATAGACTTACCTTTTGGCGATTTTTCGAGGGAAATTTTTCTCCTTATTAGCCCCAAACTGATCTAAAATACTTTATATACCCCTAAAGGCTTTTCAGGGGTATTTGGAAGGTTATGCTATTTATTTTGAAGAAAAAGCAACTTTTCAAGACCCTGATTTTGGCCGATTTTTGGCCATTTTGTAAGGCTATAGACTTACCTTTTGGCGATTTTTCGAGGGAAATTTTTCTCCTTATTAGCCCCAAACTGATCTAAAATACTTTATATACCCCTAAAGGCTTTTCAGGGGTATTTGGAAGGTTATGCTATTTATTTTGAAGAAAAAGCAACTTTTCAAGACCCTGATTTTGGCCGATTTTTGGCCATTTTGTAAGGCTATAGACTTACCTTTTGGCGATTTTTCGAGGGAAATTTTTCTCCCTATTAGCCCCAAACTGATCTAAAATACTTTATATACCCCTAAAGGCTTTTCAGGGGTATTTGGAAGGTTATGCTATTTATTTTGAAGAAAAAGCAACTTTTCAAGACCCCTGATTTTGGCCGATTTTTGGCCATTTTGTAAGGCTATAGACTTACCTTTTGGCGATTTTTCGAGGGAAATTTTTCTCCTTATTAGCCCCAAACTGATCTAAAATACTTTATATACCCCTAAAGGCTTTTCAGGGGTATTTGGAAGGTTATGCTATTTATTTTGAAGAAAAAGCAACTTTTCAAGACCCCTGATTTTGGCCGATTTTTGGCCATTTTGTAAGGCTATAGACTTACCTTTTGGCGATTTTTCGAGGGAAATTTTTCTCCCTAATTAGCCCCAAACTGATCTAAAATACTTTATATACCCCTAAAGGCTTTTCAGGGGTATTTGGAAGGTTATGCTATTTATTTTGAAGAAAAAGCAACTTTTCAAGACCCTGATTTTGGCCGATTTTTGGCCATTTTGTAAGGCTATAGACTTACCTTTTGGCGATTTTTCGAGGGAAATTTTTCTCCCTTATTAGCCCCAAACTGATCTAAAATACTTTATATACCCCTAAAGGCTTTTCAGGGGTATTTGGAAGGTTATGCTATTTATTTTGAAGAAAAAGCAACTTTTCAAGACCCTGATTTTGGCCGATTTTTGGCCATTTTGTAAGGCTATAGACTTACCTTTTGGCGATTTTTCGAGGGAAATTTTTCTCCTTATTAGCCCCAAACTGATCTAAAATACTTTATATACCCCTAAAGGCTTTTCAGGGGTATTTGGAAGGTTATGCTATTTATTTTGAAGAAAAAGCAACTTTTCAAGACCCCTGATTTTGGCCGATTTTTGGCCATTTTGTAAGGCTATAGACTTACCTTTTGGCGATTTTTCGAGGGAAATTTTTCTCCTTATTAGCCCCAAACTGATCTAAAATACTTTATATACCCCTAAAGGCTTTTCAGGGGTATTTGGAAGGTTATGCTATTTATTTTGAAGAAAAAGCAACTTTTCAAGACCCTGATTTTGGCCGATTTTTGGCCATTTTGTAAGGCTATAGACTTACCTTTTGGCGATTTTTCGAGGGAAATTTTTCTCCTTATTAGCCCCAAACTGATCTAAAATACTTTATATACCCCTAAAGGCTTTTCAGGGGTATTTGGAAGGTTATGCTATTTATTTTGAAGAAAAAGCAACTTTTCAAGACCCTGATTTTGGCCGATTTTTGGCCATTTTGTAAGGCTATAGACTTACCTTTTGGCGATTTTTCGAGGGAAATTTTTCTCCTTATTAGCCCCAAACTGATCTAAAATACTTTATATACCCCTAAAGGCTTTTCAGGGGTATTTGGAAGGTTATGCTATTTATTTTGAAGAAAAAGCAACTTTTCAAGACCCCTGATTTTGGCCGATTTTTGGCCATTTTGTAAGGCTATAGACTTACCTTTTGGCGATTTTTCGAGGGAAATTTTTCTCCTTAATTAGCCCCAAACTGATCTAAAATACTTTATATACCCCTAAAGGCTTTTCAGGGGTATTTGGAAGGTTATGCTATTTATTTTGAAGAAAAAGCAACTTTTCAAGACCCCTGATTTTGGCCGATTTTTGGCCATTTTGTAAGGCTATAGACTTACCTTTTGGCGATTTTTCGAGGGAAATTTTTCTCCTTAAATAGCCCCAAACTGATCTAAAATACTTTATATACCCCTAAAGGCTTTTCAGGGGTATTTGGAAGGTTATGCTATTTATTTTGAAGAAAAAGCAACTTTTCAAGACCCTGATTTTGGCCGATTTTTGGCCATTTTGTAAGGCTATAGACTTACCTTTTGGCGATTTTTCGAGGGAAATTTTTCTCCCTAAATCGCCCCAAACTGATCTAAAATACTTTATATACCCCTAAAGGCTTTTCAGGGGTATTTGGAAGGTTATGCTATTTATTTTGAAGAAAAAGCAACTTTTCAAGACCCTGATTTTGGCCGATTTTTGGCCATTTTGTAAGGCTATAGACTTACCTTTTGGCGATTTTTCGAGGGAAATTTTTCTCCCTTATTAGCCCCAAACTGATCTAAAATACTTTATATACCCCTAAAGGCTTTTCAGGGGTATTTGGAAGGTTATGCTATTTATTTTGAAGAAAAAGCAACTTTTCAAGACCCTGATTTTGGCCGATTTTTGGCCATTTTGTAAGGCTATAGACTTACCTTTTGGCGATTTTTCGAGGGAAATTTTTCTCCTTATTAGCCCCAAACTGATCTAAAATACTTTATATACCCCTAAAGGCTTTTCAGGGGTATTTGGAAGGTTATGCTATTTATTTTGAAGAAAAAGCAACTTTTCAAGACCCTGATTTTGGCCGATTTTTGGCCATTTTGTAAGGCTATAGACTTACCTTTTGGCGATTTTTCGAGGGAAATTTTTCTCCCTTATTAGCCCCAAACTGATCTAAAATACTTTATATACCCCTAAAGGCTTTTCAGGGGTATTTGGAAGGTTATGCTATTTATTTTTGAAGAAAAAAGCAACTTTTCAAGACCCCTGATTTTGGCCGATTTTTGGCCATTTTGTAAGGCTATAGACTTACCTTTTGGCGATTTTTCGAGGGAAATTTTTCTCCTTATTAGCCCCAAACTGATCTAAAAATACTTTATATACCCCCTAAAGGCTTTTCAGGGGGTATTTGGAAGGTTATGCTATTTATTTTTGAAGAAAAAAGCAACTTTTCAAGACCCCTGATTTTGGCCGATTTTTGGCCATTTTGTAAGGCTATAGACTTACCTTTTTGGCGATTTTTCGAGGGAAATTTTTTCGCCCTAAATCGCCCCAAACTGATCTAAAAATACTTTATATACCCCCTAAAGGCTTTTCAGGGGTATTTGGAAGGTTATGCTATTTATTTTTAAGAAAAAGCAACTTTTCAAGACCCTGATTTTGGCCGATTTTTGGCCATTTTGTAAGGCTATAGACTTACCTTTTGGCGATTTTTCGAGGGAAATTTTTTCGCCCTAAATCGCCCCAAACTGATCTAAAAATACTTTATATACCCCTAAAGGCTTTTCAGGGGTATTTGGAAGGTTATGCTATTTATTTTGAAGAAAAAGCAACTTTTCAAGACCCTGATTTTGGCCGATTTTTGGCCATTTTGTAAGGCTATAGACTTACCTTTTGGCGATTTTTCGAGGGAAATTTTTCTCCTTATTAGCCCCAAACTGATCTAAAATACTTTATATACCCCTAAAGGCTTTTCAGGGGTATTTGGAAGGTTATGCTATTTATTTTGAAGAAAAAGCAACTTTTCAAGACCCTGATTTTGGCCGATTTTTGGCCATTTTGTAAGGCTATAGACTTACCTTTTGGCGATTTTTCGAGGGAAATTTTTCTCCCTAAATTAGCCCCAAACTGATCTAAAATACTTTATATACCCCTAAAGGCTTTTCAGGGGTATTTGGAAGGTTATGCTATTTATTTTTGAAGAAAAAGCAACTTTTCAAGACCCTGATTTTGGCCGATTTTTGGCCATTTTGTAAGGCTATAGACTTACCTTTTGGCGATTTTTCGAGGGAAATTTTTCTCCCCTAAATCGCCCCAAACTGATCTAAAATACTTTATATACCCCTAAAGGCTTTTCAGGGGTATTTGGAAGGTTATGCTATTTATTTTGAAGAAAAAGCAACTTTTCAAGACCCTGATTTTGGCCGATTTTTGGCCATTTTGTAAGGCTATAGACTTACCTTTTGGCGATTTTTCGAGGGAAATTTTTCTCCTTATTAGCCCCAAACTGATCTAAAATACTTTATATACCCCTAAAGGCTTTTCAGGGGTATTTGGAAGGTTATGCTATTTATTTTGAAGAAAAAGCAACTTTTCAAGACCCCTGATTTTGGCCGATTTTTGGCCATTTTGTAAGGCTATAGACTTACCTTTTGGCGATTTTTCGAGGGAAATTTTTCGCCCTAAATCGCCCTAAACTGATCTAAAATACTTTATATACCCCTAAAGGCTTTTCAGGGGTATTTGGAAGGTTATGCTATTTATTTTGAAGAAAAAGCAACTTTTCAAGACCCTGATTTTGGCCGATTTTTGGCCATTTTGTAAGGCTATAGACTTACCTTTTGGCGATTTTTCGAGGGAAATTTTTCTCCCTTAAATCGCCCCAAACTGATCTAAAATACTTTATATACCCCTAAAGGCTTTTCAGGGGTATTTGGAAGGTTATGCTATTTATTTTGAAGAAAAAGCAACTTTTCAAGACCCTGATTTTGGCCGATTTTTGGCCATTTTGTAAGGCTATAGACTTACCTTTTGGCGATTTTTCGAGGGAAATTTTTCTCCCTTAATTAGCCCCAAACTGATCTAAAATACTTTATATACCCCTAAAGGCTTTTCAGGGGTATTTGGAAGGTTATGCTATTTATTTTGAAGAAAAAGCAACTTTTCAAGACCCTGATTTTGGCCGATTTTTGGCCATTTTGTAAGGCTATAGACTTACCTTTTGGCGATTTTTCGAGGGAAATTTTTCTCCCTAAATAGCCCCAAACTGATCTAAAATACTTTATATACCCCTAAAGGCTTTTCAGGGGTATTTGGAAGGTTATGCTATTTATTTTGAAGAAAAAGCAACTTTTCAAGACCCTGATTTTGGCCGATTTTTGGCCATTTTGTAAGGCTATAGACTTACCTTTTGGCGATTTTTCGAGGGAAATTTTTCTCCCTAAATTAGCCCCAAACTGATCTAAAATACTTTATATACCCCTAAAGGCTTTTCAGGGGTATTTGGAAGGTTATGCTATTTATTTTGAAGAAAAAGCAACTTTTCAAGACCCTGATTTTGGCCGATTTTTGGCCATTTTGTAAGGCTATAGACTTACCTTTTGGCGATTTTTCGAGGGAAATTTTTCTCCCTAAATAGCCCCAAACTGATCTAAAATACTTTATATACCCCTAAAGGCTTTTCAGGGGTATTTGGAAGGTTATGCTATTTATTTTGAAGAAAAAGCAACTTTTCAAGACCCTGATTTTGGCCGATTTTTGGCCATTTTGTAAGGCTATAGACTTACCTTTTGGCGATTTTTCGAGGGAAATTTTTCTCCTTATTAGCCCCAAACTGATCTAAAATACTTTATATACCCCTAAAGGCTTTTCAGGGGTATTTGGAAGGTTATGCTATTTATTTTGAAGAAAAAGCAACTTTTCAAGACCCTGATTTTGGCCGATTTTTGGCCATTTTGTAAGGCTATAGACTTACCTTTTGGCGATTTTTCGAGGGAAATTTTTCTCCCTTATTAGCCCCAAACTGATCTAAAATACTTTATATACCCCTAAAGGCTTTTCAGGGGTATTTGGAAGGTTATGCTATTTATTTTGAAGAAAAAGCAACTTTTCAAGACCCCTGATTTTGGCCGATTTTTGGCCATTTTGTAAGGCTATAGACTTACCTTTTGGCGATTTTTCGAGGGAAATTTTTCTCCTTATTAGCCCCAAACTGATCTAAAATACTTTATATACCCCTAAAGGCTTTTCAGGGGTATTTGGAAGGTTATGCTATTTATTTTGAAGAAAAAGCAACTTTTCAAGACCCTGATTTTGGCCGATTTTTGGCCATTTTGTAAGGCTATAGACTTACCTTTTGGCGATTTTTCGAGGGAAATTTTTCTCCCTTATTAGCCCCAAACTGATCTAAAATACTTTATATACCCCTAAAGGCTTTTCAGGGGTATTTGGAAGGTTATGCTATTTATTTTGAAGAAAAAGCAACTTTTCAAGACCCTGATTTTGGCCGATTTTTGGCCATTTTGTAAGGCTATAGACTTACCTTTTGGCGATTTTTCGAGGGAAATTTTTCTCCTTAATAGCCCCAAACTGATCTAAAAATACTTTATATACCCCTAAAGGCTTTTCAGGGGTATTTGGAAGGTTATGCTATTTATTTTGAAGAAAAAGCAACTTTTCAAGACCCTGATTTTGGCCGATTTTTGGCCATTTTGTAAGGCTATAGACTTACCTTTTGGCGATTTTTCGAGGGAAATTTTTCTCCCTTATTAGCTGATCTAAAATACTTTATATACCCCTAAAGGCTTTTCAGGGGTATTTGGAAGGTTATGCTATTTATTTTGAAGAAAAAGCAACTTTTCAAGACCCTGATTTTGGCCGATTTTTGGCCATTTTGTAAGGCTATAGACTTACCTTTTGGCGATTTTTCGAGGGAAATTTTTCTCCTTATTAGCCCTAAACTGATCTAAAATACTTTATATACCCCTAAAGGCTTTTCAGGGGTATTTGGAAGGTTATGCTATTTATTTTGAAGAAAAAGCAACTTTTCAAGACCCTGATTTTGGCCGATTTTTGGCCATTTTGTAAGGCTATAGACTTACCTTTTGGCGATTTTTCGAGGGAAATTTTTCTCCTTATTAGCCCCAAACTGATCTAAAATACTTTATATACCCCTAAAGGCTTTTCAGGGGTATTTGGAAGGTTATGCTATTTATTTTGAAGAAAAAGCAACTTTTCAAGACCCTGATTTTGGCCGATTTTTGGCCATTTTGTAAGGCTATAGACTTACCTTTTGGCGATTTTTCGAGGGAAATTTTTCTCCCTTAATTAGCCCCAAACTGATCTAAAATACTTTATATACCCCTAAAGGCTTTTCAGGGGTATTTGGAAGGTTATGCTATTTATTTTGAAGAAAAAGCAACTTTTCAAGACCCTGATTTTGGCCGATTTTTGGCCATTTTGTAAGGCTATAGACTTACCTTTTGGCGATTTTTCGAGGAAATTTTTCTCCCTAATTCGCCCCAAACTGATCTAAAATACTTTATATACCCCTAAAGGCTTTTCAGGGGTATTTGGAAGGTTATGCTATTTATTTTTGAAGAAAAAAGCAACTTTTCAAGACCCTGATTTTGGCCGATTTTTGGCCATTTTGTAAGGCTATAGACTTACCTTTTTGGCGATTTTTCGAGGGAAATTTTTTCGCCCTAAATCGCCCCAAACTGATCTAAAAATACTTTATATACCCCTAAAGGCTTTTCAGGGGTATTTGGAAGGTTATGCTATTTATTTTGAAGAAAAAGCAACTTTTCAAGACCCTGATTTTGGCCGATTTTTGGCCATTTTGTAAGGCTATAGACTTACCTTTTGGCGATTTTTCGAGGGAAATTTTTCTCCTTATTAGCCCTAAACTGATCTAAAATACTTTATATACCCCTAAAGGCTTTTCAGGGGTATTTGGAAGGTTATGCTATTTATTTTGAAGAAAAAGCAACTTTTCAAGACCCTGATTTTGGCCGATTTTTGGCCATTTTGTAAGGCTATAGACTTACCTTTTGGCGATTTTTCGAGGGAAATTTTTCTCCTTATTAGCCCCAAACTGATCTAAAATACTTTATATACCCTCTAAAGGCTTTTCAGGGGTATTTGGAAGGTTATGCTATTTATTTTGAAGAAAAAGCAACTTTTCAAGACCCCTGACTTTGGCCGATTTTTAGCCATTTTGTAAGGCTATAGACTTACCTTTTTGGCGATTTTTCGAGGGAAATTTTTTCGCCCTAAATCGGCCCAAACTGATCTAAAAATACTTTATATACCCCTAAAGGCTCTTCAGGGGGTATTTGGAAGGTTATGCTATTTATTTTGAAGAAAAAAGCAACTTTTCAAGACCCCTGATTTTGGCCGATTTTTGGCCATTTTGTAAGGCTATAGACTTACCTTTTTGGCGATTTTTCGAGGGAAATTTTTTCTCCCTTATTAGTCCTAAACTGATCTAAAAATACTTTATATACCCCTAAAAGCTTTTCAGGGGTATTTGGAAGGTTATGCTATTTATTTTTGAAGAAAAAAGCAACTTTTCAAGACCCCTGATTTTGGCCGATCTTGGCCATTTTGTAAGGCTATAGACTTACCTTTTGGCGATTTTTCGAGGGAAATTTTTCTCCTTATTAGCCCTAAACTGATCTAAAATACTTTATATACCCCTAAAGGCTTTTCAGGGGGTATTTGGAAGGTTATGCTATTTATTTTTGAAGAAAAAAGCAACTTTTCAAGACCCCTGATTTTGGCCGATTTTTGGCCATTTTGTAAGGCTATAGACTTACCTTTTGGCGATTTTTCGAGGGAAATTTTTCTCCCTAAATTAGCCCCAAACTGATCTAAAATACTTTATATACCCCTAAAGGCTTTTCAGGGGTATTTGGAAGGTTATGCTATTTATTTTGAAGAAAAAGCAACTTTTCAAGACCCCTGATTTTGGCCGATTTTTGGCCATTTTGTAAGGCTATAGACTTACCTTTTTGGCGATTTTTCGAGGGAAATTTTTTCTCCCTTATTAGTCCTAAACTGATCTAAAAATACTTTATATACCCCCTAAAGGCTTTTCAGGGGGTATTTGGAAGGTTATGCTATTTATTTTTGAAGAAAAAAGCAACTTTTCAAGACCCCTGATTTTGGCCGATTTTTGGCCATTTTGTAAGGCTATAGACTTACCTTTTTGGCGATTTTTCGAGGGAAATTTTTTCGCCCTAAATCGGCCCAAACTGATCTAAAAATACTTTATATACCCCCTAAAGGCTTTTCAGGGGTATTTGGAAGGTTATGCTATTTATTTTTGAAGAAAAAAGCAACTTTTCAAGACCCCTGATTTTGGCCGATTTTTGGCCATTTTGTAAGGCTATAGACTTACCTTTTGGCGATTTTTCGAGGGAAATTTTTTCTCCCTTATTAGTCCTAAACTGATCTAAAAATACTTTATATACCCCTAAAAGCTTTTCAGGGGTATTTGGAAGGTTATGCTATTTATTTTTGAAGAAAAAAGCAACTTTTCAAGACCCCTGATTTTGGCCGATTTTTGGCCATTTTGTAAGGCTATAGACTTACCTTTTTGGCGATTTTTCGAGGGAAATTTTTCGCCCTAAATCGCCCCAAACTGATCTAAAAATACTTTATATACCCCCTAAAGGCTTTTCAGGGGGTATTTGGAAGGTTATGCTATTTATTTTTGAAGAAAAAAGCAACTTTTCAAGACCCCTGATTTTGGCCGATTTTTGGCCATTTTGTAAGGCTATAGACTTACCTTTTGGCGATTTTTCGAGGAAATTTTTCGCCCTAAATCGACCCAAACTGATCTAAAAATACTTTATATACCCCCTAAAGGCTTTTCAGGGGGTATTTGGAAGGTTATGGTATTTATTTTGAAGAAAAAGCAACTTTTCAAGACCCTGATTTTGGCCGATTTTTGGCCATTTTGTAAGGCTATAGACTTACCTTTTGGCGATTTTTCGAGGGAAATTTTTTCTCCCTTATTAGTCCTAAACTGATCTAAAAATACTTTATATACCCTCTAAAAGCTTTTCAGGAGGTATTTGGAAGGTTATGCTATTTATTTTTGAAGAAAAAAGCAACTTTTCAAGACCCCTGATTTTGGCTGATTTTTGGCCATTTTGTAAGGCTATAGACTTACCTTTTTGGCAATTTTCCGAGGAAAATTTTTTCTCCCTTATTAGCCCCAAACTGATCTAAAAATACCTTATATACCCCCTAAAGGCTTTTGAGGGGTCATTTGGAAGGTTATGCTATTTATTTTTGAAGAAAAAGACAACTTTTCAAGACCCCTGATTTTGGCCGATTTTTGGTCATTTTGTAAGGCTATAGACTAAAGTAAGGCTAAAGTCGTTTTGGCAATTTTTCGAGGGAAATTCGCTCACTCACCTAGGGGTTGGGCAACATTGTACGCTATGAATAGGATCTTTACCCGTCTTTGGGTAAAAAATACCTTTTAGTCCAAAAAATTGACTAAAGTAAACCGCAGAAATCGACCGACTTTTGCCAAACAGGCAAGGCCATACTAATGCAAAATCGTCAAAAATCACCCAAAATCGAGGGTTTTCAATTGGCAAAACCTTTTAAATAACCTTTATAAAGCTATAGATAGGCTTTTCACTTTTGTAGGGGGCACAAATGATATATTATACTCCAAAAACGTGACCAAGGCAAACCTAAAAGACCGATTTTGGCCAAAAGGGCATGTCTATTTGTGACGCTTTTTGTGACGCTAGTTCGTCTATAGCAGTGTTTATAGGAGGAAGGGAAGTCAAAAGGCAGTTCAAGAATTATTTATTTTTCATATTTTTGTCTTTTCTCACCAATTAATCGAAGAAATGAGTCAAAAAAAGAAATAAATATCATAACGACATTACTTTTCAAAATAGAAATTTACAGTTGTACAAAAAAAGTAAAATCGAGATTTTTAAATTAAATACGTTTGGGAAAGGCAGTAGCTAATATTTCTAGAAAATATTGAATAAGTTCGTCAGTCCTTTACACAATTATTTACTTCATCTACCAAAATTCAATAGTATTTCATTATT